>ML675601.1:90562656-90578840 GCA_007922155.1 Mesoclemmys tuberculata
ACTTACTACACCTGAACTCAAACAAGGCCCCGCCTAGGACTTGTTAAAAGCTTCTCCTCCAAAAAAAGCATGTGGCTGGAATTGTGGGAGCTGTGCTGTGCTGCACTACACTATGCTATGCTGCGCTGCGCTACCAGAGGATTTGAGCAAGCAAGATGCTGTCAAGAAGCTGGAAGCGTTTTAGAGAAGGGGCAGAATGCTGGCAGGAGAGCACCCAGCAGGTACAAAGACTGGAGGAGGGAAGAACCCTGCCTGAAAAGGGCAAAGGACCTTTCCCAGGCCTGGAGGATTGAATTGGACATTTGGTTTGGAACTATCACACCAAGTGGGACTGTTAGAGGTCAAGAGCCTCTCCTGGCAAGGAGGCCAGGAAGGACCCCTGTCCAAGCAGGGTATGAACATTGTCAAGGGGCAAGGGGAAGTAACCCAGGGAAGCCAGCAGCTTTCCTGAAGCTACAGTGCAAAGCTGCTACTTGTAGGGTCCCTGGATTGGTGCCTGGATTTGAGGGTGGAACCAGGCCCCCCCTGCTTACTCCTATCAGCCATTCACTGAAGGACAAGAGCCCTAGCAAAGAGGCAAGGGCCTACAAAAATCTGAGACAGGACTGGGAGCCAGCAGGGAGCGGCCATCTTAGAGAACTGTATTACCCTCATCCACCACTAGAGGATGGAAGAACACAAAGGGGGGAAGCAATTCCCTGACCTGCTGCTAAAAGGAAGCATTGGACCTACCGAAGTAGAGGAAGAGCTTTGTCACAATTCTCACTTATTTATTAATTTAGTCATTTTAATCATTGGTACCCTGCAAGACGGCTACTGTTTTAGCTTTTTTTCCAGGTTTTACAAATAATGAGCATTGAATTTTGTTATTTATTTGCGATCTCCACCTTATGCATGCATTTATATGTGTTTTTGTGTTGTGTGCTATATTTTATATAGAAACAATAAAAATAAAGTTAAAAGTAATTATGTCTGTTTCCAGTCTAAATTTGTCTAGCTTCAACGTCTACTTATTGGAGCGTGTTATACCATTCTCTGCTAAACTGAAGAGCCCATTATTAAATATTTGTTCCCAATGTAGGTACTTTTAGATTGTAATCAAGTCACCCCTTAACCCTCTCTTTGTTAGACCCAAAGAGCTCAATCTATTTAGCTTATCACTAGAAGGGCATGTTTTCTAATCTTTTAATCACTCTTGTGGCCTTTCTCTGAACCCTTTTCAATTTATCAACATCCTTCTTGAATAGTAAACACCAGAACTGGCCACAGTCCAGCTGCAGTTGCACCACTGCCAAATACAGAGGTAAAATAGCCTCTCTGCTTCTACTCAAGATTCCCCTGTTTATGCATCTTTTGGCCACAGTGTCATACTGGGGGCTTATGTTCAGATGATTATCCACCACTCTCCCCAAATCTTTTTCAGTCACTACGTACCAGTATGTAAGTATGGCCTACATGCTTTGTTCCTAGATGAATACATTTACATTTAGCCATAATAAAACACATTTTGTTTGCTTGTACTTAGTTTACCAAGTGATGCAGATTGCTTTAAATTAGTGAACTATCATCTTCATCAGGGCCCCATTGTGCTAGGTGATGTACACACCTTTTTAGAAACTACAGTGATGGTGTGCCTCAGTGTTTTACACATGGAGTCATCTGGATTCTAATAACCCCATTTGGATTGCCAAAAGACCCTGGCAGTCAGAGCAGATGGGTAGAGTGTTAAGTCCCTATGCAGAGTCCTAACACTTGACTTCAAAGGGAACCAGCAGAAAACCTCTGCGCCTCTAAGCAGTGTCCTACAACTTAACACCCAGTAACAGAGTCTAAGGGCTAAATTTTTAAAGGGCTCTTATCAACCCAACCTCTGTTTTTGCACATGAAAGTACCTACATCTGCAATTTTTGAGAATACCTGTGTGAAGAGATGGAATTTATCACTTTTGTCTGCAAATCATGGGGCTTGCAAATCTAAATTTTGCCACCTGCATATACATATGCTAATATCTGCATAGCATGTATGTACCTGTTTGCACATAGGCGCAAATGGAGGCAACTTGTCTGGTTTTGTTTGTTTTTATTTCCATTAACCAAATGTACTCAAAACTCTCTCTCTACAACATGATTTAAATAAGTCAAGTGTCCATGTACTAGTCTAACAATTAATAATTATAGAAACCTTCCTTGGAGATTCCTGTTTAATTGGGACAATCTCTTTGTTCTCTCTAACTTCTTTGAAGGCAGCTTTAGCAGTCTGTTCTGCACTGCAGGATGACTTTATGGATTATCTTTGAATTCTTCTGGGGATGGACTCAATTATCCATGCTGTTTGCCCATTACGTCCTGTGACTAATAATGGTCAGAATTAGCTCTGCTGAATTTTGGCAGTAAAATCTTGGAAGGCCTTAAAAGCCAGTTTTTTAAGTGTTCTAATCTGAAGGAATTGCTCAAAATGTGATGGTCCATCAGATTATTCCACTGGTTAAAAACACATTGGAATGTAGGCACTCAGTCCTATATTATCAGTCTTTACACTGTAGTTACAGGAAGGCTATACATAAAGGAAGATTCTCTGGAGTATAATCAGATAGCTCCAATAAATAGTATTTTTTTAAATCAGAGTCTGCGGTGTATTCTCCTTATTAAGGCAAAGAGCTTGTATTTAACAATTACAATTACGGTTATTTAAACATTACATACAGCAGCAACCAGAGCCTAGTGCTGACTGCAGTTCCTTGCAGTCCAGAACCCCACCTTCCAGAATGAAGAATGGCCATTGATCTTGGCAGCCACAACTCACATACATATACAACAATTGCAGCAGCTCCATACATGGCGTAGTCTGTACCAATCTACTCAGATTTCATTTTTGTAGCTCACAGAAAAACAGAAGCCCCACACATATCCAAACCAACATATTTTAAAATACATGTGCTGTCAAATGTTTACTATGGCTGGAACTTTCAAAAATGCCTAAGTGATTTAGGTGCACAAGTATCCTAAATCACTAAAGCACTTTGAAACTCCCAGCTTGTATCCTCTTGGAAGGATGTATCACACCACACCGCAGTGACACCAATCAGTCTAAAAAAGTATGCATTCCACAAATTGTGTGTATCAGGTTTTAATCCAGCAAACAAATTAGGACAGAATCCAGATTCGAAATGCTAACAGTTTGGAAATATTTGATCAGATCAGATAAATTGGATAGAGATTGATTGATTCAAGGATGTTGTGTCACCTTAGTTCACTGCATGCTACAATTAAGGCCAAAGCAAAAAACAGAGGAAACAGACTCTGCCAAATAATGTACAAGCAGTATTATAATGAAATTATTTGTTTCCCTTAGGGTTAATGCAATTCCTATTACTGTTCTTCTAACTATCCCCATCATATGGTACTTTTCCCAAATCCCATTAGGCCTTAGGCACTTCCTGGACCCATTACTGTCCATCAGTCATCAAAAGGCCAATATGGTGATGGTTTGGCCTTATCTCAGAGAAGATATATAATAATGGATGGACCTGAGTTGGAACAAGTTAAACCCAAGTATGAAAAAGAGTTGACTATATTTTAGTTTGGAAAATGGGGTTGACCTGTGTCCCATCTGAGGCGTGGCCAGGTTTACACTAGCAAATTATGTTAGTTTAACTATAGCGGTCAAGGGGGTAAAAATCTTCAATTTTGTTAAACTGACCTAAATCCCCAAGTAGACAGCACTCGGTCTATGAAAGAAGGCTTCCATCAACCTAGCTACCATGTCTCAGGGAGTTGAATTACCTATGCCAACAGGAGAATCCCTCCATCGGCATAGCTAGTCTCTACATTAACAAGCCCTAAACCCTCTGGCCCAGATTTTTAAAGGTATAAGGCATTGCTGCACTCAGTGTTGCAATGTCTGACTGATTTAGGAGTGGAAATCTCATTTTCAAAAAGGATTTAGGCACTTGGGAGTGTAAATCTCATCAACTGTCTTAGGGGCCAGGTAGCTCCTCTGGCTCAAGGTAGCTCCTCCATCTCACAAGGCCTAGATAGCTCCAGCAGGTCCTTGGAGTCCAGCCTGTAGGCAACCTTGGCAGCAACTCCACAGGGCAGCGGTCAGGCTCAGGTCTCAGCCCCAGAAAAGAGACATCCTTCCCCTTCAGTCACTCCTTCCCAGCCACTCCAGTCTGGCGACTGTGGACTTCTGGGATCTACCCACCAGGGGGTGGTTGGCCATCCCTCACTGTCAATCTCTGAGGGAGGCCACACCTCCTGGCTACAATGACCAAGAGAATGTCTTGAGATTCTTCCTAGTAGATTCTTGTGAGTGGCACTTACCCTTTTTTAGGTTTCAACCAAAGGTAATAAGGAGAGCTCTACATGGCCTTCCAGTTTGCAAATTATTTAGAGAAAGATGGCTGGGCATCATTCTTCAATAAAGCCTTTCTAACACTAATGCAAAAACTAGAATTTCTTCTGGCTGATGACAGGACCCAGAGCTGCAATTACATTTGCCATTCACCAAACAAACTATACAGGTATAAATGGGAGACAAGGGGCTACTATCAGGGTAAGACAATAGACTAGCGTTACCCTTGTCAACATGGCTTGAAGCACTTGTGCTAAATTTTTCAGGGAGGATTAAATAAATACTGTGTTACATTATTTGATCAATTGCTTTTAAACGTCTGCAAAGGTTTATTGACAGATCTACTACTATCATTTAACTTAACACTTACTATGTGCCCTGAATATAATCTGTTATCAAGTTTCCAAATAAATGTAATCTAAATTTAGACTAATCTAAATTTTATCTAGTCCCATGATTCTAATTTTTTTTAAATCTCATGTTCAGATTAATTAAATTAAAGGTGACAACAAACTGTATCCATAGCTAATGATGTTTTGGTTTGTTCTTGGTTTCAGATGATGGCAAGCTGTCTTTTGAGGAATTCAAAGCCTACTTTGCTGATGGAGTCCTGAGTGGAGAAGAGTTGCATGAGCTTTTTCACACCATTGATACACACAATACTGAGTAAGTATCCTCATTTTATGAACAAGTGCTACATTTTGTATTTGGAAAGAAGTTTAATTTTGGGGAAAAAAGCCTTAACCTGTTTTTATACAACAGAGTTGTTTCAGGGAAATTATATTGCCCAATTATGTACTCTGGTAAGAGCAAAATGTCTCTTCAGCTGATCATTTTCATATGTTTAAGTGTCCAAACGTTCACAAATACAGGCTTGCAGAATGTGGGGTGGGCATCAGATGCTGTGTATGTCCTCACATCCTTCTCCTATGAGGGCAGGTGGCATTAGGGAAAGGGAAAAGATGCTGTAGTCCATTCCAGCTCTTAGGCTTGAGTAGCCTTGTTAGGACAGCTGTACAGTTAGGGTGTGGGGATAGATTTCTGCCTCCACATAATAAACCAGGTGTTGGGCAGAGAGTTTGCCCACAAGTAATTAGCATGAAACCATCATAGATAGCAGTGAGCAAACATTACCACCTGATGATGGTTTGATGCTTTATAGGAAATGGATTGGGGTCTTCATTCATGTTTTGAGGAAATCTCAAAATGCCCATTACTTTTCAGAGAAGCTGATGTGTTGGCAGGGTCAGCAGAAGCTAAGGGTTGAAGGGTATAGAGAGTGAGCCAGCTTCTTGTCCCAAGTATCTCTCTCTCTTCAGTGGGTTCATGCAACTGCCAAGCCACTGTTGGAAAATTGTATCACTCCTCCTCATATGGCATGTAGTCCTTTTATAGACTACCGAGCAAAAAAGAGTTCCATGAAAAAATGAAAAGTTTGAATATTTTCAACTAATTCCAGTATAAACTAGTTTACTAGATAATCACAACAGTACTTGGCTAATCTGCACGCCAAATGATTTACGCACACAAATCTGGTGGCCTCTTCCCACTTCTCAGCAAAGAGAGGGAAGCAGGCCACTGTACAGTGATCGTTATTAAGACATCACATAAACATAATATAGCACGGTTACTAGCCATAAATAGATGACACTGTAGTTGTCAAAAGTATTTTTGTGATACATCATCCTTGCTTTCATTCATAGCAGGCCATCACAGACAGTCCACATCAGGTACTCCTTTGCCAGTTAGCCCCACACAAACCTGCATATAACTGGTCTTTAGTACCTTGTGAAGAGGTTGACTTTCACTCCTATTGATAACTGGTCACATTCAGTAATTCATAGTGCGTCTCCCAGTTGTTGGTATGAATTAGCAAGGTATATCTAATACCAGTACCAATCTAGTACCTTTCATGTAAACTACATTTGGGTGCCATTTCTGTGGTCCAAAAGCTACTGAAGGGATGCCATTTGTTACCTTTGGTTCCTTACAAGTTATAAAGGCATCCCATTTGTAGCAGTTGTGGTTGGCTTATTGGTTCTGTTAGAAGCAGTGTGAATCACCAGATCAGTTTTGCTTGATTCAGTAGTGCTTATTGGTACTGATGAAAATATTAATGCAGTAACTGACATTTATTGTGCATTAATGTTCTGATCTCATGCACTGCCAGTCCCTACTGCTGCCTCAGTTTTTCTCCTTCCACAGGCAAATAAAGCCACCACAATTTCTGCTTTATGTTACTCTACTCAACTGGGGACTGGTTAATTAACATAAAAAGGTCAGTTTAACTTCAAGTTAGAAACTCATGACCTTCCTTTACGAGCTTTGCAGTCCCTCTTAAAGGTTTTTTTTCCTATCCTTCACTATCGGAAGCTCTGGCCTTTCCCTCTGGCTGGTAGGGAGAGCTTCTTCTCTAGTTGTCTATGAATCTCCTGCAGATTTCTATCTTCTTTAACTTTGCATCAGGCCCTCTACTAGGCCTCTCCAGACAGCCTACATCTTTCCTAGCCCCTAGTCTCCCTATCTGTGATGAATCAGGCTCCCTCTTATAATGATAGCCCAGGGCTTCCTATGTGAAGCCTGGTCACCTGACCCAACCATCAGTCCAAACCCAAACCTATCACCTGAGAAGTGGAAAGTTAGCCAGAGGCAGGGCTGAGCCCAACTCCCTTGGAAATAATAGCTGATCCTCTAACAAAGGGTTTCAAAATTTAGATGTAGAATTTTGTAGGAAGCATCTCAGTTAATTATTTTTTAAATTAATTTTTCAGTCTGAATTATTAAAATACCACAGGCTCTTTCAGAAAAACACATGTTCTTTAGGAAGGAAAACTAAAATAAACCATAATAAATATAGAGCATGCAAAATGCACATTCCAGGTCTTAATGTTAAATAAGCAACTTCTAGGGGAGAAATCTGACATCTCTTTTTAAGGTGCTCTAAGGATATTTGTTAACCTAATAAGACTTCTGTTCTTTCTTCAATCACAGTCAACATAAAACAAATTCAGATCTTTAGTATTCAAGGTTGTTTCTTCTAGTCTATATAAATATGTAATATATATTCAGAGGCTCAGTACTTTGATTTCTTAGGAGCTTGGCAACTCTTTTGTATAATTGTGAATGAAGCAGTCATAATGAGCAGTATTGCTTTCCTGGTTATTTAAAACCAGGAAAGGATTACAGCCAGGAAACCTGTTTTGTATATGTTCTAAGTGTTCCTAAGGGGCATAGCTCTGATCTCACCTATACTGATGTAAATCAGACAGAACTCCATTGAAGGCAACTGAGTTTTGCCAGTCCAAAATTGGAATAAAGGGAGAATCTTGTCCATGGGACCTTACTAAAACATGCAATAAACTGTTGTGTACTAAAGAAACAATCGTGCAGTGCTAGAAAGCTTGAAGATTGTCACTCAGGGTCTAAATTCTATTTTCTACACAAGCTAATGAAAAAGCCAGTCGGCAACACCAGCAGTAAGCTGCCAGTATTCTGGATCCTTCTCAGTCAGGTTTCAAGCCAGACAGCACTTGTCCATAGACAAGGGAAGCACATCTATATTCATCTTGCTGGAGTTCTTTGACAGTGCTGGCCAACAAATACTCCTTCCTACCAGCAAAAAGCTATGTGGGTAAGTGGAAAGGCCTTGAAATTTCTCCAGTCCCTCCTCTCAGACCAAATCCGAAGGGTTTCTAACTGTTCCTCCACTTCTAAAACACCTCATGTGTAATGTTCAACAAGACTCAGTACTCTCCCTCATACTATACAACATCTATATGGAATTTTAGACAGAGTTGGTGAGTCATGGGTTGACATGCCAATAGCATGTGGGTAACACCCAACTCTGTACTTTTATAAATAAAACAAACAGCACCATCTTTTTGCTTTTTCAATGTCTAGACAAAGTCAGCACCTGCATGAAGCACAGATGGTTAAAGCTTAACACAGGAAATCTAGAAGACACTGATTGAAATGCCTCCATCTCCCTGAGAGCTTCCTTTCTGTACAACGTTCTCCTATTTTGAGGGCAGATGCCCTCAGTAGAAGTCAGTCCACAACCAAGTAGCTATAGATGCCAAAAGCATGCATTTCCTTGGTGAATAGCCAGAAAATTGTACTCCATCCTATCAGACCAGGTCACACCATTTGTGCATTTTTGATCACTAGCTCGCTTTGTGCCACTCATTATATTTAGGAATGAAACTACATACCCTGAAAAACTCCAGTTGGTAGAACACAAAACGGCCTTTCTCCCTAACAATACAGGTTGCCATGAGTACATCAGCCTGCTGCTTCAACCTCCGTACTGTCTCCACTGAATACAGAGTCCAGTTCAAGGTCTCCATCCTGATATTCAAAGCCTCCCTAGGACTGGCCCTAATTATCTGAGAGGTCATTTCTTCCTTCATGACAATGATTTCCACAATAGCTATGTTCCACGGGCACAGTGGAACAGTTGACCAAGATGGGAAAGCTAATGAGTATAAGAGAAGGAAATTACCATGAAAGTTCATGCAGGAGATCACTCCTGCAAGAACTCAGAATGACTAAGGTCCTCACCAGTTTTAAAACTAAATGGCAAAACTCAGTTTCTGAGCTTAGCCTTCCCTTGGTAAGTTCTTCACATAGATACCCACCTTTTGGACTCCAGCACTTATCATAGAATCATAGGCCTGGATGAGACCTTGAGAGGTCATCTAGTCCAATCCCCGGCATTCAAGGCAGGACTAAGTATTATCTAGACCATCCCTAACCTGCTCTTAAAAACCTCCAATGATGGAGATTCCACAACCTTCCTAGGGAATTTGTTCCAGTGCTTAACCACCCTGACGGTTAAGAAACTTTTCCTAATGCCCAACGTAAACCTCCCTTGCTGCAATTTAAGCCCATTGCATTTTGTCCTATCCTCAGAGGTTAAGGAAAACAATTTTTCTCCCTCCTCCTTGTAACTACCTTTTATGTACTTGAAAATTGTTATCGTGTTCTACCTCAGTCTTCTCTTCTCCAAACTACACAAACCCAATTTTTTCAATCTTTTCTCATATGTCATGTTTTCTAGACCTTTAATTATTTTTGTTGTTCTCCTCTGGATTTTCTCCAATTTGTCCTCATCTTTCCTGAAATGTGGTGCCCAGAACTGGAACCCATATTCCAGTTGAAGCCATATCAGCACGGAGTAGAGTGGAAGAATTACTTTTCATGTCTTGCTTACAATTCCGCTAATACATCCCAGAATTATGTTTGCTTTTTTTGCAACAATGTGACACTGTTGACTCATATTTAGCTTGTGATCCACTATGACCCCCAGATCCTTTCCACAGTACTCCTTCCTAGGCAATCATTTCCTATTTTGTATGTGTGCAGTTGATTGTTCCTTCCTAAATGGAGCACTTTGCATTTGTTCTTATTGAATTTCATCCCATTTACTTCAGACCATTTCTCCAGTTTGTCCAGAGTGTTTTAAATTTTAATCCTCTCCTCTAAAGCACTTGCAACCCCTCCAGGCTTGGTATTATCCGCAAACTTTAAAAGTGTACTCTCTATGCCATTATCTAAATCATTGATAAATGAGTTAGTGTGGGACCTCACTTGAAATGCCCTTCCAGTTTGACTGTGAACCACTGATAATGACTCTCTGGGAATGATTTTCCAACTAATTATGCACCCCCTTACAGTAGCTCCAACTAGGTTGTATTTCCTTAGTTTGTTTATGAGAAGGTCATGCAAGATAGTATCAAAAGCCTTACAAAAGTCAAGATATTCCACATCTACCACTTCCCCACCATCCACTTCCCATTAAGGCAGAGGTTCTCAAACTGTGGGGTAGAGACATAGAATGTATTCATGGGGGAGCAGGAATGAGACACTTTAGGGAAAAAAGTCTTACTGTGCACATTTTACACACAGCAATGAATAACTAGCAAAGCTGATTCCTCCCACATATCAGGTCCTCAGACGGTGCTGTGCATTTTGACGGATTTCTGTTAAGCTTATACAAAGTCGTTGCCTTCTGTAGGTTAATCCATTTGCTATGACATGGTGTGCACATTTAATTTTAGGCACCAACCCCAGTCACAGTTTTGCTTTTGCTCTTATTACAATGGATCGTTGCCTCTGTTTGAATCAATGCCTTACTGTTTTTAATATTTAGTGAGAGTTGCATGTTGATTTTTTTGTTAACTGGTATATGTACTTGTTGGGGGGGCATAAACAGGAAGAAGGGGGGGCTCAATCAAATAAGTTTGAGAACCAATGCATTAGTGCATATCAAGAAGTTGGGCAGGAAGGGGGTTAATAAGATTCCTTGCTCAGTCTTAAGGATGTAACGCTTTACCATAGTCACATGACAGAATATACCCATAGCTAATACGAAAGTTTCAGTTTGAAATAGTGATGAGAGGTTTTGTATTCTCGCATGATACACTGTTTTAATGCCTGACTTTGCAGCTTGCAAGTACCATATATTGTTTGATCTTTCATCCTACAAGAAATGCAGAAAATGAATTTTGAGGGCTTTCTACAGACCCCTTTTACCTTTGAAGACTCTATCATCAGACATATAGCATGATGGAGACATGTGGCAGCGTGCCAGAAATCTGATTGAGTTAGTGAAGAGAGACAACTTGGGCAATGCAGTATGAAGCCTGAGTCCCTATTAGTACAGTTTTCTAACACAAAACACAAGTTCACATGCACAAAGCAGATGTGATAGGGAAGCTGAAATGTCACTAATTAGAATCACACACACATGTTGAAAAGGGCAGGTTACATAAAAAGTCTGGTCTTAACAGATTGTCTCAGAAAAGGATCAAAGTGTTTGTTGAACCTTACAGAGTTTTGTTATGCAAGTGTAAGAATCACGTACACATCAAACAGACCTAAAATCCATTTTGTGATACTTCTCACTTGCAAATTACCCTATAGGAGAAAATGAAATTCTTGATTTATGCTTATGGCTGCTAAGGAACTCAAAACTGCAGTTCAGTAGAGAAGAATGAGAATAAAATTACTGTACCGAGGATACATCTAGCAAGTGAACATTTGTACAGTGTTTTCATATTTTAATCCAGTGAAATAAAAAACAGAATCTAAGCTGTAACAAAGAAGAATCTTTCTCACTGCTTCATTCTTTTCTCTTTTCCCGTTGCTTCCAGCCTAAGAGTAGTGTGAAACATTCCATTTGAAACTTCAACATTCAAGGGGACTCAAAGTTAGCCTAGTCTGTGTCCAAGATGCCCCTGCAAACACAGGGCCAAATCCTTAGCTGGTGTAAATCCATGTAGCTCCATATAAGTCATGACAATGCAGGAACCTCAGCTGCTTTTATGGAGTTACATCAATTCATCTGAGATAAGGATGTGATCCACAGACTCCTAATGGGGCACTATGAGACCCTGAATGTGTTGCATCACACAATCCTCTAGGCTGGCCCATCTTGAGATGGTTGGAGGAGCCTGGAATATCTTATTCCCCCATGTAGCTACGCCTATCAGTCCAATGACGAGCCATTTTGATAGGCTCCAGTGAAATCCTCTTTCCTCCCATTTTAGTGTTTCAAATCAAAAACTGATTTTAGATACAATAACATGGACAAAAGCTTTTGTTCTACTTATCCTGAGCTGCCAAAATGGTGGAGAAAAAGGTGGTGATGAGAAATTACAAAAAATCAGAAAAGATAATCTTGGAATCCCACTCAGCTGCCTATCTGTAATGGGTGGGGTTTGAAAGGTTTCTCTTTTTGTTTTTGCCTCCACCCGTGCATTTTTTATCTTTTCAAGGGGGAATGGAGTTCCCTGATATCTTTCCCGTGCTTTTGTTAACAGTGTTATGCCATGAGGGGGAACACTGTTGTTCTGTTCCTTTTTATAACCTTTGTGTACAAGCAACACCCTACATATATAACATAAAACAAGAGAGATTTGCTTATAACGTATTCATCATGGTAGTATCATGCACACATCAAAGAAACAGAATCCACATATAGAAGCCTATCTGCAATTTTTATCCTAATAATTAACCAACCACTTACAGAAGAGGGCACTTCTCTCTTACATAATCTAAAATGTCCCCATAGATGTTTATGCCTTTGGTCATCCAGCTCTTGCAGATATTTAATCAGTCCTTACACCTTCCAACTAGCTTATCTCAAGGTGTTTTCACCTCTCTGAGATTCTACAGAAAATATGAGACATACATCTCAGTGTTTCCCTTCTTTATTACTAATTTGGTTATGAGGTTAGGGCAGTGATCCAGGACTAACTGTGCAATGGCCTAGGGTAAGATGCTATATAAACTACTATTTTAAGACTAGGGGGAGCTGGGTTTTGTTGGAGGCCCACTGTAATCTGAGTTGCCTGACTCCTGTTCTACAGCTGTTCTACAGGTGGCTGAGGAGAATATGCTGCAGGCTACTGTGCCCAGGGCTCCTGTAATTGGTAAAAAAAAAACACTATTAAAAAAATCCACCACCTCACTACCACCAAAGTAAATAAAATACTAAGATTTAAGCAAGTTCAGGCACTAAAAAAAGCTTTAAAAAAACATTACCCCTGACAATGTGGTTGCCTGGTTTGCACAGCTTACCATAGTGCCTCAGTTAAATTATAGTAATTATGCCTTGCTTTTAAGGGAATGTCTCCCATTAGACATCTTCTTGATGTCTAATGATTTACTTCCTGTAAATATACCACACAAAAAAAAGCACAAAGGGGTACCCTTATAAAAAATGTTTTTAAGATAGCAAATCCTGGCAAGCACATTGAGGTGTGCTTTCATTTGGAGTGGCAAGACCTAAGAAAATGCCCGATATGCTTACTTACAACGTAAAAAAATCTTATGGCAAGCGATGGGGCAAAAAAAGGAAGGTCAAGACCTTATAAATACAAACTTTCCAACTCATGTCATAAAAGGGCTACGTCCGCAAGTAAAAGTTGCTTTGGGTACTCTAAATTTATCATCTATAATGTGGAAGGCACTCTTACAAAAAGTTTGGCAAGCACATTTACTAGTGAGCCAAATCTTCCCTAATAAGCACAAAGGGAAGGCTACTGCACAGACAGAAAGAAAAGTGGCTACTCAAATCACCTTTCAAAATCAAGAAAGTAAAAAAAGTAATTCAGTTCCCGAGGGAGGTAACAAGGGGCGCGACCAAGGGCAAGGCCATGGGACGATCAATCCACTGTGCTGAGTACTGTAAAATTGAACGCTTCAATATGCCCCTAAAGCTTTAATTGATGGCAAATCAAACAAACAGCTGGCTGATCTGATTTGTCAAAAAAAAAAAAAAAAAAAAGGAAGTCTCACAGTCCAAAAAAATGTGCTAATGAGGATCAGTGGCCAACCTCACCTCCTGAGGGGAAGCTGTTGAAGGCATAGGGGAGCCAGGCATCCCCAAGTCCCCTAATACATGTGGCACTTTTAACATCTAATAAATGAAAACAACCCATTATTTGGGTAAATTTTAAACAGGGGGCTTTCGAACAGCATATGCTTGTAACTACTGGTGCCACTCTTTCATTAATTATTAACCACTTAGTTCCTGCAACAGTCAAGTTAAAAAGAAAATCACTCACAAAAAGTTTAAAAGTTCCAGTATAAATATGCCCCTCTCTTGTCCCTTTACTTACACCATTGTAAAAAAAACCAAACAGGAGTTTTTAATTTGGCACATGCTAAAAAAGCAGCTATTTTGGGCATAAATTGTATGCTTAAAATGCAGGCTGTTGTTAATTTAGCTAATTGGGTGCTGTAAATTGAACTGAAAATTCCTAAAATTGTTGCAGCTGCGCACAGGGTGGCTGCTCTTAAAGCACCAGAGCCACTTTCAGTTACAGCAAAGCAGTATTCCCTGAATGTTGCTAATATAATACAGGCACACCTACAAGCATGGGCCAAAAATAAATTAAATTGTGGCTGGGGAAATGCCTGTGTTCTTATTGTAGAACCTAATTCGCCACTCCAAAAGCAGTACAAATACCCCCAAAAGGCTAAAAAAAAAAAAAAAAGATTGTTACCCCCAATTAGTGCTTTCTTAAAGCAAAAAGTGCCAGTAAGAACTAATAGCATAAACAACTCTCCCATATGGCCAGTCTGTAAAGCAGATGGAAAAACTTGGCATCTGACAGTAAATCACATGGCTTTAAATGAATGTACACCCAAAACAGCCCTTGTGCTGGCCAAGTTATGAAACGTAATGCTGCAATAATTATAATAGCTAAATAGTTTTCAGTATTGAATTTATCAAATGCATTCTTTGCTAATCCTCTGCATCTGAACTGCTGGTATAAATTTGCTTTTACCTACAGGAACTGTCAACTCACATTCAACCATGTTCCACAGGGGCTACACTGCTCCCCCATAATCTGCCACACCCATGTTATTAAATTATAAAATAGGTGTACAAGCACTGATAAATGTTCTCTCTTATGTAAATAACATTCTCACTTAAACTGTAACCCAAGAAGCCCAACTGCTTTTTCTCAATAAAATAATCTCCCTAATTAAGCAAGCAAGTTTCCAAATTAATTTTAAAAAAGCCCAATTGTGTCAGAAAAGGTCCAATACCTGGGTTCAGTGTTAAAAACAAAAACAAAAATTACCCCTAGCCAGCAGAGAGTGGAACTAATTTGTAAACTGACAGCACTCACTAATGTCTCTGCATTGCAATCCTTGATAGGTCTCACAAAATGGCTCCTCAACCATGTAAAAAATTTTGCCTTAAAGGCACAGCCACTGTACCAGCTACTTAAAAAAAAAGTACCCTAAAAGTGGGGCCCAAAACAAAATCAAGCCCTATTAGAACCAAAGCAAGCAGTAACCTCCATCCCTGCACTAGCATACCCAAATGGGCAAGTCATTTAATCTGTGTATGCCTCAATTTCCCCTTCTCGCTAACAGTGAGTTGTAAAATAAATGTAGTGATGTTTGTGAGGCCATCAGATGAGTGCCATGGAAATGGCTATAAATCATTTAAAAATAAAAAAAATCTGAACATATACATTACTGTAAGTCTGGAGGAACCCCATTGACTTTAATGCTGTTGTGTGAGCTCTCTAAACCAAACAGGTATTAAAACTATGCTCCTCAGGTCTTGTAATCTCACTTTGCTAGAAGTAGGGGATTAATCACAGTTTAGTATTTTAGCTATTTGAAAAGAGCAGACCAACACTAATGTAATAGATATTACAATACCACAGAGCAGAATAAAATTAAGCAGTGCGCGTGCTGAGTACTATTGAAATAAGCAATGCACATCGTCAATGTTTTATTAAGGCAAGCAATAAGGAAATTAGTCTTCATTTTTGTAGTAATTCAGGTTATGCCTGTTCTTTTCAGGTAACTCAGTATGAGCTCTGCATCTTATTGATTTGTGCATATCAGTTGGCACTTTATAACAAATCTTATCTCTTGGCAAACTAACGGCATAGCCAACTGCTGCCTCAGGCGTGGTCTACACTTACCTTCAGGATTCGGCAGCAGTCAACGGGAGATACGCAAGTGACGTAAATCATTTGTGTATCTCCCACTGACTTTGCGGCGTCTCTTCCACGCACCGTCCACACTGCGCTGCTCCCTTCGACGCAGCGCTACACCACTTACCAGAGTGGTTTTCCTGCGTTGATTGCTGGATCGACTGAGCAGGTCTACACAGACCGCTCAGTCGATCCAGAGCAATCGATCTGACAGTGGTGAATTTGCCGCCGTCACTGTGGACCCAGCCTCAGTTACTTTAATTACCCTGAAGAAAGCCACATAAAAACCATACACCAATAGACCACCATGGAGCAAAACTTGCTGTTATATGGAACGGTGATAGACTCATAGACTCATAG
>ML675601.1:90583840-90622059 GCA_007922155.1 Mesoclemmys tuberculata
AAGGTGGTCCAGATCTTCCTGAATAGTATCCCGGTCCTTCTCCGTGATTGCTCATTGTCATTAATGGTTGGAGTCTGTAGTTAGTCTGACGTTTGCAAATATAACTCATGAAAGTTGGCTTTATATTAACATCTCTTCTAAGGCCTACTCCTGATCCCACTGAAGTCCAGGACAAAACACTCAGGGACACATCCTTGACTTCACTGGCACTTCATTCATTCATTACACCAACTGAGAATCTTCTCTCAGTGGCAAATTTATATTTCAACAGAGATATAGCTTATGTGTGTATGCATATATCTTGTGTATATGTATATATTTTTTAACAGTCTATATTAAAATTTCCAGAAAAATGCAGAAAATAAATCAGATGTTTAAATGAATACAATAATTGTTATTAACAACATCAGGACTGTGGAACACAAACTTGCAAGTCTACTGCTATATGTCTTTAACTTCTGTTTTCTCCCCTCTCCCCCTTTTGACACTGGAAGGATTGAGTGTATGACACAAAGATCAATAATTATTCATTACAAATATAATCTAAAAATGTTGGGTTTTAATAATGACATGAGCCAGGTCACTTGAATTAGTTCCTCATGTGACACCAAACTGACTATATTTCCATATTTTGTTACCATTCAACGTATTTTGTTTCCTAGTGACCATTTTATTGTAAAGATTAAATTTGTCAGTGCTGAGAATCACTATGTCTAAAATTATAAACTACTCATAGAATAGAAATGTTTCTGAATCGCTTCAGTCCAGTGGTTCATAACCAACCATTTAACTGCTTGGATTTAGGCAGAAACATTCCCCATAGGTGATTATTTCATAATTGTCTATGAGAGTTTTACATCTTCTCCCAAAGACATCTGGTACTGGCCACGTAGAGACAGAGGGATAGTAGACTAACTGGACGTTTATCTTGACCCAGCAATTCCTGAAGTCCTATTTTCCAGAGTGGGAGGGATAAAACAGAGGATGAAGTTTTGTGGCAGATGAAATCTGAACGTCCTTCAATAAACAACTTTCTAATTATTCAGAGCCACTGTGCTTTAAAGTGGATTAAAAACCAGGCTTACAGATAAAAAGCTAGCACACTGCTTTTATTAAGCCACTAAGACTGTTCTGCCTGACATGTAATTTACACAAAACAACTGCTTTTGTAGGCACCAGCTTAATTATTCGGCTGCATTAAATTCTGTATGTGATATTGCATTGGTTGCATCATTAATGTTAAAGCTTAAGGGGGAGATTTTCAAAGGCAGAAAGGACTCAACTCCCATTGAAAGTCACTTCCATTTGTGTTTTTTTTATAAACTCTTCCTTAACTTTTAGGCACTCCCACTTTGTACCTCAGTAGTCAAGGGATTATAAATCGCCATAGAAATTAATGGCAGGCTGAAGGTGAGACACAAAGTATCTGTGACAGAGAGCTTTTCTTTTACTATTTTAAGAAAAAAAGAAGATTCAACAGCTTTAGGTAACTCTGTGGACCTATTCAGGATGTGCCCAAAATTGGGCAGCCTTCTCTTCCTGCCACACGCAAAAGCACAATTCAGCCAAACAGGATGATTAGGGCCACTGTATATAATAAAGTATGTATTTCGTCATCAGTTATCAACATGGCACATTGCAAAGGGATGTGGCCTCCTTGAAGCTCAAGTGCCATCCAGATCAATTTCTGGCTAGGTGGTTTGGCTGTATATTCAGTTTGTGTCCATCACTGGCAATTTTATCATGCCACTTGTTCTTTTGGTGCCCACATGATCAGTGGCTCTGTAATAGCATTCTTTGGTACATACACCGGAATTTATTGGCCTTCCTTTCTAATAATATGGTTTCCTACCTCCACAAGAATTGAGGCAAACTGCTTTCCATCATCATCATTGTTGGCTCTTCTTCACCAAAGGCTACTTAAAGTATACTTTGAAGTTTAAGGGCCTAATTCTCCACGGCCTTGCCCTTTATGTGGACATTAATACCTGTGCCAAGTGAATGTAAAACACCATCATTCTGACTGGGTAGTATTTCGTATTCATTTGGCACAGGTGTAAATGCCCAGACAAGGTGCAAGACAATAGAGAACCTATTAAAAAGGATTGGAGCTTCTTGCGCTATCAATGCACAAAGAAGGTCTCAGATTTCTTTTTAAGGTGGAAAAAATAGAGTTACTTTTCTTTGCTCTGATAACTCAGGAATGGCCTAAAGGATTTTCACTTTTCAAAAACCTGATTTTTGCACTGAGACAAAACACAGAAAGCTTAAGACCAAAAGAAGAAAGTTACAGGGGAGGGAAAACAGGGGGCTATAAATCATCTTGCAACCTTAATGATTGTGTTCCTGGTATATCCTTCTTTGCACCACTTGGGTGGCAGACTGGAAAATGCCAGTGTTGTAAAGGTTAAGAAAAAAGAATAATCATACATCACTTGCTTTTTCTGGCTTTCTGACTTCAAATAATATTTGAACTTAATAATATTTAAACTTTTTTTTTAATTCAATTGCTTCTTGGCTTTTGAATTATGACTCACTAAATCAAAGCCTATGTCAAACCCAAATCACCTGTGAACCTCCTGCCTCCCACAATTGCAAAATTTACATTTAATGAGGAAGAAAGGTGACATTTTTTAATTGCAATCATGTGAACTTAAGCATTGGAACAATAAGTCCATTATCCCTATTAGCATCTTTGCATATTAGTATTTTAATAAGCTCTCACCTGCTTAGTAAACCCACTTTTCCTTCCGAAGTGCTTTGGATTGTAATACATTCAAAAAATGTCACTGAAGCTTCAATTCCCCTAAACACACAAGTACATGCTTGACTTTATGCACATGCTTAAAATATCCCTATTCAGGAAAGCACTTTCAGCATGGGCTTAAGCATTTGGCTGCATTGATGCCAAGCACATTGCACTGTGTTTTTTATAACACTCTTTACTAACTTAATTCAAGATAATTATATTAAAGTAAAGTTATTTTATACCCTGTCATATCTTCACAGTAGATTATGCTGTGTGACCCCAAAATGCTTTGCTTATTATCTGCGCTACTGGCTGAATAGTTGTAGTCAGAGGGGAGGAGAGAACTCACTGCACAAATACCAATGAGTTGGGATCCATTTACAAATGTAACACTGGACATGTGAGAAGAATTTAAATACCTGGGGTACGTTATGGGCCCACTCTCAGTCCAGTTGGTGCAGCAGCACATGGGAGTTTGGGGTGACCTGTCGAAGAAGACAGGAGGGAAAGAAGGCTGTGCAGAGTGGCTTATGTCCCCTCATGCAGGTGGGCAGGAGGAGGTGAGGGGGGTAGGGTGTGAAAAGAGGACAGACATTCAGCTCTGTCTCCACAGCGCACCTGGTAGCATAGCTCTACTGGTATCTCACAGCACTATACTGGAATAGAAATAGACCCAGTGCAGGTTACTGTTCCCTGTAGCAATGGGGACATCAGGTCACAGCGCAACAGCCTGGTCTATGAGCAGCACAAACAGCCACTTCCCCTAACACGGGGCAGGTAACAATGTGTCACAATCTAGCCCCATGAGCTGGCCATCCAATCAATCATGTAACCCTGAAGTTTAGTGTGCTGCATTCTTTTCACTACCGTGGCATACAGATCACCTTTTCAGATCCCCTCATGGGCACTGCTGCCTGAACTGCATCAAGATACAAGGCTTCTCTTGTGGTCGCTCGGTAGAATCACAGCTTCAGCAGTTCCTCAGATGTTCATTTCATTTTGTCAGAATTTTAAAAAACGGAGCCCACTTACTATGGGCCAGCCAAGCCCTTCCTTGTCTTCCAAGTTCCAAAACACACTGTTCTGAAAGCATGCCTTTTTGCCAGTAACAGTGGCTCTATGCAGCATTGATTCATTAGGCCAGATTGTGATACGCTTTCTTGGACAAACTCTGTGTGCATGTTTTCAGGCTGTCACTAATTCTGAGCCCTCAAACCCAGTCTTGATTTGAATGTAAATGACAAGGAGCCTTTGCTCCCATCCAGTGGCAGTCTCTGAAATAGATCTTGGTTCCAGTGAATAATTTCTGGCGCTCATTACAAATATTCCCCCTACTGCCTTCTACACTTGCACAGTAATTGTTTTAATAATGGCATCCTGTGGGAAAAGTTGTCAGAAGATGACAAGAATATCTGTCAGGGTTACAAAATAAGAAGCACCATGAGACTGTAAACGGGAGTCTGTGTCCATCACTGACAGGAAGACACGGTGTGATAACTGCATCACCCAGAGCTGACTGAAATGGGCCAGTGGGTAATACTTTTTTGAAGATTTATTTTAAAAGATGCTGGGCCACAATTTCTGCTCCATTCTGCTGTGAAAAAGGAACAGAAACTGCCTGCAAATCCCCAGTGGGTGCAGAGTTGGCATAGTCAGTGTCAAAGCTACTCCCCTAGTTCCCGCAGACATGGCTTAGAAGAGATGACTGGCGATGTGTCACAGCAGGCACATGGAAACAGTACGCTGCTGTCCAGCTACCCTCACACTGGGGACCTTGCCCATTGGGCCTATTGTAACCTATGCCTATGCCTAGGCTACTCTATGTGAGGGTTAGAGTGGAATTGGGCAGAGAATCAAGGATCCATGACCAGTTTCCTGACACTCCCACTTTGTTGCACTAAGCAGATCTTGGACAGAGCAGAGAGTCTGTCCCACTTTTAATGCTCACGAAAGGTACTAGATTAGCATTCCTGGTGATCCAATTCCTCTTTGTGATCACAAGAGAGACCTGGCAAGCTTTTCCTCACTGCCCTTCTCATGTGCCCAAAACTTGCTCCATAGTGACCACCATCTAGGACCAAGAGGATACTTCAGGCCCCGAACACTGGACAGGTAGCAATGTATCACGATCTAGCTTCTGATTCGGTGGTCCAATCAATCCGCATTACCCTGGAGTTTAGAGTACTGCACTTATTCAACACAATGGCACACAAATAACACAAGACAATAGTGCCTCTGCCAAGACCACAAAAAATGTGCAGGTTAGTGCCAGTTGTGAGGCTCACTGAATGTAAAACTATAAAACTTCAATAATTCAACAAAACTTTAAGAATAGTCGATATTTATCCCTTAGCTGGTTTTCCATCAAAATCAGAGAGTCCATCTGAGTTCCATGCTGCTGCTGGCATTCTGATTCCATATGCAAAAAGGCTTACAACTGCCCAATAAAGTTAAAGGGAGAAAATATTGAACATAATCTTTTTTCTTCCCAAATACAATATGGAAATAAAACCGGCTTTATGAATGCAGCAGCATGGGACATAAACAGCCTCTCCAATGTGATGAAGTGCAGTTGATGGACAAATACTAACTTTTCCTTAAAGTCTTAATGTCGTATGTAAATAGTTAACATTCAACAACAAATAAACTGGAAAAAATCAAATGAATTAGGTGACGCCACATTTGAAAATCAGGTCATTTTGCTTAAATGTCAGTGCAAGCATGAATTTTGCAGCAATATTCTCACCAATTCCCAGAACCAGAGATTAATATTTCATATTGTTTGTGAATAGGGTATGCAAGTGTTCAGATGATATATAGCATTGATTTTAGTTCTAATACTAAGGGTGGAGGAAAAGGCAAGATGGTAATCAGAATCATCTGATTTTAAGGTCCAATATTTCATTAACCACCAAGGCTAGTAAAAACTGTTTACACGATGATGTGAAAATATGAACTGTCAATGCACATAGAGAATGTATAACACAGCTCAGATAATGACACAGCGCCACAGCACAGGATGCAAATAGAGCTGGTTAGAAATTTTCCATTGGAATAATTTTCCAAAGGAAAAAGCAATTTCCACAAGATTGAAATTTTGAAGAGGAAAATTTCCAATTTTTAATTTTCCTTTGGGAAAATCTAAATGAAATATTTTGCTTTGAGGCACTGTGACCCAACTGGAACATTTCATTTTGTTGAACTGAGCCAAATGTTTTGAATCAATTCAACAAAACATTAAACTACATTTTCCTATTAGCACATTGCCTTGTGGGAGTTGTTTCAGGGCCGTGTTCTTTCCTTTGGTCCAGGATCCCTGGAAGACTACATCTTTCATAATGCATTGTGGCTTTCCCTTCCAACTAAGCTGCAAGGTAGTCAAGAGACTCACACACCCCTAGGATCATCAGGGAAGATATAGTCCTACCAGGGAGCATGCTCCTTAGGGAAGAATGTGGCATCAGGCTCCCAAACTGCAACTCCGATGAGGCACTACGCCACTATGGGACAGTGCAGTTTAACACTGAACTGAGTCAAACTGAAGCATTTCCAGTCAATTCAATAAACCAAAACAAAACATTTTAATTTCAGGAACACTGAAATGTTTCATTTCAATAAAAAATGTTGAAACAAAACATTGATGCTTCCAGCTCAAAAATGTCTAGAATTTCTGTAAAGCAAAAATTGTGAAATTTGAACTTTTTGTCCTTATTTGGGGGACAGCTGTTGGAATTTCCCCTGAGAGAAAAATTCTAAATTCCACTCAGCTCTAGTTTCAGAAAAGATCTAGATGGTTCTTGTCTCCCTCTATGTGATGCCATGCTTCAGACTATACCAACACAAGTTTTGGCTCTGTAGTCATTGTTGAGGACTTGACTTTTGTCATATGTGCAGCAACTTTTTATAGGTCTCTTATTAGCAGCACAAATCTATTTGGAGCTTTGATGACTAGACTGATGAAGTACTGATTTAGTATAGCCAGCTGCATAGTCATTGCATTCTTGTGAATCATCCTCTGGTGCAAGGGAGCAGTTTGATTGTATATTTATAGGCGTATTTGGTTGTCTGAGAGTTGTATATTATATTGTCTCAATTCATTATTCAGAACAGTTTAATTCTCTGTTGTAATCACATCCCACAGAATGATAACTGATTATTCTAAGGATACTTCTGTATAACAATAAGGGATAGTGGCTCCACACCTCCTGCCATTACCACAATGAGCACAGAACCATGAATATTAGGAAAAACCAGATGACTCCAGCTACAAGAATTAAACAGTAATCCCCTACAGCAGAATGACTGCAGAACACAAAGAGATTTTAATAACTAAGTAATGAATTTTTAAACTCTTATTATGAGACTACAATCAATTGGTAGCAAAATGTCTAAATGATGCTGACTCATGAAAATCTTTGAAATACAGTTCAGAGTTGGCAATAAAGTCTGTTTATGTAACATGCTTTACATCATGTCTACCCTATGCATAACTGCTTCCTATAATGAACAGATGTAAATTATGTTTCCCTGTGCCAGCAAAGCTCACCTCACCCCTTGGAGATCCTGAGTGCAACTGCCCTGTGCTCATTACCTGCTGGGGTGGAGGTAGCTTTAGTCCCAGCAAGGCCTTCTATGAACTTAGGTCATGGATACCCTAGAGTGGCACTGCATCAGTAGAATCTGGCTTCGTTAGCCAGACCCTCTTTGTGGGAAGCTTGTACCCAGGGTTGATGTTGTGATGATTCCTTATAGAGAAGGAACCAGGAATGGGTTACAGTTACTTTGCACTGCCACATTCTTGGACTCCTGGAGATTTCACCATCAGAACACTTACCCTCACTGAATCTGGCCCACTGTAGACTGGTCTTTTATTGGATATTAAGTATGTTCAACCATGTGATGTGCATGGGGAAAAGTATTCAAAAAGAATACCTAAAATAGTTCTTAAAAACATCTTCATGACATTAGGCACAGAGGGTTATAAGAGAAAAACCTCAGGCAGGTGAAAAATATTGTATTTAATAGGCAGCCGAGATTCTGAAAACAATTGTGCTGATGTGACATGTATGTACTCCACTCTACACTGCGCCTAGTAAACTCATCAACAATCAGAATGATTATAGTGTTGGAATCAGAATGTCAGTCGTCCGGAAAATATTGAAAATAACATATGGTCACCATTAGCAGACTATAGTCTATACTATGCATTCCTTGGCATACATACCAATGAGACTGTTGAAAAGTTGTGCACTGCAAACCTGAGTTATGGTGCAGATAAAGCCCTGTGCAGAACACTTGCCTCCTCTAAGCCCCCAGTTACTTACATAGGATTCTGCAGGTAGCTAGGCCTTTGTGTGAAGAACAAAATTTGGGAGGTTTATTTATGCCTATTGCTGATTGATAATACATATTAATTTTGATAGTATCTAACAATGACAGACATGCAAAATGACAGGGTCTCTGCCCTGAAGAGCCTACTGTTCAGTTCAGTCCGGACACAAAGGACAATGGGACCTCAATGGGTAGGTACAATAGACAAGGATGGTAGATACAGTGATTTGGGCACTAGAGTGATCCCTAGGTTTGATTCCCTGTCTGCCACAGACTTCCTGCATGACCTTGGGTGAATCACTTAGACTGTTTGTGCCTCAGTTCCCCTTCTGTAAAATGGGAATCATAGTACTTCCCAAACTCACAGGGTTGTTGTGAAGCTAAAAACACTCAACAACTGTGAGGCACTCAGATTCTATGGTGATGGGCACTCTATAAGTACCCTAGATAGAAGGAAACAGATCAGTATGAAAGAAGTGAATTTTAAGGAGGAATTTGAAAGAGGTGAGGAAGCCTGGCTGGCAGACGGGATGTGAGAGGCTTTAAACATAACTGTCAAGATGCAAGCCTTGATTTGCTTTCTTCTTCATGGGAAGAAATTAGGAGAGAGGATGTGAAGCAGTATAGGTTGAAGTGAAAGAAAAGAGGAATCATTCAGCAATGCCACAACATTTTCTACAGTGCGTACCCTTAATTGTTCTGGATGGTTTCAGCTATGTCTCAGTTTATATTTTTCTATATTCTGGCACTTAAAGATTAGGAGTGGCTCTTTTCTGATGAGCATCTTTCCAACATTCTCTCAGGTAAGTGGCTCAAGTAACACAAGAGAGCAATAAGGGCTTCAGCCTGTCGTACCATATGGAAGTACCTGTCTAAAGATGAGGGTAAAGTTGTCATTGTAAGAATAAAAGACTGACCAGCTTCCTAATAGAACTGATTGGGCTTTTAGGTTGATCAGCTGGATTCTATGCCAGGTCCCCAAAGGTTCTGGGCCCACATTTCTTTTTGAAAGAAAATGTGACTCACAATTAGTTTTATAAATGTATAAAACCCTTAAATTAAAATCAAATCAAGAACACATACCACCACAGCTAAACTACTATTAATAGTATTAATAAGAATAATTAGTAAGAATAAAGTACAACATCAAATCAACAAATTAGTCTCAATATTGGAATAAAGGTAAATGATCAGATTAATACTGCAAATGATCAATCCTTATACAGCCCAAGAAGGAGTCTAAGAAGCTGGCTGGGTCATACCTAATAAAGAATGTCACCAAAGTCAGTCAAAATCTATCATTTGAATGGTTAAGTATTTTAAAACAGAAAAAAAATTATTATCTAATGTCTCAACCTCAGAACCAATTATAAAGTTTTCTTCTTGGATATCAATTCCTCTGTGGTGGCTAACCCTTTCCTCCTCCCACACAGATATTAAACACAAACTTTAACAAGCATATGCTAAACAGAAATTTAACAACTCTTATTTACCAGAAATTAGAGATGACAATTTCAAGTCCCTCCAGACTTTAAATACAGTTCACACTCTAATGAATAATTTTATTAGACAATATTTAAACCTGGGAACTTTTCTTTCAGGCACGTTCCCTGTGAGGACTTTATGGGTGCACACATCTGTGCTTTCACTGACACCCTCCAAATGAAAAGGCTGGGGCATCTTCCAGCTAATAAACAAACACAGAAAAAGGAAAAACAAGATACTTAAGACAAGGGGGGGGGCGGAGGGCATTGCAAATTTCCAGCTCACGCTGTCTTCTGGACTCTCTCAGAGTAGGAACTAGAAGTGTAGGCAAGGGAGCAGTGAGCGGTGTTCTGCTAATTCAGTGCTTCTCATTAGTGGGAGTCCTGGGGTACAAGGAGAGACTAGTCAAAGGCTGGAGTGGGCTGCTTATTGATGTTGTCACTTCCTCTTCCCAAGATGGCTGGCTTTTGAGGATTTTGGATGGTCAGTTTTTCCTCAGATTGCTTGTTGACCCACGAGGTGAGGCTTTTCAGGCTTACCCTTGAGTCTTATCCAAACTTTGCTTATTTTGCCTTGCAGTGCCTTCTTCCAAGGTCTTCACACAAATCAGCCGTGAAGCCCACCTTGGAGCTATGAAGCTTGATCCAGTTAGGTGTGAATTAAAGCACCCTTAGCAAGTGTCCATTTGGAAACACCCTACTTAAATAAGCAATTTTTAAATATTCAGTGTTCTGCATGTTGCAGACGTCGAGTCTGTGACCCTTCTCCAAAATCTCAAAACTCCAGATACATTACACCCGTTTGAGAAAGCTGGCATGGCCCTGTCTGCATGAAAGGTGTTAAGATGACATTGTGTGACAGTTTACGACAGTTCAGTATAAATACCCTACAAAAACAGATAAGGGGGGGAGGGAGGACCTAGCACCAGTGTCACTCAATATCCATCCATCCACCAACAAAATCAAAAATAGAGCTCAAATTTACGATCAGTGTCACCATCTCCAATTTCTTATTCTTCTTGGAAACAAGGCCATTACTGTAGCCTTGCTATTCTGGAATTGGGCTCTGGGTCCAATAGCTTACCTTCTGAAATCTACATCTTGACAGAGAATAGCTAATTTAATCTTATCAAGATGAAACCCATGTGAAATAGAAAATTTTAAATTTTATATAAGGTATGTATTTCCATATAAACTATTCTCACCATTAAAGCTTACTCCTAGTGTCCTGCATTCAATCTACATAACTTCATTGTGCAAAGTAGATACAATTGCAGACACAGTGGCTGGCTCTGTGAAATGGGCATGTCTGAGCCAAAAGAGGAGGAATAAGAAAAAAAATCTACACAGCACTTATTCTTCAGCTGGACAAAATTGGTGTAAATTGGTTGGTGTGAATAAGATCAGTCAGAAGGTTGTTGTAATTTCAAAAGTAAAGCTGGTGTAGAGACACCCCATTCACTAACACCTAAAAAGGCTATGCTTAGGGTGTGCACTGCTGTGCCCCTGGTGAGTTATGTCCCATTTTATGTTCCTCTCCCTGTATTGTGTGGCACACTGGAAATTGCCATCTGTTTGCCCTTGTATAATATGGAGGACTGTCCTCATACAGCACGGAGCTAGTATGTGAATGTCACTGATGACTAGCACAGGTAGAAGTGAGGGAGTGAGGAAAAGTTGGCAAAGCAGCAAACCATCTGTTGCTGAAGCAGTTCCACTCAGAATGCAGCTAGTGTTCATCACTGAGATGGGAAAGAGTGATTTTGCAGGTTAACCTGAAAGGACTGCACTGATGCAGAGATACAGGAATTGCATTGGCTGTAGCATGGAGGTGAGAATGTACCATCTCCTCAAGAATGGGAAAAGGGAAACATAATAGGAGTTAAGATCTTACCACATGGAAGAGAGGTCGCTGCTGCAGCCAGTTACAAAATGGCTGCTTTAGCAATGATACACCTCTGCCATTTTCAGAAAGCAGACTCAGAAAAAGTTCTGTAAGAGGGCAGGCCTCTGCTGAAGAAAGTCAGCAAGGACCAGGCAGTCAGCATGAAAGGTGGGGTTTTGGAATTGGTACCTCTTCAATAACTTATAGTATGGCTCAAACAGAAGTTCCGGGCTTGATGCAGAAATAACTGGGTGAGGCTCTTTGATATGTAGAAGTAGGGTTACCACTTCTGAGGTACAAAAAACCAGGACACCTGGGATGATCTGGAGCCCATAAAACTGGAGAGCTAGTCGCATGTATTCAGTATTCTTACCGAACAACCACAAAAAGGATGATTCTGGGAAAACATGAACAGGTGACAACGCTATGTTTGAGGTCAGAACAGATCACCATAATTCCTTCTGGCCTTAAAGTCCATTATATTCAGTATCCCAGTCAGGAAGGCCACCTGAGCCGAGAAAAACCTGGATGTGAAGTGCAAAGAAAGGATGCATGTAAATAAGGAAATCTTAAATTACTTAAATATAATGTTTTCTTCAATTATCAGTTATTAAAAGGTTGCTCCATCTGGAAAGCAGAGATGGTTAGTTCAGTCATTTATACCCAGCATATTATGTCTTTTTCAGTGTTTGTACAGTGCCTAGCTCTATGAGGTCCTGATCTCAGTTGTAGTCCCTAGCTGCTACAGAATAAAAATAAATGATAATAGTTATGAACAGCAAATGCCTGCAGGGCAAATAATCTGGACATTAAAAATAATATAGCATTTCAGCCCTACTTCAGGAAATCTCTCAATTTGAGGAGATGCAAATGAGACTTACTCCATGATCAGTCTTAGGAAACAAAATAGATTGATTTTGTACTGTACCTTTAACTTGTGTGAATTCCCATGTATGCAAAACATACATTTTCACTGGAAACTGTTTCTGAACATTCTTTTGAGCTTCATTTTTGTTCTTGGAGGGTTTTTTTGCGTTGCATTCTTTAACCTTTAGTTTAAAAAAAACTGCTAATTTAGAAGTGCAGTAACGACAGAGCACTGTAGACAAATTAAATTTCATTCAATGTACTGAAACAGTAACCAGCATAAGTAAAAAATAACTGACATTAATACAATAAACATGAGGCTTGAGTACCCACTGTTGCCCAGATAATGTTCTAATATTTATTATTGATATTTGGTGAGTTAGTTAAGGCAGTAGGCTGACAGCAATACTAGACTGAAAAGAGAAAGGAAAGGAATGAAGGAAGAGAACACAACAGAAAGATAGTGGGTAGAAAAAAAGGAAAGTGTTCCTCCTGCCCTACAGTGCAGTGCAGTATGTTTCAGGTTTTATTTTTTGCCATGAGAAATAAGTTTCTGGATGCTTAATGTTAGATCTTAAATTACTTTGGAGTCTTTGGTTTTGCAAGCTAATTTCATTCCTGGTATTTCAGTGAATTTACACCCCCAAGACCTAGAAAATCACTTCTAATAGCTCTATCCCTCTCTCTGTAATTTTTGCTCATTTTGTAAAGGATTCAGTTGCATACCCAACAGCTTGTAATTGTGCCAATGAGACACAAGCTTCCTTCAATAGCAAAACATTTTAAAATATATTAATTTAGGAAAAAATCCACAAACTGTAAGCAAGTGTCAGGTAAGGTCAGCAATCCTGCATGATGTGTGTAATGTGGAGTGCTATGTTTTAATTGTAACCTCCCCTGACTATCAAAACAACCCTGCATTTCACAGTCCCTACTGCATTCCTGCAGAAAGACATAGCAGAAACACAGTCTTGTAAGCTCCATTTACTTCAGTGTAAAGATTCTGCAATGGAGCAAAAATGCTAATATGTTAGAAGCAAATGAAAAAGGGAGATATCCCATCTGGACTATCTGTTGCTTCCAGGCAAAGAGATCAAAGAAAGGAGTTCAGGGGCAGGAAAAACATAGCTGGATGACAATAAATCTATCTACCAAATGATTCAGTAAAATAACTCAAACCAATTTCTAATCCCAAAACAGAAAGAAAAACATTAAAATGGATGTTTTCTTAAAGCAACTAATTTTTAAAAACTATTTATTTATTTATTCAGGAAATTTACAAATCCTTGCCATGTAAATAGCAAAAACAAACCAATCATACACCAGTTAGCTTTGGTTTGAAGAGATAGAAATATAGTCATCAAGCTTTCTATTTAACAGAATGTTACCATCGTACAGAGTGAGCTTCATTACCACTATAATGCATCATTTCTAGTGATTTTAGTAAATTGAGTGGAGTGTCTATATACACATTTAGCAGATCAAGCATGTCTATTAAATGTTAATATTTAAAAAATTGCACAAGTGTTCTGGGGTTTTTTGCAGATGGATGTACTTTGTCTGAGTATTGAATAAAAGGTAATCAAATATCAAAGTATCCATCCATTTTGTTGGGTATATAACTGATGTGTTAATTTTTCCATAACCACAACTTCCCATATTTTTTTAACCATTCCTGTCCAGTTGGGCATTTTTCTTCTTCCACTGAGAGGTTACCAGTAACTGAGCAACTACTAGCAGATGAGAGATTAATTCTCCATTTCTCTTGTAAAGCAGCTAACTTTAAAGCCACGCCTGAACAATTGCTGTGTATTAGTTACAACTTTAAGAGCTGGCCGGTGTGTCCGAATATTGCTCAGATCCCTGGCCAGGAGATGAATGAAGAATGAGTGCAACCTTCGTAGCGTCATCCCTTCTCTGCCCCCAGCCCCTGAGATAGTCCCTCCTGGGAGAAGGGGAGGGAATGCTGGGGCTGGAGGCAGAAAAGAAAGGGAAGGACCAGGACCATGGAGGAACACACATCCTTCCCTCATCACCACTGCCCACTGGTCCAGGGTGGCATTCTCTGAAGAAGTTAACGCGGATTGAATCCATGACATGGAACTTCTCCTTCCTCAGGGGGCAGCAGGGAATGGCCAGGAAGTGTAGCTGGGGGCCAAAGCTGGAGCAGGGACACAGAAGAATCTTGAGGGCTGAGCCCCTGCTTCTTCTGCAAAGCAGGACCCCATCCCCCGATGAAACAATACAGAGAGAGAACTTCCTGACCCAGAGTTGAGCTTTTCCCACACAGGAGACGATCTCAGTCTATGTACAAATGGAAGGAAGTTCTAGCTCATAAACAGAACAGGGTGTTAGGACTCCGGGCTTCAACTGGCAGCTCTGCCTTGACTCACTGTGTGACTCCAAGTGCCTTACTCTACAGCGCCAATAGATTCACTTTAACCCCCCGGGACAAGAAGCCACATTAACAAAAATACTGCCCCTTTTTAACCATTCACAAGTCAAGTCAGGTTAGGCTTGTCTCCTGCTGCTTGGGGGGTACGCACACAACAGAAAACACAACCCCCAGCAGCAAGTCTCGGAGCCCGGCTCAGCTGACTCCATTCGTACTGTGGAGCTAAATTTAGCAGTGTAGACATTTGGGCTCAGGCTGGAGCCTGCACTCAGAAACCCAGCGAGGGGCTGGGTCTCAGAGCCCAGGCTTCAGCCCAAGCCTCGCTTCCACAGCTGTTTTTTCCTTGCAGAGTGACTCTGAGTCAGTTGACCTGAGTTCTGAGACTTGCTGCCGTGGGTCTTTTTTTTTGTTGTTGTTGCATACACAAACTCTGAGAGAACAGCCACCACCCATTGCAGCCTGTCTGGTGTCTATTCCCCTCTCTACTTCCTTCAGCCTGTTTATATGGCTCAGGCCCTAGGGTGGGGCAGGGCTGCCTCGATTATCCTCCAGGCTATAGGTTTCAACTTGTCCCTTAAAGGAGTACTGCACTTTCTCCTATACACTTTCACAGGGCACAATACTTAGCTACTTCACAAGAATGCTACATGGTATACTCGTTTGTAAAGATCCATAGCAGAATAGTACTCCATCAGGCCCAAATACAATTGTAATCACCACAGTGTAGCAAGATTTCTGGCTCACGTAACGAGATGGACACCGAAGTGAGGAAAACAGCTGTTTATTGTCGACAGACTCAGCGGAATCTTTTCCAAAGGCTGAGCCCCGATTATACTGGGGCGTCGCCTTATATACATTTTAAGATTACATGAATATTCATACATAGCATCACTATATTTTACATAGATAAGCTTGAGTGAGGATGCGCAGTATGTATTTCTTTGTCTAAGTTTTATGGGAGAATATGCGCAGTTTGGTTTTCTTTGTCTGAGATTTAGGGCCTGGTTATCTCTTTAGGCATGTGTGAGAATGTATGCGGTATACAAGTTCTTATCTAAACTCCAGGCCTTTCTGAACTCCTCCTAACACTGACAGACAACTAGCCCTTTGTTAGAGACTACATACAAACTAGTGATTATATTTCTCATTACTCTACAAAACTATATGCACAGTTAAATAATTAGCCAGGTGCATTTTATCTACAGTACAGCATGTAAGCTTTATATCCAGCCAAATGAAGCCAAGGAAAAAGCTATATAATTTGTCTCACTAATATAGCCTGCCTCAACAGTATATTTTAGATATTAAAGTGCCCGTCACAATTATAGTTAGGTGCAGATACTACGAAGTGTACTAAAGAGGAATATAGTAATTGCCTTATTGGGTGAGACAGGTGATTCTATCTAGTCCAACATCCAAAGCAGCCGATACCAGATGATTCAGAGAAAGGTGTAAGAACACAGAAGTAGACACGTGGATTTATCTGGCCTTCAGAAAGGTCTCATCCTAGTCCCTAATTATTAATTAGGCTTAATTTCTGAAACAGGAGGTTTTTATCATTCTAAAACTATTTTGTATAGATCAATTGTTATAACTCTGGATATTCATGTTATCCATAAGTGTCTTTGAATCTTACTAATAAAGCAAAAGAACACTGATTAATTACATTTATGTATTCTTATCTTTTCAGCAACCTTGACACAGAAGAACTGTGTGGTAAGTTTCCTTTTCAAAGACAGCCGTACTGCAACAGGCTTGTTATTGTGAATGAACACATCATGTGGCTTGAGCTCATTTTCCTTTGATAACCCTGAACAAGTATATAAATGACATGGTTTGAACTCCTGGAAAACATGGAGATGGATCAATGGGCCTATAACACTAAATTGGAATCTGCTAGAGAATTCTGCAAAAATACTTCATGAACATTTCTGTCTCATTTTATCATTCAAAAGTGTCTTTCTCTGCTGTACTGAAAAGACAGAGGTCTCCTTTATTTTATTGTTAGACAACTTTTAGTCCAATTATTTCTTTTCTTTCTCAAGTATAAATACTTAGGCAACATTAGTGTTTCATATGGCTTTGTTACTCTCCTCCAACTAGGCAAATTCTGTCAGTCTTAATCAAGTCAAACTCCCATTGGCTGCAGAAGTTGGTCCAAAGGCCTATTTCTCTGCTCCACAAAAGCTATCCATCACATGTGCTTCCCTGAAAACCGCTTTTTTTGTTCTCGGGCTAGTTTAACACCATCTGAGGCCTGGTCTATACTGCTGGCAGCGTCGACAGGAGATCCACAAGCTATCTACTGTAGCTTGCATATCTCCCATTGACTTACTAATGTTCCCTTACTGTGGCCTCCACTGTGCTGTGTCGACAGGAAACGACAGAGCATTACTCTTTTTGGGGGTGGATTTACTGCATCAGCCAGAGAGGCCTTCTGGGATTGATTGTGCGGGTCTCCACAGCCCGCTCAATCAATCCCACTGCATCGATCCATGGAGCCCAAGGCAGCCCCGGTAGTGTAGACGTACCCTGAATTAATAATACTGCTTGCAGTGCAAGTAGTACACAGTTCACAGCAGTTCTTCAGATCCACCCACACAATGTCAAAAATCAGTTATTCTTTTTTAAAAACTGCCTATTTTGGGTGGGGGGAAAGAAGTCAGAGAGTAATTTGCAGAGTGGTAGTTGTGCATTTATATCTTTCAAGGATTGATAGCATAGAAGCCTTTTAGGAGGTCACTGTGCAATATCCACAATTATTTGAATGCCAGCATGTTTCCAGATAGGTCTAATGTGACTAACCAAATGTGGGGAGAATGAGTGATCTCTTTAAGGTGAAATGCAGTGAGTGAGGGGCTGACAAACACAAGGCCAGGTCCTCAGCTAAAGTCAAAGGCGTTATGGTGATTTACTGCAGCCTAGGATCTGGCTAACATTACTTTAAAGCTGATCACAAAAGGGAGGAAAATGGTTTTGGGTCCTTTCTTTCCTGTTTTGATTTATAGTTTAATGCTGGTGATCTGCTTATTACATCTGCAAACTGTGCACTCAGGCCCCAATTCTGCAGTCAGGCCCATACAAGCAGACTCCTCTGTAACCCCATTGTCTGTAAGTGCTAAATGGGGGCAGAATTTGGCATATAAGGTTTAAAGGTATCTTGTTCCTCCTATCAACTTTGATTAAACACAGGCTACATTAGCTACTCATGACATCTGATCTTTCCAACAGCCTCAGAAATCTTTTATAAATTCCCACATGTGTTTCTGATCTTCCCTGTGTTTGGTCTTCATTGTTCTGGAGCTAAATTCATCTGAGCCCTTTGCCCTGAAAATCTGAAATAACCCCATGCTCACATTAGAGATTTTACAGTTTTTCCATATTTTATTTCCCTCTCCTCCAAATAAAATGCATCTTCCTCTCCAGGATATTAAATCACACTAAAGTCCCCTGATTTCTGTGAATAGTGAGACAATTTAATTTGGGCTCTAAAAAGAATCAGTTTCTGTCTCTGACTTCTCAACTTTTTGTTTCCTTCTCATCTAACTAAAAAGCTTCACAGGGTATGTGTACACTGCACTTGGAGGTGGGATTGCAGCACGCATAGACATACCAGAACTATTTTTAATCTAGCTAGCTCAGGTACTGATAGCAAAACTATGGCAGAATCAGCTGTACAAACCCACCTAGAACCCTGCATACTTACCCGAGCATCTAGTGCACACTGAAATCTATGCTGAGTCTTCACTGTTATTGATACCTGAGCGAGCTAGGGTAAAGCTAGCTCAGACGTGTCTACATTTATTGACATCAAACCTCTGACTGCAGTGTAGATATAATCATACTGTTGCTACTTATGTCATATACTTCTCGAGGATTCTGTCTAAATCTCTGACATTTATCACTGTATTCTTATTTTTTTCATTCTTCTTCTAGATATCCTAGTTTCTTAAACATCTGCCTAAATGGTCATCCAAGATGGTAGATACTTACAAAAAAATATGCTGTGAATGTTAACCTAATCTCAAACCTTGTGGGAGCATAATTATTGCTTTTTTGAATCTTTCTCCTCTCTCACACACATCAGTGAGACAATGTACGAGTATGACTCCACTGACTTCAGTATGAGTGGGGTCAGAATCAAGCCCTTCAAAATGTCCATTTTACAATCCTCTCTCTTTGTAGCAGGATTCTTGGGAGCTAAGTATTCTGGCTGATGTAGAGAGATATTGTTATAAAGTGGATAGCAATCATCAAATGTCATATAGCTGAGTGTCATATCAGAAAGAATTGTAAAAGAAAGGCATTCTGAACAAGGGTGAAAAATCTCAGCACCACTTTGTCAATTGAGGTCAACTGTATAATAAGCTGAAGTTTAGAAACGTGTCCATCCTTATTCATCCCACTTAATATTATCCAGTCTATGCTTATTCTCTAACCCGCCTCCAAGCCTGAATCCATATTGACCATATACTGTACTGTTCCTTTCCACCACACCTAGATTTTTTTTATTTAGTATCTAGTTGGTACCACATCTTTATTTACAGATTTATTTCTTTAACAGATTCAGTGTATTAGCCTAATTTTTTATATTATCTTTCCTGTTATATATCATCCACATTTTTGTGCTACCCACAGCCCGATTTTCTTTATGCATGCATTCCTTCTATTCTGTATTTATTTCTGCTTATGTTTTTTGCATTTATATATAAGCAGCTTTGAAAATCTGCTGATATTTTGTCAGCTGTATTTTTCTTCATATCTCCAATAAGCCCCAGTGTAAATCTGTTATTGATAAAATAAATTTCCACTACAAGTGCAGACTTTCTTTTTCTCCTTCAACCTATTTACATAGGTATGCCTTCTGCTTTGATATTTGTTATTTCTACTTCAATATGCATCTATTTAAAAAGCAGATCCATCAATATATTGATGTTCTGCAGCCATATTGTCTCCTTGTTTGTTCATATGAAGCTCCTTCTACGTGGATCACAGTTACCTTAAAAATTATCATGGCGCCCAAGACTAAACGCTTAGCTGAACAATTCATTTAGGAGTTGTGTCTCTTTCCAAAAGCTGTAGAGTCTTGAGATACAGGCAGTCTCATTCTAATCTCATGCTGGTGTCACTATAACGATTTTAATGTAGTTACCTCTGATTTATAACAGTGCAAGGGTACCAGATTCAGGGCCAGTATGCTTAACCTGACATGCCCAGCCATTTTGTACTTTTGTGAAAATGTACCATCTGCCAATGACCGCACAGGAGAGCTTGTTGATAAATTACAAAACTAGTTTAGCAAAAAGAAGTATAAATTTTGAAGTTAGGTCCATTCCTCAAAATGAACATTTATTTCGTAAAAATTTCCAAGACATTTTATTTTTTCCCAAAAAAAACTTTATAAAACTGGTTCCTGAATGTTTTTGTTTTGTTTTGTTTTCCAAAAACCCCATTTACTGTTTTTATTCAAAATTTTAAGTTATAATTTCTGATTGTCAAAAATAATGTTCGGTATTAAACTTGAAGTCATAATGAACTAAAATTGAAATAAAATAATAAACATTTATTTATAGCATTTTCACCCATAGATTTCAAAAAACTTTTTAAATGTGGGCATATATCATATTCTTACACTGAAAATGGAGAACTAAGATGCAGAGATATTGAGCTGTCCAAATTCACATTGTAAGTAATTGAAGAAGCAGCCATTGACCTCAGGGTCTCTCAATTCACAATCCCATGCCCTATCCACTCTACCATCCCTCTTCTCTCAAATGAACACATAGTGCTGCTAATAGAAGAACAAATATAATTTTGTCAATTACTTTCCTGGATAAAAGAGATCTTTATGGAACAGCTCTTCAGTTTCATCCCACATTGAAAGTTGTTTAGGGAAGTGTATATTTCCATTGTACACAGAACATAGTCAGCTACTTGTTACATTCATTTTACTAACTGGGTCTAATAACTAAAATCCTAGAGATCATTGGAGTCATGAATTCTTCTTCCAGAATATTTTTCCCGACACTTGGGAGAGTATGAAAATGTGCTGTCTGCCTTAGAAGACCTAAATGTTTCCATACTGAAGGCAATGGACAAAACAAAGAAAGTAAGTGGAAGTTATATTCATCTTCCATACAATATTTTGTTTGAGTCTTTTCTATTGTGATTGATTTTGTACTGGATTTTCACTTCATTATCCAAAAAGTATTTGATAACTCTTGTTTAATTATTTCCACATTTTTGTTGTTTTATTACTAGAAGAGAAACAGGCTTGTTAAAATGTGTCAAAATACCATGGCATTAAAGTCTAGGTGCAAGGAACTTGTTGTTTCAATCCATGCAAAATTACTTTTTTTGAACGACAGACAATATGACATTTAACTCCTAATAGTCTAGGACGCTCATATTCCATTCAGAATCTAGGTATGATAGAGATGCTGCATTCCAGTGAAAATGGTCAAGTTATATGAAGCTAATTACCTGAGCATAGAATGAGAGAAGCATTCAATACAGCTTTCAAGAATTAGTTTATAATATATGTTCAGGAGCGCTAATTACAGTATGGTCAGTTGTAATTACATTATGGCCAGAAGAAGCCATAATGATCATCTAAATTTGACCTCCTGCATAACAGACCATAGAATTTCACCCAGTGATTCCTGCATCATGCCCATAAGAGCATCATATAGACAAGAGAAATGTGGAGATTCACATCAGTACCAGAATGACAGAAGATGCCATCTTTTGCATCAAGGGTTTTCCAAGAGTACAGAATTGTATATATTTTAATTGAACTACTGCCATGTACAACAGCCAGATAGTTTATATCGTCGTGTGAAGGGGCTGGCTCACTGCTGGCACCTCCTCATGGTTGGGTGTGGTGTGGCAGCACTAGGGTCTGCTGCCACTGATTGCTTCACCTCAGCGGTGGCCTGCCTCGTCCTCTGACTGGGCCCTCTGGCCAGGTCACTTCAAAGTCTCTCTCCCTCCAGAGTATCCATAAACAGAAAGCAAGGGGGAGTTGACACAAATAAACTGAGCTAGTAAGAGAGAGCATAGAACACTTCCCTCTCTGGGTGTCTCAGGATCTGGCCCTTCCTTACTTCAGGGAGAGACCATCAGGCAATGGTTGGTGGGGAAGTTCCTGCCTTTCCTGAGAGGCTGAGGGTTAAGGATCTGTTCTCTTCTCTGGTCCGCCAACATGTGAGCTGGTCCTCCAGCCTGTACGTGTCTTGCAGGTATGGTGGAGCAGGGCTGGCCGAGCCCAGAGCAGTGTTTTAATGCCTTGTTGTCCAGAGTGGTGTTTGCATACCCCATCACACTTACTTATTTAGAGCTTGATCCAGTGAGGTGCTGTGTACCTTCAATTCCAAGTGAAGTCAATGGGCCTTGGGAGCATTCAGACTCTTGCCAGATAGGAGCATTAATAAAGGAACAACTGCATTTGTTCTTTCTAGACATAAGCCTAAATAGGCTTGATGAGCCACATGTATAGGATAGTACTAAGAGGCAGAACATGTCATCTGATAATTATTGGATGTAAACCAAATTCTACATTTCAGAAATACATTGGACGTTAATTACATAGGACGAGTCTCAGTAGAGTAGTAAGAACGTTGTGGAGAAGAGCATTCCTGACTGGAAACAAAACAAATGGGAAAATTGTGGATATTAATAAGTGTTACATTTGGCTGCCTCAGCAACTCAATTAAAAACATTAAAACTTGCGTAGATGTTATCTAGACTTCCGATTCATGCTTAGTGATTTTCTTTCCTCTGGAGATACACTGGACAGCACATTCCACACAGCATTATATATTGACAGCACTCTGAGGGTAAGACTAGAGTGGAAAAAACACTGCAAAAATATTTTCAAATAACCAACTTTTTTTGTTGGTAAGAGAGAAAAGCTTTTGAGCTACACAGACTTCTTCACTTCTGTTTCCTAGACAAGCTGTCTTTCTGATAGGCAGCTCATTCAGTCATGACTTCCACTATTTACTGGGAGAAAATAAACAGTTTGTTCCTTCATGCACTTTAACCACCCAACTTAAAACGAGAAACAATCACTGGGTATTTTATATGACAACTGCAGGATCAGACCCCTAGATAAATTGTTCATCCTCAGTTTCCAGGGTAACCAAGTAGAGGGAAAAAATGTCAGTCTTCAGTGGAAACACAAATACATTGGATCAGCATATCTGAAATTCTAAAAACCTAATTGTGAACAAGCATTCAGTCCTTTCCATATTCAAAATATAAACAGACCTAAAGCGAGGTTGAATTAAGCTAAAAATTTGGAGTTCAGTGTAATTTCTTGTTTATTGTTTTCACATTTTCCCCCAAAGCTGAATTTGGTAACATCAGAATGAGCAACATTGCTTTGTTCATATTCACAAATGCAAATATTCATTATTTTAATGTGCACCAAGGAATCACCATGAAGCTGATTTGATTTTTTTAAACATTTTTTGCATTCAATTTTGTGTTCTGAAATTTAATATGTTTGAAAGGCATTTGCATTAACTAAGTCCATGAAGTTTTGTTCCCAAATCTTCTCACAATGTGGAATCCTGCAGTCCTTAGTCAAACAGAACTCCTGTATGAGTACTGCCTGATGAAGGGCTGTAGGATTTGGATCAAAATTAACAAATGTGTCCATATCAACAGAGAATATTTTCAATTGTACATATTCTTTCTGCACCCCTGGGCACCACGGGGTTGTGGCCACAGTCAGATTCTGATCCCTATATAGTAATTCCAATGTAGTTGTATGTACTTCTATAAATTCACAAAGAAACCTCTTTGGCTTCAAAATATAGTTTGAAAGGCTAACAGAACCTGGCCCAGCATGAACAGAAATAAATCAGACAAAACCAGCATGAGAATTACATAGGGCAAAATATTGTCAAAAGCAGTTGAGGTTTAAAATAATGAGACAGGAAAAATAGCATGAGATTATCAATAAGAATATGTTTGAATAGACAGTGACTAAGAAGTCAAAAAGATGATCTGTGAGAAATGACAAATGTCACTTAGTCATGCACAAGGACACTGCTAAAAACTTTCTTTGCCTCTGTGTTGAGAAAGAAGTGAGAGATGGCAAAGAAAGGCATGGAATTTACATGGGAGAATACAGACATTTTTGAGGCAGGATCACATCCAGTTCAAGGCTAGAAGATATTCAGGTAGCTACAGTCTAACAAAGGAGGAGAACCAGAAAGGATTTATCTGATCATTTTAGAGGAAATGCCAAAGGGGATTTTTAAAAGCAAGTGAATTTAAAAATGGTTTTAGAAATAGGGACGTTACTAGTGAGCAAGAAAGGCTAACATGCCTTCAATTTGAAGTTGCCTTTGTGAGTTTAATTAATTGAGGCATAAACAAACCAAACTAAAAGAACATTTTACTCAGAATGCAAATTATTAAAATACATGGGAGCAGGATACCTTGCCTACAAGCCAGCATTTGAATGAACAAAACCCAGTGCATGAAGGGGCTTCATATTTATTAGGTGAGTTGAAAAGTAGTAATCATTGCTATCAGGGACACAGCTTATTTGGTCCCTCACCTTGTATTTATTTTAAATGAAAATGGGGAGCCATCTAAGAGAGAGGGTGCTGTATTTCACTGCATTGACTCATCAAATTCCAGAATGCACTTAAAGGTTAATAAAAATCAGCAGGTCTGATGTATCATCATCATGGGCAGTACGTCATAAACACATGTAACCAATGCATCACATACTCTTCTGGTACAGATAAAAGGACAAAAGCAGTAGAGAAAAATATTTCCTAGTTCTTAAGAGCACTGGACTGGGACTCAGGAGGCCTCGGTTCTATTCCTGGCTTTGCTGCTGGTCTGCTGAGTGACCTTGGGCAAGTCACATCCCCTCTCTGTGACTACATTTCCCCATCTGTAAAATGGGGCTAATGATACTGACCTTGTTTGTAAAGTGCATTGAGCTCTGTGGTCAAAAAGCACTATGTAAGAGCTAGGTATTATTAATACAAACACCAAAGAATTAATCAATAAAGCTATATAAAATTCAATACCTTGAATCTGATCAAAAGCCCACTGAAATCCATGATTGATTTTCCACTGATTTCAATGAGTTTTGAATTAGGTCCCTTTTCTTTTCCAGAATAGGGCCAGATTCTCCCATTTTTACTGAAACTTAGTACCTCAGGCGTGGTCTACACTTACCTTCTGGATTTGGTGGCAGTCGTTGCATATCTCCTGTCAACTTCGCTGCGCCTGCTCCGCGTGCCGTCCACACTGCGCTGCGCCGAAGGGAACAGCGTCCCCTTTGACGTAGCTCTACGCCACTTACAGGGGTGGTTTTCCTACGTCGATTGCTGGATCGACTGAGCGGGTCTACACAGACCACTCAGTTGATCGAGAGCAACAGATCTGACGGCAGCGAATCTGCCGCCATCAGCGTTGACCCAGCCTTACTCTGAGTGGTCCCATTGAAGTAAGTGGGAATATTGCCAGAGCAAGGTTCTGTGCAATGTGCATGGAGGTACAGAATCATAGCCTTAGCTTTGCTTACTGAAAGAGACAGCTTCTCACCGTTCATTTGTGTGGAACATCGCACTCATTACTGTGTGAATACTAGGTGCCCTATCATTCTTCACGTCTGAAGGAGAATCACTGAGACAAAGAACAAAAAGAAAGAAGTAGATGTAAAAAGGAATGTGCATTCAGTTAAAAAGTTTAATTCTGTTCCCAGTGAATGGGCTGTAAGTGCTAGATACATCTTGCTAAAGCCCTCTTGTTGCAGCTCTGATCCATGAGAGTTACATAATTAGACAAGGAAGGGAAGGAAAACTGAATATTTATAGGTGGGGTGGGAAGGAAAATGTGGCCTTTGATACTTGAGCAGTTCTCTTTTGGGGATAAGTTACTGTCTGAGTCAGTTTTGTTGCCAGGGAGAGTAGTTCAGAGGGATACGTTAACAGTTGGTTTAGGTTATTATTCCTGGAGCTGACAGGTTACAATTTTCTTGCTCAAAGTGAAAGCTGAGATAGTTGTGTTTACCTCTCTTTTCTTCAATCTTACAATCAGGAAGCATTAAAAATTCAAGATTCAATGCTGCTGTGACATTCCAGGGTGCAATCCCGACCAGTGGGAGGCTGTGTCACCACTTGCCCTGGAACCTATGGAGTCTCTCAATGTTTTGCTGCTTTAGCTTCCAAACAGGGCTTCTCACAAGCAGCATGCTGATCACACTCTGAGTGTGTGTGTGTAGCCACAGCCCTGGTCCAGCATCTCTGACCCCAGCAGCCTGTCAGCAAACACCAGCCACACTCTGGCTTCCAGCAGCCTTGCTTACTACCTTGCAGGGTGATCTCAAAATCTCCCAGTCCTGAATTTCCTCCAAAAAATGTATTTTGCACTGTCCAGGCCTCTGCTGAACAGTCCAGATGTATTAGACCCATTGCCCTAACAAAGAAGTACAATGGTCTGCTACCTTAAATCGAGTTACCCAAACAATTCACAACACTAGATTAGTTTTAATTAAAGAATAAAACAAGTTTATTCACTTACAAAGAAAGATTTTAAGTGAGCACAAGCATAAGGCATTCAAATCACAAATGGTTACAAGAGAGAGAAAGATAAAACACTTTCTAAACTTAACAAACTAGACTTGGTTCAATGTGAAGTCCCTTCCCACATGTTTCCAGTAACATTGCTGACCAAACTCTTAGGCCAGGATCTGCTCCCAAAATCCATTAGCTGTTTCTTTTGATTTCTTAAGTGCAAAGAGAGAGAGATGAATAGGAGAGGTAATTTAGGATGGTTTTGCCTTCGCTTTTATAGTCCAGTCCCTCTGTGAGATTCATCTTCCAGATGGTTACCCTGCAAAATTTATTCAAACAGTAAAGAATGTGCTCTGGCATCTGGCAGTGAAAGAGGATGCATGCTGTTTCTTCTCACCTCTGTTTGCTAAAATGCAGATTTTCTTTGTTTCTTGTCTTCCCCTTCTTGCTGTCTGAGGACCTTGTTTACAATTTTTATGTAAACTGAGGTAAAAACACTGCTTTGTTTAAGACCTTCTTGACCAGTTCTGCCTAATGGGAGCTACATGGGTTTGAACATGTGACACCATCATCATTTGGGGGGAATTCATCACTTTACATACAATATTGCTACATACATTTCACTATGATATTATTGACCAGCAAGTTATTAGTCTTCAGATGGTACCTTACAAAGCATATTTTATAAAAGATTATTACAGTAGTGCATAAGGTGTGAATACAGGGGTGCATTCCATTATAGCTGCTCTAAAAAGGATCTAGAAAGCCTGCTTTTCATAAGTCCTTTCTTGGTTGCTGTGAGCTGTGTCCATTCCACAACAGCCCCAAGTGGGTTAATGTGGACAGGACAGGCAAATTAACCTTAGATGCTGCATCTGGAGGAGAACCAGGGATTGATAGGGCTGAGAGCTGGTGCTAGCCCCCTGGGGTCCCAAAGCAGGAATAATTTTGGGGCCCCCTCCCACACAACACATACTAAAGAAGTGAATAGAGTGCCACCTTGAGCTGCTCAGGGTTTTAGGCAATTACTTAGTCTGTTTATGCCTAGCAATGGCTCTTTTAGGGCCTAATGGCTGATGAAGCCCAGCTGGGGGTGGATCTGGGATAGGATTATAAAGCCACAAAGTAAGAGCAGGAAGGGGTGGGGCGGGGCGGGGCGGGGCGGGGCGAAGCGAATCAGGATGAGTACTAGTGTCTGGCCAAAGGTGGTTAGGCTGAGCTATGGGCTCTGGCTGGCCCCGGTCCCCAGCTGAAGTGAGGCAAAACAGTGAAACTGGCAATGGGGGGGGAGAGAGAAAGTTGCTTTGGACTCTGAAGGAGGAGCAGCAGGGGATAAGGAATCGTGTCATATCAGAAAACAGACTAGATATATCAGGATTTGAGGGAGGAGGAATGCATAGAAATGAAAATCAAAGAACAGGATAAAACATTTTAAAATTATCAGATGAGTGATTGAAGATATGAAAATAGATGTTAACCCTCTGAAAATGGTGGAATGGATAAAGCAAAGTGTTGGTGACATAAAAAGAGCAGAAAGAAAGCAGAATGGAGATCGATTGATAAAATGTACATACATGGAGCAAGCTGAAAGATTTCTTAAAACTGTATCCTTAGGAAAAATGAAAGTTAATTGTCAACTGCCTACATGCCTGATGGAAGCAAGAGGGGTCATGTATGGAGTGCCACTTGGATTGTCTGAGGAAGACATCAAAAAGAGTCCAGGCAATGATAAAGTATTGTTTGTTAAACAGCTACTTAGTAGGAGAGAGGAAGAAAACTGGCCATCTATGGCTGTACACAACACTTAAGATGGGAGACTTCCAGATAGGATCCAAATGGGGTATTGCACTGGGCGGCACAGAATGGGGAGGAGGTGAACATTCTGCAGTGCTGAAGGAACGGGTCCAGCACTATTTAGAAAGATTGGACACACACAAGTCCATGGGGCCAGATGCAATGCATCCGAAGGTGCTGAAGGAGTTGACTGATGTGATTTCAGAACCATTGGCTATTATCTTTGAAAGCTCCTGGCAATTGGAGAAAGTCCTTGATGATTGGAAAAAGGCAAACATAGTGCCCATCTTCAAGAAAGGGAAGAAAGAGGATCCAGGGAACTACAGACCGGTCAGCCTCAACTCAATCCCTGGAAAAGTCATGGAGCAAGTCCTCAAGGAATCCATCTTAAGGCACTTGGAAGAGAGGAAGGTGATTGGGAACAGTGAACATGGATTCACCAAGGGCAAGTCATGCCTGACCAACCTGATTGCTTTCTATGAAGAGGTGACTGGCTCTGTGGATGAGGGGAAAGCGGTGGACCTGATATACCTTGACTTTAGCAAAGCTTTTGATACGGTCTCCCACAGTATTCTTATCAGCAAGTTAAAGAAGTATGGATTGGATGAATGGACTATAAAATGGATAGAGAACTGGCTAGAGCATAGGGCTCAATGAATAGTGATTAATGGCTCCATGTCTAGCTGGCAGCCAGTCACAAATGGAGTGCCCCAGGGTTGGTCCTGGGGCTGGTTTTGTTCAGCATCATCATTAATGATCTGGAGGATGCGGTAGATTGCACCCTCAGCAAGTTTGCAGATGACACTAAACTAGAGGGAGTGGTAGACACCCTGGAAGGTAGGGATAGGATACAAGGGGACCTAAACAAATTGGAGGATTGGGCCAAAACAAATGTGATGAAGTTCAACAAGGACAACTGCAGAGTCCTGCACTTAGGATGGAAGAATCCCATGCACAGCTACAGACTGGGGACTGATGAGCTAGGCAGCAGTTCTGCAGAAAAGTACCTGGGGGTTACAGTGAATAAGAAGCTGGATATGATTCAGCAGTGTGCGCTGGTTACCAAGAAGGCTAATAGACTATTGGGCTACATTAGTAGGAGTATTGCCAGCAGATCGCAGGAAGTGATTATTCCCCTCTATTCGGCATTGGTGAGGCTGCATTTGGAGTATTGTGTCCAGTTTTGGGTCCTCCACTACAAAAAGAATGTGGACAAGTTGGAGAGAGTCCAGCGGAGGGCAACAAAAATGGGGCTGGAGAACAAGACTTATGAGGAGTGGCTGAGGGAACTAGGCTTGTTTAGTCTTCAGAAGAGAAGAATGAAGGGTGATTTGATGGCAGCCTTTAGCTACCTGAAAGGGGGTTCCACGGAGGATGGAGCTAGGCTGTTCCCAATGGTAGCAGATGACAGAAGAAAGGCAATGGTCTCAAGTTGCAGTGTGGGACATCTAGGTTGGATATTAGGAAATGGTTTTTCATTAGCAGGGTGGTGAAGCACTGGAATGGGTTACCTAGGGAGGTGGTGGAATCTACATCTTTAGAGGTTTTTAAACTGTGGCTTGACAAAGCCCTGGCTGGGATAATTTAGCTGAGATTAGTCCTGCTTTGGGCAGGGGGTTGGAATAGATGATCTCCTGAGGTCACTTCCAACTCTAATATTCTATGGCAGCCATTTGAAACAGAACAATGAATGAGGTGCAGTAAATGTAGAGGAAATCACTCATTTGAGAAATGTGTAGGAAGAACAGAACTTAACTGGAGCAATTGTGGAGGAAAGCACAGTGCAACATATAAAGGATGTGCAGTAGCAGAATGAGCTAGAGGAATATAAAAAAAATTATTCAAAAAATATTACATGTGGAGGCTATGAAAAAGTATCCACTGCAGAAAATAGAAGAAAAATACTCAAGTAAGAGAAAAGATGTATGTGGGAAGCAGAACACATCTTTTTTCAGGAAAGAGAATCTGAGAGGAACAGGAGAGGATGTATTGTTTGTAGGTAAAGAGAAATTTACAGCATTCATTATACAAGTAATTAGCTGCACCTTGCAGATGGGGGAAAAATGAAAGGATTAACAACATAGCAAAAGCAGCAGAAAAATATCTAAAGATAGACATTCACTTGCCCACATTCACACAATTTTAAATGATGACAATAATACATTATCTTAAATGATCTTTAGCTGGAATGTGTATATTTTAATAATGTCTGAATACGAATTTAAGAAAGCCAATATTGAAATTGGAAAATAGCCTAATATAATTTCTGTGGCAGAAACATGGCTAATAAGTAAGCTATGTTCAATCTACTGGGGTACGATATACTATGTTGGATTGAGAGGCTAGTGTACTGGGGAGGAGCTGTATATTTTTAAAAGAGGGAGATAGCTATGTCAAAATGGATGTGCAGAAACGAAGTTTTGAATATAATGCTGTTAAGATTCCTATGAAGAACAAAAACACATATACAGATTAATAATCCATGTAAAAATTAGTTATTTTAGAATTAGAACAACTAGTTAATTTCAAAAACCAGTTCATAATTTGCAGAGACTTTAATAGTCATAAAGAGAAAGGGGAAGTAATAAAACTCACCTAAATGGTAAATGAACTATTTATTGATGTACATAACTTGGTAATGTTAAATACAGGAGCACCTACTAGATTTAATTCAGTGGACAGATCCTTTTCTCTTTTGGATTTGAGAATTGTGCTATAGCTGGTAAGTGAAGCTGGGAAATTTATAAAGAAGACAGAATGGGAAGTGATCACTTCCCCATGCTTATTGAGTACCAAGGGAAAGGAAATGTCAAAAACACAAAGGGTTCCTAGCTGGAATTTTTGAAACGCTGAAGGGAACATTTTCAAGATTATATGTGATGAATATTTATGCAATAACTGTACAAGTGAAAAGCCTAGGAGAATTCTATAACAATATAATAAAAGAAATTACAGCAGCAGCTGACATGACCATCTACAAAACATCAAATTTTCACCAATTTAGAAATCTGGTTTCCTGATAGATTGAGGATTGCAAATTAGCAATCAAGAAAAGAAATAAGACACACAAACAAGCAAAACACACAATGAATAGTAATGACTTAATGAATTACAAAAGATGTAAGATGGTGGCACAAAGGATTAGCAAAAAGACAAAAAAAGAAACAAAGAATGGTTGGGGAAATTTCTGTGGAAAATTGAACAAAAATTCAAAGCTTTCAGAAATATATCAGCAAATTCAAAGAATGCATGGAATTCAAAGTAAAAGTAAATGTATACCTGGTGTTCTTGTAAACAATGAAATTGAGATCTCCAACTTAGAAAAGGCAGACATTTTAGCAAAAGAATTTCCAAAGGTCAGTAGAGATATGAATCAAAGCAAAGAGTTTTGTGAGGTGCGGGAGGGAGGTTTATAGAGGAAAACTGAATTATTAAATGGCTGAAGAGACTATGCTAATGATGTGTTAAACAAAACTTATAGTATGCAGAAGTTTATTGCAACCGTTAGAAAAAAGGAAAAATACAGCTGCAGGTAAGATGACAAAAGTAATTAAATGCTTCGACACTTGCCAGCAGGGAGTCTAATGATACTATTGCAGTTATATAATGAGATATGGGAAGGATGGCTGCTGACAGAATGGAAACAATGATCAGTGATACCAATTAAGAAACCAGGCAAGGTGTATACAAGATCCAAAGCTCATTGGCCTATTACCCTCACATCATATGTGTGGAAAATAATGGAAAAAATGAGAAATGTAAGACTAGTGGAATACTTGGAGAAAACATATTATAACTGAGGTACAAAGTGGTTTCAGAAAAGGAAGATGCAGTTAACCAAATAGTGAAACTAGAAATGGAGGTACAATAAAAAAAATAAGCACTAAGAATTTTATGATAAGTCTTCCTGGACATTGAAAAAAAAAAACCTGACATGCTATGGAAGGAAGGCTCCTATATCAACTAACCAAAACTGGAACAAAAAGGAGACTGTTTCGGTGTAGAAGGGACTTTTAATAACAGAACTACACAAGTCAAAGTGGGAACAGCTTTATCAACACCTACAAGCATAGTTCCACAAGGGAGGATGATCAGCTGCACTTTGTTTTCCATTATGATAAATGTCCTCCCAGAAAGCACACAGAGCAAAAGGATATTTCCCTTTTTGGCAGACAACTATGCTATATAGACTACGCATTAAAGTAGCCTGGGAAAAGACAAATGAGGCACTCCAGAGAATTTCCAAGTGGGGAAATGGGGGATTTAAATTTAAACTAAGGGAATGCTTTTTATCCACAAAGCAAATTAGGGAAGACTGGGACTTACTTCTTTATGGCGAAAACGGTCAGATAGTTCAAAAGTTTATGTTCCTAGTAGCCTTTGATATAAATTAACTTGGAAAAGCACATAGATAACATCATACAAACACTGTAGAATAGGATGAGCTTACTTTAAAAGTGTAGCTGGAAACCAATGGGCTGCAGATAAAGTATTGATGATGATGATGTATAGAGCATTGATCAGACCAGTAAATAGATTTATTCATAGATTTATGAAGATTGCTGGGAGCTTAGTAGACAAAATTACATGGATTACCACAGGCTTTTCATACTATCATGGCAAAAAAAAATGGGTAAAGAAGATACGTAAACAAGGAAAACAGAACTAAAAAATGATAGTCATGGGAAATCAAATAATACAGAGATAGTTATTCCCCAACTTGTGGATTTGGAATTGTATGAAAAAACAAAGGGAAGGAGAAAATCACACGTGAAATTTCTGCATTTTATCTATAAGAGTGGGGCCAAGTTTATACAGACGGACCAAAAGATGGCTGCACAAGGAGAATGGGAACAGCCTTCGGTGTTCTTGGAATCCAGAAAACTAAAAGGCTACTGAATTATGTGACTTCTGATGGCTGAACTAATGGGGATAAAGTTGGTACTAACATGGGTAAAAGATGTGCAACTGACTACAGCAGTAATTTTATCTAATTCATGATCAGATAAATGATTCAATGACAATCAGAACAGGGACTTTGGAAAACAGAAATGATATATTCCTAATTACGGAAATAATTGAAGCAGGTATCCGTGTAACAACAGCATGGATGCCAGCACATACTGGAATACCTGGAAATGTGATGACTGACAAAGAAGCAAAATAAGCTCTAAAAAAATGAGGAGGTGGCTATATTCAGAAACCCTTGAATAGACAAGAATTTAAAAGTGTAGTCATGAAGGAGCTTGTGAAAAGTGGCAAGAACTATGTACTATGGAAACAAAAGGACAAAGGTATTATGATGAATGCTCAAAAATTAACATAATACTACTCCATACTCGTGAGAGAAAAAGTGAAGTGTTCCTTTTGAGAATGTTAACTGGTCATTGTGCCTTACATAAGTTAAACTTATTAAAAAGACATAAAGATGTGTTTTGTAATGTGTGCAAAACCAAAGAAACGGTTGAAATGCACGGTAAAGCATGGTGAAATGCAAGGTAAAGTTAAGAGTAATCTAGTGGCATATAGGAAGCAGCAGCTACAGAACACTCAAGCAGCATCTGATTATTATTTTAATACAGTAAGTCAGTTGACAATAAATACATCACTGAAGTCCAACATGTTTCCTAGCTGAATGAAATTAAATCTTCCTGTTCAATTCTCTGCTCGAGAATACCCCTTAACAACAGATGATTTTATTGGATTGGCTACTTTGGAGAAATACTGCAGCTCTATTTATTGTATTCACAAGGGTTTAGTGCCTACATAATTAATTAGTACGTGTAAAATATTGATTAAAAGTAAAACTACTTTTGGATCATGGGTGCAAAATATAGTGCCATGAAATTTTTGTAAGGCAATCTTGAAAATGTCATTCAATTTAACATCAGACAACATGTTTTTCAATGTTTATCATTCTGTTCATCAGGTGCCAAACAACAGATTCAGGCCTTGTCTTCATTGCAAAAAAAAAAGTGTTTTTACACAGCGTGATCGACTGATTAGAGTTCCACCAGGCAAAACTCTTAGCCTTTCTTTATCTGTGAAAAAGAGCTAATGACTTTTATCTTAGCTAAAAGGAAATATGGTCCTGTGTGTAGAGCACCATTTTAGGATTTAGAAGATCTGGGTTAATTCCTTGCTCTGCCACCAAATTCTATATGACCTTGGGCATGTTATTTAGCCTTTCTGTGCCTCAGTTCCCCATCTGTAAAATGGGGATAATTATATTTCCCTACGGGGTGTTGCAAGAATAAACATGTCAAAGATTATGAGGCAGTAAGATAGCACAGTGATCAGGGCCACCTAAGCATGTTAGATACATAGATAAAAGCATGCCACATTTAAGATATCTATAACTATATGTTTAGGCTTGGCAGAACTTGGTTTTTTTATAGATATAATTTTAATGGATAATATCAATGTTTATATTTAAGCATTTTTTAGATTTTTATTCATTTAAATTTTCACAGTTGTGCAAAATCATTGGAAGCTAGAAAATTATTCAATGACACATGCTGAGATTCAAAAACTTAAAGTTTTGTAACCACTGAAATACAAACTGTCAACATCACATATCAATATATATAAAATAAATATCCTTAAATCAAACTAAGTTCTCAAGCAGCTTTTTCTTTGCTGATTTGTAAGTTTCAATGATCATCAAAGGAAATTTTTTTATTGGTTTGTGTGCCTATGGTGAAACTGACATTTATTGATAAACATCTAATCCTCCCAAGCCTACATCTGTAGTCAATAGGTACAGTAAATATCACAATTTTACAGCCACCTTCCTCCTCTCCATTCTTTTTAAGCACCTCTTGAAAACTCACCCTAATCCTCCTGTCAACAGTTTGCTCAACTTTATATTCTGTGCAAAAACTCTTGCACTTGTTCCATAATTTCATGAATGTTTAATGCAAAAACAGACAAATTTAGTCCAGCTCCTGCCTAAACTTTTCACACCAAGCATTTCATCCAGCTCTAATGTCAGACTCAAACATACCCATCTGTGTTACCATGTTCCGAGTAAAGCTGTTTGGAAAATGGGTTTTTTCTGCAGAAAATTTAGATATTTCATCAAAACACCAAAAGCCCTAAAAATGGTCATTTTTGGCCAAAAAAAATCATCAGTTTTTGGTCTGAAACTCAATTTTTAGGTTTTCCACTGAAATATAGAAAGCTTTCAAAGAAAGCAGACACTTTCTGTGAAAATTATATTGTTTGTATTACAATAGCATTTAGTCAAAACCCTAATTTTTCATCAAGGGAAGGTTTTGAAGGAAGGCGTTTGACTTGCTCAAATTGAGAGATCTAAGAAATACACTTAGATCATCAAGAAACAAAGTCAAAATATCATGTTAGTGACTTTACACATCAGTAAGTCCCAACCCCATAGCTGTTACGCTTTTGAATAAGATTCCCACCTACACATGTAGTGGTCTGTCATACCACACTTTCTCCAGCTAAAGTAATCATAAAACAGTTTAAGTAAAGGGTGACAGCAAATTCTAGAGACGAGCCAAATTAGAAGCCTTTTCTTTTGGCCAAATTCCCCAGTCATTAATCAAGCAAAACTCCCATTGGTTTAAATTGGAATCTGGACCCTATTTTCATAAAACCATACAATAAACTACTTATCAGCTGTTTGCTGCAAATAAGAACATAAGAATAGGCAAACTGAGTCAGACCAATGGTCCATCTAGCCCAGTATCCTGTCTTCTGACAACATCCAATGCCATGTGCTTCAGAGGGAATGAATAGAACAGGTAATCATCAAGTGATCCATCCCATCAGCCATTCCTGGCCTTTGGCAAACAGCAATTCCTGCCTATCCTGGCTATTCGCCATTGATAGACCTATCCTCCATGAACTTATCTAGTTCTTTTTTGAGCCCCGTTATCCATCTGAAGCTAACAGAACTGTGTGTGACAGTACTGAATATGTCACCAATTGTTCCCTATGCATAGCAGAGATAGCCCAATGACAAAGCATCTCATTTACAAACAAAGCAATAACTATTTTTATCTAATTGCATTAGTGCTGTGTGAAACTATAGTACTTTGCGGCATAGGGTTTCCATATATTCTCTATTTAATTAATTTATGATCATGACTGCCACTGCAAGTCAAGTCAGAACACTAAAGAAAAATACCACGGGCTGAGACAGTGAGCAAAGCAATTTGAGCAGACCACCTTTTGTGAGTATTTGATAGATTTCCATCTCCACCGCACCCCCAGGATGGAATAAGGAAAATTCACTGGAACTGCTTTGATCTTTTTTATCTAAGTTTTATAACTGCAGGGCCAAGAGGAGCCAGTGCTCAAATTCCGCTGCAGGCAAAGGAAGATTTGTTATTAGAACTTTCAAAACCATACCCCAAATTAAATCAATACCGACGCCTTTTAACATAAAATTGAATAGAAATAGCTTTCTAGCAGAAAATGAGGTACATAATCCACTCATTCTTCTGTCAATATCTATCAAAACACATCATCTACAGCTTTGATGTTTTACCTGTACTCCTACAAACGCCTCCTAAGAACAATGAATTATACATACTCCTACTACCTGGAGTTATAAAAAGCAGCAAATAGCAGTCATGTGCCTCTAACCCAGTGGTCCCCAACCTTTTTTGCAGCAGGGACCGGCTTAAAGCAAAACTATTTTTCCAGGGACCGGCATGGCAGGGCGGGAATCGCAGGGTACAGTCTCCGCCGTGAAATTGACTCACCCTTGTCAATTTCGGTGGCGGAGCTGGAGGGTGGGGCCCGCAGCGCAGAAATTTACCATTTTAAGAGCCGGTTCGCTCTTAAAGTCGTAAACCACTGCGAAACAGACTGCCTAGCGGCTAAATGAAGAGCCGCATAGCCGCGGCGCCGCGGACCGGCAAAGAACCCCCAACGGCCCGGTACCGGTCTGCGGACCGGTGGTTGGGGACCCCTGCTCTAACCTATCTGGAGAGCAAAATAAATGGAACTTTTATGCCTACATTAATTTTGTAGATACGATAGCAGCAGTCACTTCAGTATTACTAATGAGAATGAAAGAACGAGTGATACACTATAGTTGTTCTGATGGACACACCTAAAAACATTTGTGTCAGCATTCTCCAGTAATGGCCCAGAACAGTACAGCTCACATCAGCATTGTGTGCTGTGACTGTGGAATGCTGCCATTGCAATTGTCTCTGGGCCAGAGCTAAATTTGTAGTTGTATTTTGTTAGAAAATAGAGTAAATTAATTAGTAGCAATTGCTTAAAATGTTTAATTGGATCAAATTGTTATACTGTGTGATGGTTCACAAGATTATGCATTTATTAGCACTTTTATTCAGACTTGTAACTTAAAAACAGGATGCAGGCAATATTGCATTTGAGACAGACCACAAGGTAATTAAATTAGTAGGTCCTGATGACACTCCCATTAAAGTTAATGACAAATTTGCCATTGAGTCATATGCAGCAGGATCAGGCCCTTAAGTTGTCATTAGAATTGATTTCTTCTCTCATTTGCGTATGATCATTTTTATTATAATTATTAGTTTATGGTAGTGCCTAGAGACCCTAAACTAGATCAGGACCCCATTAGGCCCAGTACAAACAGAGTAAAACACAGTCCCTGCCTGGAAGACCTTAAAATCTAAATAGATAGGACAGAAAGGGATGGGAGGGGAAATAGAGGCTCAGAGTGGAAAGAGACTTGTCCGAGGCCACACAGCAGGTCAGTGGTGGAGCAGGAGAAAAACCGAGTTCTCATCTGTCCATTGCCCTACCTGCTGGGGCCACAATGCCTCTCAAAGAATGGATTCATGTTTTGCCATTCTTGTTTTGTCATCAGAATGAAAACATAAGAATGTTAGTTCCAACTTTTTAGCACATGAATTCAAATGACACTACACTGGGACAATATTATAAAGTATTGGGACAATCTTTGTAACAAGGATAGAAATGGTGCAAAAATTTATTCTACTTAAAAATCTGAAGATTGCAATTCCTCAGATACTGTATAAAGGAAATCCTCACATCTTCCCCCAAATATGCGTAGCTCAAAATTCTTTAGATGGATTAGTGTATTAGAACACGGGATCTCTGGGCCAGTATACTCGCAGAGGATCTCTCTCTCTCTTTCTCTCTCCCACATACACACCTCATAGACTCATAG
>ML675601.1:90627059-90664279 GCA_007922155.1 Mesoclemmys tuberculata
GCAGTTCTATCAGGCGGCACTTCATGCAGACAAAACTCCTTTCAGGTTTTCACCTGAGTTTTAATCAATTCTTCACTAAATTGTTTGGTATGCTATCTGTTCATATGAACATAAAAAGCTCTGAATAAAATGACTTTGGCACAGTATATACAAAATGAACTGAAACAGAACATTATCAGGTAGTTAGCCCCTGAATGGAATAAGCTACGTATTGAAAATAAGCTATTTCTACCTATTCTACTATTTGCTTCAGCCAGCAAATCATTACTTCTGGTATCAGGAAGAAACAAAGTTTTTACTGAAGAAATAGGGACGGAAATTGATGCAGCAATCACTAAGCAAGGTCAAAATATTTCTCTGCAATAATTATAACACAAGTCCACTTGAGTTCACTGCAAAGAGAATAAAACAATATCTCTATCATTACCATGTAATTTTTCAGTAGAAAATTCCTAGCAGGATCTTGTCACTCTCTAATGGCATTTCCATGTCTTGAAAGTTCTTTTGTCAGCATGCAGCTTATATATTCATGGTTCTCTTTTTGTAGAGACGACGATCATTATAAACTTAGTATTGCTTCATCCTTTTTTGTTCTTCTTGCAGAGATAAAACTATCCTTCCACAGTAATTAAATTATGCAAAAGACAGGCCTTGACAAAAATCTACATCTTAGAAAACTAAAGCTACTAGCCAGAGTGAAAAGTACATGCCTGAACTGCCATGCACCCCTTTCAGCTATATGTGTATCATGCTGATTGATATTCTCTCATTGTTTCCTTGTCTATCTGTAGCCATCTCTTTCTTTTCATATACTTAGATTGTAAGCTCTTTTGGCCAGGAATTCTGTAAGTGTTGTGTGTGAGTATGGTACCAAACACACTGGAATCCTGGTCCAGGACTAGGGGTCCGAGGTGCTAGTGCAATGCAAGTAAGAAATGTATATAAGTGACTTTTCACAGCTTCGCTCCCTCACCAGTAAACTAACTCCTTCTCTAATATATCAGTTAATCAGTTCTGCTGCCTAACATCTCCAAATATCAGTTCCAACATCTCCATATTTTACACATTCACCAGTTAATATATTCTTGGTTCTCCCTGCAGAGGAACTTTCTGCACCAGTACAGGGAATGGAGTCCTAAACTAATGAGTTTTAAAGACCACGAGCACACAATCCATAGTGAAGGCTATAAAATACCTTTTTCCAGTTGCATTAATGGAAATTGATAAATCTCAGCACCCCACAAGATCAGGCATATTTATTGGACCAGGAAGAAGTGGGGAATTAATTATCCATATTTACTTAAGATCTGCTTATCAAATAAAAAGCAACAGTGGGCATGGTATATATATATATATACTGTCATATTTTCTTTGTACCATAATGAACTGTTATACAGTATATGCTAAGGGACTGAAATTCACTGTTAACATATTCAAGAAACAGAGCATCTTTCTTGTTCTTTCAAACAGGCCATCACTGGATCTCATCATTAATTGATGGGTGTAGTATGCGAACAGCACTAAATGCTTTTCATGCCAGCTGACCTTGCTCTACCTTATGCATGTTTAATAAATTGATACCATTTTTCTGTAATTCAGAATGAATATTTTCTCTTCTAGTGAAACCTTGCACCAGTGTTTATAATGGAAACGAAAGTATTTTCCCCTAGAAAACAACTAATGATGTAATATTATCAAACATTGTCAAAAGTAATTCATTCACTACTTGATTTAAATTCCTATGGAGATTGTTTTTTCCTGAACTATTTAATGATAACACTGATTCCTTCTACAGCACTTTTGTTCCACAGCTTTCCAAAACCCTTTACAAATGATTTTTACAGAGAGGGCTCCTGAAGTTCAAAAAGATGGTGCAACTTGCCCAAGCTTATATGTGAAGCTATCAGTGGAGCTGGGGTTAGAAGACCTAGTTCTACTGACTCCCAGTCCAGTGTCCTAGCCATCAAAGGAGTGGACCATTTATTCCTTAGGTGGTGAGGTATAGCGGCCTAGTCCAAAACCCACTGAAGTCAATGAAAAGTTCCCAGCAATTTCAGTGCACATTGGATCAGGTCTTGGAAAAACAATAATGCTTTGTATTGAATGCTCCAAGTAAAGAAGGGCCTATGCAATTGTAAATTGGCTGGAGTAGAAGCAAGTAATGAGTGAAATATAGAATAAATAACATATATATGTTATATGTTAAATAACTTATAACATGCTAAGAATTTGGGGAAATATATGAAGGAAATGTGTCTGTAATAGTAAAACCTAAGTAAGTGATGGGCAATCTATGAAAAGGAGTGGAAAATACAGTACGGTAACTATGATTAAAAAACCCCAAATGAGTCACTGACACAGAAGATCATTTCTGAAGGCATCAGAGAGGAAGTAGCAACCCCCTGCAGCAGGAACTGACAAGTATTTTTTAACATTAAGGTTCTTTCGCTATAACACCTTAATATCAATGGCTCCAGTCTACAGAATGGTTTAGTAAATAAACATAAACTATGGACAGATTTTTGAAGATTTAATTCAACTCAGTGATGAATCAGATTCACTGTATGTGCAGACAAGAAGCTCTGTGGAGTGTCTGTAATGTTTACACTGATAGTTCAGAATTTGAAGATGTGTTGATCACCTGTCTGTTGTGAAATAGCTCTGGCATCTAAACACTTACAAGCAAGGGTTCTCTCTTTTAGCTCCATCCATGTTTTATTCAGTCTTTTCAAAGTATATTGATCAAAGATAAATTAAAACAGACCCTAGATTTCTATTGTAGGCTTCAATTTAGTTGTCCATTCTGAATAAATTTGCACATTTTGTTCTAATGTGTCACACAGAATCAAAGCTCATGGAAAATAAATTAACTCTGTCAGATACAACATCTAACAATTAGATACAATTAGAGTGGGGAGGTCAGATAACTTAGGTGGCGGAAGAAATCAGCCTTACCATTACACAAATGAATTCTGCCACTTTGAAAAGGCTACCACAGATGTTCCATATAGGGCTGGTGTCAGCCAGGTACTTGCTCCAAAGGTAATGTGGGATAATGTATCCCATTAACATTTCTCTTATATAACCTTAAAAACAAGAACTACTTTGAGTGGCGAGAGATCAGACTTGATCAATTTTAGCATAAGGTAAATAAATAGTTTCGGAGACTTTCACGCTCCCAGCTATATAATTAACTCTGATGATTCATGGGTGGTTTAACATCTGAGATTTCAACACTTTAAATCTTCCACCAACAGAAGAACGAGCTTTACAGCTGATATTGTGGTGAAGAAAAATATCTGACATGCTGTACGCTGTGTGAGATCTTTGATGACACAGATGTTTATATTTGAGAACATGATGCTACTAAAGCTATTATCCAACATATGAAATTAATCATTTCTATCTAATTTTAAACTTAAAAAAAATCTGATAAATGATGTTTACACACGGATTGCAAACACACACACTCAAAATAAATAAGTGAAATATCCAAGAAATTCAAAGACAAGCTTAATAGCCAGAGGACACCTCATCCATAATTCACACCAAAAGAAACCACAAAGAATTAAATACACCCATTATCATATACATCTTCAATACAGATTTTCCTTTGGAACAGGAGATAACTGTTATTTGACAAATTTTCCTAAAAGCTTGAAAAGCAATACGCCCTCTTGACTTATCTTCAGGTGCCATCTGCCCAGGGACCTGAAAACTTCCTTCTTTCCCAATTCATACCTTATAATTATTATTTGTATTTAAATATATCCACAAGATTACACAATTGGTTTTAAACATGTCTACAGCAAAATTTGCCAAAGGGTAAAGGCTGACTGGTAACAACACTGTTCTTGACCCATTTTCAGAATTGAGAGTTTCGTTGTGTTGTAAATTCCTGAGAGTAGGAATAATGGTTCTGATTCAAGCTGCTGAAGCCTGTGTCTAACTTCAATCACATGAGCTCAGAAATGTGCCATTCGGCCTGATTTTCAGTCATGCAAGGGAAGGATTGTCTCTTAACACCAGACAGCATAAAAGGACCTTAAAGTGAGCGTAGGTGCAATTTATTTTACAGATCCTTTATGCTGCGTCACTCGATATAAAGAGGCCTGAGCAAAACTGAGAATTCAGGAGACTGCCTTAAATAGGACTGCTCATGAACTCTGATTTAGACATGTGCTTAGTATCTTTCTGAATTGGGGCCATAATATGGCACAAAGATATAACAGTGTGGGGAGAAAATGCTAAAATAAAGGTATAATTATCCTTTGTAAAAATAAAGGGTTGCAGTTCAAAGGATTGAAGTTCTAAGAAAACATGCTGATCCTTTCAAAAGACACCTGCGTGTGGATGATTCATATTCGGAGCCAGGTACACAGCTACTGGGATTAGGCATAGCGTCACAAAGGTCTGTTGAGCAACACAAATCTATAGCAGCAGAGGACCTGACTCAGAATTCTTAACATAAGATTGTTTTCCAGGAGTATGCTTTATTGCTACATTAAATTACAAATCCCTGAGTTTGTAAAAAAGTGCACATACATTCATGCAATATATATATAATATATTGATGGCATGTTTTAACTTCAAGAATTCTTTACTGACATTCAAACGTCTAATGTTATTTTAAGAACATACAAATACCTCTTATGATTCAACAGATTTTATAAAGTGTCCCAATGGGAAAACTTAAATGCATGAAGGATGACAGAAAGGCCTATTATTTGAATCGTTGTAGATTCTTCTTTGTTTCAAAGGAAGCTTTCTGTTTGTAATATATAGGTGTAGTTGATTTCACCAAGACCATTTTGGTATCAAAATAAACCTCAATACCAGGTTGTGGCATCTTCAAAATGGAGCAGGAGGCATTATAGCATGCTGGCACAGAGCTGGTCATGAGCTAGCATTATTAACAGCCAGCTGAAAGACCAGCATACAAAAACGTCCTATAACTTGATACTTTGTCAATAATAAATGCATGGGAGGGGAAACATTTATGGCGAGGACAAGGATAAGAAGGCAATCTGGGGCTATGAGAGGAATACAGGAAAGCTGAGGGAAGGGAAGGGGATGGGATGTGAGGGCTACATTCACAAAGAAACTTAGGCATGCCACCCGAACATCACCACCCCTAACTACTAGACATCTAGAAAATCACAGGAATTCCCAAAGCTTGAGTTAGGCACCTAGGCTCCCTATACAATGAATGGGGAAAGAAAGGCACCAAGGACCGCGATTCACAAAGGCCAGCATGCTAGGCGGGGTGCTGCCTAAACTAGTCAATATGAGATGCCAAGATGATAGGTGTGTCTTATGCCTGTGTTTTCAGTGAAAAGAGAGAGTGGTAGCTATTCAGTATTCTATATATAGGCCCTAATCCTACAGTGAGCTCCATAGCATGGAGTTCCGCGGCCTGGAAGTCCGTGAGACTCCCAAGAGTGGCCCACCAGATAAAACGACTTACAGGATTGGGAGCATCATATTTTTAATAAAAGAAAGTGTGTTTAATTTGGCTGAATGTGTTGTTTAACTGTTCTACCAGCTACAACAGTAAAGGTTTTGCAAATGCAACCGAAACCTTTGTTTTACCCCTCTGTTGCCAGATGCAGCTGATTGGAAACAATAAATAAAGTTGGTAGTTGAAGCTGGAGAAGGGACAGAATCCAGCTCACATGCTCTAAAATTTGTAGCCTCGGTTCCTGGTAATCTCATATTATTGCCATATTTTCAAAGAGGCTGTCATATAAATTACAGCACCATTACTATGAAAAAATGTACAGTAGATTTTTTTGGAAAGTGTGCATTGATAAAAAAGGTGCATTATACAACATTCAAAAAATCCAAACAATTTGTCTCCCCTGGAGAAAACAATATAATCAGTGTCTTAATAGCATATGAATAACTTCAAAGCCTGCTTTAATGGTACTGATAGTCCCAGCTTGTTGAGGAAAAGTTACGCTTTCTGGATCACTACCAATTACACCTTTGTGTTGAAGAACAGATGTTCTAATAGTCAGACTTCTAAGATTACCTAGGGAAAAAGAGAGTAGGACTGAAGTCTTTTAAACATATAAACAACATATTAAAAATTAATTACACAAAGAAACCTTATAGCTCTGCTAAAACATGATGCCAAGTTTAATTTTGAACAACCAACTTTTAATTGAGAGAGCAGCTCAGATGTAACTAGCTATTGCTCATATTTCACACAATTCTGAAATGATTGAACATGAAAATCACAGTGGCTTCTTCTGATAAGCAGTGGATGGGAATAAAAACTCAATATTCACCACAAATGCCTGCAGTACCCTGGCCTTTCTATACTTAAGAGATTGTTGTACTCCAGTCATGGCAGAGTGGAATACAATTCATTTTTAATTAATCAGTGGGAGTTACATGTTTGCACAGAAGGAAGAACGGAACCCTTTAGTGCAGTACACAGGGACATATATTAGAGCCTGGTTTTAGTAAAAGAAGTTTGCTGTTTGAGTGCTTAGTGTGATTAATGTGGAAAACTGTGCTGAAGACTGAAGGCAAACACTTTGAAGAGTGATGGTTCATTTCCATTATGCCTACATGTGAAATTCAGTGTTGAACCCTGAGGGACTTGTATCAGGCTTATTAATTCGGGTAAGAAGAGACATGGTCTAGAGATCTAAGCACAGAACTAGAAACCTGAAAGCAGATTCTGGGCTGTGCCTCTAAGAGGAAAAGAACAGAATTTGCAGCCCAGGGAAGAAGAAGCAACGGTTATTTTAAACTGCCTTTGTGCCCTTCCAAATGTGGGCTGCTCTTGGAGCTGGAGAGGCCTCTGGTGTAATTTAGACCTGTTTGAATCATGGCAGCCTCCCTGGGCTACCCTATGAGCTGCAGTGCTGCCTGGAATCTTTTACCCTAACACACCCCGCTCACCTGCCGTTGCAACATACCCCCCTAACATACTCCCTATGCCAGGGCTTGCAAGGGAGTCTGCAGGAGGCAGCCTTAGAATTGTTGCCCACGGTGCCTATGCCAGAGAAATCCTCCCCAGGCTGGATATAGAGTTTTTATTCTACTCCACCATTTTTACACATCCGAAAGGGGCCAGATTGGGGGTGAGGATTCACCCCAAGAGATCTTGTTTTTAAACTTGATTCTGATAGTTATTCCCTCATTGACCTTATAGAAGTCACCTACATTCACTATCTCAGTTTCCACATCTGTAAAATGGGAATGATTATATCTCCCTCCTTTCACAGGGCTGCTTTGAGAATTACACACATTTGTAAAGAACTTGGAAGATAAAAGAGACAAGGTAGATGAGGTAGCATCCTTTATTGGACCAGCTTCAGTTGTTGGAAAGTACAAGCTTTCGAGCTACACAAAGCAATTTTTCTAGGGAAGGAAGGAGAGTGTCTAAGCTAAATACAAGTTGGGATAGATAAAGAAAAATGAAAGACAGATGAAAACAGCTACACCAGTACTATTGTATAATCATGGCTTCCATGCTCAAGGAACAGTACAAATTAATGTTTTAGAAATTAGATTTTCTTTCTTTCATGATAACTGCATTAATTTCTGTTCTGTACTTTGTTTATTGCTTATATATATATATACTACTTTGTGAATCACTTGTGCATATTCCCAAAGAGATATAAGCTGTTGATTTTAGAAGATATTTTGCATGGAAATTATTGTAATGTAGGGCCATGTTTTGATTTGTGAGTATTTCCTAAATATAGGGAAATTTTGTAAAAAGCAGTATTTTCAAAGGTCTCATTTCTTATTGATCTTTGTAGTTTTGAGGCTTTTTTTGTTTTTTGTCAAGATGACACTTTTGGTGACTGTTTTATCTTACTCTGTATCCATGATACAAAAATTTTACTAAAATAAAATGCAAAAATTAAACAGAAATATTAACGGTGTGCACTGTGCTGAAAACAGGTGTAAATAGGCAGCAAAAGAAGTTGCTTAAGGATATTTTACTAGATACTTGAAAAATTGTAAGTCTATAGTCACAAGAAAAGGCTATTTCAGTTAAATGAACTTCCTGGTTAAGAAATGATTAAATTAAAAAAAAAATCAGAGAGAAAAGGAAACTAGGGAAATTTGATTCCAATGACTATACATTAGAGGTTATTAAATGCAGAGAATTGATAAGGACAGCTAAAGGTATCAATGAAAAGTCTATGTCTGTTAGGGTTAACGACAATAAGAATTTTTAAAAATATATAGGTAATAAAAAAATACTAGCAATGGTATAGGCCCAAAATGAGACAAAGGTAGTAAAACTGTTGAGAAAATTAAGAAGTGACTTGATTATGCTTGATAAGTACTTCCATGGGGAAATGATTTCTGATTGTAGAAAGTTCTGTAATCTAGCACCTACATACAAGATCCAATTATTGGAATTTGAAACTAGGCAAGTTCAGATTGGAAATAAGATGCATTTTTTAATAGTGTGGATACTTAACCATTGGAACACCTTACCTAGGGATGTATTACTTAAAAATTTTAAATAAAAAATTTAAAGATATTCTCTAGTTCAACCAACAGTTATGGGTTTGATGCAGGAAGCACTTGATAAAATTCTATGGCCTGTTGCATGCAGGAGATTTCAGTTGATGATCATAGTGATCCCTTTCTGTTGTTTTAAATCTATGAATCTATAACTTAGGCACACAACTCAAATTTATGTGCCTAAATCCCCATGCATTTATTTGAGTGTGTTGCAAAATTGTACTGTAATCTGTTGTTCTAATGGAAGGCCAATGTTCTATAATATTTTCCACCATTAATTTTCTGCATAGATTGCAAAATTATTCTCATTAAAGATGAGTTTTCCACTCTTTATTGGGGCAAATGTAAGCCCTACTCCTGCAATGGTACTTTGCACAGGTGTAAGAGTCTGCCCCACAGATCCTTTTGTAGTCTTTAAGAGCATATGCTACCTTGAGCCTCTGTGGAACTTCTGTTCGTATTAAGGATACAGCTGGTTGCAAATTTTTCAGGAGAATGATTTTCAGATAAAAAACATCCATTTTGCAAAACCAAAATTATCCAAGGGAAAATTTCCATTTTGCTGAAAAAAATTTGATTTTTCCATCAGGAAAATCAAAATGTCAGCTGCCCATTTGGCAGACTTGTGTCAATTTCACTTTCTGCCTGCTGAAGCTTTACCAGAGGTCTGCCAAGGCTGAGTGATACAATTCTCTGCCTCAGCCTCCCAACCCCCAGCTCTACAGCCAAAAAAGCTGAGCACCTAGGCTTTTTGCCTCTCCAGTTCCTGGAGCTGGGGGGAAAAGGGAGAAGGTTGAATGAAAGTGAATGACCTTCCTGGGGGGCAACTGGGAAGAAGAAAAATTCCATTTTGTTTCTCCTGAAATGGAATTTTTCCTGAAAACACTTTTCCATGAAACATTTAGTGGGTTTTTTTTACATTTCATCCCAATTCAGGATGAATTTTTTTTTCGAAGATGCAAAGTTATTCGCAGGAACACACTTAAATTTTCCAGTTAACTCTAATCATGGAGGAGTTCATGCATCTTCTGTTTTGGATTAAGGATGGTGTTTCACTCACTCATATTGCTAATATATTAAGCTAATTCCCATCAATATTGTGTGTAATTTTTAGGACTATCAGACGGCCTCTAATTTGGAACAGTTTGTGACTCGTTTCTTATTGAAAGAAACATTGAATCAGCTGCAGTCTCTCCAGAACTCCCTGGAGTGTGCCATGGAAACCACAGAGGAGCAGACTCGTCAAGAAAGGTAAGCTAAATTTTTCCCCCAGATGGATATATGTCAGGAGGCTGGAAGGAGGGGTTAAGTGGCATTAGAAATAGAAGCATTGTATATCATCTAAGTTCTGTATATCATCTGTGGGCCTAAAAATATCCCAGCAAGATGCATTTTCCATACCCTAAATTTGCAAAGACTATTTTGGTGTTGCAGTGCATAAATGGGACACTAAATAACACTCCTTATTCAGATGTCAATGGGAGTTTTGCCAGAGGTAGGAGTGCAAGATCCAGTTCTAAGACTCTGACAGCATGTGAGGTCACCGTCTCATCCATGAGAGTGCAGACATTTTGTTGCTACTTGGGATGCTTATTTGCTTGACTTATTTTATTTCATTTAATTTATTTGCAAGTTCTGGTTGCTGCATCTCAAAAAAAATACATTAGAATTGGAAAAGGTACAGAGAAGGGCAGCAAACATTATAAGGGGGAATGGATCAGCTTCCATATGAAGAGAAATTTTTAAAACTGGGACTTTTCAGCTTGCAGAAGAGACAGCTAAGAGAGGATATGATAGAGGACTATAAAATCATAAATGGTGTGGAGAAAGTGAATAAGGAAGTGTCATGTACCCCTTCACATAACACAAGAACCCAGGGTCTCCCAATGAAATTAACAGGCAGCAGGTTTAAAACAAACAAAAGGAAGTACTACTTCACATAATGCACAGTCAACCTGTGGAACTTGTTGCCTAGGGATGTTGTGAAGGCCAAATCTATAATAGGGTTAAAAAAAGGATTGGGTAAGTTCCTGGAGAATGATCCATCAATGGCTATTAGCCAAGATGGTCAGGGATGCATCCCCATGCCTCTGACTGCCAGAAATTGGGAGTGAATGATGGGATCAGTTGATGATTGCCTGCTCTGTTCATTCCCTCTGAAGCACCTGGTATTGCCCATGGTTGGGAGACAAGATACTGAGCTGGATGGACCATTGGTCTGACCCAGTATGGGTCAGTATGACCTCTTCACAGGTAACCATGACATACAAGAGATTAAATGAAACTGAAAATGGCTAAAGAGCTAGTGACGGAAGTCCCAATCCAACTAAATCTTTAAAGACTTATGCTGTGGCTTTGCAAAACACAAAGCTTCAGCCTACACACAGTTTTTGCACCAATTTCACTAAAGTGAATTCAGATAAATTGGTGCAACCCTCTAGTGTGGACTCTCTTTTTACACCAGTGTAAATATCTTAAATTGGTTTAGCTTAAACTGATTACAAGCAGCTAGACCAATTTAAGGCTCTCCTAAACTGATTTAAGAGTGTTCACACTAGGGGATTGCACAGATTTAATTAACTATTTCAGAGGGGTTGTACTGTTGCCTGCACTGAATAGGAATTAGTTAGTATGCCTTTAAATAGTTTGTGAACCCTCTACAAGTCCTCATTGTGTTGTTTTTCATAAATCAGAAATTCCTAACGTATTATTTGAAACAAACAATTTGTCCAGCCATTTTAAGTATAGTCATGGCATTAAATAAATGTTTTATTTAACTGAAATACTTCAGCACAGCTATTCTTACTGGTGCATCCAGCCCACATTCTGTGCTAGCCATTCTTGGTCCTCTTTGCTTCCTAAATCCCAGATTAAAATCCTTTCAAAATGTTACTTATTGTCACCATAAAACAGAAAATTTACCTTCTCAAGTAAGCATACAAGTTTTAATCCTTCATTGGTAACTGATCACATAATCCCAGTGCCTTTATGGGGACCCATGATAATCACTGGGACTCACCATAAATGCCAGTGCCTGTGCTAAGGTTCCCAGTGCAGCAGCAGAAATACAGTACAAACATGCCACCAGTTTTATGTCCCTGTGGGATATTTCTTTCTTTTTCCCCCTTAGTGAGTATGGAAATGAACACAGCTAATTTTAGCAGTGAAAGCCTAGAAAAATCACTCAATGGACATCTCTCTCCCTCTCTCTCTCTTTTTTTTTTTAAAAATCAGCATCCCGACAGCAGAAAGAAGACAGAGGCCTTAGCACATGCATTGACTACTATCTGTTTCTATTTAGACAAGGACCAGCAAAGCCAGAAGTGCTCTCAATTCAGTGGCCAGGAAAACGTTCAAATCGAAGATTTCAGAGGAACAATAGCTCATCACCAAACAGCCCTTATTTGAATACAGGTACTGTCATTTCAATTTTTAAATGTATTTAAAACACACACAGAAGCAAGGCAACCATGTATTTGTCCTCAAAATTTTAACCTACAAGTCCAAATCAACTAAGGAAGCAACCCTCAATTTAACATAGCAGCTGTTAGCTCTAACCGTAGCAGCGGAACAAATAAATATACCACTACATCCCCAAAGTCCTCCCCTGCTTTAGGTCTGTTTTATCACCTATAGGGTCGTTTTTGTGTTATGAACTGAGTACCCCAGTCTATATTTCTTAGCTATATTTATAGGCAATAGTGGTGGGAAGAAATGGGATTATAATGCAGAGGTAGAAGAAACTCCAAGAAACAAAACAGCAAGAATCCTGTGGCACCTTAAAGACTAACATTTATTTGGGCATAAACTTTCATGGACCCACAAAAGCTTATGCCCAAATAAATGTGTTGGTCTTTAAGGTGTCACAGGACTCTCACTGTTTTGCTAAAAACAGAGTAACACGCTACCCCCCTGGAATCCAAGAAACAAGTTTATGCTTCCTGCATTATTTACAGAGTGATCATGCGTCATGGGCAAGGGGACCAAGTGTGTTTATGTGAGAGAGAGAAATAAGGACATTAGCTTGAGGCAAAGCAGACATCTCTTATGTTGACATGAAAAATTAGAAATGACAATTTTGCTGTAGGGAAAAAGAACACGGAGAGGGTACCAAGCCAAAGAGAGATTTTTGAATTTTTGTCCCTTACCCAGAAAAGTGCAGGGAAGGAATCCTCAGCCTAAATATAGACCTAAGGGCCATGACATCCATGCAACCGAGACACTGCAGAGCATGATGGGTGAAGGATTGATGCAGCCCACTTCTCCTCTTCTGGCTATATAATTCTGCCTATTTGCAGGTGACATGTCCACTTCCCACCATGTATTCTCTTGAGAAGCCCCTTCTATGGTGAACAAAATTGGTAGAGTCTCCATTGCATAGGTTTTCTACTAAGTCCCCTATCCAGCAAAATTAAATGTTCACAGTGTTAGGTTCCCTGCCCTGTTGGGATGCAGTGAATTTTTGCATGAGCAAAGCCCCTTTACTTTAGCTTTGATCACTTTTTCAGGATAGGATCTCATATACCACATTTCTAAATCACAGTGCACAATGGAACCCATATCACACCACTTTTAATTGTGCAACTGTAAAGAATTAACAAAGCATTTCCCACAAACAGTAAGGCTAATGCAGTTCACTAAACACGCCTCTTCTGTCTTCAGAATTCCTATTTGGTTAGCACCTTTGCAAGGTTTCTTTTTCCTAAGGCAAAATTGCCTTTTCTAATATCTTCATAATGACCTAGTAGATTTTGACTCTGTCTCCAGCTAGAATCTCCGCTTTTTTCTTCTCCCTTTTACTCTGAACATGAGCTATGATATTTAATCGTAGTAAGTAATGCATACATCATAAAATAGGTTCTTAGATTCTCTCTCTACTCTACAATCCCACTTTTTCCTTCATCACTGCCCATAAATACAGCTAATAATTATTGACTGGTGTTTTCTGTTCATAGTGATAAAACAGTAACCCCATGAATTGACAAACATAATGGTATATGCAAATTGTCAATTTAGGTACATCTAAGATGGTGGCACCCACATTGTGATCTGTGGACCAGTGGTAGTCCACAGAGCCCCCTGAGAATTGGCTGGTCACATGGTGTCGGCTTGCCTCATTTTCAACTGTTAAATTGCATTAAGACAGTTAAGAAGACACAGGGAAATTATGTGATCACGAATGGGAGGAAAGATTGTCCATCTTACAGCAAATGGGAAGAAAGGTAGTCCACAAGACAGTATCTCTATTAAGAAGTGGCTAACACTAAGAAAAAGGTTGAGAATCCTTTTTCTAAGTTGCCAACCACTGTGTTATCGAAGAGCTAAACAAATTAAAGGTTCAAGTCTCCACTTCTCCATGTATCCGGACTTGTATGTGTTTTTTTCCTTTCTTCTTCCTGTCTTCTTTTTTTCCTGTCATTGACCCCCTATAAGTAATGGAAGCATTACTTTGGGAGTTTAAGCAACAAAAAGGTGAGGCTTGCATTCTGATCTGAACATAGTTAGGTTAGGGCTTGGACTCATTTCCCTGGACAAGCAATTCTACCCAACACCCCATGGAGTTTCCAAACACTCTAGTAAACACAGAATGCAATTTAAAAATTAAAAAGCTCAGTAATTTCTACTGCATCCTGTGAAGAATCATGTATTTTAAGAAATCACTATTACAGGAAAAAATGTTTCAGTTTCATTTACTAGTTATGTATAAACAAATGTTGACAAGCAAGCACAATCGTACCCTTTTTTCAAGATGCAACGTAAGTTACAAGCTAACAAAACATTCTTACATGTATATTTAAGAAATATAAAAATAAATAAGTACATTACATCCCAGCTTTCAGTCCCATTTTATCCTTTATTATTTATGTTTCTCAAAGGTTGGTTAGAGGAAGACAACCAATGGATGACCCAGATAAACAGACTCCAGAAGCTGATTGACAAGCTGGAAAAGAAGGTCTGCATTTTCTTTTATCATTTCTCTCTCTTATTTTCAGTAAAGGTTTCTGAAGCAATCCCAGAACCATTAATGTTCTTCCTGCCATGTCATAGTCACACTGCTGTACTAACTAATAATGACAGCAACTAGCACAACAGCTACATGAGCTAAGACACATTAAATGCCCATGTCCTTTCTTTCATCTTGCTTATTCCGATTTGATGATTTCATTAACAAACCATGCTTCACTGAATATTCACAGCTCTTCTTTCCTGAGTTGATATCTGTTCTCCAGTATAGACACATGCTGTGCATATGTAACACAATGTTTGCATACGTTAATATACAAAATCTACTGCCCTCTGTTAGTTAAGTTTGATCAATACATAACATACCCAACACAAAACCATAAGAACACGAAAAGTCAAGGCACCTAACAGCATCTACCATCTCCTTCTCTATGCAGAGTCACATACTTCACCGCTAGAACCAGCATCCACCACACAGACCACATCTCAACCTTACCAATGCCTTATTAAGGATGGCAGCCTTGCAGCACCCTCTACCCCAAGGCCCCCAGCTCCATCAAAACAAACAGATCAGATGTCACACCCCTTTTGTGCAAAGATATGAAAAACTACACACACTTTTCTGGGGAACATTATTTTATTTATCTTATTTACATTTATTTTCCATTCTGCAAGCACAGGGTCCCAGTGTCCATTCTGTGTAGGATGTGGGCATGTTCTTCACCTCTTCCTGTTAGAACCATTCCATTCCTGCTGGTCAAAATTCCTCTTATGGCAGGGTTTTCTGTCACAGAATGCCAATTGGTCAAAATCAAAACATTTTGTGGAGATGGTTCTCTTTTGACAAAGCCCTGATGGAACCGTTTGGCTTTCTGACAGTTTGCCCGCCTGGCTCTTGGGCAGCCTGCCTGGTGGGCTAATGGGGAGCCAGGAGCCTGAAAACCCTGGCTTCTGATTCAGCTAGGGCTTCCTGGCTTTCAGCTCCCCTTCAGCACACCAGGTGGGCTGACAGCGAGCTGCAAACCTGGCAGCCCGGGACCAGCTGTCAGGCTTGTGGCTCCATGGTAGTTTGGGCATCCTGGGCCCATAGCTGTGATGCAAGCTGCAGTCTCTGAACCAGGGACCCCCAGGCTTCCAGGGTCCACAGCTTGGACTGCCCTAGACCTAGGGCTCCATTCCTTTTTGCAGTAAATTTCAAAATATCAAAATCCTCCATGAAACAAAATCATATTTCTCTGTACAATTCTTCCCACTTCCACCTTGAGTCACTGCATGGTACCACATCATTACCAACCAAGCCTCTGTGGTGAAAGTTACCTCTGCACAGAGAGCCAGCACAAAGCCTATCCATCAGTTAAGTCCCGCTTGAGATCTGTTTGGAGGGCTTAAGAGGTGCTTAGCCCTTATGCTGGCCCTCTGCATAGGGTGAATTTCACCTTAGAAAGTCTTGTACTTTCAAATATATAGAAGGAATTTGAACATGTTTTAAATTAGCCTTTCAAAACTTTTGGACCAAATTTTGCCATCAGTTATATAAACGCTACACATTTTATAAGAGAGCAGAATTTGGCCTACTTCTTTCTACAGTAAGGTGAAGTCTGCAGTACTATTTGTTGCCACTTTTTGCTGTGATCTCTTTCTTCGCCTCTTTTGCTTTATTCCTGTCCTTGGAGTTTAGAATGAGAAGTATATGAAGGCCACAAGAAGTACAATGAGAGAACCATGCAGGAAACTGCATCTATCAAAATTCTTTGTGCTGACAGATGAGCCATTACAAATAGTTTCTTCACAAATTTTGTGATTTCCTATCCAAATTCTGCATGAGATGCACAATTATACAGCAGTTGATGAGTGAATGCCATTTCACTACTGACTTATTCTCCACCTGCTGATGGTGATGCTTCAGTGGATACCATGTTTATTTAAACTCCATCTGCTGTTTGCTTCAAGCTATTGTGTTTGCACTGACAAAATGCCTGCTTCCCAAAGTTAATCAGTCATTGCCCAATCGTATCCACATCTGGGAAAAGAAAAAGCATATTTAACTTTCAGACACAGAAACACGGCCTGGGTGTTGCTATTTGCCAAATGCTGAATTTTGCTTCACAGATTTAGTTCTTGTTTGTTCTGAAGTGTGAAGAAATTGGCTCTGGTGCTAAAATACCCGTATGTCACTGGGTAGGTCCACACTTAGAGCTGGAGGTATAAATTCCAAGGACACATACCCATATTAGCTCATGACTGGTTAGGTAGTCAGGGTGGCTCCTTTGTGGCTCACATCACCACAACTACACTCTATATTTAGTGCACTAGCTTAATCAGAGCAAGCCCAGGTATGTCTCTTCAAACTCAAATTTACACCTCCAGCTCAAAGTGTACGCATACCACTGGGTTACAAGTATCCCGTTTGTGTAGTATTATAGTGCCTCCTTCAGTGGGCATTTGCTAACTTTGCGCATACACTACTAGATGTGTTCACATGAACTGAAGATTTGCATGTGAAGCAGGTACATTTGCAATCTCAGAAATGAACCTGAGAATCACACTAATTGCAAGTAGATAGTTCAATGCACACGCAGTTCTGCTTTGTGGTTGGTCCTTCTCCAGAAGCTTCTCCAATCCAGCAGATGGGTTTAGAAGCAAATTTCCAACCTCTAGCATATGTACTCTTCGCTGCTGCATTGTGGATCCTTGTTACTGCACCGCTGACTGTATGCAAGATTTCCCAGCTATGAATGCTAGTGGTTGTGGAACATGCTTCAAGGCCTAATTGAGCTTCCTTGTTCTCTTGGGCACATTTAGCAGGTACTCATTAATAGAGGAATTTGCTCATAATCTTATTTATGAATAAAATCTACACAAGTTTCTTCTGTACATGCATTTATTATGACAAAACCTCAGGCTTCATTCATTTATTGCCTCTTGTGTATGACATCGTCAGTAGAGTTTTCTTTTGAGAGTTACGTCTAAAATGTGAATTTGACTGAGCAGATTTATCACAAATTAACATTTTGCTTCTCTGTCTAGCTATTAATGGAATTTGAAAGCTATATAAATATATATTTAAAGTTAATCCTAAATTTGACCCAACCTGTAGCTCTTGTACAGCCACTGAAGTGGGTGAGGTTCTGCAAACAACTTGCATGTCAGATTAACAACTAATAAATAAGCAGAAAGTAATTAGTTTAAACTCTTCATTCTAAGTAGGCATATAGCAGAATCAGGTTTGGAATGGTAAGAGTAAGTCAAATTTACAGCAGTGATTTTCAACCTTTTTTCATTTGCAGACTCCTACAAAATTTCAAATGGAGGGGAAGACCCCTTTGAAAATCTTAGTCTGCAGACCCCCAGGGTCCACAGACCACCGGTTGAGAACCACTGATCTAGAGCTTTACCCACAGCTAATCTTGTGTGTTTATATTTGTATTCTCTCCCCCTCGGTCACAAGGATCTAAAACTTGAGCCACTGGAAGAAGAGATTTTGGAAGGAAACACAAAATCTGTAAGTATTTTTCAAAGCTGTGATTTTATTAAGGCATTTGTGTACCAATTCTGTGTGGCATAGACAGCATCCACCTGGAGTAGATTGAAATCACCAAACTCACTTTTAAGCTAATAAGGATCTATCTGATTGCAGCAGAGCATCACTGCACAAAAGATAACAATAAGATCTAAAAGAGCTTTTCTGGGGAAGAGGAAGTATTACCCAAGTGAGAGGACATAAGAAAATATCCATAGGTAGAGATAATGAACAGAGATAGTGAATATTAAAAAATTAAGAAACTAAAAACATATTCAGAAATTAACACAAATTACAAGTTGGTCTACATGCCAGGAGTAAATTTTTCCAGATGAATTAGTGTTGATACCAAGGTTAAATCTTAAATCAAATATGTATGAAAAGAGATAGCCAATGATGTTCCTTACTAGAATCAAACAAACAAGAAAAGATAAAATGAGTCATATGATTTTGGATAGCTTGCTCATGAGATAGTATAGATGCAAGTTGATCAGTGAGACCACCATACCTATAACCAATCCAGGCATCAAAGCCTATACCAAAGATTTTATCATGTTTGTTGTTAAACAATCAAGATTTCTTAAAATATTGAACAAGCAAAGTAACGTTTTAATGGATGAACCAATATGCAAGCCCCTTAGAATATTAGAATTATAAGCATCAATAAATCAGGATGAAAAGGTCTGTTGTTTTCTCCACTTCCAATTATTCTTTTAGAGCTTTACCTTTCATCAAGGTTATTCACTCTGAAGAGGGGACAAACTTTGAGTCAATGTATAGTGTAAATTATTATTTTCAGCAGGTCACTTCCAAAAAATTACTACAATATCATGACCATATTGTAAATCTTTTTTGCCTTTATTTTATTTAATTTCACAAGGACTAAATCCAAAGTGAAGTAGAAACATACGTTTTCTTCTTTACCTACTATAGTAGGCCTACTATTTCCTGATTAGGTGTCTGAGAAAGCCCTATATTGGAATATATATATATAGGGTTGTATTCCACAACATACATAATTTTTTTTGTGCAGTTTGTAGTATTACGGTTTGGACTTGTGAGCAATTAGGGTCAAAGGGCTGTACTAATGGGTCAATGAACCAAACTTCTGTATCTGGAGACTTAGGTTCAAACTATACATCTGCTTGCATATTGATTTATCCATTGAAATGTATTAACTTTTCTTATTAAATAAGCAACTATTATTTCTTGACATAAGTCAACACAATAGAAATGCTGGTCTAGGCTTTAGACAAGTCACATACATTTTCAAAAGTGGCCACTGATTTTGGGTGTCCGATGTGAATATCAGCCTACTCTGATGCAAAAATAACACCTGTAATGTATGTAGATTATTTTACTTTAAGGTTCCAGAGCGTTAAAACAGTGGATTGGAAACCACTAAAGAATATGAAAATATGGGGTGGGAGGATTGTTTTATTTTACACAATGGAATCTTTTCTGCTGGTCTTAGATTTTATAAAAGCTTGTATTTACAAAAGCTAAATTTGGGGGCAAATTGGAACTGAAAGTATCCCTTTAGGATTCCTGTAAAATTAATATTTTTAAATTCTCTGTGCAGTAGTTGATCTCTAAGTCTGAATGCTGAAATACAGTTTTTTCATTTAATTAAATGAAGTTGGATATAATTAACATGGATTTGGGGATACTCAACTTGAGAAACCTAGGGCCTGATGTTTAAAGGTGTTAATCACCCATCACCCCAACTGAAGCTGATGGGAGTGGAGGTGCTGAGCACATCTGGAATTCAAGCCATAGATTTCTTGTATTGGGAACCTGACAATTTTCTTAATTTAAAATATAAGGAATTGATATGAGGCACATGACAATGAATACTTAATATCTTTATCAGCACATAATGATTGTTCAGCGTCAAATGTCTGTGCTAGAGGAAGAACTAGAAGAATTCAGACTCGCTCTGAAACAGTATGTGGAATCTGCTTCTACTCGGACTGGATGTTTGCAGTAAGTGTGATGTTATTACCATTGTGGCATGAGGGAAGGGAGACATTCTCTGTTGCACTACAGATATGAATACATGCTTAAATGAGTCTCAACCTTGGGAGACTGTCTCAGACTACCTCCCCTCCCATTCATGAGCATGTGGAACATCTCTTCTATGGCACTGAGAAACATACATGAGGGCAGAGCTGGGACAGGACTATTGGAATCAGAGGGAGCATTCAAAGCATACTGAACATTCAGGTAGGCAGTGTAGGGACTTGGGCCCTACTGTAAAGGTGGACAAATAATTAAACAAACGTTGAATAATTTGGCAAGAATCACACAGTGTGTTGAATTATTCAGTGAATAGTATTTGCCCAGCTTTTGTCCTTTTTAACAGAGGCTAATTAGAGAAAGGCCTGGAAGTGAGAAGGATATCCCTAGGTACAGCAGACTCTTGTAAGAGAGGCTGTTTTGTAGGGTTTTCTTAGGATCTCTGGGAAGGGGAGCTTTTGAAGACAAAAGAGTAGACTCCCCCTCCCCACCCCGTGCATACTTCTCTGGGACAGGGCCTCAGCAAGCTTCCCCTACCCACTTCTTTTAGTTCTAATCCTGCAAAGCATCCCACAAAGGCATATAAAGCTCTGCCCATGCAACTCACTTTGTAGGATCAAACCCTTCATTTGGAACTCTTTCAAAGTTGACTAAAAGACTGATTTCCTGCCTACCATAGCATGATTGTTGTGAATGAATGGGCTTTTTTCTTTTGCTGTACTCTAATCAGTTACTCTCTGATGTCTCATACCTGTCTGTTTCCCAGGCAAGTATGCTAGCTCCCAGCTAAACCCCAGTGAAATTTAGAACCCAAAGCAGTGCTAATCAGGGAAGGAAGACCGTTACTTTTATGTTACAATGCACCTAAGCAAACCACAGAAGAAATTCTATGCCACATTGCCCTTAGCAAATAAACAGGTAAGAGGTGTCCATCCAATTACTTGCATGTTCCACCCTTCATCCCTCTGAGGGAAATTTAAAATCAGAACATGCTCAGTAAGAGGAGAGCATTCCTGTAGTGATGGCTGTGTGTTAGGGAGGATTTTTTCACTATGCTGAGACATAATGGTGGACCTCTCTTTAAGAGGGAGATGATCTCCAACCTATAAAAGAGTGGCTAGCTCAGTTCAAATCAGACCAGTCCTATAAAATGGAGAAGGCAAATCTGACAGTTTGCTGAGTATACAGTGCTCAGATAATAACAATATATTGTGCTCTCACTGTACTAACCGTAGTATTACCATAGTTCCTGGGAGCCAGTGTCACTGACAAGGACCCACTGTGCTACGTGCTGTACAAACCACACAAGATGGTCCCTGCCCCACAGAGTTTACGATCTAAGTAATATATAAGCAGAGGCATAATGCTAGACTAAAGGCACGTGTTTCTTTTCCTATTAGAATTGATTAAAGGAAAAATTCCATCCCTGTACTTCTAAACTTCCTAAAACATCCCTGTAACTAAAAAGTTAGAAACCCGAGGGTTTTTAACACACTTAATTAGGCTTGGAAAGATTAGATTTTTATCAGTAAATGTCAATTCCACACAAACTGACAAAAATATTTCCATTGATAATCAAAATTTACAGATCATAAAAGTAAGAAAAATGCTGCTTGAGAACTTTGTAGAGTTTGATTTAAAGATATTTACTTTCTATCTTTTGACTGGTAATTTTGACAATTTGTGTTTTAATAATTATAAAGCATTAACTTTTAAATCTCAACATTTAGTCATTAAATAAAATTGTCAGACCCCTATCCTCATTATTTCCCCACAACTGTGAAGATTTAAATAGATAAAAACTGGGAAAAAATATTTAAAATAAACACTGATGTTATTCACTGAAATTATAAAAAAGGAAAATCGAATTCTGCCAAGCCCCTATTTAATGGGCAAAATGATCATCAGTTGAGTAACACCAGGGACGTTTAGCTCATTTTGTGTAAGCCTGCGAACTAGTTTTTGAATCACTACCCTGTAACCTGACCAAATTTAATGGGATACTATTTTGCCTGGGAGTGAACTGTACAAGAAAGGCAGATTAGTTACAGAAGTAGAGAAGCACTATACCTCAAGATTCCATAGAAAATGAGTGATGCAGACAACACAGTAGAATTTGTAAGGAAAAGCAGCTCAAGTCATTAAAATATATGTAGGATTATACCACCAGTTTTTGGGTCAGGAAAAACAGTGAGCCTGCTTCTCAGCTCTGACTGAGTAGCACTCAGGGGAGGACCCATGGTGAGGAACAAGACTAACTTTATGGTTCCCCAATTGTGGGCCTGGTCAGCCTCTAGCATATGTTGGAGCAAGTTCAGGGCTACCCTAATTTACAGTTGGTTGCCTATGGCTGGGGCTGTTGTTCTAGTAAAAGTGAATACCCACATTTCCTTATTTTTGGACCTTCCCACTACAACAGGAGCTATACCATCCCAGCATTGCTCTTAAGAAAGGGGAGATTCCTGCTGGTGTGATCCACTAACTTTACTTCCCCTTTGTATTGGTAAAGTAGCATGATGGAGAATCAAGCCCACTGACTTTGTCCTGGTAAGGGAGATCAAAGAGGAAGCTATATCTAGTAAAGCAACAATAATGGGCAACTTCAGCTAAACCCCAAAACTGGTCATGTCTCATGCCAGGACAAGGTTGGAGAAGCAATAAACAATTGGTTCTTGGAACAGCTTTCTTTAAACCTTGGTATGTATGGGGAGAGATCAGTCTCAATTTAGGATTGGCACTTGGAAAATATTTTCCAAACAGAACACTTATCCATCATAAAGTGCTGATTCTATGGAATAGACATGACTCATCATGAGAGACATCATATGGAAATGAAGTTAGTTTATTTTTTCTTTTTCTGTAACAGTTGGGAATGGTTGACTATATTATGGACAAAGGTACCATCACACAAGGCCAAGAGATGGAAAAGCAAACAAGAACGGCACCTGCTACAAAAGTCTACACATACCACAGCATTTTTAGTAACACTGAACTGTGCACTGTCATACCAAAAATCCTCAGATGTTTGAAAATTTAACTTAAAAAGCATATATAAAAAGGAAGACCTGATTTGTTTTCCCAAATTAGAAAATATTTGGTATGCCAGTGCTGCCACCTACTGGTCATTTTGATTCATTCATTTTGCGCTGACCACCTTTTAGTAATGTACAGTGTCCTATTCTTCATGCAGCAGGAAGTAACAAAACTAATAAATCAGGGTGGATTCATTACCTGTTACATCTTAAGGTGTCATGTGAGCCCATTTTTAAAACAAAACAGTAATATTTCCAATCTCACATTTGGATGTTCAAATAGTCTATAACTATCCTTTTTTGCTGTACACATCCAGTTGCCAATTTGAGCATCCAAATGCAGGATAAGCAAATTGTATCAAAACATATTTGAAAACTAGCTCCCTGCATATGTAAGGTTTATAGAGTTCACTATAGCAGGACACCGTGGGAAGGATTGGCATATGTTCCATAGGATGCTGTATGCCACCATGGATTGGTAGCTGAACTCCATGGCAAGAATATAACAAATGGAGGAATAAACCCCAGTGTAGACAATACAGTGGGGAAATTATTATTTTTTTCCTTTTTAAGTTTTTCTCAGGCAGGGACTGTTGTGTTGTTTGTTGGTACAGTAGCTAGTACAATGGGACTCTAGTCCACGTGTGGGGTTCCTGGGTGCTATCACAATAGAAATACATGATAAAAAGATACTGTTTAAACAAGTGCATGAGCAGCTGACAGTGACCATTCCATCTTCATGCCACATATGGCTGTTTGCTTCCAAAGCACCTGCAGGCTTAACCTCCTTTGATGTACTTCTCACATTGGAAGGACAGAACATACACAATGTAATTCTTCAGTGAAGCAGCATAATTTAGGCCAAGATTTTCAAAAGGGACTCATGACATACATGCCTTAATTTCTGGGTGTTCCACTCTGAGACACTTTACCCAGAGTCTTGTTTTTCAGAAGCTGGCTGATCAGCCCTTTCTGAGAATACGACCCATTTAACCTGTCTCAAATTGGGCATATAAATCACTACTCTATTGAAAATCTTGTCCTTGCTTCACAACTTACTTCACATGCTCTCTGTAGGAAACACTATTATTCTGGTTTGCTATGCAGCACACTTGGATTAGTTTCTATAATATTGAACCACATTTAAGATAAAGAATCCTAACATTTGGAACCGTATGAAAATTGATTTTGTAAATAAGAGTTCATTATAACAATTCCAATTTTAAAGACTATAAATAATATTATGCTTAAAAAATACCACACAGTATATCACAGATAAAAATAGAAAGAGCTGCAGTCATTTGCAATACGGATGCCTCTAACTCCACATCTGTCCCCCAGACTATACAGATGTATTCTTTTTACAGCAAAAACAACAGAAGTCCTGTAGCACCTTAAAAGACTAAAATTTCTGTGGGCATAAGCTTTCATGGGCTGCAACCCACTTCATCAGATGCCCACAGAAATTTGTTAGTCTTTAAGGTGCTACAGAACTCTCGTTGTTTTTGCTGTATACAGACTAAAATGGCTATCCTGCTGGAACTTTTCATTCTTTTTACATAAATAAATGAGTATTGTTCAGTCAGTGGTCAGTAGCTTGGAAAAAGTGTGCTTGCCTGATGCCTTAGTCAATGGTTTTTTAATAATAATTCTGTCCTACAATTCCTAGTGTTTCCATACAGAAGCTTTCAAGTGAATTCCGCTTCATCGTCTATGAGTTCTGGGAGAACAGCAGCGCCTGGAATAGGCAAGTAGTGAGATTATCTTTTGCATTTCAGGTTGTTTTGAAGGTTAGAAAATAACTGCATGAGAAGTATTGGATATAAATATCTTTCATTAATTTAATGAAAGATTAATCTACTTTCCAATAAAATGCCATTAAGAATGGTTCATAACAATTCACTTTTTTCTGCATTGAGCTTAAAACAATCTTTGAATATCTAGGTAAAAATATTGAAAAAAACATCCACTAATCTGACTTGAACAGGAAGAGGCTGAGGGTGGAGGCAGATAGAGTTAGGAGTCATCAGAATAGCGACAGCAGTTGCGTACAGAAGGGATCAAATGATCCTGGCAGAGCTAATGCCAGATTGACAAGGAGCCAAAAGGGGACAGAAAGGTTGCAGTCTCGCAACATACATACGTAAGCACATTTGTAAGTTTAAGTAAGTGGTCATTGGTGCTTCCCCTAAGATTTCCTACCCCTATCAAAAAAGCCCAGTTGGCTTCCCGTCTCTTCAGGGCCTGAACTGTTTTATTTAAAAAAAAAAAAATCAGGCCTGCCAATCTGAAGTTGGAATCCTATTATTTTGGGGTTTTCTGCAGCCGAGTATCTTGGTTATAGATTCCAGCCCAATGAGATCAAAGAAGGTGCATTTACCTTCAGAAACAGTAATTATGGAGGTTTGAAAAGGCACTTCAACATCATTGGAATAGACAAATTACCACACGGGATCTGACCAAAGATCCATTTAGTCCAGTTTCCAGTATCAGATCCTTCCAAGGAAGGATGAAAGAACCCTACAGCTGGCTGAGATGGGAAAATTTGCCCCTCATGTTAGGTATAATCCTTCTCTCTAATAGTTAGAGACTGGCCAAAGCCCTGAAACAGAGAGGTTTAATATTCCTTCCCAAAATTTTGTCATTATAATTATGAATTTCTGACTATTCTTCATGGCCATATAAATATTCAGTCCTTTTAAATCTTAAATTCTCATCACTTATACAGCCATCTCCAGATGAACTACAGCAAGACATTCCAAAGGAGTAACGTGGACTTCTTGGAAACTCCAGAACTCATGACAACTATGCTAGTACCTGGTAATTATCAAGGTTTCACAATACTTCACTTGGTGCAATATGAAGACTTCTCATTGACTAGAATGTTCCATATGTAGAACAACTGCAGAATTTGCCCTTTTTAGTCTTTTTTTTTTTGGGTAGTTTTGCCTCTGTCTGTTCTGCATTTTTTTTCCTTTTCCTTTAAGCATCAAGGGTTTGTACACAGTAATACAATTGTTAAAACTCACCAGTAATAGGAACATACCTTTACTCCAATAGGAGGTAGTGTAAGATTATTACAAATTAAGCATGAAACTAACAAATATGGTACAGAAAATATCCAGAATATAAAGAGTTCCTTTGTAAACAGTAACAGCGGAAAAGTTTTTGCACTACTGGTTTAAAAATATTTAGGCAGAATATATGTTGGCTTTCTAATGAAGGACTACATTTCGATTTAATTGCATCTGCTTGACAGAAGGAGTGGTCTTAATTTACTACCCAATTGTGCCTATTTCCTGCAACTTTTCTCCAAACCTATTCTGAAAAGTCAATACAGAAGATTCCCAAATTACAATTAATATTATTTGTATTACAGTAGCATCTAGTACAAAGTGGTACACATGCACCTTATAAGAGAAACTTCCTGTCCCAAAGAGCTTACAGTCTAAGACAAGAACAATGATGAATAGACCAGGCATCATCCTCATTTTCCAGATGGAGAACTGAGGCACAGAGAGATTAAGTACTTTGTCCAAGGAAATCTGTAAAAGAGCTCAGAATTGACTCCAGGTCTCCTATTGTAGGAATTGGGCCTAAAAGTCCCTAACCAATGCCTTACCTTTAGACCACTCTCTCTCTCCAGTAGGATAACTGGGCCAAATTCTGAGTGTTTTCCATCAAGTAAATTCCCATACACAAAACTTCACTGACTTCAATGAGAGTTTGCTTAAGTAAGGCATGTGAGAACCCTAACCAAGGAATGCAGAATTTGGCTCAATAATTTAGTAAGATAATGCACTATTTCCCTCTGCATGATAGTATCAGCCTACATTGTGCCAGTGCCCGCACTGTAATTCTGGATGGAGAAAGAAAAAAAGAGTGGTGTTCCAGTCATGGCAGAGGAAAGTAGGATTAGCATCAAATCAAATCAAATGTGAATATTTATAAATGTCTAAATATAAAGATGTCTGAAACTGAATTTTAAAAATGATGCTTAAAGTATGCACTCTGCCTTTTAAGTGGGATTTTAGTCTACAGTATTCCTCCAGGTAGATTATTACCATGGCAACCACAGTGTTGCTCAACATGAATTACTTACTCAATAAAAAACACAGGAAACTAATATTTAGGATAGGCATAGTTTAATTTTTCACAATGTATAGGTTATATATTTTTTTAGAAATATTTATACCTATGCTAAGTATTGTTTAATAAGTGCAGTAATTCCAGTATAAAGACCTTCATACAAATCTGTATTAAAGTAAAGAAAAGGCTTGAGATTGCCTTGCAGCCATCATTTTTGCTATCAGTGAATTTTATGCAACAGTCACATACAATGTAGACTGAGACCTGCTTAAACCTTAGCGAAGAAAAAAAACTGCAATTTTGTAATTGATTTAACCCAGGAATGCCCAGCTCAGATACATCTACTGCTTTTCAGTAAGATCTTTTAACCCAATTTTCAAGATGGATTGAACAATAAAATGAATTGACTTCTCCAAGGTCACACCCTGAATCTATGACTCAAAAATATTACAAAACAGGAACACAATCCTGGAAATCCTTAATCATGTGAGCAATCCAATTCATCAATAGGAGTATGGTCACCAGGACTACTCACAAGAGTAAGAGTTTGCAGGAGTGAGATCTGGGATCCTTCTTGCAACAGTAGCCAGTAACGTCAATAGATTCTGACCATTGTCATTTGACAGGGGTATCAACCTTTTGTAACCCTGACCCATGTCATGCGACTGGGTATTAGTAGATCAGTGGCCAGATCCGCTTGCTCCAGGCTCTCTCTGAGGTTGTCATGAACCACTCAGTACTAGCTTCTTACCCTACACATTGGAAAGGGTAGAATGCCCAGCACAGTTGGAATACTTTTGCTTTTGACGGACACTCATGTTCCTGAATTTGATGTTCATAAAGCAGGCATCCAGCCTTAGCAGCCGCTCAGCAAAGCTTCGTGCTTCATGATGCATGCACAATGCTCCATCTCATTGACATACAATTCCATCTGCTTAATTGAGAACAAGGTGAGGAAGGCCGCTATTTGGACTTGGACCAGCAGAATGAGCTGATTGCAAATACATTTTCACTATAGAGGCAGTGACGACAAGGGAGGATCCAGTTCTTACAGAAATAGTCCAACACCACTGATTTTGATTTAAAAACAGGAACAGGAATCACAACAGAGTTTCCTGGGCCAGATAGCTTTGCCCTATGAGGCTGTTGTACCTTCCACCTTATTTTGCACTAGCTGATGAAGAATGTAGACAGACACCTCACTCAACAACCCTAACTTTGAAGGTTGTTGTGATAGAGTACATCTTCCCCAAGGACAATCACCAGTTATGTCCCATACCTTCCATACAAGAGCCTTGTGGTGCAGATGACCATAGTTAGGGGGAAGACCTACCATATTCATGGTACCACATCCCTGGATGCTGAGCTGTGGGATTAGGATTCATTTGGACAAAAGGTTTACCAAACCACTGCTGCAGCCGTAGGCATTTCAGACAACTAGACTTTCATGGCCAAAGTTGGGTGAATCTAATGAAAGAAGTCTCCATTGTGGTCAATTTCCTTCTCTAAGGCACATATTGGGAATTTACAAAACTATTCTATAAAAGGTGTAAACTACAGCACTAAAAGCTTTCTCCCCCTTCCTCCACTCTTCTGCTCAACTCCCCAACCAACTTCTCCTGGACAACCACTCTCCTTCCCTGACTAAGCAATTTCTGTCCTTGAAAATGCATGTCTCCCATTATCTTTGATGGGAACTAAACAGATGAAGAATGGTTTAATACTGTTTCTTTAGGCTAGCAAAGGGGTAGATAATAGATTATCTATTTAGAGTTTTGAGAAAGGGCTTGGGGCACAAGGGAGGAAGAAAGAGGAATGTTGTAAAACTAAAATAAGAAGTGGTCAATAAATAGATTTTTCTTTTTCAGCTTCTTGGTGGGTCCTGAACAACAACTAAAAGCTTTCTCTGTGGATCCAAGTAATGGTAAATGTTATATTTTGCATTCAAACAGTGTCCATACAACAGTGTATAGGTGCTACAGCTAATGGACTAGGATATAACATTGTTTCTGTATCATGGGCACAATATTTTGCATTTTAAAATGTGTTACATTTTCTTTTTGTGACTATTTTGGTGAAACACTTTTACAAGCTTATATAAGGACACTTGTGGCCCTGCTAAATTGTTAGGTGTGTGTGCTCAAGCCAGTGAAATTATTGTACAGAAATGTGTCTTACAGAAATCGTGGTCAGTGTATGTGAGTGTAAGTACTTTGACTGGTTTATCTTTATGTTAATAAATAATTACTCCAAACTGCCATTTTGTCCTCTTTTCAAAGCAACTGGTATAAACTTGAACAATCCTATTTTCACGAGCAACAACTGAAATTTTCAATGCCATATTAACTTGCAATTTAACTAAAAACAATCAACTAAAAATTGGGAGGTTAGAATAGGATTCTCAATTAGCTCCTGGAGTAGGAAAAAGTATTGCTATGTACCCTCCAACAATACCTCAAGTAGTTCTTCAATCACGGTACTTGAGAATTAAAACTTAAGCAAGCATTTGGGCTATCAACGTTTCAAAAATTTCCCTAAGATGTACATATGATAATTTTACAAGAAAAAGATGTTCTCATTAAGACCATCTGTCCTTTCCTTTTGCACGTTTAAGGGTATGTCTACACTGACAGCGGCAAAGTCACCACCATCAGATCGACCTTTCTGGATCAATTGAGCGGTCAGTGAAGTCCCGCTCAATCGATCCAGAAGTTGATGCTGTAAAACCACCTCCTCAAGTGACGTAGTGCTGCACTGACGGGAACGCGGTTCCCGTCAGTGCGGTGCAGTGCAGACGCCGTGCAGAAGGGAAGTACAGCAATCGACAGGAGTTACGCAAGATACATAGAGTAGCCAGGTAAGTGTGGACCAGGCCTCAGACTGATTTTTAGGAAAAACGCAAATAAAATGTAGACCATTCTTTCCACTTCCAATAAAATTTGAAGACTATTGTAGAACATACCAGTACTGATTGCAGGAAAGAGACAACAGTTACTTAGCCAGGTACAGATCATTAGCTACAGCAGTTAACAATTGGTCTGGTTTCCTATTTTGATAGAGTTGGTTTGCTCATCCTTAGCTTTAATTAATAAATTTAAGAATATTCTTTCAGAGTAGTGAGAAAATTTCCTTTTTTGTCTTTTGTTAAGCAAAGCAGGCAGTGTCACTACTGGGATGGAAAAATCCCTAAGCCTTCAGGAAGGGATATCAATCCAGTGGATGGCTGTGTTACCAATAATCTGGTACTCTTCTATGGTGCTACTGGGCACATAACATCATTTCAGGGTTATGCATAGGGATCATCTTTCCACACAACTATGCTCTCTAAATTCTGGTTTAAATTGTTCCCCTGAGGTTTACATTTCCCACCCCCCCTTTCTAATGGATAAAGTAATCTGGTTTAGAATTGAACCAAAGCCAAATGCCAAAAAAGAAAAATTCTAAAATCAAGGAATCAGTTGTCCTGCCAATGAAGAATTATTCCCTATTACTAATGACATAGCCAATCACTAATTCACAACTGGCAACAAAATATTTAAGGAATCTCAGCCCTAAGAGAGTTTGAGACAGAAGGGAGGAGTATAAAACTGGAATTTCCTTCAGCATTAGCTGTAGGGTTGCTACTGGAAAGAATATACCTCCATCTCCCAATTATAACTGAACTAATTTCAGTCTTTTGTAAGTTTAAGGCTTTCAAATTGATGCATTGTGTGTTTCAAAGATAAGTGTATAAACAGATTTCACTTGCAAAATTATTTTTAATCAACATGCATAAGGAACATTAAATTACAATGATTATCTGAAATCAATGCTGTGTGTACAGAAACAAACATGAAAAACACCAAAAGAAAATCCAGGACTTGTTTGGCAACCTTATTCTGCATATTTTAGGAAAGATTAAGACAACTGAAAAGCTAACTTTGCAAATGTTTAGTATTATTGCTCTTACTATCTAACCCTTCCTCTGATTCAATTTCTGGTTTAAATATGTCCTTTGCTAAAAAAAAAAAAAAAAGAGACACTAGAAAAATCCAAGTTCAGGAGTAAAAGGATTAATTTCACCCTTTATTGCAGTTCTGAGTACAGAAGCTATTCCAAGTAGTTACACCAATACAAAAATAGTTTTTGTATTATTCTTGTAGTCAGTCAATTTAGAGAGCTATCTTTGCTTATATAAACAATATTGTACATTATTAATTAAAAGGCTTTTTGAGACCTTTTTACATTATGCAATCATTATTTAAGGAAGCAGCTACAAGACTCTCATGCTGCACTACTAGGCACTTCTTATACTAGGCAAGGTAATAGCTTTGTCAGATTCTTGCAATTTTTCACTGTCACCACTTCCAATTTCCACTTCGGAAAAACCAGTTCCATTGGATGACTAGTTCGTATCACAATTCCTGAAGTCCACTGCCCTATAGGTAGCTCCCCTGTACAGCCAACAATTGTTAGGATGCCTATTCTAGTTTTATGGAAACTGTCCTGCCTTTCAATGAAACCAAAACATCAAGATATTAAACATCTTGAAAGAAACTAGGTGTGTAGCCACAGAATGCAAGAAGTCACTGAGCATCAGTGTGAATTACTGAAAAGCAATCAAAGTAAATTTCAAAATACAAGAAATAATATATTTACATACACCTAAGTCATGTTTGAGAATTAGTACAACTTGTGTTTCTGTTCCATTATTACAGCTAATGAAAACCTGAATATTGCAAACAAAATCTGAGTCAGAAATACTGGTTTAAAGTTGGTGTTTAGACAAGTGTTGAAATTGATTCAGAGAACCAAAATTTGTCAATGTTGAAAATACTTGCTGTTGAAAATTAAAGAACCAAATTTACATCATTGTAATTTGTTTATATTCTACTGACATTCTTGACTAATGACCAATATTTATTTATTTAAATGTTTTTAAAGTGTTTAGGCACCTAAGTGCTTCTAAATTCCACTAAGCACCTATCTGCATCTTAAAGCACCTAAATACCTTTAAAAATCTGGCCCTTAATCTGGCCACTCCAGTTGTAGCAGTCCAAAAAATGGATTTCTTATCTTCAAAAGGACTTGTCATTTCTTGCATAAGACAATAAAAATGTTTTGTTTTCCTGTAAGACAAACAGACCCAAAAAATTGCTTCAAAGTTGGAAATGTCATTGAAATATTTACCCTACACATAGCAAGTTAAATCTCACTCAACTGTAACAAAGTATTCACGAGATATGTATAATAATCATGTAAGACTAAGACATAACAAGAATTACAGGTTAATTAAATGCCTCAATTTGTGGCCTACATTTTTAAAAGCAATTTGGGATTGTACACCCAATCTGATTTACTTTAATGGGACCCAATTTTCAGGAAATACAAAGTGCTCACCCTCTGAAAATAAGGTCTCTTAAAATTCATCAAGATGGAGACTAGTATTCAGCTACACGTGAGGATCTTATATTTAGAACATTTCCAAACTGCTGCTCAACAGCTACCTCAGGAGGTGCTTATTACCTATTACTGATGCATAAAAGCCAGTAAATGGTGGAACCAATAAAAAAATTCTACCAGCAAATAGTTCTCAAAGAGAGTATGCTGAAATAAATCCACAGACTAAAGGTGCTCCAGGCAAACCTCCAGAAATACAGGACTGAGTAAAAGTTCCAACCAATACAGACAGCAAGATACTATGATGACGAGGGACTAACAACAGAGATAGTAGTAACAGTGATTTATAAAACGAATAAGATAACACCACAACTGAGAATACAGTGGGTGGTCTTGCAAATGAATAGTAAGGAAAAGGAACATAAGAATTGGGTTCGCTTCAGAGACTGGTTAATACTGAAACCGAACTAGGATCTTGGCATTGGCATAGCAGCCAGACATGGAAAATTCCACATGGCTGCACACTTAGGACAGCTTTAGAAAACTTGTGGCCTAGCTAATGCTGCCAATGGATCTCTAACTAAGCAAGCTGAGTGACCCTGAAAGTTCATACCTGATTTTGAAATACAGCAACTCATCTGGAAACATGTCTTCCAGTTTTATGTATCAGTCGTGAACAAAAAAAACAAGTCAGATTCAGAGAGCATCAGGCCAGTCCAGATAAAACACGGTTACTTATCAGTAACTGTTGTTCTTCAAGTGATGTGTTGCTCATATCCATTCCAGTATAGATGAGTGCACGCCACCGTGCACGGGTTCCCGGAACTTTTTTCCCCTAAGGCGACCTCATAGGGTCAGCTCCAGCGCCCCCTGGACTACCACGCTCATGCCACGGCACATAAGGTACTGCCGACCCCACAGCCCCTGAGTCCCCTCTTTCTGCCACTCCAACAGCAGGGACGGAGGGTGGGGGTGGAATGAATATGAGCAACACATCTCGAAGAACAACAATTACCGGTAAGTAACCATGTTTTCTCCTTGGAGCGATTGCTCATACCCATTCCAGCATAAGGGATTAAAAAGCAATACCTTGGTGGTGGGTAGGAGTTACCGGTGAGCTGCCCTCAGCACGGCTCTGCCGAATCCTGCAACCTCTTTCGCCTGCTGAACGATGGCGTAGTGGGATGTAAAGGTGTGCACCAATGACCAGGTGGCAGCTTTACAGATGTCCTGCAGGGCCACTTTCTTCTGGAAGGCCGTCACCGAGGCCTGTGCCCTAGTTGAGTGCGCTGTGATGACTCCGGGGAGTGGTACACCCGCCAGCTCGTAGCAGCACTTGATGCAGGAGGTGATCCACTTGGAGATCATAGAATATTCGAGTTGGAAGGGACCTCAGGAGGTCATCTAGTCCAACCCCCTGCCAGGACTATCCTCAGCTAAATCATCCCAGCGAAGGTTTTGTCAAGCCGCAGCTTAAAAACCTCTAAAGATGGAGATGCCACCACCTCCCTAGGTAACCCTTTCCAATGTTTCACCACTCTCCTAGTGAATAACTTTTTCCTAATGTCCAACCTAGACCTCCCCCAGTGCAACTTGAGACAGTTGTTTCTTGTTCTGTCATCTGCCACCATTGAAAACAACCTAGCTCCATCCTCCCTGGAACCCCTTTTCAGGTAGTTAAAGGCTGCTATCAAATCCCCCCTCATTCTTCTCTTCTACAGACTAAACAGGCATAGTTCTTTCAGCCTCTCCTCATAAGTCTTGTGCTCCAGCGCCCTAATCATTTTTGTTGCCCTCTGCTGGACTCTCTCCAACTTGTCCACATTCTTTTTGTAGTGGGGTGCCCAAAACTGGACACAATACTCCAAATGTGGCCTCACCAATGCCGAATAGAGGGGAATAATCACTTCCCGCGATCTGCTGGCAATGCTCTTACTAATGCAGCCCAACATGCCATTAGCCTTCTTGGCAACCAGGGCACACTGCTCACTCATATCCAGCTTCTTATCCACTGTAACCCCCAGGTCCTTTTCTGCAGAACTGCTGCCTAACTTGTCGGTCTCCACTCTGTAGCTGTGCATGGGATTCTTCCGTCCTAAGTGCAGGACTCTGCACTTGTCCTTGTTGAACCTCATCAGATTTCTTTTGGCCCAATCCTCCAAATTGTTTAGGTCCTGCTGTATCCTATCCCTCCCTTCCAGGGGATCTACCACTCCCCCTAACTTAGTGTCATCTGCAAACTTGCTGAGGATGCAATCTACTCCCTCTTCCAGATCATTAATGAAGATGTTGAACAAAACCGGCCCCAGGACCGACCTCTAGGGCACTCCACTTGTGACCGGCTGCCAGCTAGACATGGGGCCATTGATCACTACTCGTTGAGCCCTTTGCTCTAGCCAATTCTCTATCCATTTTATAGTCCAGTCATCCAACCCATACTTTTTTAACTTGCTGATCAGAATACTGTGGGAGACCGTATCAAAAGCTTTGCTAAAGTCAAGGTATATTACGTCCACCGCTTTCCCCTCATCCACAGAACAGTCACCTCTTCATAGAAAGCAATCAGGTTGGTCACGCACGACTTTCCCTTGGTGAATCCATGTTGACTGCTCCTGATCACCTGCTTCTCTTTTAAGTGCCTTAAAATGGATTCCTTGAGGACCTGCTCCATGATTTTTCCAGGGATTGAGGTGGGGCTGACCGGCCTAAAGTTCCCTGGATCCTCTTTCTTCCCTTTCTTGAAGATGGGCACTATATTTGCCTTTTTCCAGTCATCTGGGACCTCCCCCTGTTGCCACGAGCTTTCAAAGATAATAGCCAATGGCTCCAAAATCACATCAGCTAACTCTCTCAGCACCCTTGGGTGCATTGCATCTGGCCCCATGGACTTGTGTATGTCCAATCTTTCTAAATAGTCCTGGACCTGTTCCTTCAGCACTGAGAAATGTTCACCTCCTCCCCATTCTGTGCCGCCCAGTGCAGTAGTCTGGGAGCTGACTTTGTCTGTGAAGACAGAGGCAAAAAAGGAATTGAGTACCTCAGCTTTCTCCACATCCTCTGTCACGAGGTTGCCTCCCCCATTCTGTGAGGGGCCAACACGTTCCTTAATCTTCCTCTTGTTGCTAACATACCTGTAGAAACCCTTCTTGTTCCCCTTCACATCCCTTGCTAGCTGCAACTCCAATTGCGCTTTGGCCTTCCTGATTTCATTCCTGCATGTTCGAGCAGTATTTTTATAATCCTCCCTAGTCATCTGACCAAGCTTCCACTTCTTGTAAGCTTCTTTTTTGTGTTTAAGCTCACCAATGACTTCTTTGTTAAGCCAAGCTGGGCGCCTACCACACTTGCCATTCTTTCTGCACATCGGGATGGTTTGTTCCTATGCCCTCAATAAAGTTTCTTTAAAATACAGCCAGCCCTCTTGGATTCCTTTCCCCCTCACATTAGCCTCCCAGGGGATCCTGCCCATCAGCTCCCTGAGGGAGTCAGTCTGCCTTTCTGAAGTCCATGGTCCGTATCCTGCTGTTCTCCTTTCTTCCTTTTGTCAGTTCCTGAACTCGACCATCTCATGATCACTGCTGCCTAGGCTGTCACCCACTTCTACTTCCCCTACCAAATCTTCCCTGTTTGTGAGCAGCAGGTCAAGAGCAGCACGGCCCCTAGTTGGTTGCTCCAGCACTTGTACCAGGAAGTTATCCGCGACACAGTCCAAAAAACTTCCTGGATTGTTTGTGCCCTGCTGTATTGCTCTTCCAGCAGATGTCAGGGTGATTGAAGTCCCCCATGAGAATCAGGTCCTGTGAACTAGAAACTTTCCCTAGTTGACTGAAGAAAGCCTCATCTACTTCATTCTCCTGGTCTGGTGGTCTATAACAGACACCCACCACAACAACACCCTTATTGTTCTTGCTTCTAAGCTTAACCCAGAGACTCTCAACTGGCGTATCTCCAGTTTCACACTGGAGCTCAGAGCAATCATAGTGCTCTCTTACATACAGTGCAATTCCTCCACCCTTTTGCCCCTGCCTGTCCTTTCTGAACAGCTTATATCCATCCATGACAGTATTCCCGTCATGTGACAGTATTCCACCAAGTCTCAGTTATTCCAATCATGTCATAGTTCCATGACTGTGCCAGGACTTCCAATTCCTCCTGCTTGTTTCCCAGGCTTCTTGCATTTGTGTACAGGCACTTGAGATAACTAGCCGATTGCCCTACTTTCTCAGTATGAATCAAGAGACCTCGCCTGCTGCACCTTCCTCCTTCTGCTTCCTTATGGTGTCCCACTTCCCCACTTACCTTCGGGCTTAGTTCTCCATCCCCCATCGAACCTAGTTTAAAGCCCTCCTCACTAGGTTAGCCAGCCTGTCTGCAAAGATACTCTTCCCTCTCTTCGTTAGGTGAATCCCGTCTCTTCCTAGTAATCCTTCTTCCTGGAACAACAGCCCATGATCGAAGAATCCAAAGCCCTCTCTCCGACACCACCTGCGTAACCAGGCATTTAATTCCACAATGCAACAGACCCTACCTGGGCCTTTTCCTTCAACTAGGAGAATGGACAACACCACCACTTGCGCCTCAAATTCCTTTAGCCTTCTTCCCAGAGCCACGTAGTCCGCAGTGATCCGCTCAAGGTCGTTCTTTGCAGCGTCATTGGTGCCCACGTGGAGAAGTAATTATAGGCCTGTTAGCTTGACGTCTGTCGTGTGTAAGGT
>ML675601.1:90664679-90677335 GCA_007922155.1 Mesoclemmys tuberculata
AGTAGGAAAGGGTAGCTGTCTGAGGGCATGATGAGTCTCAGCAGTCTCTCCATCACATCCTGAATCCTAGCTCCAGGCAAGCAGCACACTTCTCTAGTTTCCTGGTCCGGACAGCAGATGGATGATTCCATCCCCCTTAGGAGGGAGTCCTCGACCACCATCACCCTTCTCTTCCTCTTGGGAGTGGTGGTTGTAGAAACCCCATCCCTAGGACAAGGCCTCCCTTGCCCTCTAATCAACAGGGTCTCCTTCTGATCCGTTCCCTCAGATGAGTCCTGCAAATCGTTCTCCGCTGTAGTACCTGTGCAGAGAGCCTGAAAGCGATTCTGCACCTCTATATGCACGGTGGGCATATGGGTTCTCTTTCTTCGGGAGGTCACATGCTGCCAATTTTCTTCCCTGTTCTTCCATTTCCCCTCCACTGCCTTCTCTGAATTGTGCTTGTTGTAATAAACCATGCCTTTGATCGAGAAAGACCTCATTTTCTCTAATGCAACACAGGGTTGATATTTGGGTCTCCAGATGCACTGGGTGGAGACTGGGGATTCTTTCATCTGGTCTGCCACAGCGACGAAGAGCTGCGTCGTCTTCTGGAAGGGCCTCATCCAGTCAATGTAGTAGGTCAGGGCTCACCTCACATCCAGGGAATGCCTCCTCCACCCCTCCTTCGAACCATGTGGTTTTAGGGAAAAAAAACGAAACAACACAACACAACACAACACACACCACACAGGGAGGAAGATAACTTGGTTACAATGAAAATGCGAGACCAGCTTGGGCAAGAATGCCAGGTGGGGTCTCAGCTGCACCTTGTCCTTAAAGAACACTGTATAGGGGGGCTCCGAGGTCAGCGCCCTAATCTCAGACCCTCCTAGCCGAAGTGATAGCCACCAGGAAGGCTACCTTCCATGACAGGACCAATAGTGGGCATGAAGCCATAGGTTCAAAGGGGGGCCCCTTCAGTCTGGAGAGAACCAGGTTCAGATCCCAGGGGGGCACCGGGTCACGAACCTGTGGGTATAGACTCTCCACCCCCTTGAGGAACCTAATAGACATCGGATGGGAGAATTGAGATCTCCCCTCTAGCTGCTGATGAAAGGCCAAGATGGCTGCCAGATGGCCCGTCAGAGAGGCTAGGGCCAGGCCTTGTAGATTTAGCTGTAGCATGTACTCCAGGATGGCCTGAATCGGCAAGAGGCTCGGGAGCAACCCTTGGGACTCTGCCCAGCAGGTAAACCTTCTCCACTTGGCCCAGTACACGACCTGTGTTGAAAGTTTTCTGCTGCCCAGCAGAATTTGTTGGACCTGTGCCAAGCAGGTTCTCTCCCCCTCCGGCCGCCAGAGAGTCTCCAGGCCATCAGGTGCAGGGAGTCCAGGTCCGAGTACAGCAACCGGCCATGGTCCTGGGAGAGCAGGTCATGCCGTCTCAGGAGCTCCATAGGGTCGGCAATCGAGAGATCCAGGAGCATGCTGTACCAGTGTTGCCTCAGCCATGCTGGGGCAATCAGTATGAGGTCCGCTCTGTGCCTCTTGATTTTCAAGAGGACTTTGGGCAGGAGCAGAATGGGGGAAAAACGCGTACATGAGGGTCCCCGTCCATTCGATGAGGAATGTGTTGGAGATGGAGCCCGGCTTGCGGCCCCAGAGCAAGCAAAACCTCGGGCACTTCTTGTTCCAGGATGATGTGAACAGGTCCAGTTGGGGAACACCCCACTCACAGAAGATGGAAGCCGCTATGTCCAGATGTAGTGACCAGTCGTGGCAAGGTAGAAACGACCTGCTGAGGAGGTCCGCCTCGTAGTTCCTGATCCCCATGAGGTGAGAGGCAGATAAATGAAAGTTGTGCCTCACTGTAAAGTCCCAAAGTTGAAATGCCTCCCAGCACAGTCCCAAAGACCGTGCCGCCCCCCGTCTGTTGATATAGAACATGGCTGCAGTATTGGCCGTCAGCATTTGCATGACTCTGCCCATTAGGAACCTGAGGAACACTCTTGAAGCTAGTCTGACTCCCTGAGTTCCCTCACATTGATATGGAGGGACTTCTCTTCCTCCAACCAGATACCTTGGGTGCTCAGGTTGACACAGAGGTGGGCTCCCCACCCCACATCCGAGGTGTTGGTGATCAGGGTGACTGACAGGACCAGATCCCTGAAGGGGAATTCCCTTCAACACCGCTCTGCAGCTCCAGCACCAGTTCAGGGACCCCAACACTGCAGGGGGAACTGTGACCATCCTGTGCAGGGAGTGCCTGCTGGACATATACACTGAGGCCAACCATGCTTGGAGCCATCTGAGTTTGAGGTGCGCTAGCCTCACCATGTAAGTGCAGGCTGCCAAGTAACCCAACAGTTGCAGGCAGTGCCTGGCCATTGTCGTAGGGCACCTGTGCAGCTGTGCAATAATCGGCACCATAGCCTCGAACCTGGCTTGTGGGAGGAAGGCCCTGGATCTCACTGCATCCAGGGAGACCCCTATGAATTCTATCCACTGTACCAGGGACAGCGTGGACTTCTGCTCGTTGATGAGCAGACCCAGCCTGTTGCAAGTGGCACAGGTAAGGGATATACTGTCCGGCTCATGGGCCCTGGACCTGCCCCTTAACATCCAGTCATCCCGATATGGGAAAATCTGGACTCCCCACCACCTGAGATGGGCGACCACCACTGCCATGCATTTGGTAAACATCCTGGGGGCAGATGAGAGGACAAACAGGAGGGCCGTGAACTGATAGTGGCAACCAGATACCACAAAATGGAGGAAGTGCCTGTGGCTGGGAAGGATCGATATGTGGAAGTATGCGTCCTTCAGGTCAAGGGCAGCAAACCAATCCCCTGGATCCGGAGCTGGGATGATAGCGGCTAGGGAGACCATGTGGAACTTCAGTTTCTTTATGAACCTCTTTAGGCCACGAAGGTCCAGAATGGGTCTTAGTCCCCTTTTTGCTTTTGGGATGAGGAAGTAACGGGAATAAAATCCTCTCCCTATTTCCCACAGGGAACCAATTCCACCGCCCCCAGGTCAAGGAGGTTGTTGACCTCCTGTATGAGTTATTGCTTGTGAGAGAGGTCCCTGAAGAGAGATAGAGGGCGAGGGGAGGTTGTTTGGTGGACAGGCTGTGAACTGTATAGTGTAACCTCTCTGTAGTATGTCCAAGATCCAGCAGTCTGAGGGTACTCTCGCCCATTCGTTGAAGAACGGGTGCAGCCTGCCCAGGAAAGGTCAGGATGGATCCAGAGGAGCAGGAGAGGTGCCACCCTCAGGCGCACCGTCAAAACTGGCCCTTTTTACCATTGGGGCCTTTGGAGGATCCCTGCTGGGTCCTAGAAGAGGCGGCTTGTCTGTTACGCCTGCCATACCCTCTACTCCTATCTCGACCCCGGCCAGGCGGATAGGGCCTAGGCGGTGGCCTAGTCTGTTGGGGCAGCTGATGCCTAGAGGTCTGCGGAGTATACAGACCTAGGGAACGCAGGGTAGCCCAAAAGTCTTTAAGAGCATGCAGCTTCTCATCAGCTCTGTCTGAGAAAAAAGAGTCGATCCATCAAAGGGCAGGTCCTGGATCGACTGCTGCACCTCCTGGGAGAGCCCCGATGACTGCAACCAGGAGCACCTCCTCATGGTCACCACAGACTCCATGGCCCTACTGGCCGTGTCCGCCACATCACTGGCTGATGCCAAGGCTGCTACCGCCACAATGCGTCCTTCATCCAGGACCATAGTGAAGTCAGCTGCTTGGTCCTGGGGCAAGGATTCCGCGAACCTCCAGAGAGAGTTCCAGAGGTTCAGGTTGCACCTTCCCATCAGTGCCTGATGGTTGACAATACACAGCTGTAGGACCCCAGTGGAGTACACTTTATGCCCGAACAAGTCCAGTTTTTTGTCATCTTTGTTCTTGGGCATACTACCTTGGAACCCTTGTCTGTCTCTCTGGTTGGCAGTATCTACCACCAGAATCCCTGGGGCCAGGTGCATGAACATAAACTCAAATCCCCCCACCGGCATGTACTTCTTTTTGATGCCCTTGGAAGTAGGGGCTACCGAGGCAGGGGTTTGCCACAGGGCCTTGGCCAGTTTCGTAACCCTGTCATGCACCAGCAGGGCTACCCAGGAGGGACCTTGTATACCACAGTCCCCAAAGAGGGGTCCTCCTCCTCCTCTGACAACTCCTTAAGTTGAGGTTTGCGGCCACCCTCTTAAGTAGCTTTTGATGAACTTTGACGTCCCTCAATGAAGCCCTCTGGTCCTGGAGGGCTGCCTCATCAGGGGAGGAGGAGGAGGACTGCGGATGCCTGCCCCTTTTCCGAGGTCCCAAGGAGGACCCTTCACCTGGGTCCGACTCCTCCTCAGAGGAATGGTCCTCATGCCCCTTTTCAGTGGCAGGGGGCACCGACCGGGCAACCAAAGAATGGATCAAGACGGTGCCCGGGCCCATTTGAGCTCCCCACGGTCCCCAGTAAGGCCATTGCCATGGTCCTTGGGGCCATCTTGGTGCCAGCATCGGTACCAGTTGTTGGGCGTCTTGTGGGGGCTTTTGGGAATCCCGAGGCCCCTTCACTGTCTGGGGGCTCAAGTCCCTGGAGCAGCAACCTGTGCTCCGATCCCGCCTGCTGTCTCGCACAAGGGAGCGACTCTTGGACGACCTCAACAATGTAGAGCGCCAGTGCCAATGGGAACGGTGCCAGGATGGGGTGCGCTCTGATGAAGATGAACGTCTTCTCGGCACTAAAGACTTTCGGTGCTGTTTACCTTTCGGTGAGGCTGACCGGTGCCAATGGGACCCACGTGGTGCCGAGCCAGACTCCGGCGACCGGGATCTGTGGTACAGTTCCGGGCTTCTTGAAGAGGATCTGGAACGGCGCCATGACGAACGAGTTGGTGCCGGAAACCTCGAGCCTGAAGATGAAGACCAGCGTCTCTTAACCCTCAAACTGCATCTGGTGCTGAAGGACTCCAGTACCGGGGACCGTTCCCGGTGTGGAGATGAGCTCGACGAGGAAGCCTCTGAGCTGGACAGGGAGCTTCCACGCTTGACCCGTGATGGCCATCTGGAGGGAGACTCTTCCCCAGCTGGGGGTCTCGACCAGCCACCTGGGGCACCCAGCGTGGGTTACCCTGAGACACCGGCCCCTTCTACTTCAGCTGGGGGGGGGGGCGGGGGTCGGAGGCATGGGCAGGGCCTTCAGTGCTCTCGCTGCCCGGGAAGCCTCCGGTGTCGATGGCACCGGTAGAGGCACTCCTCCAGTACCCAGTGTCAAGGGGATGCGGGCACCGGAGCAAGCTTGGACAGGCCCGGGCTGCATCCCGACACTCGACCCCACTGGCATCAAGAGCAGGGGGAAGTGAGCGTATGCCATGCGCTGTTTCTTCTTCTTAGTCTTCGGCTCTGAGGATTGCCGCCTCGATGGCTCCAGTGCCGGCAGTGTGCTCCGCACCGAGGAGATGCTCGGTGCAGACGTGGAGCGTGAAGGCTCAGACACGGGATGGAGAGCCTCTTCCATAAGGATAGCCTTTAGCCAAATGTTCCACTCCTTCTGAGTCCTTGGCTTAAAGGCTTGACAGATCTTACATGTCTTTATGGTGCTGTTCCCGCAGACACTTTAGGCAACAGTTGTGGGGGTCACTCACTGGAAAAGCCTTACTGCAGCCAGGGCAAGGCTTGAATCCTGGGGATCCAGGCATGGGTGGGTCCCCGATGAGCCCTAAATGGCTCCTATCCAACAAACTAACACTATAACTACCTACCTTTACTTTTACAAAACTGCAAAACGCAAAAGGGTTGAAATACTTGCGATGGCAAGCTCGTTCCAGCAACTGTCACGGGTGGAAAGAAGGAACCAAAGGGCTGTAGGATCAGTGGTGCCTTACGTGCCACGACATGAGCACGGTACTCTAGGGGGCACCAGAGCCAACCCTACAGGGTCTGCTAAGGGGAAAAAAGTTCTCGGAACCTGTGCACGGTGGCGTGCACTCACCTATACTGGAATGGATCTGAGCAATCACTTGAAGGAGAACAGACAAAACTTTAGAAGTCAGCTTGTGAAGTACCAACTTACTGAAATGGATTTTGCAGAAAGAAGAAAGACTATCTGCAGTACAACTGGCAAGTGCGTGAAGTCATGACATCACCACTTCAAGACTGGCATATACACCACCACCTACTCTTGAAAAGTTTCATAAAATCTCCTGTTGGAGTAGAGCAAAAACCTTCAGTCGCATACTATAAGCATTTACACCCGAGACAGCTGCTATCATTGACAAGAGATGCCACTGATTTTAGGCTAAGCTGTCTAACATCTCCACTAATAATGGTCTGTACCATCCTTATTGGTTTCTAACGTGAAACAAAATCAGAAAACACTCCCAGCTATTTATCTGTATGTTAAAACTGGTACTTGCCCATACAAGAATGGTAGTGGATATATATTCAGACTTTAAGGTCAGAAGGGACCATTATGATCATCTAGTCTTACCTCCTGCACAACACAGGCCACAGAAACTCACCCACCCACTCCTGTAATAGACTCATAACCTATGATTGAGTTATTAAATCATGGTTTAAAGACTTCAACGTTCAGAAAATCCACCAGCAAGTGACCCATGCCCTATACTGCAGAGAATGGTGAAAACCCCCAGGGCCTCTGCCAATCTGCCCTGGGAGAAAATTCATTTCCAACCCCAAATATGATGATCTCCTAAATGCTGAGTATGTGGGCAAAACTCACCAGTCAGACACCCGGGAAAGAATTCTCTGTAGTAACTCAGAACCCATCCCATCTAACATCCCAGCAAAAGTAATTGGGCATATTTACTGATAGTAGTCAAAGATCAGTTAATTGCCAAATTAGGCTGTTCCATCATACCATCCCCTCCATAAACTTATCAAGCTCAGTCTTGAAGCCAGCTAGGTTTTCCTCCACCCCCCCATGGAAGGCTGTTCCAGAACTTCACTCCTCTGATGGTTAGAAACCTTTGTCTAATTTCAAGTCTAAACTTCCTAATGACCAGTTTATATCCATTTGTTCTTGTGTCCACATTGGTGCTGAATTTAAATAACTCCTCTCCCTCCCTGGCATTTATCCCTCTGACGTATTTATAGAGAGCAATCATATCTCCCCTCAGCCTTCTCTTGGTTAGGCTAAACAAGCCAAGCTCTTTGAGTCTCTTCTCATAAGGCAGGTTTTCCATTCTATGGATCATCCTAGTAGCCCTTCTCTGAACCTATTCCAGTTTGAATTCATCTTTCTTAAACATGGGAGAGCAGCACTGCACACAATATTCCAGATGAGGTCTCAGCTCCTTGAATAACAGTATTCATACCTTCCTACCTCTACTGGAAATACCTCACCTCATGCATCCTAGGACTGCATTACCTTTTTACATGGCCACATCAAATCAGCGGCTCATAGTCATCCTGTGATCAACCAATATGCCCAGGTACTTCTCCCTCCTCTGTCACTTCCAACTGATGCGTCCCCAGTTTCCAGCAAAAATTCTTGTTACTAGTCTGTAAATGCATGACCTTGCACTTTCCACTCTTAAATTTCATCCTATTTCTATTACTCCAGTTTACAAGGTCATCCAGATCTTCTTGTACAATAGCCCAGTCCTTCTCCGTATTGGAAATACCGCCCAACTTTGCATCATCTGCAAACTTTATTAGCATACTCCCACTTTTTTGCCAAGGCCAGTAATAAGAAGATTAAATAAGATTGGTCCCAAGACCAATCACTTAGGAACTCCCTCCAGCCTGACACTTCACTTTTCAACATGACCCATTGTAGTCTCCCCTTTAACCAGTTCCTTATCCACCTTTCAAATTTTCATAGTAATCCCCATCTTTTCCAATGTAACTAATAATTCCCCATGTGGAACCATATCAAATGCTTTACTGAAAGCTAGGTAAATTAGATCCACTGCATTCCATTTGTCTAAAAAATCTATTATCTTCTCAAAGAAAGATCAGGTTGGTCTGGCACGATCTACCTTTTGTAAAACTTTGTTATATTTTGTCTCAATTACCGTTAACCTCAATGGCCTTAATTACTTTATCTTTCAAAAAATTTTCCATGACCTTGCATACTACTGAGGTCTAACTAACAGGCCTGTAGTTACCTAGATCACTTTTTCCCTCCTTTCTTAAAAATAGGAACTATGTTAGCAATTCTCCAGTCATATGGTACATTTCTTGAGTTTACAGATTCATTAAAAATTCTTGCTAATTGGCTTGCAATTTCATGTGCCAGTTCCTTTAGTATTCTTGGATGGAGATTATCCGGGGCCCCCGATTTAGTCCCATTAAACTGTTCCAGTTTGGCTTCTACCTCAGATGTGGTAATTTCTACCTCCATATCCTTACTCCCATTAGCCACCCTGCCATTATCCCCAAGCTCTTCATTAGCCTCATTAAAAACTGAGACAAAGTATTTGTTTAGATATTCGGCCATGCCTAGGTTATCCTGAAACTCCACCTCATCCTCTGTGCTTAGCAGTCCCACTTCTTTTTGTGTTTTCTTCTTATTTATATAGCTATAGAACTCTTTACTATTGGTTTTAGGTTTCTTTGCAAGGTTCAACTCTACTTGGCTTTTGGCATTTCTCATGCTACCCTTACATGTTCTGACCTCCAAGAGGTAGCTTTCCTTACTGATCCCTCCCATCTTCCACTCCTTGAAGGCTTTCTGCTTTCTCTTAATCAATTGTCTGAGATGCTTACTCATCAAGCTTGGTCTACAACTCTTGCCAATGAATTTTTTCTCCTTCCTTGCGATGCAAGCTTCAGATAGTTGCAGAAACTATGAGGTCCTCACTACTCACCAATACCAAATCTAAAATGACAACCCCTCTTGTTGGTTCGGCAACTGTTTGGTGATATCACACCCATGAAAGTCTGGGCCCTGTTATTATTACTAACAATTGTCCTCTAGTCTGTATCTGGGAAATTAAAGTCTTCCATAATCAAACAACTCCCAGTTGTATTTACTTCATTAAAAAGGTCTCTATCCATATCCAAATCAGATTCCAGTGGTCTGTAGCACACCCCAAGCACTACCCAAGGGGAGCTCTAGTAGCTTTCTTCCCCAATGCGATTTTTGCCCAAACGCTGTCTTATCCATTCCATCACTTCTAATTTCTTTACAGTCTACCTCATCATTAAATATATAATGCTACTCAACCACCTTTGCCTTTATTTCTGTCTTTCCTAAATAGCACATACCCTTCAACACCTGTACTCCAGTCATGACTACTATTCCACCATGTTTATGTTAGCCCTATAGTCTAGTTCCTCCATTTTGTAACCCAGGCTCCTCGCATTGGTGTACAAACATCTTGATTTTTGCTGTTTGGCTTCTCTCACTTTCCTTACCCGATTTGGCACAGTCTTTCTACTGCCACATCACCTATCAGACTAGTATCTATACTACCCTTCCTTTTAATGTCCCTTCTCCTACCCACTGCTGTATCCTTTCTTACTTCATTTTCCTCCCTCTCAATGCTAAAAAACCAGGCATAGAGATTACCTTGGCATCTCCCAAACATCACCCCCAAATTCCTAGTTTAAAGCTCTCTTAATCAGTTGTGCCAACCTCCACCCTAGATTAACATTCTGAGAAAGTGGTAGGTAAAAGTTTCTATCACTCTGCAGGAGTCTCTAAGATCTAAGTACTCTTATTTCTAATGAAAATGAAGAACTACACTGACTACTTCAGATTACGAACAATACAAAGGGCCTTCAAGATGTGTTCAGCATATGCAAGCTGAAATAAAGTTGATTTGTAATCCCCTTCTTTTTATGGAATTCATCGCTGTTCTACAACTCTCCAACCTCTAGTCTGCTTCTGGTGCGGATGCACCAAATTAGATAGGCAGTGAAGTTGCAGCTACTAGGTTGTAACAATAAGAAATGCAGGTAGTCATTTAAACATTGTTCTCTTGAATAAAAAGCCCAGCTCACTGGGCACTGATTTCAAAAGAAAAATGCCAAGTGGATCTCATGGAGATAGGCACGTGAACCAAGTAAAATAAGAGTTCTATAACCTTTGAAGAAATGTAAAGATTTCTCCATAACACTTTTATCCTTGAGGAATGTTGTTTAAAATCATCACTATGGTAAACAGCTGGAGTCACCACCACCGGAGAGTGTCCATGTGAAAGACTGAGTTCACAAAAAGAGCGGGACCCCTCCCATCAGTCTGTCAGGGCTACAGTACTCATAAGAAGCTTGGAAGTAAACGGAGAATATTCTTGCAGAACACAGCCTGCTGTAGAGTTCTGGGAAACTCGTTCCAAGCAACTTGACAGAATTTTTATACCTGATTACAAACAAGCTTCACAAACTTTATTCTCTAGGGACATTAGAAGGAAGAGAGATCCTAGGCTTGTTGATAGAAGTGCCCTGATTCTGGAGTGATATTGGCAAAACTTAGTTTGCTAACACAAGATCCCATAGACAGAACCACAAGTTTCTAATGCATCTCCAGGTGAGGGCTCAGATAAATGTGTCTGGTTGCAACGGATCTCACTGTCACTTCAATAAAGGCAGTACTAGCTTCATGCTGAGCTGCCTCAATATAGAGAAAAATCTCTTAAAAAATAACCAGGGGTAAAAGATGCAGCTATGCAGGCCATCTTCTACAACTTGAATTTATGTTCTCACAAAAATGAAAGCTCTCCATATGGCATTGCAGACAGGTTTCCCTAGAGGCAAATCAAGAACTATGTGATCAGGTGCTGTTCAAATGTGTCCAGAGAAGTCTCATCCCAGTTATAGAAGCCTCCACCACCAAATATCACCAAAAAAACCTCCAAGAAGCCAGTATTAAGAACTTGGGTTTATCCTGGAGTTTATCAGTTTCTGTCTTGGCAGTATGCAGAAATTGCCACATGATCTTTGCTGACCGGAAGATGAGTGGTACTTGCATCTGAACTACAAGGGAAGGCATCTCCAGGTTCTTCAAAAATACCCCATTACATATAGTACTAGATGGTTTCTTAATTAGAATGGCCACAGCATTATTTTGGGAGCAAAAAACTCATTTGGCATCCAAGAGTTCCCCAATTCCTTGTGTCAAGGTGGCACTCCTTAATGTCCTGCTCACTATCCACTTCCTCCCCAACAGGCACAGAATGGGCTAAATTTATGCAGGACTACTGACCATCAGAGCAGAGTAGGTGTTAATTCATGGACACACTCCAACAGTAGTATATTAAGGCACTTTAAAAAGCTATAACCAGAGCTAGGTATTATTATTTAAATGTGTTGGACACCTCGACAAAGACAGTCTATCCTGATTTGTACGAGACTTTTCTACTTGAATGACATTTCTACCAGTTTAAGGTGAGGTTTGCACAACGTATCTGAAGAAACCAGGAGAGATTTTGGATTCTTAAACCCTGGATTCAAATGGCCTTGGATCTATGTATGTAGATCCAACAGCCATGACAGTCCTGGATATCCCACACAAACACGACCAATTCATTGCCTACAAGTGGTGTGACAGGATCAACAGGAGTGCAACAATCTAAAGAGTGCTAGAAGGCCAATACATGAGCCCCAGGATAAGCAGGTCTGTTTTCCCCTGATAGCTAAGCAGGGGTTACTCCAGGTGAATTAATACACCTGGAGCCAATCCCTGCTCAACTACCAGGGGAGAAGAGTCCTGCTGATCCTGGGACTGATATATTGGCCTTCTAGCACTCTCCAGTAGCCCTCAGGTCTGGCCCTGTCACAGTGGAGAAAGTATTTGAAAGGGAAAGTTTGCTCCCTACCAAAAATGGAGAGAAAAATATTTGAGATGTGTAAATAGTTACCACAGAAAAATATTTGGGAGCTGAGAAATCCCCCAATCATTCCACTTTTAGATGAAACTTGGGTCATGCAGAATTTTTTTTTAAAGTTACCAACCACAAGAAGAGAATAGCTAAAGGATACCACACCAAACTGAAGATATATTCTACAGTTATTAAGAAGGAAAACTGAAGCAACATGGCTAAGAAATCACAGTAAATTTCAATAAGGTTAAAACCTCAGTTGTTGTTGAGAGGCAACAAAGGAACTGATAGCTGGAAGCACTAAGGATTACCATAGTTATTATGCATTGTTGGCACTTAACAGAACTTTAGGGCTTTGCAAATCCATGCTCAGAGCACTGTAACAAGGGGGCGTGGATTCCCTTGGAGTCTAACAGGGAAAGCACCCTACCCCCTCCCCAGTAGGTGGAGCCAGAATAGCCATGGCCCACCACGACAGAAGCAGAGGGTTAGGACAGGAAGTATAAAAGGAGAGCTCAGAAGCTCAGTTGAGTGGGCGCTGCCAGAGGACAAGGACATCTCTCTGACACCGTTGAACCTTGAGCCTGAGCATTATGGCACTGAGGACACAGAGGAGCTACCTGCCGCCTAGGACACCAAGGAACTGCTGGGACTGCTGCTATCTATCTATCCTGGGCCTACAGAGGACAACCCAGAGACCCATGAATCCCACATAGGATGTGTATGAAGTAGCCCAGGGCAACCAGACTACAATCCAGTTGTGTTATTGCCTGAAAGCCAGTCAGCGTGTTTCGGCTGCGTCTCCACTAATCCAGTGACGGAACCGTCTGCCACTATTAAGGCCCTGGACTGGGACCCAGTAGAGTAGGATCTTGATCTTGGCACAAAGA
>ML675601.1:90691568-90706956 GCA_007922155.1 Mesoclemmys tuberculata
CATTGAGCAGACTTATCTGCCGATAATCCAAAATCAATTGCTCACATCACATCACAGATCAGGCAAACATGCAACAGCTCCTTTCTTTGTGTTCAATTCTTAACACAAACTAAAAAGACAAACAAGTTAAACCTGAAAAAGCAACATAAAATGCTGGTGAGGGGTGCCTGGACTGAGCTAAAACAGATTATATGTTTAGGTCTCTTAGTCTGGTTAAGAAATAACCACGGAAGGAAGGATGGATATGGAAACATATAACATGAACATAAACAGCAAAGATGAAGAGGCTGGTTCATGGAGAATAGTTAAGAATAGCAGGGACCAAATTAAGGAAATTTTAGGCTGAACATTAGAAAAAGCACTCCCATGTTTCACAGCCTACTAGAACCTCAATAAGGAAAATGATAAAAACTAGCCTTGACAAAATACTGAGAAGTTTCAGAAACAATACTCCATTGGTAGGGAGATAAAAGGAAAAAAACTATTTGATATGAAAGTATTCAGTATATGATTCAAGAGTTGTTCCACTGCTAGATACCAGGGAACTACATTTATTACAGAAATTGGACACAAAACTGAAAACCAACATGGAATTTTGGTGTTACTCGATGGTAGACCCTGATGGACAAAAACTGACCAAGAAAACTAAGATTTGCTTTACAAAGCTACCCAAAGATAAGCTGTGTTTTATACTAGCCATCTTAGTGTCCTTAACACATCCCCTCTTCCACTGCAATCAGCATGGCTAAAAGGGCAGTGAAGGTAGTTTTCAATCAAATTAGCTTAACAAAATTGATAAGCCGCCTTAAAACATCTTTACAATTATGTGGTAGTTCAGGACTTACATACACACAACATCACTTTAATATCACACCTTTAGTTAAATCAGTGCAATGATATATTCAGATTTGTGTCTTTGCCACCATGACAATTCAACTGGATAGCAAAGACACACAAACTGGATGGCAAAGACAGTGGAAGCCGTCAGAGCCTTGGTGGGCAAGGTTTCCCAAGCTCCCATTAATGCAGCTGAATTGGTGAATGCACCAGTGGTAATTAATTTCTAAAATTCCCTTCTTTGTCTTTAACCCAGGGAATCACATGGCTTGGTGAGAACTTTTGTCTTTTCCTTTGGAGAAACAGAATAACAAAAGCAACTTGAGATGGTATTTGAAACCGTATAAAAATGTGTATTCCCCAAGGAACTATGCAATCCATGGAAAGACTGTTGTAGTAAGGTAAACCCAAAGAAAAGCCATCAGGTAGCTGGAACAACGGGAAAGAAACTAAAGCTAGATAGGGAATGGAGTAAGGATAGGAAGCAGGGAGGCTGTCCAAAAGTGTGATCCAGTATCACTTACAATATTATAGATATACCACTTCAAATAATCATTGGAAATTCTAAATACCGAGGATTTATTAATCATCCTTTTTGTACACACTTAGCTATATACTCCCCATTACAATGGTATGACTTCATTAGTTGTGCTAGCTTTCTAAACTTCAAAAGTTTTAAGTCCCCAAATCTGTAATTACATTAGTACAAGCTACAGTCAAGTAGAACAGTCATTTAAAATCCTTCTCCTCCTCCCCTTATCACATAAACACAGCATATTATGCACTACTAACTCTCAAGAGAAACATGAAGGTGTTTGCATTGACCTTGACTATCCCAAGACAAATTATGGAGTCCAAAATTTAGAAGTTAGCAGGCAATTATAAGAAGAATAGATTGTCAAAAAGTGTTTCACATTTTTTAAATGAATGTAAAGACTACTTATAGATTTTGGTACCGATTTAATATTTTACTACCTTGACTATTAGTCTGACTATCAAAGACCATCAATTAAAAGATCCCAATGGTTACGTGCAAAATGAAAAAATAGACTTTGAACAATTGTTTATTTACATTGTATATTTAAGATCTGAAAGGATTATAAAAGAATATTAACTTTATTTTCCTACCTTTTTTTCCCCCCCTTTGAGATCAGAAAGGAGGTTTTTCTACCCTGAAAGACAACTAGAGAAGTGGTAGGATTAGGATACCAGGAATAAGGAAGTAAAACCTAAGAGAATGCATTTTATTTGTATTCAGTCTGCTTAGGAGATGTTTAGGGTTGTTTATTTACATGGTATTTAAGCTAAATACAGAGAAACATTTAACAGAAAGAGCATCTGTTTAAGATTCCACAACCCAAATCCTTCTTTTAAAGTCTGTTTGAGCAATCTCATAGTCCACAAATCAGTGTTCAACAAGCTTTTAAGCAAAGCCTGCAACCACCAGACTTAGCACCTCTAGTATTTCTAAAATAAAAAGCTAGGCCACCCTCCATAAATTGTAGCCTTTCAGGCAATTAGTAATATTACAATAGTGCCTACAGACCCAAGCTAAGTTGGGGGATCCCATTTCCTAGAGTTTTGCAGTTCTACAGTAAGAGAATCTTTTGGGGCAGAGGCTACAACAATCTTCTCTCAAGACAAGATGCAAACGGTGGATAAAACAAATAGGACTGGAAGGGGAGGGGCAGAATAGGATAAGGCACAACAGTAACACTATTTTACTAGACCATGCACAATTTCTAGGTTAGGCAGATCAGTAACGAACTTTCTACATCAAAAGAGCAAAAAAGCAAAACCATTTGCCCCCTCTTTGCAGTTACCATTCATAGTTTGTTTTGAAACACATACACACATTGCAGTTCATCTTTAAAGGGTCACTCAATTTGACCTTTCTGAAGTTGGCTAAATTTTGTTTGTTTTCTAACAATACAACACCTCAATAATGTGACCCTGATGCACTGTATATATTTACATTCACTTCTTTTCTGTATTGCTTACAGAACTCTTCGGGAGCAGGAGCAAGCAAATCCAAGAGTTTAAAAAAAAGAAAAAAAAACCATGGTCAAGTTCCCCCTCCCCCCGGTCTTCCCCCAGCACAATCACAACTGCTCTTTATTCTGTACAGTGAAGAATTCTATATACTTCAGAGATACCCAGAAGTGTATCTAGCCAGGTCAAGGACCGTCCCATTACCTCTGCCAGCCATAGTGATTCCTGGCTCTCATGAATGGAGTCTGTTTGAGGATGGGACGGGTATTACTAACCCATGTGCTCCTCCCAGTCCAGCCCAGACCAGACTCCCATAAAATGGACAATGCCAGGGATTTCCATTGCCTACCAGTCCAAAGACCACGCCTCAGTTGCCAAGTAGAGGATGGGAGGGAGGCACCATTTCCAGCTACCAGGGAATATCACTGGCCCCATCCCACCCTCCAGGATGCTGATGCTCCTGCTCCCTGTTCAAGTAGTGGGACAAAGGATGACACCACATTTCATGACCACCTCCCACCAAAAGTGGGATGCAGACTCCCTTCATAATTTAGCTCCAGTAGATTCACGTGGTGGGAGAAAACCCTGGAGTCCTCTTGTAGACTCCTCCAGTTTACCGGTATCCATCACTCTCCTAGTTCCTGTAAGGTGCATCTGCTACCTCTCACTCCAAGGAAGTCTGCCCCAGATCTTTACTGAGTCTTATTTGGAGGGGTGATGCATAAGGGGAAGGGCACCTGCTCCTGTCAGATGCTGCCTGCCTTCCTTCCCCACCCTCGCCTTTGTGCAGAGATCGAGGGGAAGAGATACACCAGCAGCAAACTCAAACAGCAGTAATTCTGCTGTGAACAATTAACACCTGCATGCATGCACAGTAAGAATGACATCAGTCATGCAAAAGAAATAGCAAAACTGACAGCACTGGCAACGGACTGTCCCTCAAATGCTGTCAAGTGCACAAAATCACCAAACTGAAGAAAGAAGGGATTCTTTCACCCTTCCAGCTCAGTGATCGTCGAGAGAGTTTCAAGATGACAGTGCCCATTAGGTGAAATCATCAACCGCTGCTGACAAGTTTGAAATTAACATTCCCCTAATCGTGTCTGAAATGCTATTCTCCAGTCTGCACTGACACTTGGCAATGTAGGGAGGACTGGTGCTGAAAAGGCTTTACAGCCGCAGTGCCATTTCCTAGTGTAAACAGGAGCTCACTGCAGGCCCCAGGCTCATCTCCCAGCGCCAGAGGCGAGTCCGATGAAAGGTGACCTCGCCCGCGTGGTGTCTGTGGGAAGGAGGCGCCCTTCAGGCAGTGGCAGACGGGTCCCAGCACCCTTGGCCCCCCGAGTGTCAGTGGCCCCGGCTCGTTCGTTCAGGGGACGGGGAGTGAGGCGGGGACGGCTCAGGGACAGGGGCAGCCACAGAACCACCTGTTAAAAACAAGCCCCTGCAGGTAGCAACCCCAGCACAGAGGCCGGCGTGGCACCCGGCCGACAGGAGCCAGCCACGTCTCCTCACCCCTCTGCGGCCACGTTACTGGACACACTCCCAGCCCCGCGGGGGCAGCGAGCCCAGCGCAGGACAACGCCTGCCGCCCGCTGCCGCCGCCCCTCCCCCACCGCCGCGCCCTTCGACCCCCCCACACCACAGCTGGGGCCGCCGCCCTGCGCCGCACCTGCCCACAGCGAGCCGCCGCGCCGAGCACAGCCGCCACCAGCGCCGCGGGCTGACTTCGCACTTTGTTGGACGGCGGCCCCCGCGTGCGGGGCGGGGCCAGACTCCCGAAGGGGGCGGGGCCTTCTCGGTAACCGTTCAACTGCCGCGCCGCTCAAGGAACCCCGGGAGGGGTCGGACGTGTGCCATAGGCACCCCACCCCCCCGCCATCAGCCTACTCTCTCCGCTCCTCCCCCCTCCATCGGCCGGGGGCCGCCCCGCCCCGCCCCTCCCCCCATCCCTTGCGCGGCCGCCCTGAGGTGGGAGCGGGGGGCGCAGGAGAGAGCCTGCGGTGGAGGTGCGGGGCTTAGGCGGGGTGATGTGTGTCCACCCCACGGGCCGCTGCCTCTACCCCCCCCATCTGTCCGTGGCGTCTGCCTCCCCCACAATGCAGCCAGTCCGCGCCGGCTCCCCCTGGCCGGATAACCCCTCCCCCCCGCTAGGAGGTGTGGGGGGAGGGGCTTCTCCTGGTCACCTACAGCTCCCTGCCACCTGCCTGCCCCGGGCTGTGCCCAGCCGCCCCTCAGAGCCTCCTGTGCCCCCCCCCGCCCCGCGCATTGGGAAGCGCCCAGCCACCGCCACCCCCAGGTCAGCGCCCAGGAGCCTGCCCCCCTCCCCCAATACATCACTGGCCCTGCTGTAACCTCTGCTGTGCCACGAAGATGGCACTCCCTTCAAGCCTCTTCTCTGCACTGTGAGGCCTAGGAAATAACTGGGTTTTCAATGCAAGCAGGGAGCCTCATGTAATACCTTAGTTCTAAAAAAACCCCCACCAACATCACAAGAAGCCGTTGTCAACACTGAGACTGTAACAAACCGAGAAAGCCTCAAAATGATCCCTAAGGAGGGGACATCTTCAGCCCTCTCACCCTGGGAGAGAGAAGGGACTTGGGACACAGCTGCATGAGGGAGAGGCTATCACCCATCTCCTTACCTGCTCTCTGGGACTCTTAGTAGGTCTGCCATGAGGAGTCCCTCCCCTCTTCCCACCAGGAGTGAGGAAACTTGGTGATGGCCTGACCTTTTCTTTCCAGGACCTTTCCTTCACAGGTCACAGAAGTATGATTCTTTTAAAGCCAACTGAGATATTCCTGTCTATTTGACAATAGCATTCACCAGAGGACATCTGTCTACTCATTAAATGACTGATTCTAGACAATATGGCATTAAGTCTTGGGCTCTGTTTTTATTTTCTAATATAGGTCACTCTTCATTTAGGCTATACTCTTCAATTCTTCAAGATGGGAATACAACAGGAACAGGTAATTTTGCAATACAATTGCAAAACCTATTCTCCTTATAACTAGGTTGAGATCTCTGTTCTGTTATCACCTTTCTTCTATTCTGTAGAGAAGATGCCAAAACACCCATTAGCAGCTGGAGAGTCATTCATCAAAGAGTGAAAATCTGCATGACTCAAAGATTTAAGGTGTGATCTGCAAATCGTACAACAGCTCTTGCTAAGTAGCTGTAGAAAATCAAGTGATGTGAATATTTAGATACTTGTTAAATAGTTGTGAAGGACCAGAAGTGAGCTTTGGGTTTCTCATGTTTGCAAATGATACCATCTTGTATATTTTTAAACTCAACAATTTTAAACTTTTTCATTGGGGATCAACAACATCAACAACAATCGAAGAACCTTACTGACTCCCAATAAGGGCAGTACAAGACTCAATACTATTAACTTACATTCTAGATAGTTACCCAATTTTTGCTTAAGTACTTTCATGCTATTTAACTACACCACCTCACTAAGAAATCACCCATCTCATCTATTCATCACTGTCCTTACTTTTTTCCTATATTCCCCGAGTTTACATTCTTCCCCCTAAAGTTCTACCTATTCAACATCCTCAAATAAATAACCAAATGTATATTTATAAGAATTTGTTAGTTTAAATACTTCAGTCATGTCACTGCTTAATAATCTTTTCTCAAGACTGAATACTCCTAGTTTATCTGTTTGTTTTATAATGAAATTTTGCCATTCCATTAAGCATCCTGGTTCCATGCTGTACTCTCTTAACTGAATTATATCTTTCTTCAGATAAGGTGACCAAACCAAGACACTATGCTTCAAAGGTGGGCTAACAAAAAAGTGATTGTACAATATTCTTATACCTGTCTTTACACAAGCCAATTTACTATTAATTTCCTATCTGCACAGTAGACCAAAAATGTAAATGTTAGCAAGAAGAATCAGATCTAATTTACCTATTACTGATAACTTGCTGTGATCTCAGAACAATGCCACCATTCAGAAGGTGAAAGAAAATCAGAAGTGGAAGTAGAAATATTTTGACAGAAGGGCCCATGATCTCCTATCTCTTAACCCAGGTGAAAGAGTGTCTGAGAAATCACCTCTAATACTGGGGGCCAAAAGGGTACCACTAAAGAACAGCTACATCCATAGTCTTATGTGGTCCAGACAGACCAAGGGGACACATTTCATCATAATCTATGAGTTATCCCAGAGAGTTCCAATACCGTGAAAGATTCCAGTATATCTTTTCTGACTGATCCGTATCATCAACATATGGTGAAGAAACTGTCAGGGAACAAGAAAACTTAGACTCAAATGAAGAGCTGATACTGAGAAGATCTAATCGGGTGATCAAATGTCCAGAAAGATTCATAGAGACTTGCCAGGATATGTGAGGACAATGGGGGATAAAGCCTCATCTCCCCATGTTTTCCTGATGCTGAAATTACCAACTCTGGTGCTATGGTGGAAATTTGCATTTTATTTGACATACTGTATTTTATACTTCATATTTTTACATTACATAGCAATAGTCTAATAATCCCCATAACTTGGTGTATATGATCATCAATTTGCAGAACTGATGCCAGTTCTATTTAAGGGGCAGTGTGAAATGCTCTCTATAGTATAATATTATTACTGTCAACTTTTCAGTATTTCTAATACGCTTAGACATTTTGAGGTAAAAGATATTTCTATATAAATAATACTCTTTTCTATTTGGCAAACTCATCAAACAGGTATGATTGCTTTGTCTGATTGTTTTTTGCATCTCAAGCCACATGGATGGGAATAGCGCCACAAAGTTGCATTTAATTTGTTTACTACTCCTAGTTCAGCAAAGCATAAAACATATATACCAAAGAGGATATCAGTATTGCACGTGTAAAAATGAGCAATTGCATATCTAAAAGGCTATGCAATTGTAATTGTCCATGATTTTAGTTTTCAAATAAACAGTGCTTAATAGCAAAGAAATAAATATGTGCTGAAATAAAAGAACACTTGGCTTGGCCCATGGGCATGGTTGTCTTTTCAAACTTCAAAAATTTTGTGTAATTTCTCATTGACTTGTGGGTCCAAATGCAATCAATGTATTTGCATATATAATTAATTATGATTTGTTTAGCAGCTCTCTGTGGGAGAGATTTGTTCCTGAAGTCACTGTGAAAGTATTTTCATCATGTGTGTTAGAAAAATAGTATTTGAAACAGTGTTGAACAGAGAAAAAGTGCTATTAGACTTCTGTCAATAGACCAAACTTTTAGAGATATAGGTGTGTTTATTTGGGATGTACTTAATTAAATGGCTATGAGCACAGCTATTTCAGCTGGAAACACTTAGCCCTGAAGATTGTGACATCAAACTTTTCACTTAGCCTTGCCAGACTATGACATCAGCATTGAAAAAGGAGATAAAATCCACTAACCCCCAGAATGCCTGACTGCTGTTGAAGATGCCTTTTTAAATATAATGATTGTATTGTTTTGTTCTCAGTGGTCTTCTCTAAAAAATTGAAAGTGATTTTTAATTAAATAAAATCAGGATTCTTCCTGTGATTGCTTTTCTTACTAACTGGACAAGACATTGTTTGAATTAAAAAATAAAGAGTCATTGTAGTATAAACTGTTAGCATAAACAAACATGGATGATGGTATTAATTTGTATGTTAATGAACTATGGGGCATTAACTAGCATGCAGTGGAACATGCAAAAAAATTCCTTTATCTTTTTAAGATTGAACCATTTTCAGTACAATTATATTTCACAATTTATTAATAGTATTGTGATATTTGCTATTTTTCTTGAAGCCTCAACTCCTACAGTAATGTAATTTTGTGAGAATCTCAACTTACTTTGTTGTTGTTGTTGTTAAGGAAATGTTTATGGTCCTTGGGGTTGTGGAGAAAAGTTTGAAAATGTGACCCAAGTGAACCCTAAGGGCTCAAAAACCAGAACATAGAATCCAAGTTCTATGGCTTTAAAATCATGAGATTTTAAAATAAATCATGGTATTTGGGTGCCTGCCTCATGATTTTTGAAGACTTCAGGTTTGCATTAACAAACTTGGTACATGAATTGCAAAACCTAAACTGAAATGTAAATTAAAATCCCAAATTTGTGAACTGAACATCCAGAGGGACTAGACTGTGGTGGGCATTAAGGAGCAACATTTTAACTAACCTTAATTTTAAAACTTTGTTGTAGACTCTCTGAAATTCAGTAGCACTTCCTGCTTCACTGAAGACATCCCAGAAGACACTTTACTGTAACATTGGATACCAGAAATTCCATTGCAATCTATGATATCTGTGATGTCACTGGGCTTGCATTACAATGGAAAGCTGTACCATTGCTCACTACACCAATGTGTTTCAACTGGTACAAACTGCTGTGATGCAGAGCATCCAAAGTAGCACATATATCTCCTGTGAATTTCTGTCTCCTGCATGGGAAGGAAGCCTATTTGCGTTGGAAGAGTGGAGTTTTTAAGCCATAGCCCCCATTAAATCTAAGGAGGACAGGATTTCATCCCTAGTTTGTATGGATTCCCCTTCTCTGAATTCCCAAGACTTTTGTAGTCACCAGTATTTCATAGCTAAATGACAAGGTGTAAAAAAAAAAAAAACCTAGCTCATGAGAAACAATTTTGTCAGTCTGGTGAGAAACAGGGACAGAGTAATCTGTCTGTACTGTAATGGAAGGCAGAGTTCCAATTTCACTGGTTTTAACTGTCATGTTTACCTAGTCCCACAATGTTCAACAGGAGTCAGATAGTGCCACCAAAATCTAGCTGGGCAGTAGAGGAAGAGCAGCAGGAAAGAGGAGATAGGAAAGGCAGGATCAAGAGAAGAGGGCAGAGAAGACTGGAAGTAGGTGTGAGGGGACACAAGGGGAGCTGGGATGAAAAAGTAAAACATTATAAAAATTAGATACACAAGAAATAAAAGTGGCCCTGGCAAAAAGGTGGTGAAAATTATTGCTTTATTCTGTATTGCATAGAACATATAATTTCAAAATATAACGTAACTGCTATGTGCTGAGATGTGTATATGAATCACACATTAGAAAATTAAATTCATTGTCGTGTTCAATGAGATTCAGATTTGTTTAAAATAAAACTAGAAAACATTCTTATTGTAGAATAAGTAAACATGAGTTACTATTGTAAAGACTATTGGAATAAAAAAAAACCTCGTTCCATTTAACTTTCTTTTGGCTGGGAAATGGGAATCAGAAAAAAATCTCTAATTTAAATTACCCATTGATGACATATACAAGAAGAGATTAATACTTCTGTAGTTATTTAAATTACTACGCATAAATAAATCATTTATCTCTACTCTAGGGGATAGTGTATAAAGTTGTGGATGACACCATAATTTTTGACAAACTGGAGAAATGGTCTGAAATAAACAGGGTGAAATTCAATAAGGATAAATGTGAATCCTTACACTTAGGAAGGAGTAATCACCTGCAGAGATACAAAATGGGAACTGACTGTCTAGAAAGGACTACTTCAGAAGACAATCGGGGGTTATAGTGGATCATAAACTAAATGAGTCAATGTAATACTGTTGCATAAAGAAGAAAATATCTGGAATGTATTAGTAGGAACGTGTAAGCAAGACATAAGAAGTAATTCTTCCAGTCTGCTCAGCCCTAATAGAGCCTCAGATGGAATACTGTGTCCAGTTCATGCCACCAAACTTTGGGAAAGATGTGGGCAAATTGGAGGAATTCCAAAGGAGAGCAACAAAAATGATTAAAGGTCTAGAAAATATGAGCGATGAGAAAAGATTGAAAAAACTGGGTTTGTTTAATGTGGAGAAGAGAACACTGAGGGTGGACATGATAACACTCTTCAAGTATATGCAAAAGAATGTTATAAAGAGGAGTGTGATAAATTGTTTTGTTTATCCATTGAGGACAAAACAAGAAGCAATGGACTTAAACTGCAGCAAGGGAGGTTTAGGTTAAACGTTACAAAAAACTTCCTAACTGTGAGGGTAGTTAGGCATTGGAACAAATTATCTAAGGAGGTTGTGAAAGTTCCATCACTGGAGGTTTTTAAGAACAGGTTAGACAAATACCTGTCAGGGATGGTCTAGATAATATTTAGTCCTGTCTCAATGCAGGGGACTGGACTAGATACCTATCAAGGTCCCTTCCAGTCCTACATTTCTATGATTTCACACCATGTCTTGCTAAACTATCAGGCTATAATCAAAATGTTTCTTTTGCTTCTAACAACCTTCCTCTAGTAGGTATTTTATTGCCTCAATCTTTATACTCCCAGGCTGTACATACGAGGGTCGTTCAAAAAGTTCTAAGCCTCACCCAGAAAGAAGAGCCATAGCTGAACATTTTTGTTGTTGTAACACACTACCACTTCTTATAAAACTAGAAAAACTAATACAGATCTCTGTTTTAATTTGTGTGCATGTGAGGCCCATACAAAGGTGAAGGGTAGTGCGACAAATCTAAAAATGGACAAAACAGAGGCCCGAGCAGTCAAAGTATCTGCAAAAGAAAGGTATGACACCCAAGGAAATCCATGAGGACATGGTACAGACACTTGCTGAGGACTCCCCTTCCTATGCAACTGTGAAGAAGTGGGCTGCTGAATTCAAGCGGGGCAGGGTGAGCACAGAAGATGACCCTTGGTCAGGTCGTCCAAAAACCTCAACCACTGATGATCAAGTTGGTGCCATTCACCGTATGGTTTTGGATGACAGACGTCTTACTGTCCAGCAGATAGCTAAGTCCATAGGCATTAGTTCTGGTTCAGTTCACACTGTTTTAACTGATATCTTGGGGATGAGCAAGCTGTCTGCAAGATGGGTCCCAAGAATGCTGACGCCAGAGCAGAAGCTGCAAAGGGTTGACATTTCCAGGACACTTCTGACTCGCTTCCAGGCTGACCCTGAGAATTTCCACCGCAGATTAGTAACTCAAGATGAAACCTGGGTTCATCACTTCGAACCTGAATCAAAGATTCAAAGCAAACAGTGGAAACACCCTGGTTCTCCACCCCCGAAGAAGTTCAAGCGGGCAGCGTCTGTTGACAAGGTGATGGCTTCTGTTTTTTGGGATTCTGAAGGCATAATCATGATAGACTACCTGGAAAAGGGAAAAACTATTAATGGACAGTACTATGCATCAGAATTAACACAACTGAAGGAAGCAATCGTCGAAACGCAGAGGGAAGCTGAGGGCAGGTGTGCTCTTGCTCCAGGATAACGCGCCCGTTCACTCTGCTCAGGTTGCAGTAGCTAAAGCAGCCAACTGTGGCTTTGAATTGCTACCCCATCCCCCTTACTCACCAGACTTAGCTCCATCTGACTTCTACCTGTTTCCTAAACTCAAATCCCACCTACGTGGTCGCCATTTTGGAAACAATAATGAGGTCATGTGTGCTGTGGAGGAGTTTTTGGAGGACCAGGACGCTACCTTCTTCCGTGATGGGATTGCAATGCTTGAGCATCGTTGGACCAAGTGCATTGATGTCAAGGGGGACTATATAGAAAAATTGTGAAAAACTGTCTTGTTTCTGCAACGCCTTCTGGGTGAGGCTTAGAACTTTTTGAACGACCCTCGTAAGCACTGTACAATACATACACTTTCCAATCCATGCTGACTTCATACAAATGTCTCAGAAAGGGTTTTAAAATATTTTTTTATTCTTTTATCACTACAATACTACTATTTACCCTTACCGCCATATGCATAATTTTCTTCGTGACACAGAAGATGCTGCTGTCAGTTGCTGAGTGGAACTGTAATCTTTTGCAGCACAAGTCAGGTTCCCAGAACCAGGATAACATATCAAGTAAGAAGGTGATGAAGTGAGGAATAAAACAGGCAGTAAAAAGAAAGGACATGAGACCTTTTCAATACTCTTATTACTCTAGAGCTATTGTTTCATTTATATCAAGATATTAAATTTGGTGGGGAGGGGGGATCTAATGGCAAGATAATCTCTATTGTTTTCATGAGCAAAAGAGATGAAGAACTGGTTGGGTCTGGCTGAGCAAGGAACAGGAACAACTTCTCTACAGCAGCCTCCCTACCCAATCTCACACTACTATGGGAGTCCACTTTGGATGCTGGGTTTTATGGTGAATGAAGACCCACTCGCTCAGTCGATCCAGAAGTCGACATACTAAAACCACCTCCCCAAGTGGCGTAGTGCTGCGTTAATGGGAATTTGGTTCCCGTCAGCGCAGTGCAGCGAAGGCGGCGTGCAGAAGAGAAGCACAGAGGTCGATGGGAATTATGCAAGTTCTTTGCTGAATCACCGAGGTAAGTGCAGACCAAGCCTTAGTGTGCAAGAGAACGTGTAGACTCAAGGGTGGAGCAGGGAGGAGCTCCTCTGTAGCATTTTTGCCCCACCTGAGGCAGCAGATAGCAGCATAACTACATCTACAACTTCTGGGTGGCATGTTAGGGCTAGATTCACAAAGGGACTTGGGCTGTGTGATGTTGAGCATTGCAACACCTAATTTTTAGGTGCCTAGAAAAAGCACAGGAACACCACTGTGATCCACAAAGCTTGAGTAAGACATCTGGGCCTCCTTTACAATGAATGGAGAAATAGGCACCTTAGACAGCAACTCACAAAAGCCAGCGCGGTACGCAGGGAGCCACCTGAACTAGCCAATCTGAGATGCCAGCAAGGGGAGTTTGTGTTAAGACCAACCCCACCCACAGAGATGGGGATAGGAAGGAGCCTATCTTCGCTTGTGATTCTCAGCTGTGAACCCTCTCCCGGAGTAAGGCTTCTACAGCATTTTTTGCAAGAAGCGGAAGTGGCGGCAGAGGAGAAAGGAGGCTGACAACCTCCCCTCATAATTTTTAATTCAATTCAATTCAAAGATTAGGGTACTCTCTTGGGATGCGGGAGACCCCCCGGTTCAAGTCCCCCAATCCCCTGCCTCCTGGCTACTTTATGTGGAGTTAGGTAGCCTCTGCACACACTTACTGAAGCAGGCACCACCAGTGAGTTAGGTGGAGGAGCAACTACCTTCCCCCGGTTTGTGAATTGCAGTAGGGCTTAGGCGGGAGCTAGGTATCCAACTGCCTCGAATGAGGCTGCAGTGCACATACCCAGCAGCCTAGGGATCTTCTATTGCAAAACCGTAGGTGCCAAGCAAGCTTAGGCAACTACAGGGTGAGGCAGCAGCAGAGCAGGCGTTTTGCAAACTGCAGCAGCACTTAAAAACGGGACTTTTAGCACCTAAGTCTGGGGATTAGGCACCTACATATCTTTGTGAATCTAAGTTCACTAAGTGAACCTTAGTTACTGCCCAATAGCAGCAGGGCTTCTGTCTGGCATGCCATTCCAGGGTACAAAGCACCTTGCAGATACAAACAGTACCATGGGAAGTCCAGAGCATTGTGGGACTTGTGATTTCCTTCTGGAGCTGATTTTGCTGCTGGAAGTAAGAGAGAAGCCATACAGCTTCTGCTCCAGTGTAATCCTGACTTTCTTGTGCCCAGTCAGCTATCTGTCACTGTACCAGAGGAATGTAGACAACCACAGCTGTACCAGAGCCCTGAGACAGCAATTCTCTCTCAATTTTTCACTTTGACTATCTGGTTACCCTGGCCAAGAGCCCTCTTGCTTCAACCAGCTGCTCTCTTACACCTCACTCCATTGCAGTGAAACACTGACAGAGCCAGGTACAAAGCAGCCCACAAGAGTCAGAGTGTACAAAAAGGGAGAAAGCAATAAGGGGTAATAGCTGCCTACCTAGCAACAAAGTCACAGTGAACCTAGGAAGTCAAAGTGTCACACTGTTTCAGGAAAAATCAAATCAATGGGACTCTTATCTCAGTTGGCCTCTCTATGCACTACCATAATAGGGAAAATAAAATTACTTTTATTTTGTAAATAAGCAAGAGAAACCTAAAATCCTTTGATTTACATAGTCAAAAAATCACTAGTAGCAAAATTTATAGTTAGGGTTTTTGAATACTGAAGATCAGCTCTGAAGTGCAAAGTCAATGCAGTCTCTTTCAATGGCAAACAATAAGAGGATGTTCCTGATTCTTTTCTCACACTAGTAGAAATCAAAAGTAATTGCATTGATTTCACTGAAAAGAAACTGCCATAAAACTATGCAAGTGATTTTATTTTCCTTTCAAGAGTTCACATTTTAAAAGTCTTTAGGCTTGTCTTGCCTATTTGAAAAGAAAAAAATGAAAAAGAAGAAAGTATGTCAGAAAAATCTCATCGAACTCTCATTTTTAAATAGGAAATATTAAAATATACATCAATTTTTTTCTGAGACATCAAAGCACATATTCATTGGAACATTCAGCAGCTACAATGTAGCGACAGGTCTGTCAACATTGCAATTAGATACCCAATTATTCAGAGTTTAAAACATGGTATTGCAAAAAATGTGACCCTCTTCTACAGAATTGTGATATAGTAAAATATGGACTGGTTGTGTAATGGAAAAGCTTTCACACCACATATGCACACAAGAGCTCCAAAAAGAGTATAGATATTTAAAAAATTTGGTTATTCCCCCCTTTGGTGCTTAAGCTGGCCTGAAGCACCATTCATTATT
>ML675601.1:90706966-90821165 GCA_007922155.1 Mesoclemmys tuberculata
GAAAAAGCTATATAATTTGTCTCACTAATACAGCCTGCCTCATCCTTTTTAGCATACTCAGAAAAGGAAGGTTCCTCAGCCAGCAAGCCAGAATCTTGGGTCACGTTCTCTGAATAAACCTGATCCTGAATAAGTACGGTAATAAGTAATGCACAATGTAGTATATTAATACTTTATCTTAACTTTGCCTTAAGCAAAAGTTTTTTAATAAGGCACTAAAGCCCATAACATGTGCTTTTGGTCTTAACTGGTCAAATTTATGACTATTTGTATACCCTCTTGTGTTTGCCATTAGTTTCCATTACTTTGGTACTATTTATGTCATATGTGTTAAATTAATTTTGGACTAAATATTTGTAAGTAATGATTAAATCCAGATATTTTTAATCAACAAATGTAGATGACAGAAAGCAGCAGAGGGAAAAATGCAAGTTTATGCAAGCTGTAGGCAAAAACGAAGCCATTATTATTCCTCAAAGATTGTAAACACAAACAAGGCAGATGTTAGCCAGTTATTTTACATTTCACATGACCATTTACCTTTCCTCAGAGTAACATAATTAAAACAAATTTTACAAGAAATCTTAACTCCTTTTTAGGTGTCAAGAGCATTATAAAATTTGATTAATAGGCCACCTATGTAAGAACTCATTAACTATAATTCAGTCACTAAATTCAGCCCATTTTAAGAATGCTTTTTGGATGCAAAGCTTCTTCATGAGTCCCTAAGCCCTGATGAGGCTGAGATTTAATAGGCAGTTGATGTGTGTGCATGCATGTATGGAGGGGGAAGTGGGCAGGGGAGTGTTAAGACATTCATCAAACAAATTAGTTGTTTCTTTCTCTTTACTATTCAAACAGTTTCTATTAGAAATTGCTTTGTGCCTTATCATGCTCCCTACATCTGCACATCAAAGAGCTGAATTATAGCATCTGGGCTTCTACAGTGACTTCAGTGATTTACATGCTTAAAGTTAAGCACAGGTTTAAGTGTATCAAGGCCTCTGTCTTCAGAGCCTGCTCCTGTTCCTACTGAAGTCAAACAATAAAACTCCTAGGCCTAGATTTTTAAAGGTACTGAGGCATTGCTGCACTCAGTGTGGCAATGCCTAACTGATTTAGGAGCTGAAATCTCATTTTCAAATGTGATTTAGATGCTTAGAACCCTAAATCCCATCACCTGTCAATGGTCAATTGCCTCAATCCCTTCTAATAATGAGATTTTGGCTCCTAAACCAGTTAGATTTTGCAACACTGAGAACAGCATTGCCTATTTACCTTTAAAGATGTGGGTCTCAGTGACTTCAGTGGTGTAGGATCAAGATCTTAATTAGCACTAATATTGTTTCATTAGCTCTTGGGTAGATAAATCCCAACTCTTGATATCTTGATCTCAAACAATGTTAGAGGCAGAAGCTTGATTCTCACCTGTGTCACATCAGCGTGATGCCATTGGAATCACATCACACAGGTGTACAATTGATGAATGCAGTGGAGAACTGGGCCCTGAGCTTTTTTTTTTTTTTTTTTAAATGTTCTAGCTATGCACATTGGGCATGATGAATTAACTAAAATGGTTAAAGCGTACATAAGCAAACAGAACAGGCAAAGGAATGCATTGTAGGAACATGGAAGAACATGGGCCCCCCAGTTAGCAAGGTGAGGCCAAATTTATTTATTCAGGATGTAATCATTGAGCCATACTACATAAGACCGTAACCTGTCTGAAAACAAATCGATGAAAACATCAGTTATTTCAAATTGCATCTTTCTTATATTTATAACAATTAATGGAGGAATACTATATCTAGTAAATAATGTAAAAGTACTAATTAATGACAGTGTCCCCTTTGCATAACACTGTGCATCTTTGTGTGATGAACTACATTACCTATTTTATAGAAAGAGATATGAATATTTTAAATATTAATTTGGAAATTCCTAGTAAGAACAGGATATTTTTTGGTGGATACATTGCTTTCTAGTTCTTTATCCTATTACATTCTATTGTCTCAGTATACAAACTGATTTCAGAAACTGTCATTTTTTGCATTGATCAGAAAATAGAACACCTCTCAGATGTGGTTACTTTTCACTCTATGTAAAGATACCAAGACTAACAAAACCTCAAAAAAATGGTTGCATTTCATTAAAAAAAAAACATACATTATTAATCCAACTCAGAACATATTACACCAGTTACATAAAGACGGAGCTTGCATAAATACAGTAATATAGGTACAGGACCAAAATACTGACATAACAAAAACCTATTACGTTCCTTCAGCAGCAGGATGTGAGAGCCTAAACATTGATGAATGTTGATGAGCTGGCTAAACACAGCTCACACTATGTCTTTCTTTTGCACTGAGATTAAGATAATTTGCTATCTGAAGAATCCTTAGTGTAGACATAGCCATGTGTTACCCAAATAACAAATATCACAGGATCTTTTCAGGGGATAAGGCAACAAGCCTCTTTTATTGTGAATATGGAAACTTGGTAAATAGTATCAAAGAAAAGTATCCACACTGCAACACCATCAATACTGTGCTTTTAACTAAATAGTATCAACAATGCAACCATTACAGAAATAGTATTAACATTATATCAATATTCCAATGACAGAGTTTCTTGACACATGTTTCAATTCCAACTTTCATTCACAGTCATACACACTGACAGGCACACATAGACAGGGAGACAGACAGACATACACAGGGGTCTCACAGATGTTATAGTTACCAGCCTCTAGGTGCTCGTGGTAGTCATTGGCCAGGTGACTGTAGCACGAGGGTGAGGAGCAAGGTTCTGCCGATGCGCATCGGTACTCCTGGCTGGTGTGATGTAGACCCGAACCTCCAGCTTTCATCTTTCTGTCCCATTTTATAGGGAAAGGACCCCATGTATCTCCATGGGTTTTGCACTGTCATGCTGCAACTGCATCTTTGGTGTGATCCTCAATCACCCACATTGTTGCAAGCCTGATCAGATTTTGTCCTTTGAAATAGGCTGGCTCCAACAGTTTCAGGGTGGACTCCTCTTCGGCCAGTTGCTATTATCTTCACTCCTTTCTTCTTCCTTCAAATGTTTTTAGGTGAGGCTGGTGTTTTCTTGTCTGTTTTGATGCCCTCACTCAGACCAATTGTTCAATCACTCCACTCAACTCAATTGCTCAGCCATTCACACTTCTATCACTCAGTGCCAACTCCTAGCTGAAGAATTCACATTCACTTTGACAATATCTTTTACAATTAGATACAAACATTGCAATGCACAGTGTGGCTTTTTGTATTTAAGATAGGATTTTTACAAATATATATAGAGAGAGATTAGAAGCGGGTAAAACTAACAGATAGACTGGCCAGTGGACATAGTACAGACATTTACAAACAATCTCAAAATTATACCAAGTACAGACAGACTTGAATTAATATTTAAAAGGGTAATGGATTAGGCTGGGGTGCCTCTTGGTAGAAGGGGGGGGAGCAAGGTTCTGTTCATGGTCTACACATGCAGGGGCATAAACAAGGGGGGGCAAGCAGAGGCCAAGACCCCCCCCCAATAATTGGGCAGGGGCAAAGAACTCCTTTGGGGCCGGAGTGGGGAGAGAAAACTCACCTGGCCCCAGGGCAGATGCCAATGGCTCCTCTGGCTGTTAAGGCCGTGGGGGGACAGCCAACAGCTCCTCTAGTCGCTGGGGTCATAGAGGGAGAGCCAGCCAGGGTCCTGTGGCTGTGGGGGACAGAGTCAGCTCCACTGGGGGATACAGAACATGCCCCTCCAACAGTGGCCAAATATTTGTTCCTCTGCACAACCCGGGGGCCAAGTATTTACAAAACAACATTTAGCACCATGTTTTCTCAGTACCAAGGTGAGGTCCCTCTTTCCACCCCTAACTGACGCATGCCAGAAAGACTGTTGTGCCTTTTTGACAACCTAGATGTAGGAAAACTCAGCAGTCCATCTCAGAGGATCTAATTTGCGGTGGCCAAACTACCATGCATGAAATTACTCTCTTCCTCTTTATAATTGATCATTTAGGAAGGTGTGTTCGAATGGGAAATAATAATAAAGTTAATAAAGTTCCTCTCCAAAATGAGGCTTTCAAGTAAGCCTGGTCTACACACAAATTAACACCAGTTTAATTAAACTGATTGAGTTAAACTGGCGCAAATCCCTCTGTAGACACTTTAATTTTGGTTTAAGAGTGACATTTTGGTTTACCTTAAACCTGTTCTCAATCAACTTAAACTGAACTGAAACAAAGTGTCCATACAGCTTTTTGTACTGCAGTATCTATTTAAACTGATTGAAAAGAATCATACCTCAAATTAAACTGGTGCATCTTTTTTGCGTAGACAAGCCCTTGAGTTAACAGACCATTTCTCCTGCTTTTTAAAAAAGTTCCAGTTGGACTTTACTAATTCTCACTATAATTATCTGTAAATCCAATAATTTCAACTAGATGGCCTGACAAAGGCATAACAGCATGGCTCTGCAGTGAGGTCTGATGCTACTAACACTTCATTACTTTTAGAAGATCTACTTGTGACTATATGGTAGTATATTATGAAGTGTTATTGTAAATAATTGAAGCTAATGCATGTTTGCCAAAATAACTGAAGAAAATGCATCCTAGAAAACAGTGTCCTTGACCTTTATTTTTAAAATTGCACTTCTTCACGTGCAAAGTTTTGTGTAAAATTTGCTAAGATACCATGTGTCCCCCAGTCATTAATGAAGTCCTACAATCTGCCAGTTCTGAGACTCATGTGGTAGAGAATTTTGAACACAACCTGCCACACATTGAATAGAAATGCAATTATTAAGATTTTCAGGAATCCTGTAGCATCTGCTCTGTTCAGTAATATGTAAATTAAACCATTTTATAGTGTTTGCTGATAGTCAATATAAATTCATGAATTTGGGAACAATTCCCTTGCTGACACTCTGGGATCAGGTGTGCACAATGATGCTTACAATGATGTATGTTGTTTTATTGACCTTGACAGGGTCAGAAGAGATAACTGACTGCACACAAATTTTGGAAGATATTATACTATGATGATGAAGAATCCTCTCTTTGTGATATTTATACCATTTCATGGTGGGCCAAAATATTTGGTTTTGTCTTGTTCATTAAAAATATTTAAAATACATTTTCAGAAGTTGCTTCATTCTCATTCTAATTTCCCATTTGGACAAGCTAAATATAAATTACATCCAAAACATTTTCTAGATGAATGTTACATTTGCAAAATCAAGAACTCATCATTTAGAAAGTGCCAGAATTAAGATCCTGCATGCAACAGCCTCATTCACTACACATTTCCTGAGTATCATAGAATATTATATTTGGAAGGGAATTCAGGCGGACATCTAGTCCAATCCCCTTCTCAAGGCAGGACTAACCTCAGCTAAATCATCCCAGCCAGGGCTTTGTCATGCAGCACCTTAAAAACCTCAAAAGATGGAGATTTCACCACCTCCCTAGGCAACCCATTCCAGTGCTTCACCACCCTCCTAATATCCTAATATTTTCCTAATATCCAACCTAGACCTCCCCCACTGCAACTTGAGACCATTTCTCCTTGTTCTGTCATCTGCCACCATTGAGAACAGCCTAGCTCCATCCTCCCCGGAACCCCCTTTCAGGTAGTTAAAGGCTGCTATCAAATCCCCTTCATTCTTCTCTTCTGCAGACTAACAAGCCTAGTTCGCTCAGACTCTCCTCATAAGTCTTGTGTGTTCCAGCTCCCTAATCACTTTTGTTGCCCTCTGCTGGACTCTCTCCAACTTGTCCAAATGCTTTTTATGGGGTGGGGAGGGGCGGGCGGCAAAACTGGACACAATACTCCAAATGTGGCCTCACCAATGCCGAATAGAGGGGAATAATCACTTCCCTCAATCTGCTGGCAATGCTCCTGCTAATGCAGCCCAATATGCTATTAGCCTTCTTGGCAACTAGGGCACACTGATGACTCATATCCAGCTTCTTATCCACTGTTACCCCCAGGTTCTTTTATGTAGAACTGCTGCCTAACTCGTCGGTCCCAAGTCTGTAGCTGTGGATGGGATTCTTCCGTTCTAAGTGCAGGACTCTGCACTTGTCCTTGTTGAACCGCATTAGATTTCTTTTGGCCCAATCCTCCAATTTGTCTAGGTCACTCTGTATCCTATCCCTACCTTCCAGGTTATCTGCCACTTCCCCTAAGCTTAGTGTCATCTGCAAACTTGCTGAGGGTACAATCTACCCCACCCTCCAGATCATTAATGAAGATGTTGAACAAAACCAGCCACAGGACCAACACCTGGGGTACTCAGCTTGTTACTGGCTTCCAGCTAGACATCAAGCCATTGATTACTACCCGTTGAGCCTGTTGATCTAGTCAGCTCTCTATCCATTTTATAGTCCAATCATCCAACCCATGCATCTTTAACTTGAGGATAAGAATACTGTGGGAGACTGTATAAAAAAAACTTTGCTAAAGTCAAGATATATTATGTCTACCGCTTTTCCCACACCCACAGAGCCAGTCACCTCTTCATAGAAAGCAAACAGGTTGGTCAGGCATGACTTGCCCTTGGTGAATCCATGTTGACTGTTCCTGATCACCTCCATCTCTTCCAACTGCCTTAAAATGCATTCCTTGAGGACCTGCTCCATGATTTTTCCAGGGATTGAGGTAAGGCTGACCGGTCTGTAGTTCCCTGGATTCTCTTTCTTCTCTTTCTTGAAGATGGGCACTATGTTTGCCTTTTTCCAATCATCAGGGACCTCCCCCAATTGCCAGGAGCTTTCAAAGATAATAGCCAATGGCTCTGAAATCACATCATCCAACTCGCTCAGCACCCTCAGATGCATTGCATCTGGCCCCATGGACTTGTGTATGTCCAGATTGTGTATGTCCAATCATGCATCCTGTGGATCAGGATAGAGACCATGCTTCATGAACTACAACTGGAATGCAGGAAGCCTCCAGCCATTAGGTCAGACCACCCATGTTACAGGCCCTGATAGTTTGTTCAGACCACTCCTGGTCTCTTCTGGGACTCGTTACTGAAACCTTGGACCAAGTATGGAGTTGGGCTTGGGAATCTACAGAAATGGATCGCTGTACTCCAGCCTGAGAACTAGAGGCTTGAGAGATCAAGAACAGGAACTGGACATGGAAAATTGCTCCTTGTGAGAAGTTACAGTGCTCAGGGCAGCTGCAGGTACCCACTTGTCTTCCCTTACGACACCAGCTCTGGCAACCAGCCCCAGAGTTCCATTACCAGAGAGATATGATGGAACCTGTAGCAATTTTTGCAAGTTTATTACCTATTGTAGACTTCTGTTTATGCTCCATCCCCAGGAATATGCCACAGATCAGGTTAAGATGAGATCGATACTTTGCATGCTTACTGAGGAAGCTCTAGCTTCCTCTAGAGCATCTGCTAAGATGGGAGTCCTTCCTGCAAGCATTCACCACCATGTTTGACGGTGCACATAAAACTCGCTTGGCAGAGACCACCGTGTGTAAGCTTCAACAAGCCTTAGAGTCAGCTGCCTCTTACATTGCTCAGTTTAGATGCTTGGCCAGACTCCACCTGGAATGATATAGCACTCCTCCATCAGTTTCACCTTGGGCTCTGCAATAAATTAAAATTAAAGGATGGGCAGGGACCAGTAGACCTTCCCACCCAGTTGAGGCCTTTATGGATCTGTGTATCAGGATAGACACCAGGCTTCATGAACCACAATTGGAATGTGGGAAGACTCAATTTATATTTATATGGATTGTCTTGTTCAAAATACTGCATATTTTGCTATATTTTCTCTCTTCTCTAAATTCAGGAACCATAAAACAGGATTTTGTTAAACCTTTCAAGAAGGTTGTGTTACATGGAAGTTTTAAAAAGAAATGTTACAAGCTTTAAAAAAACCCAAAAAACAGACACTTGTACTAAGAATTTTATGAATTAATAATATAGTCCAAAATATTTGCACCTTGATAAACAAACCTCATCTACATCTCGCACTTGCCCAAGATTCAGCCCTTAAACTCCAGAAAGCTGAGACCCACTTGAGTCCATACAGAGATGCATGTTGTCTCCAAGTGAGCAAGAGCATTGAAGATGGGAAAAACTCTGTTTCTACTGTGGAGGAGCAGGACATGCTGTATTCATTTGCCCTGCCAAAATCTCCAACAGTCCAGTGATCGGAAAAGATCTGGCTCAGTTGGGATCCTGATTCTGGGCACCATCATTGAAACATCACAAGGTTGTATTCAACTAGCAGGTGCTCATCCTCCTCTACTTCTACATATCACCTTCCAATTGCAGATCCTGCAAGACTAGCAGGCCCTTCCTGTGCAATGGGCCTTGACTGACTTAGGAGTTGGGGATAATGTCATACATTTTTCCACAGCCCAGATCCTCAGCCATTCATTACAACCCAACACCACTCTGGATGTGGTGGAAACAGCAGATGGGTCCCCACTGACATCAGACCTGATTACAAAGATGACCATACCTTTAGAAGTGGTGACTGAGGAACACCAGGAAGTTCCACGGTTCAGTCTTATTAGATCCCTTTAGGTATTTTATCTTGACTGAGGGAGGCACTCTAGCTAATCCAGCATGACCCCATATTCTGTGGTCCCAATGCATTATTTATTTTGCATCGAGCTTCTGTAAGGAGTACTGTCTTCTGGTTCAACAATCCAGAATCCTAGAATCCAAGCTGGAGAACCCTGCTCCAAAAACCCAGAGACCACCCCCCCACACACACACACGGAAGCCCCTCTATCGGATAGAGAAAAACCAACTCTCCATGACAAGCCATGACTTTCCACAAAATACCAAGACTACCAGTACTTCTTTAAAAAAAATTTTTAAAAAATGTAAACATCTTACCTAACACCTCCATTTGCTCCCTGACCGGACTCTCCAGGTCGGTTATTCTAGAGGACTGGCTGAATGATTGGCCGTCAGCCACTCTTTTCCCCCCTGTAATTCAGAGATGTGAGTCTCCTGGGTAATCTCCCCCTGGAGACGTGCCAACCGACCCTCCAGTACCCCCCCATAGCTCTGCAGCTCCCTAGCTACTTTATCCAACCCATACAATAGGGCTCTTTTAATTTGCTTCTTCGTGGGCTTGGGCTTGCCGTTAACAAATCTTCCCACTGATCGCAGGTCAGTGTACGCCGACTTGCCTTCAAACATCCCATCTGCCCATGGGTTTTTCCTTTACCCAATAACTTAATATACAAAGCCAAACTGTTTTTATTGACAGTCTGCTCCCATCCAGAAGCTTCAAATCTGAGATGGGTATTCATTTTCTTCCGTGGATTTTTTTCTACCACCACTTACCCCCAGTGAGGAAAGTTCCTGATTTTCCCTTGCACCTTCTAGCTTTGGCTTAGCAAGGGCACCAGAGAACACTGCCCTCTAAAACCTGACAGCACTCACCAACTGTCCTTTAACCAATGGATCCTCACAGAATCCAGACAGGTGACTTAAAACAAAAGTCCACTCACTAGGTGGCAGTCAGCACGTGTGTTTTCCTTATGGCTCAAATGGCCTTACAGTACCTCCTGAACATAGCCAAGCACAGGCACTCTCAGAGCCCAAGCTGAAAAGCAGGCAATCTAAGCCTTTTCAATCACCGGAGCTGCTTCACAGCCTCTGCTGAAGACAGCAAGAATCTCTCTGCCACTAAACCCATGCCTCTGACTGCACACAAGGCAGATACAGCACCCAAAAACCTTCAGCCACGGACACACTAGATCATGTCACTTAACACCACTCATGGCTGTTCAGAGGCAGCTTACTCCCAGCTCTTCAGAGCGCTTCTCTCCTCTGTCCCTGTTCCCTCCCTCTAGGCCACGGGGCTTAACTACCCACTCCGAATGAGAAAGGAAATTTATTACAGGAGTCTTCTACATGGGTTCCTTTGTGGTCGCCAAATCTGTTAGCAGGTAAGAGGGGTAAACCCACCCATCAGCAGATAAAAAAGGTAGCTTAAGGGTTCCCCTCCATTTCTATCACCGCTATCCTGTACTGATAGGCAAACCAAGAGACTTACCGTATATAGGTAAACTAGAACAAATTTATTGTGGGATAAATGAACAATAATCAGGGTCACTCAGGGGGATTATAATACAGTGGAGGTGTACTCCAGGTTTTTCCCTATATAGTCAGTAAGTATATACCAAGACCACAGTTCAGATGGAAATACTCAGGATTTGCTCTTCTTCCTTCCATAGGGTATTGATCTCGACCTTCCTGGGATGTGGAGTTGTCCTCAGCTTCATGACTACAGTATCAAAACAAGGATGTCTTCCAAGGTAAGTAGCTACATCAGCATGGGGGCTGCCATCGATCTCCTCTCAGATCCTTCCATCTTCTCCAGTCTTCTCTATTGTTGGTCCGCACTGTCACTAGAATGGACAGTGTGCATGCGTGCTAGTCTGCCTCTGGGATGGACAGCCCCAACTTGTCTGCCTCACTTTCCTTTATACCCTTTGGTTGCTGGGCAGATTTTAGCTGTTCCCGGTTTCTATCTTTCCTGCCTTGTACTGGAAAAGGCGGAAAAGCCCGTAAAGAAGGCTTCCCATATGGAGGTCTTACCATACTTTTTAAAAATCCAGTATGGCGATGGGCCTGTATTTTCAACTTAAACCATGCTGAGGGGGATGTAATCAGTAACAGTCATTTCCAACAAAATGATCTAACAATCATGTCAGTGTTGTGTCATTCATATGATGAAAAAGCCTTTTCAAAGGGAAAAATGTTGCAATGTTTCCTAAAAACAGTCAGACTCTGGATTTACCTCATCTCTCTGGAAATGTTTTCCACTGCTGGATCTCCTCAACCAAGAATGCTTTATCTCCTGCACTTCATCCTGGCCCTCGTGTTCTGCATTGACCCACAGGAGCGTAGCTGTCATGGTAATTCATAGATCAAAATTCAGTCTGTAATATATCTGGGACTTGATCTGTAAATTGCTTTGAAAATTAGGCTCAAGTGCTTGAACTGGCATTAGAAACTAACAGGGAGCCAGAGAAAAGACTAATACAGACCTGAGGTCTCATGGTAGCCTATGCTAGGAGAAGGCAAGCAGCCATGTTCTGTAGCAGGTAGAACCTGTGCCTGTTCCTTAGGATTAATATCCATCCTTTCACAACCAGAGAGTGTAGCAATCAGTCTATGAGACAAACAATTGCCCTACACAAAAAGGAAGCAAATGAAAAGATCTCTGAACTTGTGGCAACGAAGATACTGTCCAACAATCAATGGCCCATGTTTCCAGAAATGCTACCCTTTTGTCTTAAATAAAGACTAATTCTGGACAATACGGAGGGGAAAAAAAAACAACAAAGAAGCCCAATAGTGCAATTTGGACAAATAAATTTCACAATTAAACACATTATAATCAGTTTTCAGTCACTGTAAAAATGCTCAAAATGCTGAAAGTTGGGAAATTATTGGATGCCCCGTTCAGTTACTCATAAATGCCAAATATCACAAGTGAAAAGTACAAAACAAAATTTATTTTGATCATGTTAGCGTATCCATACATAGGAGACTAGATTGTTATTTACTTAACAATGTTAAGTGTTATGATCAAAGGGGAGTTTTGTGAGCTGGGATGGGACCTATCATGGGAAGTTGCAGGAGGTTTTGACAGTTGTCTCAAATGCTTAATGGCATTGTAAGTGATATTTTAGATGCAAGCTGACTTATCTTCAACCTGGCCCCGCAATAGCTAGAATGCTCCTTTGCAAAAGGGAACTTGCTTGTACCAAGTCTCTGGAGGACTGATCCTGTCCAAATTCCTTGAGACTGGCAATATTAGGTAAGGGAGTGACCCATGCCTCCTGTAAAAGACAACTGCACTGCTTCCCTGCCCTTTGGTCAGACTCTCCTAATTCGGAGCCTATGCACCCTTTACATAAAAGGAAAAAGTATCAACTTTGAATAATAATCTTTATTAGTTTATTTTAAAAGGTACATTGTAATCCTGAGCTACTGCTTTTGTACATTTATCATGATACAAAGACATGTCATTTACAATTTGAAGAATACATTTATTGTGCTCAAATCCTCATCTGAATGTCACTTTGTCTTAACAGGAACATAGATCATTTAAAATAATATACATATCCCTGGAACACCCACATTAATTTACCCTGACCCCATTATCTACAGTCTACTATCTTCTAAAGAGCTCAGGACGTTCCTTCTGAATTTAGCAAAAAACTAGTTTAAAACTGTAAAGATGGGCAGTGCAAGAACTGGTCCCTTAATCTTTGTGAATACATCATTAGAAAATTACATTGGTTTCGGTTTCCGTATTCTCTTGAATGAATTACCAAAGTCAAATTGGCCAGCAGTATTTTGATGGAATGATCAGACTAACACTTTACTCATTTTCATATTACAGCAGTACCTCCCTTTGCAGTGACCAGAGCAAAACTCTCCCAACAGGAAAAATTATGATCAGATGAAAGCAAGAGATAACCCATCACCACTTTCTCGTCACCTAAATGACACCTAAGTATTATTAAAAAGAGTCATATGAAACACTTCCCTTCCACCCTGTAAAGGAACTCATACAAACAACCAGAGTAAAGTTCCATAAATCCAACCATGGCTTTTAGGACTTACCGGTACCAAAAAAAAAAAAAAAAGCATTAAGTCCCAGGATCCTTGAGAAAAAACATTTATCCAAGTTGAATTCCAACATTGGATAAATTGAAATTTCTGTGTCTAACTGGATGACCAAAATATTGCATCTCTCTACCTGAAATCTGAAAGCATACAGTGTTTACAAATGTTGTCTCTCTAGCAACAGTCTCAGTCTTCAAAAGTACATTCGTAAATTTCACTTCCTGAATAAGGTCACTATAATCTTAGGTAAAAGTTACAGTAAGCAGTTCAAGCAATTTGCTTATTGCTTAGATTTTAAAGCAAGCCACTTTAATACAGTTTTAATGAAAACATAAGTACAAATGTGAAGCTATTGTAGAAACACTTATAAACACCTCTTGCTTTTGAGTACTTACTGATCACTCAAAGAATGGCACAGACTGATCTTAACATAATAAAAAGGAAACGTAAAACTTAATACTGTTTGTTGGAATTAAATTCAGCAATACCTTTAAGACAGGTGTATGAACATGTAAACAAAGCTTTAGTATTCAGAGCTTGGGAATCTAGCAGCAAAACAAACTATTTGCATATAATGTAGTGCAATGAACATTTGTTCTTAAAAGATCCCCAGTCTTAAAACTACTTGTGAGAGAACGGAATCCTTAAAGGAAAAGTTTTAAAAATGTCCAACATGTAGCATCCAGAATCACTAGACTTTTTTTTACCTGCTATAATCTACCATTATAAGTCTATGCAAAACTGTGCTCTGGATAACTGACTTTTATGGCTCCCCAGTAACAGGCTCGAATAAGGCAGATCAAGCCTAAGAGATAAGCAACAGCCCAAGAAACATATGTTGCATGGAAACGCCTGGCAAAATCTTGCGTACCAACCTAAAAAAAGAAAAACAAAATGTCAGCAACACAATAGTCTGGGAAATTTGAGAGGGAAAAGAAGTGTTTCTCTAAAAACATATTCAATTTAAGAGACATTGTCAAGGGCCACAATACCTTTTTTTTAGTCCCATGCAGATATTTTTTATTTTAAGTGAATGATATCAATATTTAAAATCATTCCAAAACTCAAGATTGTTTTTAAACTCCATGTAGTTTCTTACTTTCACTCCCTCCATTAGAGGCCAGTCCTCTATTACTCATGTAAGGTCCAGAAGACCTGTCATAGAACCAGGGCAGTTCCACTGTGCAAGTTAAGGGTTTCAGTAAGCTCATAAGGACAAAATTCAATCCATGTGTGGGGGGAGGGGGAGGCTCCTTCCACCCCTGTATCAGCTGTGGAACTGCTGTCATTCTAAGGCTGTACTAATGGCTACAGAGGTTCCACTACTGCTCTGCAGCTTGGGGCACAGGTACAAGGATGGAGACCTTTCATGTTCCCAATCCCATTTCCAAACCTCTCCTCCCCATGCAATGGAAATTCAGCAGTTTTGCAGTTCACAAAAACGAATGATTCATCTTTTGAAGCCAAGATTTGGGCCAACACTTAATGGGGGATCTTCTGACTGAAAAGTAATGGTGACTGGCACCCAGAGTAAGTGGTGCGGCTACAGTATCAACCGACACTCTTCATCCCAGCAGGTGGGTCAGAATTTCAAGGAGGACAAACTGGACCACTGCAATTGGAGTGTCACAGGAAAGCATCACAGTGGGAGATAAGGGAGTCTGGTAAGGAAATGGGAAGAAAAAGGCATGATCCCCATATCAAGATGAAAACCTGGAAACTTTACAGAAGACAGCAGCATGGGAGGAGAAAATATTTATATCTCCATGACGATATTGTTGCCTCATAATTCTCCCCAACATCTAGCTGTTACCCTTCCATCCTTCCCATCCACACACTTCAGTCAAACCCATTTCCCCCTGCTCTCAAACCTGCCAGCCCCTCCTGAATGAATCTCCCTCAATGCTCTTCAACCCTCCTACTGCTCAGAAACCTCCCCTTCCCCCCCAGTTTGATACCCTTAAGCTGAAAATTGTTCCTCTTCCTACTTAACCGCTCCACAGCTTAGCACCACACACTCCCTGCTAAGCCTCCTTCGACATGACACTCTCAAGGTAAGAATATACTCTTGTGCAACTCTCTAGGGTTTAAAACAAATAAATAAATAAAAAATCCATCCCTGGACCCAGAATTCCTCCCTTTCCTTTCCACCACTGCCAGGGAGAGCAGACTGGAACTATGTTGTGCTGCTAGTCTCCACTCAAACTACACCAGCCCTCTTCTGGCCCCTCTCAGTGGCAGGGGCCCACAAAGTCAGCAGAGTAAGACTGCTGAGCTGTGTGCAGAGCCTGCAGGACATTGGTGCACAAGGAATACAAGAATGATTATTTGAAGAAGCCTTTTCAGACTCAAAATCCAGAAGACAGAACCCAAAAAGGTGGCCAGGTGGCGGCAGGTCACCTGTTCTGCATTTGAACTTGAATGAAGTAGGAATCATAATAATCAAATTAAGGAACTTGGATGAGGAGACCCCAAGAAAGCATAAACATCTGACAATACAAGTGAATGTCAACAATGTGTCTAGTCAAAAAGGAGGGATATGGTCAGGTTCTGTGCTATAGCAGACCTAGGCAGGAAATGACTGAAGAGTTAACCTAGCTCATAGGACTTAGATTAATAGTTAACTGGAGTTAACTAATAGTTGAATCTTAAAATAGCCAGAAGCACAAGTCTTCAATGAGACCACAGAATCAAAACAAAAAATGCTGTACCAAGCCACCAAAAGAAAAAGTTTAGGAACTTCACAAAAAGTGGAAAAGAACTTCTTTCTGTAATTCCTTCTCTGACTTGCGTTTAGATTTCTAAAATAATTCTGCTCTGAGAATCATGGGATTATATATGACAACGTAAATCTCCTGAAGTTAGAAAAGGAATCAAAATGAGGCTGAAATAACGAAGATGGTTTCAACTACGGAGGAACTAGCATTGCTACTAATATGCAAGGGTTTACTTTATCATTAATATTTATTATATTCATTGTTGTTATGTAAGTATTGCCATTCTGTATCACCCCAGTAATCCTCCTAGGGCAGTGCTGTCTCCAACACTGACTAATCTCATTTGCTTCAGAGAAAGGTGTGTAGCTTCCATCATGGACAGTTTATTTAATAACTGTCAATAGGAGAATTTTGGTTAGTTATTGTCTTACTCCCTGATTTTTATTCCTTATAAATTGTTATATTACGTAACATACATTTAGATGTTTGTATTGGCTGTATAAACTTTCTAATCCTTTCCAAGTCCTACTGAGCTCTTGACCTCAATTCACGTAACAATGAGCTCCACAGGTCAATTATCCACTGGAAAAGAGTACATGTATTTCGTTTTATTAGTTTTACGCAGGCTCAGTCAGTCATGGTCCCACTGTGGCTACTTTGCATCTATCTGCCAGCACAAAGCAGCTGTAAAGCCAGTTTAGCTAGCTAGTGGAGGATTCCACCTGCCTATGAGGAAGGGAGATCACCTGTCAATGAATGACACCACAAAGAGCATTGTTAAGATGCTGGTACATCTTGCTGATCCCTGGCTACTAAAACAGCCCCTTGGGGCTGTGAACAGCTGATATAAGGTTATGTCAGGGATCAGCTTGGCCCCTGGTGGCCCCAGGACGAAACCTCTTTTTGCCCTCCTTTAGTTATGGGCACTGTTCCAATTGGCTGGAGCAAAGAATTTGGGTTGTTGCCTTTTAATTTCACCAGGTGATGCGTTGTTCTCTTTTTTAAAAAAAGGCTAAGAAAGAACACCAAGATCATCTTTTTGCTATCTGGCCCCCTCTTACTAATCTCCTCTGTAAACACTTCTGATGTTTTAAATCTCTGTTTATACGCTAATCTTTCCATGTCACTAATGATTTTTGCTGCCCTTCTCTAGACTGTTTTTATTTCTGCTATATCCCTTTTAAGAGGGGTGACTAGAAAGAAACAGGATACAAGGTAAGAGACTACCATCGATTACTATAATGGCATATTAATTAAACAACGCCCCTTTCCTTAGTATAGCATAACAGCTTGCTTTATTTATTTCTTTTTGGACCACTACAGTACATTGACCTTTTTTTCCTGAATGACTACAATTAAATCAGAATCCATCCATTTCTTTAAAGTAGCTAAAACTATTCTTTACAATAAGTATTACTTTGTGCTTGTCTGCATTGCATTTAGTCAGTTGTGTTCCTCAACCACTTAGCTCTCAAGTCACATGGGCACCTCTTGCAAATTATATTTATATCTTACTGGGACAGAAGATATACACCCTACACACTATCATAATAATTTCTGTACAAGGCACATGTTGTAAGATACCATTTGAAAACTTGTAACAAAGAATGTGTGCTTTGCTTAATTTGTATATAAACAGTAAACACAGTCATCAAGCAGAAAGGAAAACAAAGAAAGATCAAACAAGTGAGAAAAAGCCAGTAGGGAACATCCTTATAGAATCAGATTAGGGATGGAAGAGACCTCAGGAGGTCATCTAGTCTAATCCCCTGGACAAAGCAGGGCCAACCCCAAATAAACCATCCCAGCCAGGGCTTTGTTAAGCCAGGCCTTAAAAACCTCTAAGGATGATAATTCCATCACTTCCCTAGGTAACTCAGTCTTTCAGTACTTCACCACCCTCCGAGTAAAATAAGTTTTTCTTAATATCCAACTTAGACCTCCCCCACTGCAACTTGAGACCACTACTCCTAGTTCTTCCACCTACTACTACTGAAAACTGCTGAGTTCCATTCTCCCTGGAACCCCCTTTCAGACAGTTAAATCCTCCCTCATTCTTCCCTTCTGCAGGTTAAACAAGTCTAATTCCCTCAGTCTTTCCTCATGTAATGTGCTCCAGTCCCTCAGTCATTTTCGTTGCCCGCCGCTGGACTATCTCCAATTAGTCTATATCCTTTCTGTAGTGGGGGCCCAAAACTGGACATAGTACTCCAAATATGGTCTCACCAGTGCCAAATAGAGGGGCATAATCATGTCCCTTGATCTGCTGGCAATGCTCTGACTAATGCAGCCCAATATTCCATTAGCCTTCTTGGAAAAAGGGCACAGTGTTGACTCATATCCAGTTTCTTGTCTACTGTAACCCCCAGGTCCTTTTCTGCAGAACTGCTGCCTCGCCAGTCGGTCCCCAGTCTGTAGCAGTGCATGGGATTCTTTTGTTCAAAGTGCAGGACTCTGCACTTATCCTTATTAACCTCATCAGATTTCTTTTGGCCAAATCCTCCTGTCTCTGCATCCTCTCTCTACCCTCCAGTGCATCTATCACTCCCCCCAGCTTAGTGGCATCTGCAAACTTCCACCTACTCTTTGTCTCCTAGGGCTCAGGTAGAAATGTTTTTCAAGTTAGGGACTGAAACTATAAAAAGAAGGGACAAACACCCTAAGGCACTTTTTTCTCTCACTCTGCATTCACTGCGCCTGAAGCGACAAAGGAAGCATCCACTGGACTGTGAAGGACAGGTCCTGACCCTGACTCTGGGCTTTAGTCAGTAAGGCTGCTGAAAACGTGGTGAGAAACTTTGCTTGAATCTGATAGTTAAGTTAGGTATTAGTAATGTCTCATGTTTATTTTTCTTGTAAACATTTCTGACTTTTATGCTTCACTACTCATACTCAAAAATCTCTCTTTGTAGTTAATAACCTTGTTTTATTATTTTATCTAATCCACTGTGTTCATATTGAAGTGCCTGGGTAACAAGTTGCGTGCTTATTGTTCCCTTAAAGGAATAATAGTCTTAATATAATTTGTATTGTCCAGGAGAGGGCTGGGCAGAACAGGACATATATTTCTTGGAGAAAATCTAAGGCTGGAGATTTGTTGGGGTCACCCTGCAGTATAACCAAGGCTGCTGAGAGCCAGAGTGTAACCCAAGTGTGGCTGACAGGCTGAAGTTACACACATACTCAGGATGTGGCTTGCATGCTGGAAGGCTGTTTGTGAGTGGCTCAGGTGGGAACTACTTCAGCACGGCCTTGTAAGGCACCCCAGGTTGCAGGGAAGGGGTGACAGCTGCTCATTAGTTTTGATTGTATGTTGGTATATCACACTTCATGGACTTACAAACTGGTGTTGTGCATAGTACTCTATCAAAAGTTTTCTAGAGATCACGTGTTTTACTCATCTCTCAGGGAAAGGAAGGTTTAGTCTACATGGCTTCCTAGCAGTCTTTTGAATAATATCATATCACAACTACAGCTGGTCACAAATTTTCTATTGGAAAATGCTGATTTGTGAAATTGAAACATTCCATCGGAATAGGTCAATTTCAATGAAATGTCTGATGGAAACCAGACCTAAGAAGCCTATGTGGCAGGTGTCTGGGTTTCTAAGCTCCTTATCTGGCAGAAGGCCAGGGAGCATTTCTTGTTTCAGAAACACTAAAATGTCCCCCTTGAGAGAATGCTTCAGGGCAGCGGCACCAAGCATAGCACGTCCCGCCCCATACTCCCCCAAGGTGATCCCCAGACTCCCTCTGCCCTGGCCTCGTGCCCCTCCCCCAAGTGGTCGCCAGAGCCCCCCCAATTCATGTCCTGCTGGACCAGTCCCCGGAGCCCTCTCCAACCCCCATTGCCTCAAACAGCCAAATTTCCCTCCCCAGTCACCTGCTTCTACCACATTATGGCCTCTCCTCATCTCCCCATGGCTGTTATCTGGAGTCTCCTTGGTCCCTCCTTCTACCCAGAGCCTCTTTCCTACCCCTCTGCTATTCCAACCCGCAAAGGGGCACTGCACCACTAACTGGATCATAGTCCAATAGCTTCACCTCCTGGCTCCAAGCTCAAAGTGTACATACGCACGCACACAGCTTTGCTACACAAATCCCAGCCAATACCCACTCCTCTTCCCCTACCCCATCTCTGCTACTTGGCTCAACTGGGGGCACAGAGGAACGTGGGGAGGGGAGGGAAGGGGAGCAGGCGAGTGAAATGCCAGGTGGCTCAGGCCAGCCCCTTGCATCCCATTTTTGGAAAATAAGATTGTCCTACTTTCTGGGTGGGGAACTGGCGGACGATTGGGGAGCTTGGAGGGACAATTGGAGAGTTAGGGGAGGAAAGCTGGCAGGGACTCTGGACCTTGACTAGACTTTGACCAAGAAATTTGGACTTTGACAAAAAATAATTGACTACCTCTGCTTCAGGATTTCTAAAACTAAGCACTGTGAAATTTCAGTTCTGTAAAAAATGTTGAAGTTGTGATTTTTCATCCCAAATCAGGAATAATCTTTTCCTCAAAACCTCAGTTTCTCATGGAACTGAAAGAGTTTCCCAGCCAGCTCCACTGACAACCTTAAAAGAGCCCACCTGCCTTTTTAAAGTTGCACGGCAGAGCAAAATTTGGTGATTAGTGGGATGGTGACAGCCAATACTGAAGGTACAAATTGAAGAGATTCTACTTAAATGCTGGAAAAGGGATTAGGGTGCTACAAGAGATCCACTGCAAATTAACATTAAGTACATTACTCACAGTTAATCCAACTCCAATGAAGATGCATATCATTCCAATGGTAATGTAAGCACAGCAGCGTCTTCGTGGGAGTGCGCTTCCTACAGAGGAACTGTAAATGAAATGTTTGTTTGATTAGATACAAACAAAAAATAATTAGATCAGGAGCAGCAGTGCACTATAGATGCGAGACCCTTCTGGAAACAGACCTGCTCGATGACAATTCCCCATTTACAGTTACATTTTGTGACCTATTAGTTAGCCACTTTTTCAAATCTTTTAATATGTGCCATGTTAATTACATATCACTCTAGATTTTTAATCAAAATGTTGTGTGGTACGAAGTCAAACACCTTACAGAATTCTAAGTATATTCACCACTACTAACTTTATCAACGAAACTTGCAATCTCACCAAAAAAAAAAAAAAAGATATTAAGTTAGTTTTACAGGATCTATTTTCCATAAACTCATGTTGATTTGAATTAATTACATTACCCTCTTTTAATTAATTATTATTCAAGCGTCATATCACCTACTCCATTATCTTGCCAAGGATCGATGTCAGGTTGACAGGCTTATAACTACCCAGTCATCCCATTACCCTTTTTAAAAATTGGCACAACATTAGCTTTCTTTCAGGCTTCTGGAACTCCACCAGTGCTCAAAGACTTGATAAAAAAATCATTAATGGTCCAGCTCCTTAGCCAGCATTTTTAAAGCTTGTGGATGCAAGTTATCTGGAATTGATGATTTAAAAGCATCTAACTTTAATAGGTTCTGTTTAACATCCACTTGAGATATTAGCAGAATGGAAAGAGTCTCATATAATGAGACGGCATGATCTTTCCCCCCCCTCAAAATACAGAATAGAAATATTTATAGAACACTTCTGTCTTTTCTTGTTCATCTACTAATGGACCAATACCATTGTGCGGATCCTTTTGTTCCCAATATATTTGAAAAACTTATTGTCCTTAACTGTGCTAGTCACAGGATCCTCCTTCTGTCCCTTGGCTTCCGTTTGTCAATTTTCTACAATTCTTAACTTTTGGTTTATATTTTTTTTTACTATCCACGTCTCTTTTCTTCAATTTGTTTATATTAATTGTTTACAAAAAATTTTAAAGCTGTTTTCACTTCTCCTCTAAACCAATTTGGTTTTTTAACCTACACAACCTTCTTTCTCAATTGTGGCTTTTTGGGCATCTAGTAAGGTGTTCTTAAAATGATTCCTGATTATCATTCAAATTTTTCTGATTAAACTTTCCCGCCCAACCGACCTGGTTCATAATTGTTTTCAGCTTTGTGAAACTAGCCCTATTATAGCACCAAGTAGATATATTACTTGTCTGGACATTTTTCTGTTTGCATAGTATAAATGTGATCAATTCTTAATCCAAAGGTTCAACAAATCAACATAGGTCTTCACTGAGCCCTCTAACCAGAAAGCTGATTGTTGGAGAGAAGCACCAAATTTTGACAACGCAGTTGAACCCCCTGTAGCATCCATGATGGGGAAAACGCAGGTTTGCTTTAATTGAACTATTTACTGGACAATAAAATTAAAATTGCAGGTGCACTAACATGGGCTCCACAATTTTTTCCTTTTCCTGCTAAAGGTGACTGTGGATTTGTGGCACAGGGGAGGATTTTATTGTTTACTTTCCATGAGGACATTAACAGTGGGGCTCTGCACGGGTACAGGAATCCCCCCGTTTGGATCAGCTTGCAGAATCAGGACTTTATTTTGCAGGATCAACTTTTACAGGGAACTATCAGTGCCCAATGCGGCAAACAGATGAACGTTAATTTGACTGTTGATTGTGGGATATCTATCTAGAACTTGGAATGACCATTACCACCCAGTATAGCACTACTGTTGTAACAATACTTAGCACCTTCGCTGCACTTTTTTAATCAGAAGATCTTGAAATACTTTGAAAACCATTATATAAATACTTAACATCTCTCAAATAGAAGACATCCATTTGTGGTAAATAGCACTTTAGTCCTTATTTCCGACACCATCCCCCAAATTTAAGTATATTTGTAAACACTAACCAAATAAACAGAACGGACAGAAAATATGTAAGTAACAATAAGAATCTTTCAAGCTATTTCACTGTCTTAGCCCTCACTTCCCTGTACTCTCTTCCCCCAGCCTTTTTTTCCTTAAAACCTGTCAAACCATGCTGTGTTAAATTTAAATTAGGATTGGAAGCTCCTCGGGGCAAGACCTGTCATTTGGATTTGTCTGTAACATTCCAGGCACTCCTATGGTACTATTTCAAATTATAAAGCAAAATAATTTCTCTGCTCAGACGGTCGTTATAAAGTGTCTTGAGCAAAGTCACAGAGTGAGTCAATGGCAGAAATAAGAGTAAAGCTCAGCAGTCTGAAACCTAAGACTTCATCTCTAACCACTGGACAACACTCCCTGCCCTCAATGTTACATTACTTAGCCCAGCAGAGGCCTGGTACATTCACAATTTAAAACTAGATCACCTAAATTTAGAAGGGGAAATAAGGTCTTTATTAAGTTTTGAGGTACACCAAGGTAAATGTCCAAGGCTGTCTTTTTGAGTGATGAAAAATCCCTGATTATAAAGACTTTAGTGTGACTTGTGAGAATACAACATAACAGATTCTTTTAGATTTGTTAGTAAAAGACAAACCAGAAATGGCAAAACTAAAAATCAGATTTATCTTCACAGAAGAGTGTCTCTAAACTCTAACGAACTCCTCAATTTGGTATTGTGATTATCCACAAACAATTTTCTGGAATAACTTGTTCAGAGTTTTTCACTAACAGAAGAACTCTGCTTGAATTCTTCCTAAAAGCATACAACCATTAGTGTTCTTCTACCAATCATGAAATATGAAAAATATTTGCATATAAGAGGATCATCATGATTCTAAAAACCAAACTCCTTTAGAGTTTACACATACATTTCAGTCAATTTCAACTCAATAACTCCAATGGCATTTGACAAATCATTTTACTTTTGTATGTTCTTGTGGCGCATCTGAAAATTAAACTAACTGAACAAATCACTGGCAACAAGCAAATCAAACAATCCTTGGGCTATCAGTCATCATCTGGACTGCAAACTCTGGGGCAGGAACTCTGTCTAGTTTGGCAAGTCTGAAGACAAGTTTGACTAAAGCCCTATTTCAGCAATCCATCTTTAATATGCAATATTAAGGGCTGGGGAAGAAGCTATGTGAGATGAAATAGACAGCTCTTTAGCAACAAGCTGCTTAAACTTACACAGCTCTCTGCCCCTCAGTGAATGTATAATTCATCTCTACAAACTGATGCCTTTGGTTAGTTTTATTTTGGGAGATGGTAGTAGCAGGAATGGAAAAATATTGCCAAAAATATACCTAACCTAAAATGCAATCTTTTGTCTGAATATTTTAAAGTATTCTTCCGTTCCCTCAGTACCCTATGTTTAATGCTATCCCCACCACCTTCCTCTCCCCCTATAAACACAAACACATTTTTGAAGTTTTTCAGTTACAGACTCAACAGAGCTGACAGTTCTTCTGCTGGGCTGGCTATTCCTGGCAAGCCCTGGGGTAAGAGGCACACAATAATCAAGCAAAACAGTCAGCTTACCACAGACAGAAGCAAGACAATGCTACAGTTTTATTTAAGGTAGAAAACCTCTTTGCATAGTGTAGGATGGAGACCTCAAAAGTTTGGATAGCACCAAAACTTTTGATGCATTATCCAAAATATCCTTTGGAATCTGCTATTATTGCCTATAAGTAACCTAGGGTACGTCTACACTGATTCTTCTGCATCAGGCTCCATGGATCGATGCAGTGGGATCGACTGAGCGGACAGTGGAGACCCACTCAATCTATCCCGGAAGTCCTCTCCGTTCGATGCAATAACTCCATCTCCCGAAAAAGAGGACATTTCCCATCAGCACTGTGCAGTGAAGACACCACAGTAAGGGAGTGTAAATTGATGGGGATATGCATTCCACAGTATATAGCTTGTGTATCTCTCGTCACCCCAGTGCGGCAGTGTAGACCAGGCCTTAGAGACCATACACAAGACCCTAAAAGTAACAGGCTGGGGCTGCTAAAATTTGAAATTTTACTTTTGAGATTCCCCTAGGCAAAAGACAGATCAATTCTGATTATAACAAGAGAGTCATCTGATTTTTTTATTTAGATAGGATTTGTTCAAATGTTACACATTTTATATTTAAGTTAAGTGATTTATAGTTAGAAACACAGCAACCAGGCACCTGGACAAAAAATAAATAGGTTATCCAGTGCCATGCAGTAGTATTTGAGATCCAATCATTGAAGTCATTGCTGCCGTCTTAGTAGCCATGCTTTAAACAGTAAGGGTGAACATGAACCAACCGAACAAAATCCCCAAAGTAAACCCAAATACAGAACCCCTCCATCTATCCTCACACAATCCTGAAAACTGGCCAATAATGCTTTCTGGTTAAAAGTATCAAAAATTGTTGAAAGATTTAATAACGTTACTATACAGATCTTATCCTTGTCCATTACCAGCAATAATAATGGTTCTGGGTGATACCCCTAGCCTGAAACCAGACCAAGAGGGATCAATGTGATACTGGAGAAATTCATCAGACTCCATTTTTTGTTCCTAGCTTCCACTTTGAATAAGCAAAAAAAAAATCACTCCCCTATTGCAAGCTGCAGGTCAGCAATATTTCTGAGCATGTGCAGTACAAAAGTAGGGGAAAGGTCTGCTGAGCTTCAAAATTAGGGAAAGGTCACAGGGCTGCCATGTGCAAAGTTCATAACCTGAGGTAAACAAAGGCAGTGAACACGTGTGGAATGTTGAACGTTTGGAATGCTGGCACACGTTCAAGAATGAGGTAAACAATTGGTACTGAGCATGTGCAGAAAAGATCTGAGCGTAGACAGAACAGTATAAAAGGCAGATTAAGATGGTTGAGAGAGGAGACCGGAATCAGGGGTTCGGAGATGCTGGAGAAGAATAGAGAAAAGTAGAGAAACAGAGAGAAGGAGCTGACCTGAAACTGAAAGCAACAGCAAGCAGTGGAATCAACAGATAGAGTAACGTGACAGTTTAATTATAATATAGTATAGGATTAGTGTTAGTGTTTGTATGTTTCAGTTGATAAAGATGTATGGATGCGTGTTAATTGTAAATTGCATAGGTAATCTTAAAATACATACAATTTAAGATTTGCTGTCAGCAATCTGTTATAAACTGGCAATATGTAACAGAGTGCAACCACTTTGAATCATTTAAACTATATGCTAGTGCAGTTTTACATGTTTTAACTTGCAACAGGAGATGTGTGTCTGATTCGTGTTTTAGATTATTAGTGCATTAGGGATTATTATTTATATTAATAAAAAGATACTTTGTTTTGGAAACAATATTGCTTGTGTTAATCATTTAATTGGAAGGCTGAACACACGTCCTTCAAGTAGTTCCTTGACTACCCTGGAGATCCTTAGGAGAGAGAGATTCAAGGGGCGACAGGTAGACTATTCTAGGTATGTCCGAAAACCTGTTTTTCAGGGTACCAAATGTAATACGTGGAATATAATAAACTGGAGCTGACACACTACCACTTTCCTGGTGATGTGTTCTTATTAAAAAGGGATGCTGAAGAGAGGACGGTAATTGGACAGCTGTTAATGGACAAAACCTAGAGTAAAGAACAGAATTTCAGACATGTAGATGAACACAATTTGTTGTGGGGAAGAGTCAACATAGCTTTTGTAAAAGGGAAATACCTCACCAATCTACTAGAATTCTTTGAGGGAGTAAACAAACGTGAGAACCAGTGGATGTACTGTACTTGGCCTTTCAGAAAGCTTTTGACAGGGCCCCTCACCAAAGGCTCTTAAGCAAACTAAGTAGTGATGGGATACGAGGGAGTCTTCTTGTGGATCAGTAACTGGTTAGAAGACAAGAAACAAATGAAACAAGAAAATAAATGGTTAGTTTTCAGAATGGAGAGAGGTAAATACCGGTGTCCCCCAGGGATCTGTACTGAGACCAATGCTTTCAATATATTCACAGATGATCTGGAAAAGGGGGTAAACAAAGAGATAGCAAAGTTTGCAGATGATACAAAACTACCCCAGATAGTTAAGTCCAAAGCAGCCTGTGAAGAGTTGCAAAGGGATCTCACAAAACTGGGTGACAGGGCAACAAAATGGCAGATGAAATTCAACGTTGAAAAATGCAAAGTAATGTATATTAGAAAACCTAATCCCAACTATACATACAAAATGATGGAATCTAAGTGACTTGTTACTACTCAAGAAAGAGATTGAGTCATTGTGGACTGTTCTCTGAAAACATCCACTCAACTGTACAGCAGCAGTCATAAAAGGTAACAATGTTAGGAACCATTAGGAAAGGGATAGTTTGTAAGACAGAAAAAATCATAATGCTATTATATAAATCCATGGTGCACTTACATTTTGAATACTGTATGCAGTTCTAGTTGCCCAATCTCAAAAAATATATATTAGGAATGGAAACGGTACAGAGAACAGCAACAAAAATGATTAAGGATATGGAACAGCTTCCAACTTAGGAAAGATTAAAAAGACTGGGACTTTTCAGTTTGAAAAAGAGATGGCTAAGAGGATATGATAGAGATCTATAAAATCATGAATGGTGTGGAGAAAGTGAATGGGGAAGTGTTTTTTTACCCCTTCACATAACAAAAAAAACTAGGGGTCACCCAACGAAATTAATGGGCAGCAGGTTTAAAAACCAAACAAAAAGAAGTGCTTCTTCACACAACCACCAGTCAAGCTGTGGAAACTTGTTGCCAGGGGATGTTGTGAAGGCCAAAATTATAACTATCTGATTCTTTTAAATCCAAATTAATGGAGGATATGCCTATCAGTGGCTTTAGCCAAGATGGTCAGGGATGCAACCCCATGCTCTGGGGTCCCTGCGCCTCTCTCTGTCCGATGCTGGGTCTGGACAAAAGGGGATGGATTGCTTCATGATTGTATTGTTCTGTTCATTCCCTTTGTAGCATTTGGCATTGGCCACTGTCAGAAGACAGGATCCTGGGCTAGATGGACCATTGGTCTGACTCAGGATGGCCGCTTTTATGTTATAAAATGGTTTCTTGAACATTTCTTGAACAGATGGCAATTCCTCCTCAAAAGGAAGCCGTATTAATAATGGCCTCAAATCCCTGCTTTGTCCTTAGGCAGATATGAAGAATAAGAGTCAATCTCTAAAGGTAACATCTCCCCAAGAACATCTAGGTTCAGTAAGTCAAACTGGGTTAGAGCAAACCAGCAAATACCACATCTCTGCAAATCCATTTCTGCTGAACAAGGCAGCTCAGCCAAATCCCATCAGTCTTATCTTTAAAAGAGACTGATGGTTCCCTACTGAGGGAAACACTCAACTTTAACTAAATTGTAGCAGGAGAAACCATCGACAACTTGATACATTCCTGAGTCTGGATTTCACAGATGCAATGGCTAAAGAGGCAACAAAGTCTCTTCACTTTGACCTTCACTCCAGAAACATCTAAGTTCTCCGTGATGCAACTGATCAGACTTCAATTAAGCCTTCCATCGCTGTTGCTGGACATTATGTACCACGCTTACTTCGGAGGATGATTTGAGGAGGGAGAAGTATTCCAGATGTCCCAGTGTTATTGGTTGCAAAACAAACCACGTTATGCATTTTTACTAGACCACTAGGATGATCTCCCAATGAATGTGCAGAAACAATCCCAAATATTGTTTGTTTGTTTTTTTATTGGATCTCTCAGACTCTAAGCACAGAATTCCAGATCCAACATTCCAGACCTGACCTGCTACGTGTGCAGGAGCAAGGAAAATCTCTGATTTCAGCAAGATGAGGATCTGATTGTGACAACAGGTTATTTATAAACATCTTAGCGTTCCAGTCACCTCACACAGGCAAAAAACTTGAGTATGCCCACAGGTAAGAACTGAGACAGAAACTATTTGGGACTGGCCCATGAAGGCCAGGTGCTCCAAAGAAAACACTTGGACACACTTTGGTGCAGGTGGACCATAGCACCATTCTATGCTATGCAACACTGTCCATGCTAAGCAGTTTGGTTTCGGTTAACCAGTGCAATGCATATACACAATACTCCTGCCAACCATTTTTATGCCTGTACATTGTGCTACCTATCTCAAAATTGCAGTTACAGCTTCCTGGAAAAGATGCAAAGCAAGGTTGTGAGGGCATGGCTGATGACATATACCCCTATTACAGGTACATAATATACATACATAGTGTGGTAAAGTCAGGCCAGATGGCTACAAAACGGTATGCCAGGGCAGGTACATGAGCCCTAGACTGCTAAAGGCCCTTTCCCCCGAAAGGCAAAGGTGAGGTTACTGCAGGGCAACTAGTGACACCTGGACCCAATTAAGGGCTACATGAGGCCTACTTAAACCCTGCCTCCCCTAGAGGGAAGGGGGAACAAAGAAGGAGAGAAAGGAGCTGCCAGAAGGTTTGTGGCGGCTGGAGGAGACACTCCCCCAGACTAGGAGATTGCTTCTCTGCAGCCTGAGAAGCGGGGAGAGAGAGAGAGAGGAAAAACCCTGGCCCCAGCCTGTGGGAAGAACGGGTGTGTCTCTGACCCTCCAGGACTTTACCACCACCTCTATAGCCCTGAGAAGGAGCCTCCCTAGCCCTGGGTCAGATACATGGACTAGGACTACCCGCCCCTCCCCCACGGGTTGAAGGACACGCCACAGGCTTGAATTAAGGCCTGCACCAAACGCTCCGCAAGAGAGGTGCCGAGGGGAAGAGACAAAAGACTTGTCCAGGTTGGGGCAGAGTTACCTCAGGCCACACTGCCAAAGGAGACTGCTGCCAATAGGCGAGACCAAGGGGGGTTGCTATACCACAATAGATATATATTTGTGGTGTTGGGGGTATAGGAGGGAAAAAAACACAACCCCCTTTCAGGCAGCTAGCAGCCATGGGAGACCCAGGAGGGAGCAATGCGTGTACCTTCTGCCACACTGCAGCTTAGTTCCACACGAGTCATATTGCTCTGCACACTGATGCTGAACTAAGAGTCATTGTCGAGAGATAAAGTTCACCAGGAAAATAACCAAATAAAGCATATTTGTCAATATTGAAAGCTATAAATAGGAACTTTCAGTGAGAAAAACAAGGGCACATTTTTTAATTCCTTCAAAATAGTGACTTATGGAGAGCAACTTGGAAGTCCAGAGAGGGAGAATTGTAAATATTTTACTAAAATATATGGACTGGCCCTGCTAAGTAGGGATGGTTTGCATATATGATAGCACCCTCAATTAAGCACCTCTTAGTGTTCCCTGATAGAAGAACAAGAGTTGAACTTTGGAACTGATTTTGTGATATCTGAAGCGTCTGAAGCTGAAAAAAATGAGGCTTCCTTGTGATATTTCTATATCTTGTGGCAAATGGCCGGCTTCTCCCTAGTGGGTGTCTCACTTTTGCCTCTCGTAGTGGCCCAGGGAGTCACTGGTTACCCTGTCTTCCCAGGGAGGGGGGTAGGGACCCAGGCCCGCCCGCTCCTCCGGGTCCCAGCCCAGGGGCCCTCTGAGTAGCAGCTATGTGTTGCTGGCACCTTACTTGCAGCTGCAGGCTTTTCCCCTGGGCCACTCCCCCCCCCCCCGTGTTTCTGGCTTCTTGAGCCCAGTACCTTCTTCAGGACTCCACCTCTCTCCCACACACCGCTGTACTCCCTTCTATTCTCCACTACGACTCCACACACCACTGTGCTCTGTTCTATTCTCCTCCACTTCACACACTCCTCTGCTCACCACACATCTACTCCTTCCACTCTACACTGTCTCTCAAGAGTAGAGGGTTTTTATAGGCACCTGGGTGGGCCCTTAATTGGTGTCAGCTGACTCTAATTACCCTTTGGCTAGTCTATAGGGAATAAAGCCTGGAGCATTCTAGCACTTACATAGTGCCCTTCTAGAACTTTCCCAGTGCCCTCTGCCCTTGCTATACCACAACCTATATAAATTCCAGATAGAAATGTACAAAACAAAAGCTAAACAGTTAGTAGGCTGTGGGGGTCACAGGACAAACCAGCAGCTTCCTGGCTCAAATTAATTAAAAACTCAGCAAGGCCTCATATGCTTAGCATGTGACTAGAATTCTTTAAACAAAAGAATTCTAGTCACATGCTAAACAGTTTTAACAAGTCTTCTTGGGAAGCTTTCAAATGTATTGGTTTAAGCTGCTTTACTGCACTTGTATTTATCTACAAAGAATTTCCAAATGTTCTCAGTAGGAGAAAGTTTCCTCAAGCTAATTGCCTTATGATACAAGCAATTTTAGCCTTATGTCAAGATGACAGGACTGAAGTTTCACATTTGACCACTAGCAAGCCACCTGTTAATGGTTCTTCCTCAGCCATTCAGAACTGCTCTTCACCCACTAGCTGTTCTTGAAAAAAGTTACTAACCTTCTGTAACTGTTCTTCAAGATGTGCTGCTCCTGTCCATTCAATGTCGGGGGTAGGGGTGGGGTCTGTGTGCGTGTGTGTGCGTGCGTGCGCGCAATTTTTCCCCCAGTTGTATCCGTAGGGCACATAAGTATAAGGGGACTGCCAGCCCCTGCCACTCCCCTCAGTTCTGTTTTGCGGGAACTTCGATAGAGAAGGAGAGGGGGTCATGGAATGTATTGCTCATGTCCAAGAAAGACAGTTACAGAAGGTTAGTAATAGTTTTTTCTTCTTCAAGTTCTTGCTCATGCCCATTTCATGTCAGATGACTTACAAGCAGTACCTCTGGAGGTGGACCAGGAGTTCACAGATGTGCTGACTGCAATACCACTCTGCCAAAGCCTGCATCGGTCCAGGCCTGTTGTGTGATGATGTAATAATGCGACATGAAGGAATGAAGAGAAGACCAAGTCCTAGTTCTGCAAATATCCTGTTTTGGAACCTGAGCTAAGAAAGCCACTGATGAAGCCTGTGCCCTTGTTGAATGGGCTGTCAGAGTGACAGGAGGCATGACCTTTGCCTGTTCATTACAAGTTCGTGTGCAGGTGGTGATCCAGGAAGAAATTCTCTGATGAGCCTGGCAGACCCTTCATTCACCTGGCAACCGCGATGAAGAGCTGTGTGGATTTTCTGAAGGGCTTGGATCTTTTCATGTAGAAAGCCAGTGCTCGCCTGACGTCCCAGGTGTGCAGGCATCTCTCTTCACTGGAGCTGTGAGGCTTTGGAAAAAAGATCGGCAGGAAGATGTCCTGGTTGACATGAAACTGTGATACCATCCTTGGCAGAAATGCGGGGTGAGGGTGCAGCTGAATTTTATCTTTGTAAAATGCAATATAGGGAAGTTCCGATATTAGAGCCTTGATTTTGGAGACTTGCCTTGCTGAATGTAATTGCCACCAGAAAGGTAACTTTCCACAACTAGTGAAAAAGTGAACTGGATGCAGTGGGCTCAAAGGGAGGTCCAGTACGTCTGGACAAAGCTAGGTTAAGGTCCCATTGTAGCAGATAGGACTAGCCTGCTTTACTTTACTGCGTTAGTGCATGCGCACTCTTAAAAAAATCATCAAAAGCGTTTTACATTCTATGGGGAACAATTTATATATTAGAATTTGTTTTTCTTGGCACCAACCTGGTCTCCATTGGTGCATGCAAGTCATTTGCACAATGCATAAAGGAAACATTCAAATTTAAGTTTGTGACTGTTAATTTCACCATCCTTTCTGCACTCGCCACTGGAAGTTATGTTGTTAACCGGTCAGATTTTCACATTTGCTGAATGCTCAAGTGACTCAGAAGTCAGTCTCATTTACAAAGTAACTCCAGCAGTTAGGAGCCTTAATCACCTAAATTAAAATCCCTGCTTTAGGAACTGATCTGTTCTTGTCAGAACTAAAAAGCCCCCCTTCCTTTTTCACCCCAACCCCCCCCCTCCCCCCTACAACAAGTGCAACAAGAGGTCTACCAACCAATCAACACAAAATTACAGCTACAAAGTTTAACAATGTGTCCCCTCAATCTCAAAACTAGGGGCTTGTACTTGATAAAAAATAGCGCCACCACGCTCCATGCCCTCAAACAATTCTCTGTTATCAGTCAAGATAGTTACAGCTTGCATATTAAACAGTTTCAGTAAAGGTCTGGATTTATTATTTATACTACACTACAGATGTGCTTGTCCCTTTAAGGACAAATCAAATAAGAGGTCCGTGCTCCAAAGAGACTATACAGCATAACCTAGCAAAAAGTTGACAACAAAGAGGAGGGAAGAGAGAATGAGGATTACAGCAATAACGTAAGGTGATATACCTGTGACCATTCTGCTGGTTCATTTTTAAAATAAATATTTGAATACACTGTGCTTTGGAATAGTTTCAGCAGAGAGATGACTCAGAGGTCAGCCATGCAACGCTGCATGCGAGTTTTTGAAATATAACTACTAACCACAATTAATGTAGTACTTGGTTCTGAAGAGAAAAAGTCTGTGTGTAGTTACTGCCAATACAGTAGAATAGGAATATCCAATGGAGGGCAATTAATGCAGACTCCAGAATGACTTCAGTAGTATATGCAGGGTGCCAAGCACTTTTGAAAACCAGGCCACTTACATAGGTACCTAAATGTGAAAGTCTTGGCCTAAAACTCTCCACTGCTCCAGGCCTCTGCCTATTCTTTCATATGATGTATACCCAGTGTTGATGGTTTTTCCCTCTCTCAATGCAACATATACTACTCCCATTATTGGAAGTAATATAAATATATCAGGGGAAGGCAGGATCCTCTGAAGAACTTTAGCACGGGAAATAAGTTTGTCCAAGTAATATTTTCATCTCCCATTTCAGGCCATTAATTTACAGTCATCTCGCTTGAAACGTACATTCCAGGCAACATTAGGAACCATCATTTTTAGTGCTATTTGAAAGTTACCAACATACCAATCAACTGTTGCAAAAGTTGAATTTACTTTCTAAATATATATTTTAAATATGTGGCTTGCTTCTTTAACTTTCCTTCTTAAAGTTTAGTCTTGATGTAACTCCTCATTCCTTACCAACTAATAGGTAAGTCAGAAATAATTCCATAACTAGACTGTAAATATTAAGCAAGCTATTGCAATAAGACACTTAACATGAATTAATCTCTGCATTCATGAACACAGGAAAAAACAAAATATTTTCCAAATCAATAAATATTTTCCCTTCTACCACTGCTCTCAAGCTGAAGGCAAGGTGGATTATACAGTTACAAAGCTTCCTGATTAACTGCATGAAATGGTAAACTTCAAGAACATTAAATAAAAATGTAAGCTGCTGTTAAATGAAGTAATCCATCGCTTTCTATTGCTAGCAGTCTATTTCTTCCTCAGACATTGAAAATCAAAGCAAAGCAGTTAGTAATCAAGCCTGCATATGTTAAACATTTACTAATTTGTCTGGAAAAAAGAGGGGAGGGTTCACGTATCATGCTTTTTAGTCTTGGTATTCTCAGGGGTAGAAAGCAAAATCTGCATATCAGTCTGTTCTCCAGTAATATTTCACATAAGGTTAACCAATTCAAATTGGTTTTTAACATCTTTCCAATAATTTTTAGGAAACTTACATTTTTTTGCAATGTGGGCATTTTGCCAATGTGTTAAACCTCAGTTCCATCCACTGTAAAAGAGAAAGAAAAAAAAAAAGTTGAAAAACACTAGCCTGAGAAAGTGTTTATTTTACTTCATGTTCAATGTCACTGGGGATCACTGCAAAAACATTTTGCTTCTCATGCTTTAATCTGGCTTGTTTCTTACTTAATTCCATAAATGGGATGCCCTTTTGCCAGCAACAATGTTGCACTCCTTGGATTGGGATTTCCACGTTAAGTAATTTCCCATGACTTGCCTAACCGTTACATGCTCGTTTGACGTAGCATGGGCTCTGTTTACAACAGCAGCAAATGCAATACAGTATAATTAATCAAGTCATTTCTCCCAATTCAAAGACTATGAGCACCCTCTGAACAGAACAAGTGTATTTTCTTTGGAACATCCCTCCGTTCAAAATATTATTCATGTAAATTCTAATAAAGCTTCCCTTCTGCACACATTTTTACTTTTTTAAATCTCTTTTCTTGATGATCAACTTGAATTTTATTTCACTTGCAGGTCATTCAGTAAAGTGAAAAACAGAATTGATTCATTTGGAGGAGAAAAGGCACTACACTCTAACACATTGTCTAAAAGGGACTATTTAAAAAATCAGTTTTATATTACCAAGAGAAACACACACTACACCCAGAATGCTCCACACAGAAAATAAAAGCAAAATCCCATTTGCGATACACCCTTACAAAGGGAACAATCTTGACATAGTTGTAGCTAGTGTGGTTTCAATTACAGCATAAACAAAGCCTGACATTTTAGATCTGAACCACAAATAATTACCATGCCATTCTGTGTTAAAACACAAGTTACTACTAGATTGGTTCCAGCAAGTTTACCTTAACCAGTGGAGATAGGAATTTTTTTTTTTTTTGTGAACCACGTTAATGCACTGGACCACCTGGGCAAGAGGTCAATGTGTTATAGAACTGTTTCATCAGCATCAGACAAAAATAATCCCTGTTCATATTAGTCAGGGAAAAGTGTAAAATACGTGTTGCTACCTCCATTTCAAATACAGCTAGCAAGAATTCACAGTCCTATAAATCTTCTGAACATGCTGCCTATTGTCTTACTGCGCCTCTCATACACATAAGATCCCATCTCTACAATAGGAGCAGAACAATGCTTGACACATCTAGCATGATTTGTCTGCACTGCCCCTTCAACCTCAAGAATTTAGGCACCTGTCATGTTACAAATTCTCAGTAAATCCATAACATGGCTTCTGAATGCTATGCCTTGATTTTTATCTCCATGTAAAATCAGGAGTAACTTTACTGAAGTAAGTGGTAGTATAGTGGTGCAAATCTGATATAAAAAATGTTGTAAGAGGGTAAAAACATGTTTGTGAAATCAGTGCCCCAAGTCCATCTTAAGAAAAGCTATAAATCCCTGTGTGGGGAACTCAGAGACAACAAAAAAGAAAAAAGACCTTTACCTAGAAGTAAACCCATAACAGGAGCTGGTACATGTAGCAGTTCCAGACTCAGACATGGGAATTTTGCAGTCATGCAAAATTAGCTTTGCAAGTCAGCAGTAAAGTTTTGAAGGGGGGGCTACTGATAAGATAGTAAAGGAAGGGTCTATCATTGGCTTAGCAGATGCATTGGCTGAAGTAGAGATATAAAAGGGGTCGTCAGACCAAGGCTTTTTGGGGAGCCACAAATCAAGAAGGGAGTACACCAGAATAGCACTGCGCAAAGGGTCTGATCAGCCGTTTTGCCTCTCTCCAGCTTGTCGCTCAAAGTAATAGGGTAGGGTGTCAGAGCTGATAACACGTGGGGCTTTGTTCTGTGGATGATAACCTGGGTGTGAATACAATAGAGGTTCCACCTGGATGAAAATATAGTATAAAAGTAAGGAGAACCTGGCCATGGTATGTTTATTTTTTTGCTGCAGCTGAGTTCATTCATATATGTGGTGAGTAGTAAATGTTAATGTAAAACTAGTAATAATTGTAACTGGTTTGTGTACTTGTGTTATTGTAATCAGTTGTTTTTTAAGTTTTATCTGTGTGTTAAGAATTTGTAAAAGAATAAGAGAAGATAATTTGTGATAAGGTAAAATCCCCCAATAAATAGTGGATTTAGATTGGATATAGAATGTGTTATTGTATAAATGAATGATAGATTTATGAACCGCTGACCAGGTCTTGGACTAAGACAGGTTACAGCCACCCTCATCCGTCCACAAGTTGGTCGGGTGAATAGCAAGGGAGGCCTATCTGAACCTAGTGACCCAACGGGCAGGCCCGGTGTGTGGACTGAAAGGTCCATTCCTTTTCCCTCCAAACATGAGCCCCTGCAGCTCTGTTGCTCAGTAGAGCTGCGACAGCAGGGGACTAACATCCTATGAGTGTCTGTACCTTTCCATCCCCCTCCCGCTAAATAAGCGTTCCGTTATTGGATGCATTCACCTCAGCAGTATTACGAGCTGAAATTGAAATGGTGCAGATTCCTCAATAAGTCAAGCCTAAATTGTATAAACGTGTGCATGTAAGTGTGTCTTAAGAATTAATCCCTTTAGAAAATCCACTGTTTTATGCAAGGAATAGAAAGTCCCATTTCAAGTTGTAAAACTGACACAGAGTCATGAACTAGTGAAAGCAGATAAGGTAAAAAAACAACCACCTTCTCCCTCTCTCCTCCAAGCCCCCCCCCCCTCCGCCCCGCCCGTCTAAGGCGTGAAAAATAGACGAACTGAAAAGTTTTTTAACCCTTTGTCACCACAAAAAAGATTTAACTAAGACCCTATAATTGTACTGCATGTAAATCCAAACTACATCACAATAGCATTTAATTGTGTGAAGAAAGCTGTCACACATACTTAGAAAGTCTAGTATGAAAAAGGCCTAAATAGATTCCTGGTCATCTCACTCAGTCGTTTTAGTTAATAAACCACGTGAGTCCACTACTACACATATGAATCATTGAAACGTGGTAAGAGGACCTGGAGTTACTGTTTCTAGAGCAATAAGCATTCTTGCTCTGTCACTGGTTATATTTTAAAATCTCTCTGGGGAAAACAGGGGGGAAATCAGTCATCTGAATTACAATTTTCTAAGGTAATCTCAGTTCAGAGAGAATTCTGATAAAAGTAATTGCGCCTTGATGACCATGCAGTTAAGACTACAAAAGTTTCTCCACAAATGTTTTTGTTGCAAGGATACCAGCTTTATTTTGGCCCGGTCTACACTTACCTTCCAGATTCGGCGGCAGTCGACGAGAGACATGCAAGTAACGTAAGTAACGCAGCACTACGCCACTTACTGGGGTGGTTTTCCTACATCAATTGCTGGATCGACTGAGCGGGTCTACACAGACTGCTCAGTCGATCCAGAGCAATTGATCCGACAGCGGCAAATTTGCCACCGTCAGTGTGGCCTCAGACTTTGTATCTTCAACATGAATTTAAGATAATGTTTTTATCCTATTTATAGTTGATATGCTGTTAACATATCCTATTTTTGTGTTCAGTCTATGTTTTGATTGATACCTTTAGCCGGATTATTTGCTAGTTTCTTTTTCCTTCTGATTCACCTCTGAAATGCTTCATTAGCCATGGTAAAAGTAAAGAGTGCAGCTTGTGTGTAAGCCAGACTTGTACATCTTTTCAACATGCCTTGGCTCTAAACTTGAATAATAGCTTTCTCGTTCCCCTGAGAGCATCAACTAAAGTGTTTTATTAGCTATTTTGACTGAGATAAATCTTACCAATATGATATCCAATACCAATACTTCACAGTAATTTTGTGCACAAATTTCATTTATGAGAAGAAAATCCAAATGAAGTCTTACCTTTTAAAGAAGCATGCATTCATTCACTGAACAGTTTTGAACATAAAGGGATCAATTTTCATTTATACCAAGACCCCATTACACCACTCTGGGAGAGTAATTTCCACATACCTTAAGTCTCCTTTATGCTGCCAGAAGAATGTGAATGGGCTTCACTGTAAGTGGAAATCAGGCCCACTGCATTAGTGATACTGTATACATTTCTGTCACTTCAGATTTAACTCTCCATGTTTTTTTTAATTCCTAACACGTAGTACACCATCAACTGACCTTTTACATTTGCTATGTTTTGAAGTTCATTTATAACATAATTTATAGCTTTCACACTCAGCCAGCAAGTTTTAGAGAAGATCTATCACCATGTGCCCCCACAAAGATCTAAGCAGAAACTGAATATATAAATCACTCATATATCTAGAACACCTTTCATCTACGGACCTTGGTGCATTTTACAAACATTAATTACGTCTCAACACTTTTGTGATGTGGGGTAAATCTAGGTGCTCAGACACTACTTTGCTAGTGGCCACAGAAGTTTAGATGGAAAAACTACAGCACAGACAAGTGAGTGAAGTGATTTTCAGAGCTGTCTTTGCTAGAGTTGAGAATAGACCTCAAGAGACCTAACTCCTATATTCCTGCTTAGAATTACTATACAACATTCCTAGAAACTGGAACCAAATCTCTACTCCATTATTCCAGTTTTACCTCTGTTTAATTCCACTGACTTCATCAATAGGATTACAATGGCATAAAATTGGTGTAAAGTATTGGAAAAAATCAGGTCCCTTAACTCCATTTGTAAAGATAGGTGCATTTCATTATATGAAGAACATTAATGAATAATCTTATAATTAAATAGCACCGTGAAAGCATCTAAATATGCCCATTCTTTAGAGGTTAGAGCTACTGAATGCGAGTCTACTAAAATCTTTTTAAAGGACAAAAAGATTAAATTAATCTAATCTACTCCATTTTAAACAAGAGAAAACAAATAATTTTAATATCAAATTAGTTGAATACAGCTTCATGCGATTTTTATTATATGCCTTTTTCCTGCTTCACTGCAGTTCTTAGAATAAACTGTGAAGTGCCAAGAATACATGTGGCACTGTACAAAAGAAATATGAGAATGGTATCGATGAACTTACTGAGAATCTAATGCTGCACACATTTATACAAGTGAGTGGCTCCAAGAAGCTGAACACTCATATGTTTAACAGTTTGCGCTATTGGATCTTAAAAGACACAACGGAGAAAACAGAAAAGCAATGGAGAGAGAAATGATTAACTTTGAAAATTTCAATTATTTTAATATTTGCACATAAAGGTAAGAATGAGTACTTCCCATTAGTGGTATGGAGTCATACAACCAACTTCTTTACCTTTGAAGTTAAAGATAAACCACAAAAAAATCTCTCATCTTATTTTACCAATATTACGTGATTAACAACCAAAAAACCCTCTAAACACCATGTAATCAAGTGAAGTGATTTCAAACTACTACATATGATCGTTGTGAGAATGATTACAGTCACAATATATTTAGCTCCTGAAGCAATATTATCTCAGACTTACACACGGATACAAAACTGGCAAACAAACTAGATAAGAAACTCTGTAGAACGCCTTAATTCAGCAGCACTGTAACATACTCTCAACACACTCCCATCACCCCACGGACCCCATGGGAGACGCCACGTCGTTACGAACTTATGCGCTCACCCTTTTCCGCACCCCACGTGATCATTGTAACGTGTAGTGTTTCCCCATCACTGTTGTGTCTCCTTCACTTTAACCCCCACTTTTCACCCCATCCAGGACACCACGGGCTATGATCTTGTTCTGCTCCCCAAACCCCAATGACTCTGTACCCACCGATAGCCCGTACCCCTGCCTGGATGTCTCCTGCTCTTGTGTTCTAAACCTTGTATTGTTCTTTTGAAACATTAGCTTCCAATAAAACCTTTAAATCCGTGGTGTTACTTATTTTGATCTTAGTTGGACATAGCTGTCTAGGTAGACCTAATTAAGACAGATGTTCTTGGACTGTCAGAAGCTGGCAGTGGCAAGGAAGGAGAAACAGGAGTAATCTTACATCATTCAACAGCAGTCCTTGCTATAGATCAAGCAATAGTACAGATAGACCATTGAAGGAATTCCATCAAGTAGTCCTCAACAGCATCCAGCACAGTGGGGTAGAAATTAGGAAAAGAAAGGGTTGGGATGAAGAGTTTCTCAGTGTTCCTACAAGGATGCAGAGGACTCAAAGCAGGGGGAAGGATACAGTAGACCTGGTCATCAGTTTGGATAAAATAAGAACACTTGATGCCCAATCTGAATCCTTATCTATTGAGAGCAGGAGGTGTTTATTTTTTTTTTTTAAACAAATGCCCACACTTCCAAATATTCAAATACTTCCCTCCCCATCCCCAGTTTCCTTATGAAATCAGAAATGTAAGTGCCAGATATGACACAGGAAAGGCTATTCTTGGAGAATTTCCAGTTAGAATTCAAAGTGCAAATGCAAATAGTCTCATAAGGTTTCCAGCTCTGTTTCACAGACTGGAAGGCCTGAGTCTTGCCACCTTTAAAGGCACAATGCAAAACTTGTCCATTTGCAGAGGACTTCCCTCAAGAATGAATGGCCAGTACAATCATCTCCTGGAAACAACACATCAATGAGAAAAACCCCTCTTAGAAAGTGGCTAAATTAAAGAAGGAATGGAACATACGGTTCTTTGATAGGAAACAATGGTTTTTCTTGACTTTGCATATATTGCCTATGAGCTACAGTGATGGGGCACTAAAAATGGTGACGAGACTGTTTTTGGTTAAATTACTAAAAAAATCTTGATATTTCATTTTTCACTCTCTCCCTCACATTATCTTTTTCACCTTGTATTTATCCATTAAATTTCAGAGCCACCCACCAAAACTGGGTTACAGTTTTTCAACAGATTAAAAATAAAGCCTCAGTATCCTAAACATATGATGAGAATAACAAAAAACTGTCAGATAGTTCAGCTATTCCATTTCAGTTAGAAATAAAAAGACGATAACTTGCATTTCTGAGTCTCAGTTGAGACTGTGGGAAGTGGAAAACTACACAAAAATCATGGAGGAGTTTCCCAGTTAATTGTGCACAGAAAAGTACTCGACCTACTGCAAATTCGAGTTTCTTTTGATTGTACACCCTGACCTGAGAGAGATTCAGACTGCAAAATTCAGATCCTATTAGCAGCCAATGAATGGAGGTGAGAGAATGCAGGGAGACTGTTTTAATGTTAATGTTAGTTTGTATTGGTTAGCTTAAGAGTTAAGCCTGCTGTTTTAAACAAAGACATTGATTTAAATTAGACTCTACTTTAAAACAAGACAGTGTTTGTTTCAAGATTCTACTAAAACCTGAGTTCTCTCAGTTATAATTTGCCTCATGGTCTCTTTATGGGAAATTCCATTTGTCTCATTAAAATAGAAGCTTATGCAGAGACAATAGTCCCATTCACTAAATGGATGTACGGAAACACTGATGGGAATGTCAAAGAACTCTTATGAACATTTATTTCAATTACAAATATTGTATTTCAAGAAAAACTTCAGTGAAGAAATTAGTACAGGGGCACAGTCAACACGAAAAACCACATTTGACTAGACAACTTTTTTAGCTAGTGTAGTTAAACAACTAAGAGAACTACAACCGAAAGAAGAAAAAGGCTTTTTATATTATATCTAGTTGAATTTAAGCATTTGACAGAACTTTGTGTAGTCAATTTCTCCCTTGTTGAAAGCACCCTGAGAAGCATCCCTATCAACAAAAAAAAGAGTCCTTTCATATGCTTTAAATACTATGTCTAGGTTTTCTTTCATTTTATTTATTTATTTAAGGCTGTTCTATCAGAAATGCTTGTTTTTAATTTAGCTAGTTTCAAGAATATTGAGTTGACAGTTTCCCTTAACTTTACAGAACAAGCTCTGGGCCATGTTTTAACGTGCGGTAAATACTGTATATACCTATGGATCAATAAACACTGCTTCATTAAAATACCTAAAACCCTTCAAATGATACTTTTTCAGGCAGCACAGCAGGAGATAGGAGATTTGGAAGTTTGACACCTACTTCCCAGATCTTCCATCATTACTATGGTTAGCTCAGCTTCATCAGTGGTAGCAACAGTGGAAGGACTAGCTCAAAAAAGGCTCCTGCAATTGCTGATATATTTGTCTACCGTGCTGTCTAAGAGAAAGTCTACGGGACACAATGGCAGCAACTGCTGGCACCTTAGCTACACTACTGTAGACACGTACTGGTAGAAAGGAACCAGTTGTAGTGGAAATTTCTGATTAATAAGATCTACTGTAGGTACTACCCAAGAGTCTGGACCCTGAAGAAACATTTGCTGGGACTCTAGAGATAATTAGAGGACATTATAATAAGTGTTTCAGAAGACCCAGCTACATGATGGCTGTCTGGTTCTGTGTGTGAGGCTGGCAGACCAGGTGCCACTATAACTCATGCCAAACAAGGAGATCTCTCTTTATGGACTCGGGGGGGGGGGGGAGGAATGCGGTGATCTGGGTCGTTGTTAGGCAGATGCGAAATCAGCACTCCACATCCAGAAGTTTCTGGAATTGGGTCTGATAGTTTTGGGTATACGCAATAGGTTCCCTGTAGCTGGACTCAGACTCCAGGAGGCCAAATAGTCACGTCAACTGCTTTCCAAAGGCCATGTGCAGGTTTGGAGATGCTAAGCCATAAGAGCAGAAAGTAGGGTGTTTTCCTTAACTCTAAAGCATTTTGCAGCAGGTTATTGATAGTTAACCTTCCAACAGGGAAGCCTTGGCAGCCATAATTATAGAACAGGGAAACTGGGAGGGAAAACTAACTTATTTTAATTGTAAACTTGGAAAGTTATATGATTTTAGCCAAACTGTTTTAATTAAATTGTCTTCACTAATATGAATCACCAGCTCTTCTCTTATTAAATGTGATGGAAGGGAAAGAGTAATTTATATTTTGCTGCTATTAGTTCTGTATTTTTCTTGTAACGGGGGTTTGTTTGTTTTTTTAAATATGGATACTTAAACTGACTGGTTGGTTAATTAGTTAACTGACTACCTAACAGTGATTTCAGAAGAGGAGGAGGAAAAGTCTGCATGGATTGAACTGGAGGTTCCTACAAGCAAGAGAAGAGAAGTTATTGTTGAAGTGTTTGTCTCAGCAGACCGTATAGATTTTGGTGATCAAAGATTGTAATGAGACTCACGTGAACTCAACCTACGCTTTTGGGAGCTCTCAGTTTCTATTCACTGTGTTTTTGTGGGGGATGATCTGTTCAGATGTAATTTGTTTTCTTTATTTATATTTATGGATAATTATGAAGATAACATATGAGGGTTATAAAGTAGCAAAGGTTTGTTGTAGAAATTAAGTTATTATTTATGTTGCTTAATGATTATAAGATTTTATAAAGTTGGTACTTAAAAATTAAGTTTGTTCCTTTCATTCTTTTGGATTTGGCTGTGGAGAGGTTAACCCTGTGCAATCCTTGCTCAAAATCCTCAATGACTGAATTCTGGGTCACCATATGCATTTCCACAGGAGTTGTTTTTAGGCACAAGGAGAAGGGCAGTGAAACTCTAAACCCTACACCACCCAAAGTTACATCAGTTCACACCAAGGCCTCATCTGAACACCAACAAATGCATAGCTGGAAACCAGTCTGGCTCACTTGTGTCTGAGTGTTGTTAAAATAGGTATTGGATTTATAAAAACATGTTTAGACTTTATGAAATGCTTGTGAGTTGCCGCATTCATTAATGTCATTTATAATATCTGTACCCCAAGTCATAAGAGAATATTTTAAATGTTTGCTCAGTAACTATAAAAGTATTTGCTCTGCAACAATAAAGCCAATCAGGAGAGAAGCATTATCAAGTGTGATATATTAGTTTACCACAAGGGGTGTCATCTCCTCTCCATCAAAAGACAGCAGACAAAAGACTTTGAAGAGGAGATCTGCACAAGCACTTGTCCCATTAGCTTGAACTCCGGGGGAAGGGAATAAAAATCCCTGACAAGAAGACATTATCATCTCTATGTTTCTTGAAACCTGACGATTTCTAGGCATCAGCAAGAGTTCCCCAGTACTTGACATAGGTTACCATAAAGGACTTACAGAGCTTGCATATTACAGCAGCTTCTATTACCTTTCTGAATCTAAGACTAACTCACTTGCGTGTGCTTTAATCTTATAAATAACTCTCTTCTTAGTTCTTCTTCCTTGTTAATAAATCTTTAGTTAGTGTATTATAGGATTGGCTACAAGTGTTGCCTCTGGTGAGAGACCTGAGGATGCACTTGATCTGGGGTAAGTAACTAATTCTTTGGGTCTAGGAGTAACCTGGATATTGGGATAGGGAACATCTATCAAAAAGGCAAGCTTGACAAGATAGATTGGAGTACCCCAGGGAACAGTCTGCAACTACATGTTGAGGCTACTGCAGTTCTTGCTGAGTTCACAATTGATACCTGGTTGCTGAAATCTAAGTATAGCACTCACAACCAGTTTGGGGTTTGTGCCCTGCTTCTTCACAGTCTGCCCTGAGGTTGGTACTCACAATCATGAGCCACTCCAGACTCAATGATAGTCTCATCTATGCTAAAAGATGGTATGTTTTAGTCATAGATGAGGACTGCCACATTTGTAACTGAGTCTATAGACAAAGTTATATTACATCCGAACCCTCTATCACCCCACATGATTCCAAAATGGCCATTGTCTAGCTTGGAGGAGAGATGTTCCACTGCAATTCTGAGATAAGTGGGGATGGGGGTTATAAAATAAAAAGAACAAATACAAACTCAGAAGAGACACGGAAATCCCAGTCTATATCCACTTCTTGTGTGGCAATAAATGCCTTCACAGAATGGGTGGACAAACCACTACTCCTGAGGGGGAAAAGAGGGGGGGTAATGAGAAAATAGACATCATATATACATATGAAATGTTTTGCCTACATTCCAGATTTACTTCTCGAGTTAACTGTCCTATTTAATACCACTTGATTTTCAAATTGAAACCTCACTGAGGTGCTGTGGGGGATAGTCCTACTTTGTTACTGTCATAATATAGTTTGGGACAGTTTTCCACACAGCAGGAAAACAGGCCAAAGTAAATTTGGTTTACACTATGACGGAGAAAGAGCTAAAAACAAATTTTTAAAGTAAAAATTAAATCCTATAAATGATAAATCAAAAATGGAAAATCAGCAATTTTTTGCACAGTTTTCTAGTATCCTCTCGGGGGAGCACAAAAGCTCATCTACAGACTCAGTTGAACCAGGTTTAAAATGTTACTTGGAGTGTGACTCCCTAACGCAGCTGTCAGATTTGCAGTCATGAATAAGATACTAAATCCGAAAATTCAGCTTTCTGAAGGTAGGTATATGCAAAGTAGTTTTTGTACTCGCGTTCATACAAAGAATCACAGAACATTTCATAGCAGAGTAGATTCTAAGTAAATTATATAGCTTAACAACATGCATTACTCTTGTAGATGCAGTAGAGAGGGACAAAGAATTAAAAACTCAGTGTTCGCAAGAACACCTGAACAACAGGGACTGGCAGGTTATGAAAAGAATTTGATTGCATATGACATTGACTCTTTTCTAGTAAAACAATGCAATGTAAGGGCCTGTCTGCACTACGCATATTATTGTGTCAAGGGAATGCACTAAAACATAATACTGTCATTGTTTTATAACTGCTTAGTTTTGCCTATGTAGATCCAGCCAAACAGCATTATGATAGTGTCACAGAATCAAGTTATGATTATTTACCATACTTTTGTATTATGCCTGGTTTCTAACAGGATTCTGTAACATAACATAATTTAACCAGTTTGGGACTATATAAAGGCTAGATCAACCCATGTTATAAGGTGATCTTTGGCTGGGTCCACACTGATGGCGGCAAATTTGCCACCGTTGGATCGATTGCTCTGGATCGACTGAGCAGTCTGTGTAGACCCGCTCAGTCGATCCAGCAAGCAACGCAGGAAAACCACCCTGGTAAGTGGCGTAGCGCTGTGGCAACGCAGTGTGGATGGCACGCAGAGGAGACGCTGCAAAGTCCACGATAGATACGCAAGTGATTTACGTCACTTGCGTATCTCCCATCGACTGCCGCCGAACCACAAAGGTAAGTGTGGACCGGGCCTTTGATAAAATGTATACCATAAACAGGCCCTTGGAAGTATTTGGTTTTGAAGGTTGAAGATTTTTAAAAAAAAAAAAAAAAAAAAAAATGATATCCTATGTATTATTTAAGAAATATTGTGCTCCTGTAATTACAAAGAAGCCGTCAGTTAAGGTTGTGTGTACAAGCTCAAATGTACTGATTTCTGAATGTTTAACCATGAAACCTTAATACTGGATTAAGGGGGAACAGATAGGTTACAACTGGGGCTGTCAATCACAGTTAACTCAAGAGAATAACTCAAAACAAATTAACTCAATTGAACAACTTAATTGTGATTACTCACATCTTTAATCACTCTGTTAAACAATAACAGAATACCAATTTAAATGTATTGTAAGTATTTTTGGATATTTTTCCACATTTTCAAATATATTGATTTCAGTTACAACACAGAATACAAAGCGTATAATGCTCACTTTAGTAACATGAAGGGGGGCATACAAATGTTTAGAACATATGGCACATAAATACCTTGCAACGCCAGCTACAAAAGTGCCATGCAAATAGTGACATAGTAAATAAGAAGTGGGCAGCATTATCTCCTGTAGATATAAACAAACTTATTTGTCTTAAGTGAGTGGCTGAACAAGAAATAGGACTGAGTAGATTTGTAGGCCCCCAAGTTTTACATTGTTTTATTTTTGAGTGCAGTTATGTAACAACAACAAAAGTCTACATTTTTAAATTGCACTTTCGCATAAAGAGATTGCACTATAGTACTTGTATGAGGAACTGAAAATTTCTATCTTTTTTACAAGTGCAAATATTTGTAATAAAAAATATAAAGTGAGCACTGTACACTTTGTATTCTGTGTTGTAATTGAAATTTATATATTTGAAAAAGTAGATAATATCCAAAAAAATTAAATTAATGATATTTTATTATTGTTTAACAGTGCGATTAAAACGCGATTAACCACAATTAAATTATTTAATCTCGCGATTAATCACAATTAATTTTTGTAGTCATCTGAGAGCCCTAGATACAGGAGGTATGGTTTTATTTATTTAATTTAAAGAAAAAATGGGGAAAGAGTCAATAGAAGGAATTTCTGTCTCCAAGACTTCACAACTTCAGCATTGTAAAAAAAAAACTTTACAAATAGCATGTGTGAATTCATGATGCAGCTCCCTAACCAGTGCCTCTTAGCGCCTACAGCACATCAGCACCCCTTGCAATTTAAACTCCAATGGTATTTAAGGTGGTTAGTGAGCACTTTAATTGATCTGTAAATGTATCCCTGGCAAAAACAACATTCTGTAGCAAAACCACCACATGGGAGCCCCTCTCTTAGGCCCATTACAAGGCAAGCAGGATCCCTCACCTCAACCCCTTTACATTTAGCTACCGGTAGCATAGGAATCTATCCGTAGCCCTTGCACACCTTACAAGGCTGGATAGAGCTCTTGCTTTAGCAAGGTGACACTGGTCAGTTGACTGTGAAAACAGTTTAGCTGCAAGTGCTTGCTTTGGCCATCTTTTCATAGGCGTGACTAATGCACGTTGCAACAAATATCTGCAATGCATGTTCACAATATGATTTTCAAACACCCACATATTGGTGAAATCAAATCTAATTATGCATGAATTACATCTCAACAAGGGCTATTCTGTAGTCAATTTCAACCTTCAAACCTCAAGCATTACAACAATAGGGCTATTCAACAAATATTTTTATAGGGGGAAAAGAATTTTCTCCTATCCTCCTATTATAAAACAGCTGAACATTTTGCTCAAACTTTCAAATGACTTTTTAACCTTTGGTCTCAAACTGATGCTTCAGTACTACATAGATCTACACATAAGCAAAGTTTCAAAAGGACTGTCCACTTGATTAAAGTTATGAATGTGCTTAAGTCTGGGCAGAATTGGAGTTCAAGCATGGAGAATTTTATCCAGAGGTGAAAGTTTCAGAAAGTTATGAGCATCTGAAAAGTGAACTATAATAGAAACAATTTGGTAAGTTTACCTATCACAGAACATAATCAGCACTGTATTGACATAACAATAGATCCTTAAACAAGTGTTCCATGGGTAATATATTGATTATCGGCCTGGTCCTTTTGTAGATGGAGAGAACATTGGGGGATTTTCTTGAAGCAGCACAAAAATATACCCAGATACAAACCGCATACCCAAGGTGGTATCTGTGTCTTAACAAACAACTCACAAAGAACTTTGGTTCCACGTCATCACTGTACTGTGGACAGGCACTTGGAAGACGTTCCATTGATTTCAGTGATACTGCACTGATGTACCTGAGAGGAGAATTTAGCCCTTCGGCTACATCTACACTTGGAGCTGGGGGTGTGATTCCCAGATCACAGAGACGCTCTGTGTAGCTGGGATAGCACAGATGGCAGCTCAGGCTAACCATCTGAGTACATGCCCAGGGGTCCAGGGATGGGCATGTACTTGGGCAACTGCTACCCTGGCTATACTGCTATTTCCAGCTCACTTGCTTGAGCAGAGCTAGTGCAGACACTGCGATGTGAGCTGGGAATCACAACCCCAGCTCCCAGAGTACGCACAAACCATGGCACTACAGTGCACATTGGTTACTTACCAGGAATGTGTTTCCGCAGTGTCCGCATACCACCCGAGTCCCTTCTGGCTGAACTGGCAAGGCAGGCTGAGCTGGCTGCTCTTCAGGGATCAACATCACCGGACCAAGGTTAATGATGCGTCTACTGTGGTAGGAACATTAAACACATACATCATGTCATTTGACTAACGAGGGGAAGGGATGATGCATTTAGGTTATTAGCTCTGCACGACCTTACCAGATACATTCTGACTGTAAAGTGGAATCTACTTGTTCGTATATGTGCATCAAATTTAAGTCTTTCACGACAGTGTTTTCCAAACAGGTAAGGAAGACACGATTTTCTTTAGTAAAAGGTTATATAAGGATCCATGTAAATGGCTGCAGTTTCAAGAAGAGAGGCCCAGCCAGCAAATGGCAGAGTACCGCTTGGGACATGAAGAAGGGAGCATTGAGAGTCTGGGATGACCAGGTATTCAGGCTTGTGAATAGGGATACGTGGCAATGGCTGGGGAAACACACAGTTTCCACAAAAAGGAGTGAGACTCTCTCCCTTGGCTGTCCAACCAACATCCTTCCCCAATCAAACTCTCCTCTCCCTTCGAAATCAGGCATCCCTCCTCACCCTTTCTCCAAACAGATTTCTTCTTCCCATAGGACTCTCTCTCTTTCCCACACACTCCAAGCCAAGACAGGCCAGGTTACCTCCCTGTCTCTTCTGTGGTCATAGTCTCTGCCCACAGAGGAGATATTCAACACTCCCCTCAGACTGCTTACCTGGCAGCTTTGGCAAGCAGTGAAAATATGCCCAATTTACAAGACGACACGCACATACTGGAAGAAAACATCAGGTTCTGTAAATCCCAGAGTATGAGGCATGGACAGATTGTTGGAGATACCTGTTTATTTCCCAGGACGTTCGCTCACTAGGGACCCATCACAGAGGGATGGCTCAGATGACATTAGCCATCCCTTACATCCACCCAAGAGCTGGCAATGGGAATGAGAGCTGACATAGTGTCATTCAAATGGAGAGGATCAGAAAATATCAGGAATCCAATACAGTTGAGCCCACTTAAGAGAAAAACGCTATTTATTTAAAGGAAATCTTTTTCTTATACACTAAGTCATTTAGCATTTAGTTAGCCCTAAATAGCGCATTTTGTATCAACTAGAAGAAAATAAATCACAAATTCTGAGCTCCAAAATGGTGTAATGTCAACTTTGCCACTCTACTCTACCTTCATGGACTTTGATATTACCTATCCCCCCTTGTTGTACCTTCCCCTTGACTGTATATATATAGATATAGATATAGATATAGATATATATATATATACACACACACACACACACCACCCATCTGATTTCCATACCCTGCATCTGACAAAGTGGGTTACAGCCCACAAAAGCTTATGCCTGCAAAAATTAAATATGTTAGTCTGTAAAGTGCTACAGAACTCTCATTGTTTTTGCTGTATATAGACTAACATAGCTACCCCCTGGAACTTTTTATAATGCAAGTTGTGTGTTCACCACTTTCCCATGAAATTACCATAAAACTGAATTTGCAGAAAATTATGCACAATATTTCCCAGAACTTTTAAGTTGTCTCCCCACTGTATTGTATGCTATTCATGTCATATATTCTTCATACAGTATCTAACATAAAACTTGCACAATATACTATTCCATATTAAATATAATTTTAAAAACATTTTTGAAAACGGATATTAAACAGGTTAGAGAAACAGTTATTATAGCACAAGTAATACAGTTTTCTTCTCTGAATATGTTAACCTAATGAATCTGATAAATTTCAGTCCGCACAGAGAAGCGGACAAATATTTATGTAATGTTAATGAAAGTGGACACACTTTGATAAAAGAATATCGCTAACAATTACATTAAAATATTTATAACATTGGCATCACCATGGTATTGGAGTACCTTTGTCATTAACATTCTTTAGGTCTTACCAGTTGGGTCTCGGACATCCTATTCGCCGAGACGTATCCTTACAGATAAGGAGACAATTACATGGACATCTAACATACTTCTTTCCTGAAGGCGGGTTTTTGATCGGCTGGACAAAAATATAAAATAAAATTACCATCAGAAATTTTATATAAAATAGTGAATTTTTTTTTTTGCTAGTTTCCTAAGCACTTAAACAGAGTTACTGATATGACATGAATCCAAGTTAAGAAAAGGGAAGTACATTTTCTCTCCCTACAGGACAGAACTTGTCAGGAGACATGGGTAAAGTTTTAATAATAAACTATTAAGGTTACTGATTGGCATCCTCACTTTAGCTGAAAGAGTAAGAAAATGCTTTTGTCTCACTTTTTAGGTGAAGAAAAACAACATTAAATTAAGTCCAAGTTCCACACGTGTATTTGCATGAATTCATAAAAGCACTCTGTTTTAACATTTTAGGTTTAACTTTATAGCCCTTATATTTGATTTTATAAAATGAATCCTAAGAATGCTAGTATTTCACACACTGCCACCTGAATGCTTCAATATCCACATCTCCCTCATTAGTCTCTCATTCTATCTATATACTCACTATTATATACACACACCCTCACCCATGTAATATACAGTCTCTAGTAAGAGGAATTTTTATATAAAAATCTAAGCAACCAAGGCTTTTGTAACCTAGTGGACTAAGTGTCCATTTCATATTTTAGAAACCTACAAAGTTGCAATTTTATTAAACGTTAAAAGCAAGGGTATTTGTTTAGAAAACATTTCAGTTAAGAGACAAAGCCTACCTGTCCCATTGACTGCAACAGATTTACTCATGTAAGTAAGTAACAAAGACCTTTGGGGAGTTTTGTGCCTAAATACCTTTGAGCATCTGGACCAAAATAGTTAACAGAATGGATAAATTTAAGTTATATTATAATATAGAACAAAATATCTGAAATAATATCTGAAGTATTTGTACAGAGCCTAACAAAATAATATCCTGGTCCATGAAAGGGCTCCCTAGGTGCTATGGTACTACAAATTAAAGTCAGGTTTCTGTGTTCGTTCTCTAAGAGTTAATCACAAACACCTAAAGCTAGCACCTGTATTCTTTACATCATCTCAGAAGTTCCTGCTAAGTGTTCAGATGAAGCACATTTTTATTGTTACAACAACCCCACTCCCTCTCTCTTTTTCAACAATTAAAATATACATTTAAAAATATTTTTAGAAGTTCTCAACTTTTTCTGTGTTATCCAAATGATTAAACGAGATGATCAAAATGTTCCTTCCTAAGAATCTATTAAATATCAATTTGTTTCTATCAGTTTGTTTACACATTAATTGACATATTTCTAATGGGAAAGTTTTATTGTAAACTGGTACTCTAAGCAGGTAATTTACACTTAGAGTTAAGATTGCCAGACATTTCACATTATAAGACACTGTTTTCAATTATTCAGCCAAACTTCAAAATCATTGGGGCTGAAATTTTCCATGTCTGGTGACTGCCTCAGGTTGAATATTTTTGGAAAGTTTCAGCAAAAATGGTTCTGCCATTTCTGAGAATGAGGTTAGGGAAATATGTTACTTTGCCTATGTTAAAAAAATTCTTACAAACATTTTGTTGAGAAGCTCTAGCATCTCCACTGTTCTAACTTTGGTGCAAGGCCTTGGAATTTTGTGGGAAGTTAAACCTAATGTCAGAGATATGCCTTTTGCCATCCCCATGAGAAATAATCCATATTTAGTCAAACTCTATGCCTTCGAAAAAGTCACAGCTCACACATGCTTGTAGACTTGGAAAGTCTGGTAGCTACATTCTCCAAAGATTTCATCTGTACTGGGTATCCTCCAGGGCAGGGCTGCTGAGGAACTTTCCCTGACATTGTTATTCCCAGATGCCAGGGGCTGCTGTGGTACCAGGCACAAGAACTGAGAAGCTGGTAAGGTAAAACTGGAATTGCCTGGGTGAGGAGGCAGGGACTGGGAAAAGGCAGAGAAAAGGCTGAGACAGAGGGGCAGTAACCTCTAGAGAATGTGAAATTAACTTAGAATTCCTGAGTCTCAACAGTTCTGTGCTGTCAGTGAGCCACTGTCACCATGTGTGGATGAGTGGGTTAAAATCAGTACAGGGACACAAACCCATGATATAATGCTGATTAACTTAGTTTGGAGAGGTGGGGGAAATGACGCCATTGAGAATAGCCCTCCACTGCCCCTCCAATCTTCTCTGTCCAACCAAACACCTCTGAAGCGTATAAAAGGGATTTCTGTTGAGTTGGAGAATTCCACTTAGGATCCAAAAATCTTCCTTCCTCAATGTAATGGAAATGATTTATTTCTGCTGCAAGCATGATGCTCTGCGCCCATCTCAGGGGAAGAGGCACATTCGTCCCTTACTGTATAATACTGCAGTACCTGATATGGGGAGCATAATTAAATCCATATCCATTGCTTACTTTAATAAGTATGTCAAGGGGGCACTATAGACTTCAGGTCCTGAGAAAACGTACTACTTTGTTTTTAAATAAGAGGGGAAGGGGGAATTTACAAATACAGCATAAAAATCTTTTAAAACAATATTTAAAACTAAAGTCTTTAGGGTATTATTTAAAGCAACACTGCATATATTCAGCAAAGTAAACACATGTAGACTAGTGGGTAGAGCAGGCATTGTGTTCCTTATTTTACGTTATTTATAGGGGGAATTCTGTGCCACTGCGCAATGAACAGCAGCATCAGACTGTTTCTCTCCCTTGATCCGTGGGTTCTGGGGGCAAAGGGATAAGGGTGTCTGGGCTGGGGATGGGGGTGCCCCATGGCTGGATTCTGGAGTGGGTGTCTGAGTGTCTGGAGTGGGTGTCTGAGACCAGAGGGACAGAGGTTTCCCCGAAGATGTGTCCAGCTAGCACGAGACACATTCAGACTGAAGCATCCAACAAAAGCACAACACAGAAAATGGAACTGGGTTGTTATAGGAGTTTCTTTAACTCTCAACTCCTAGGAGAACCTTTTTTGTTGTCTGTACTGTTACAGACATACTTGCTGACAGGTATTTTGAAACTGGCATGACTATATTGTGTTATTTTAACAAATAAAATATGTACATTTTTAAAGACTGTGCACAAAATTTTTAACTTTTGGCGCAGAATTTCCCCAGGAGTATTACATCTAAAATACCTAAGGCACCTCCATTTTTTTGGCCACATCTAGAAATACTGCCCTCTTTTTTCCCTCCTACCCCTCAAAAAGTGTAATTTTCTGAGCCTGTCATCTCATGCTGTCTCATCTCTTCCTAGAACGTCAGGGATGTAGCTTCTGCTTTACCTGACTCTCTTAGCAAATGGGAAGACAAAGGGTAAGAATAAGAGATAGAAAGCAAGATGCACTCAACCTGGCACAAGGAGGCTTAGGAGCCTGAAGACTTTATTGCCTCTGTACATTTTCACTGCTAACAGAGAAAAGTGCCCCCCACCCCCACTCCCCTTGTGTCAATAAACCTTGAATAAGCATGTTAACTCTCTGGTAATCAGTAATACTGACATACCCTTTCCACGTAACCAGCAACAACGGAAAATATAAAAACCCATTTACCGTAGCTTCATTGCAAACCGTGCACTTAACGACATGCTGGTGAAGCTTGCCATCCAAATTGATTAGAGACTGGCACACACGGCAGTTTATTACAGGAACACCACTGGCATCAGGACTGGCAATGGCGGTATACGGAGGTGGGAGTTCTGCTGCAAAGAAATGATGAAGCCGTTCAAAAACCAAGCCAACAGGGTGCTCAGAGTCACTCTACAACAGAAAATATTTCCAGGGGTCTGAATAATTTAAGACACCAAATCAGAAAGTTAGCGGTTAATATTATTTATCTATGAGTAATCACAAAACTGATCAATTTACAATTTTTTACCCAATGTTCTGCACTGACACATTAATCCTACTTCTATAACCATACTATAGAATATTGAAAATACAGAAGCATCTCATCATACACTGGGAAGGTGATAAGAGATGACATGCCTGCCTCTGTAATATGGCATTTATGTCTATGCATTTCAATACCAGAGAGATGTGGTCAAATTCCAAAAAGTTCAGAGAGAAACAAAAACAACAAAGGGGTGGGGACAAGAAAGATTAAATTCTGGAGGGAACATGAAAAAAGGTAAATAAAATATGCATAGCTTGGGTAAGTGGAAAAGTCCTGACAAGCATTTATACTATCTGAAGAGAATGCAACATTGGGATAGATATATTTAGTGTGGTACAAAAAAGGGTAATGCTAGATGAAATCTGGTAAAATTAAAAGAAAGGAAATTTTGGCTGACTACCAAGAAAAGTTCCCCTAGAATGAGGGCTACAACCCAATCCTGTAAAGTGTTGAGGGCTGTCAGAATCTTCAGGGTGTGCCTTCATCTTCCCCTGAAGTCAAAGGGAGTGGAGAACATCTGGCACCTCTCAGGATCGGGCCCTTTAAGAACATGGATTAATCCCTTGATGGAAATTTGTGCAAAAAAACTTTGCATTTGGTGCCAGAAGAGGTGGAGTAGGCCTAGTAGATCTTCAAGTGGTAAACTGGACTGATAAACCTTGGGGCTCCTGCTTTCAACAGTCACACAAACAAGTTTCAAGTTTATGGGGAGGGTATTCTGTTGACTGGCATATAAATGCAAATGTAGCTTAAGTAATGGAGTGGAAGGAAATGTTAGTCATTTAAAAACCAACAGCTCAGCATTGTGTGGGAACAAAAAGGTCTTCTGCCCTTTTGAATTAACAGATTTTCCTTTCTCCATCCCAGTGTCTGTAAGAAGCCCAGGAGGAAAGAAAAAAGTAAGTCCCCACTACAGTTTGTAGACGTTCTTAAATAGGGACTTGCAGTAGGCAACAGAAAACACAAACAGTCTAACACACTACAATAACACTGCAAAATTCAGTTGAGTGCACAACAGTCCCAAGTAAAGTTTTACTGGTATAATACCTCGAGTCTATTTTAGTCACTTTTATTCCAAGATACTAATTAATATAAAGAGCCCTAAATATGCTGTGAGGAGGAGGTAAAAATTACTGGAGCTTTAGGCCTGAAAACAGCATAAAGTAGAAAATGTTACTAAAGAGCTCCCCTTGAAGCATGGAGCCAAGAGACATTGAATAAATATTACAGTAGCTCACAGCTGAACTATCAACAAATATTTCAGAGAAACCAAAAAAGAGTTGCATCATATTCCTACCCAAAAAAAAAATAAAGCAAGCAGTGCTGAACAAAACAGTAGATGCTGGAAAGATCAGAAGGCTATTATTAAAGCTGACAGGTCTAACATTAGTCCTACCAAGCTTGTTTAAGCTTGTGGAGACACTACTTCATTCCTTCCCTCCATTCCTGTGAACAGGCAGGGTACTGAAGTACTCAAAAAAAAATCTACAATATATTTCCTGATGATGAGAAATCACAATCCTCTAAAATGCTGTTAAAGTCTGTTTCTTTGCTGTGTAGCCTACACAAAAGTTACCCAAGACCTTGTGAACAAAAAAGCTGGATTCTTGTAAATTTCAGAATCAAGTCTGCTAACATTTGCACTGATAAAATTCTGGAGCAACCCCACTGACATATATGAAGTTACTCCATAATTACACCAGTGCATCTGAGAGCAGAATCTGGCCCTTCATTATTTAGGATAGCCATCATGCTCTGCAGAAGCCAATACACTTTCGTAGAGCTCTGAAGTTACTCAAACCAAAAACATGTTAATGACGGGTTGTTTTCTGAAAACCTGTAATACCATCGAGATCAATGCCTGGGGATGCCTTTATTTGGAAACAAAAGTAAAGCTCTTCACATTCTCAGTGCAAGACTATCCGTTACTAGAGAAAGAAGCAGGTATCGTAACCAGCAAGAACCCAAACTAAAAACGTTTGGAGTCTGGAGACCGGCAATATCCCCATCTGCACACGCACTGTAAGCAGAATAGTGTTGTTAAAAAAGGTAAAAGAACTGAGATGATTGACAGTTGAGAAATTCAGACCGGTGTCATGCCTGGGCTGCTGCTGCTAGAGCAGCCATGAACACCTTCCCAACATCGGGCAAGCTGCCCATGATGGAGCTGGCTCATCGGTTGAGCAGTCAGCTCTTGCCACAAGACGGTTCGCTCAATAACGAAAAGGCATAACATCTAGCAGGCTAAGAAGAGAACTAAGGACAAGGGTGAGACCCAAGGACCCCTTGATGCCACCTTGCAGAAATCAAAGGGACGCATAAGGGTTACAGAGATCCCCTGGGACTGGTATTTACATTCTCGTTTACCAAAGAGGATCATATAAGGTTTATTATGAAACAATTATCTTTGTGAAATGTATGTGCAGATAATATGTATGAAGAAGATATTATATACATTCCAAATTATGCTTTTAGGCCATTGTAATTAAAGGCAAGTCACTCAGAGGTAGTGTGGCTAGCTAAAGGCAGGTTCCACAAGACAGGAGATAGAGACAGTCATCTCTCCTAGCTGACCACTGTGTACTGCATGTCTTACAATAGGATTCTATTTGCATACCGAATCAAATGCTAATGAGATTGTGGGGACTTCAGGAGAAGAAATTAACAGGAAGAGGTGAGCAGCTGGGGAGGTGGGGCTGTATACAGGAGAGAAGCAAAGGACTGTCTAATATATCTAGGGGTTCAGAAAGAAGCAAGGGCATCCTTCATCAGGAAAGAAACTGCATGCGTACTTTGTCTCAGGAAAGGAAATCTGGTTGAAAAACGCTGTTTGAAAGACTTTGGGTAAGCTGTACCTTATTAGACAAGAGGGCATTGTGTCAGCCAAGTTTGTAGAATGCACATTCTGATTTTATTTGCTATGTAACCCTTTATTTCCAATATTTCTATTTGCTATCACTTGAATCTCAATACTTTGTTATATTTGCTTTCTCTCTAAATGTAACGGAAAGCTGTGTATTATTAGGCAAAACTGCGTTCTAAAGGTATGACTAGTAAGCTGCAGCATACGGTTCATCTGGGAACAGAAAGTCTGTTAATTCTGTGAGTATCCAGTGGTTAGGGGGTTGGACATGATGGGGGAAGCTTGGAGTCCTCAGGGATTGGAGTGTGCCTAATATTAGCCTGCATAAGGGACAGCAGAGCTCGTAAGAGCTGGGGTTGGGGGGGTTGGGTTGGGGCGGTGCATTTGTTGTCTGCAGTTGGGAGATTCAGGGAGCTGGCCCATGGCAGGCACAGACCAGGCTTCCTCATGCTAAGGGCAGGTGGCAGCAAGTGCCGAACAACTCTGCGTACCAGTGGGAAGAGTCACAAAGAGACTCCTGCCTTCTAATCCTATCCCCAAGAGCAATTTGTTCAGAGGCTGTAATCATAGCATCATAGAAGATATGGGTTGGAAGCAGGGTTACCAACCGTCCATAAATTTACCGATTCTACAGTCAATAAAAAAATGTACAATTTTAATACTGTCCATAAACCCGTAAATGAATGAAGATGTCCCTGAAATTGGGTAGAAATAAAACATATTATATTTTGACATTTGATTGTTGTCGTTCAGAATCATAAAACCACATTGACAATGACTATCAGTTTCCTGTTTTCTATTATTGCACATGCCCAAAGACCCCGATTGATCAATTAACTGCAGCTAAAACAATTGCATAATTCCAAATTCCTGTGTACAGAATATCACGAGTGCACACTTTTGTAACGTTATTATATTGTTTATGGTATTTTTAGTGATGTCAGTAAAAAGTCTACCATGTCAGTAAAAAACAAAACAAAACAAAACAAAAACAACTTCAGATCCTCATGTCAGTAAAAACTAAAATGCAAGGTTGGCAACTCCCTGCTCAAAGCAGGACCAAGTAATCTGTGCCTCGTTTTCCCCTTCCATAAAAGAAAGATAACACTTGCCATCTACTGTGTTGTGACAATTGTTTGGAAAACGCTATAAATCCTGGAAGTCACCAAAATACACACAAGTTCCCAGCGCCTGGGTGTCAACCAGCCAGCCCACAAAACTGCTGTTTCCCTGGATAACTGTCCTTGAATGCCTTTGTAAAAACTGGCAACATGCATGATGGAACCCAGCAAAAGCAAGAGTTTTCTTTCACTGCAGCCATAGTCTGATGGAGATTTGAGATTGGTCAAATAAGACTTCTAATGGAAAGAATCACTACCACAGCCCCAGAGCTGTCTGGCTCCCCGGTGAGCAGCATAGATATTAATATACTGCCACACTAGCTGCTTCCAGTACTTCAGGTTATTATGATTATTTTACAGAACAACACTGGACCTGATGTTGACATCTGAGCTATTAACAGCAAGGCTGGGCAAAAAGATCAGTCCAGAATGAAGGAAAATTGAGGCTTTAAAAAAAATGCATTTAGAGGAGTTCCAAAAACAAATAAGCACCAGGAATTAAATTTCAAGAGTATACTGTAAGGGAGAAGACAAACAGATTCCTTCGGAATCTACCAGTCATTAACTCTTAAGAGAAATGCAAACAGCTTTCAAAGTACATTAATGTAGTACTTGCAGACGGCTTTTTTAACGGCCTGAATTTCAGACTCAATATTTGTGGCATTTGTAAGATACAATTTACTGACAGCAGTAAAACAGTTCATATGCACAGGCCCAGTATTCCTGACATTGTCATTTCCAGCAAATTTTGCTTTTACAAGCCATAGATCTTTTCAGAGCACATGTTGTAATGAAGTCTGATTCCTGCTATAAACCATAGTGTCAAAGGCTACATCATCAATTTTACTTTTAACAAAAGAAAAACAGCTACATCAGATTAACAATGATAGCAGAATACTCTGCTATGCAGCGTATCCTAGTTCAAGCTCGGAGACAGAACCCTTTCTCCCCAGGACAGGAATCCTGTGGATGGAGTAATGTACTCAGCCCCCCCAGAAAGCCATATCTCATATTACTTTTGAAAATCCCTTCTCTGCTTGACATTTAGAAAGGCAGAGACCATCTCCAGAGGCATCCAGTTTTCTTGACAAGAGAGATCCTTTGTGCTGTGATTCTGGACCTAAAGAGGGCCATAAAAGGGGGAAAGTAAATGGAGGTAATGAAGAATACTATGAGCAAAAGTAGTTATTTCTCTATATCAATCCTTCTCAGAGTATAGTCTGCAGCCATCCAGTGATCCACAGAGCCATTGCCATTGGTCCACAAATAAGACAGGCAGTTAGTGACTGGGCAAGGAGATAGTCTAGAAGAAGGTTCCATTCAACATTCACTGCAGAATGACAAAGCTAGAGAAACACTTCACTACATGAAACAACTTACTACTGCCAATAAGAAGTTATAATCTAAATGATCTGGCCAGCGGAACCATGGCTCCAATGCATCCTCCATCACAGACAAGCCGCTGGAGTATTTCACTACAGCGTGTAACCTGCTGCTCCTCTCGGTAAGAACATGCATGCCTACTATCTGCTCGCCAGAGCATGTATGCATGTGGGTTAGGCATTTCCAACCCCCTAACAACAAAACAATTCCTATCCCACTCCTGTGTGCTTTTGAGAGATCCCACCCTGCTACTGCTGTGAAGAGAAGATGTTCCCTACACATTGGTGCTTCCAGTGCACTACACTGAGCCCTGGGGATGTGAACAATATCAAAACGGTGGTTCTTCCTCCTTGAAGAGTTCATAAATAACAAGAACAAAACAAAGTGCATCCAGCATCTACTGGCCTGAAAACAGGCTGCTAGCCTAGGTGAAAAATAACTAGGTCACTAGGACCCAAAAGGAGCAAAAGCGGAGGAAAGAAGGAGGAATTTCCTTCCCAAAAGGAGGGTGCTACTACACCCCCCAAGCCACATTTAAGCCTCTCCAATTTAAAGGAATAAATCATCTGTGGGTACTGTATTTAACTGAAATATGTCCAAATATTTAATGCACTCAGAGAAGGTTCACAAACCAGAGTGGTACTGCAACCCCATACTCCAGATTGCAATGCACTGAGCAGGAATCAATCCAGACCCAGTCCCATAGGACAGGAGCTGCCATTGTGAGGTGAGTCCAGGGTGGGCTTGCTCCCCCTCTCCCACCCAGGCTTCCCCTCACTGCTTTTGCACCTTGGGGGATTTTTGGAAGGGTGGAGTGGCCTCATTTTCAGATTTTGCTTCTGCCCCCCCAAAACCTCTGTGCAGCCCTGCTCTCAGCTCCAGACATTGGGGAGCACAGCTACAAAGCAAGCTGCCCCTTGACACGCCACATCCTTAGGCCTGAAACCAAGGGTGGGTAGGAGACAGGAACTGATCTCTGACAGGATGATAGGTGAGAGGGGGTGCAAGACGAAGGCGGGAGCATCTCCTTTCCATGGCCTGCACTCCTGCTGGGTCCTAGTGATCCAGGGATTTTGTTGCGTGCTCAACCAGCAAATACAATCCACTGGGTGCTCCCCCATGGTCAGCTTTCAGCACCTCACCACTGAAGAATTCCTGCTTCAGCACCTGTGCGGCTCCTAAGACACACAAGAGGTTTCTCCTGCACATCTCCTGAGGTGTATGGGACAGCCTATCTCATGGTATGTAGCTAAACAGTTTCAGATCATAGAATGAGCAACCTTAATTTGCCCCTTGCGTGTACACATTACAGTGCCATCTTTATTAGTTAAACCTGCCTAAATATATTATATATTTTCTTTTTAACTGCCAAGTAGCCTTCCTTAGGAGTAATTGAGCTACAGAGGCAATTAACCAGGAAGCTACAGCAACTTAGCCTATATACTGTATGCCAGCACATTTTCACTATTCCTTTATTTTGTTTTGCTAGTATAGCTTCATGTGCACTTTCATGTAAGTGAATTGTATAAGCTATCTGGCATACAAGCTTAGCACAACAAAGTGCTTAAGGACCCTATTAACATATGGATTCTACACCTTTTCCATGGGAGAAGTATAGAATGTATCAATAAAAATATTACAGGTATCAAAATCAGTCAAGCCTGTTGCTTCCTCCTTCCATCTGAACATGTAATTTAGGTGCTGGGCCCTCTCACAAATATTCACCGATGACATCATAGAAACTATTAAATAATAATATTACTTGGAATGAGAACCGGGTTTCAGCCAAGTGCTACAACATAAGCTTATATCTGGATTCAAATGCAAGCCACTGTACAGATTCATCCTCATTACGTAATTAATAATCACATTTTCAGAACACTCTGAAATGTACATAGCGTAACAGAACAAGGACTTATAGGAAAAAAGTAACTGAACATGAGCATTCAAAATGCCTGAAAACCAATATACTTTAAAGTTAAGAAGGTTATAAATATAAGGAATGATGTCAACCCTTCATTAGATCCCACAGAAAGAAAATCCAATCTCCATGACTTGTTCTGAGAACTGCGTTACCGGGTGTATAATTAAGAATGCCACGATGGTTAATTTTAACGAAGAGCCTAGCAGAGCTTCATTTTCATATCCAGCCCTGATTTTCTGTCAGATTAGAGATTACACAAAAATATATATTGACTCATCTGTGGCATTTTTCCATTATCTTTAGTACTCCCATCCACAGTATATTCACACACAAATCTCTTTTCAGTTTAGCTCTAGACACGGTTTAATCTGTACATGAAAACTGGAGATCCTAATTGGTAACAAGACCAGTAAAGATAGAGACCCAAATCTACTCCTATTAAAGCCAACTAGAGCAAAATTGGAACCTCACAATTTAAATGCTGCTACTAAAGCTGAACTAATCTCATTTAGCTTGAGATTTTTCTGGCATTCTGTTTCAAGAGATTTAGCTAGTTTAAAAAAAACTACCTATTTGTTTTGTAAAGTATAGATTTGTAATTAGTTTTAATTTTTAGATCAAGTTTATTACTATTCCTAGCTCCAAATCTATGTTGCTTCCTTAAGTAAAATTAACTCCCTCTTACTGAGCAAACAACCTTTACCAATGGGCCATACACCTATAGAAGTGAATTTAATTACGCAGCATTAATCTGGATCCTGCATTCACAAATCAATGACCGACTATTCAAACTTCCCATTTATGTGTGTGGCTTGTAAAACCAAACTTGCAAGGGCATGTTTTAATTACTTTGGTACAGATGTTGAGCTACTTTCTAGTAAGAGTTTGCTCACCAGAGCAGAATTCCACCACTTGGTGTCTACTGGTACAAGACTTTGATGATCAATGGAAATTAAATGGGGTCTTTCTGTGCCTTTTTTCCATTTGTTCCAGTTGGATTCGTTAAGATATGCTTGCAATAAGTAAGATTCTCTCAGTGTCCTACAGTTCACCAGTCTGAATTTACATAGTTAAAATATGCTTTAATTAAATGAAGGAGTAAAATCTGTTAATTTAGCTTTCAAACTCTAAAGTGTGAATCTGCTATTATAACTATACCTGTTCAAGCCTGCTCTGCGACAATTAGCTTTAAAAAAAATTTAAATGTGAATGTATTAAGTGTTGCCAGAAACATGCTTTACCCTGCCTTTTTAAAAGCATTACTGATTGGTTCTCAGCTATTCCTGTATTACCTAAAATTCTATGCAGTAAAATAAAAAAGTGAGCCTACTCTTCCTACCTGAGAAACTGCCATTTGTTTATTCCTTTCCTCTTTCAGCCTAATGTTCACTAAACTATACACATTACTGCTAGTTTCAAGGCCCAGCAACGACCCCGCCCCCCTTTTCAAGGCAGGGCAGTGCCATTAAGAGCAGCTAGCAGCAACCAGGCACAAATCAGACCCGATTTTTCTCAAAGCCTGAAAATGCCAGCATTGCAATTTGTTTCCTCCTAGGGCAACTCCAGCAAAAAATATTGGAAGGTACAAGGTACTTTCAGCTCCAAAGGAAGTTCGGTGTCACCTTCCACTAAGGTGTGCACCACAAGCAGCACCGAAGAGATGCGTGGCTTTTTAAACGAAGGCCAATTGAACATGCGATATCCCACCCAGGCCGTTTCTTGACCATTTCCAAGGGAACCCTAGTGACGGATCTGAACGGAGACCGGGAACACAATGACTTTCTAGAGGCTAGGAACAGGGAACCCCGGTCAGCCGGGGGAGGGGGGAGATGAGGCTGTCAATAAAGACCAAGACTGACTGCACAGGCTGTTGGATTTTTTTCGAGCAACAGCCCCTCAAGGGCACGGGAACAACGTGTGCACCAACCACTCCCCAGGCCGGGCAGCACCTTGTGCACCACGCGCCGGCCTCATCGTCCCGCCCGTAACAATGCACCGGGGGCGGCGGCGAGTGCGGCACGCGGCGGACTCCTCGGCCCAGCCTTCCCCCGCCCGGGCCAGCCTGCGGCCGCGCGGCGCCGGGGGACCCGCGGGGAAAGCCCCGCAGGAGCCGGGCCGCCGGCTTCGCCAGGCGCACGCCCCGCCGCCGGGCGGAGGGGAGAGGAGAGCGGCTCGGCGGGCCCGCCTTACCTCCGGGACTGCTGGCCGGTAAATAGGGCGGCGCGCTGGGGGTGACACTGCCCGAGCTGGGCGCGGACAGCAGAGGGGAGCGTTCGTCCACCCCGTCAGCGGCCATGGCTCCTGCGGCGGGGCGGGCCGGGCACGCTCAGCCCGGCCAGAGCCCTCCAGTCCTCGCCCGGCCCGGCCGGCGCCCCGCTGCGCTGCGCTGCGAGCGGCGTGCGTGTGTCACAAGGCGCGGGAGGGGGAGGGTCTCGGCGCGGGCCAGCAGCGCGAGAAGAGCGGGCGGGGGCGGGAAGGAGCTGAGGGGGGGGCGGGCCCCGGGCCCCGGCCCGGTGTCACAAGCAGCTGAAGGGAGGGGGCAGCGCTGTCGCTCCCCGCCGAAGCGAAGAGGGAAGGGCCGTCGCTCGCGCTGCAGCCGTTTGTGTTCCCGGCCAGCTAATGGCCGAGCCTTGGGGGGTGGCCCGAGGGAGGTTCCTGCCCAGGCTCGCCTCAGAGGAGAACTAGGGAAATGGGCAGGCGAGGGGAGACCTGGGGTTGCCCAGGCCACAGCTGCGGCAGGAGAGGGAAGCCCGGGCACCTGGGGGTGTTGTGAGGCGCACACAGGCGCCTGCCTTCCTCCTTGCTACATCCATTCTCTGGTAGTGTCAGTAGTCAAGCGCTGTCTCTCTCAGCAGCAGAAGGTGGTCCCATAAAAGATAGTACCTCACTCCCCCGTGTCTACGGTGGTTTTCAACCTTTTTTCATTTGTGGATCCCTAAAAAGTTTCCACCGGAGGTGTGGACCCCTTTGGAAATCTTAGGCAGAGTCTGCAGACCCGGGGGGGGGGGTTGACCACAGGGTTGAAAACCACTGCTCTAATATTATAATGATTATAAATTGTAATATTATAAATAAGATTGTCATTCCAGAACTGTTTGCAGGCACCGTGAGCATAGAGAGATAAATAGATGGGTACATTTTCCTTTTTCCGTTGTAAGTTATTAAAGGAGGAAAATATAATATTTTCTCTCTTTACTTTCTACTCTTTAGTAGAGGGTTGGACTGTTACTCCTCTTTTCTTCTCACTGTCGAGGTTTTTATATGCCTCTTTTCACTAGGCTGTCTGCACAAAATTAAAAAGAGGGCCATGAAAAAGACTATTTTTTTTCATTTTTTAATCAGAGAAGAGAGACCAAGAGCAGGTAAACAACAAAAATCAAAGGGAATTGATTCATGTAGTAGTTAGTTAGCCTTGCTGTTGCTACTTTTTCAATTGCCTCTTTCAAAAACCTGATGAGGCAGATGCTTCTTTCCTGCTACTGTAAATATTGATGTGCTTATGAAGATTATGGCAAATCAGTTACCTTTATTGCAGCTTTAAATATGCATTGGAAAAAGCCATACTCTTTTTGTCATTTGAGTCTTCTGCCCATCTGAGACGGGTCTCCTTTTCTGGTGTCAATGAACTCTCTGAGGACACAAGGCACCACTTAAAACTGTCTCTTCCTGAAATCCCTCACAGGCACAAGCTGGAGATCCCAGCAGAAGAACTGGGGATAACCTTTCCTATGGTGTTTTTCTCCCTAGATTGCAGAGACAGATGCTTGTCACACAGTGTCATCTAGATACATTACCCGTAGATTAGAGATTTCCAGGCAGGCCCTCCTAATGTATGGCATGTAAGTGATAACACAACAAAGTATGCAGTTATTCTGGATAACAGCATATGCCTAAGGCATTAGGCAGATTGCCAAGTGCCATTAACCATCCCAGAAGCATGGTGATCTAGGACAACTGCACTTCCTGAAATGTATTGTTGGGAAAATATTCTTGCATTTTTGTAAGAACTAGATAATAACTCCTGATCCTGAACTGTGAAGTTATATTGGATGCAAGCACAGAGATTTCATTAGCTAGTCACATTCCTTCCCTCTTAATTTTGTTTTATTAGATACGTTATTTAGAACTAGCCAAAAAAATTCCGACAGAACATTTTTCTGTTGGAAAATGTCAATTCAAGGAAATAGAAACATTTCTCAAGAGCATATTGATTTTGTCAAAATTTTAGATGGGAAGCTATCCAAACATTTTCATTTAGCTAAGGTTGAAATGTTTTATTTCAATAAGGATGACGTGTTTCATTTTGACTTTATCATGTTGACTTGTTGATATGATAATCCATTATAAAGTTAAATTAAACAATACAAAGATAACATTTCAGTCTTATTGAAACAATACATTTTCTGGCTTCTAATTGTTTCCATGTGAAGAATAATTCATGACAGGGCACCTGGTGCATATTGGCATGGAACCAGGCACAACAAGTGCATATTGATAAGGAACCAGGCTAAAGGCCGAGTACGCATCCTGCAAGTGCTGTCTTGTCATCTCAAACCACTCTGCTCGCTGAAGCATTTTTTTCCTCTCTGAAAATGCTATGACTGGCTTTTCAAGAGGAAAAATGTAAGTTAAATAGTTCTGAACCATGTGTTTTTAGTATTGTCTTTTCATTAAATTGGACTGATCCTGAGAGGTGCTGAGCAACCCAAATTCCCATTGATTTAAGTAAGAGTTGGTGGTTCTCAGAGTCTCAGCACTGCTCAAGATCAGACAAGACCTTAGAGCCGTTTCCTGCAAGGACCTTTAAGGGCTCAGATCCTCAAAGGTATTTAGTTGCCTAACTCCCATTGGCCAGGGGCCTAAATAGTCTCTCTGTTGGATTTCTAACTGACATTTCCAGCCTTTACCATTTCTGCTGTACTGTGAAAAATACAATAGCTAGAAAAGATACATAAAAAGAGATAGAAGACCGACAGGATTGAGTTCAACAATACCCACTGCACTGTATTTACAGAAAATTGAGTGTGTGGGACCCATCTACCACATTGCTCCATGCCTCAGAGAAGTCTTCTGCCATGTCTACATGGCAGACTTAAGTCAACTTAAGTTATGTTGATGATGATAAACCGCGGTAATTACATCACTTGTGCATGTTCACACAACGGTTCTTTTGTCGGCAGAGCGCTTCCACGATTGGTGCTCTAGCACCTTCTGCCGCTAGGAGTTGTGGGAATGGGGAATGGATCACAATGCATTATAGGGGTGGGCTCACCATCTCATGATGCAGTTTCTCCATCCCAACATCAGATGGACTTCTGACTACATTTCACGTGGGCTTGGTCCTCTATGAGCTTTATCATCTGCTCCTGCACCTCTATTATCCACTTCTGCTCATCTCCTCTCCTGGCTATCAATTTTGAGTTTTTTGTTAATTGTCTGTCTCCATGCTTTGTGATCACTATCTGCAGCCTCAGATGATTGCACCACTTCTTTAAACGTGTCCTCCTTACTCCTCCTGGTTCACCTCCTTATCTGATGGAGGTACTCCACCGGTGTGTAGGAGGTGACCTTCAAAGGCACATCTGCAGAAGCAAAAGAAACAATAAACAGGCAGTTTTGTGAGTGCACTCACAGCCTTGAATCAGAAAAGTTACATACAACTCTTTCTCACGTTCCCATGACAAGCACAAGCACAGTAAGAGCCCTAAACATGGTGAGTTCGGCAAGGGGTGTGAAGGGACAAGATGGAACAAAGGGTCTGTGTGGCTTCTGAATGGGATCATTACGAGCACCTAGGGACACTGTTCTGATTATTGGCACTGTTTCCCACAGGCAGTGGTGGATTGAATTTGATATCTCACTCCTGAGGGTAATCAAGAATGCAGGCTTGCATATTTTCAATTTTCACCAAAAAGGTTAGTAGTGATTGGATATCTAACATGGTGAGTGCCAGGGAAAATGAGGTGGGATATGAGGCTATAATAGGGAAAGAACAAGTTAAAATTACTTAGACAAGTTAGATGTCTTCAAGTCACCAGGGCCCGATGACAACATCCTAGAATATGCAGGGTGCAGATTGAGGAGATATTTCAGCCATTAGCAATTATCTTCAAAAAGTTATGGAAGATGGGTGAGATTCCAGAGGACTGGAAAAGGGCAAAGATACTGTCAAGCTATAAAAAAGGAAATAAGGACAATGCGGGGAATTACAGATCAGTCGTCTTAACTTAAGTACCCAGAAAAATAATGGAGCAAATAATTAAGCAATTTGTTTGCAAACACCTAGAAGATAATAAGGTGATAGGTAACAGTCAACATGGATTTGTCAAGAACAAATCATGTCAAAGCAACCTGGTAACTTTCTTTGACAGGGTAGCAAGTGTTGTGGATGGGGGAAAGCGGTAGATGTGCTATCCTGACTTTAGTAAGGTTTTGATACTGGCTCACATAAGCTTCTCATAAAGAAACTAGGGAAATACAATCTAGGTGGGTACATAACTTGTTGGAAAACCATTCCCAGAGAGTAATCATCAGTGGTTCACAGTCAAGTTGGATATTGAATGGGGTCCCTCAGAGATCAGTTCTGGGTCCAGTTCTGTTCAATATCTTCATCAGTGATTTAGATAATGGCATAGAGAGTACACTTAGGAAGTTTGCAGACGATACCAAGCTGGAAAAGGTTGCATGTGCTTTGGAAGATAGGATTAAAATTCAAAATGATCTGGAGAAATGGTCTGAAGTAAAGAGGATGAAATTCAATAAGGACAAATATAAAGTACTCCACACAGGAAGGAACAATCAGTTGCACATGTAGAGAATGGAAAATGACTGCCTAGGAAGGAATACTGCAGAAAGGGATCTGGGGGTCATAGTGGATCACAAGCTAAATATGAGTCAACAGTGTCACACTGTTGCAAAAAAAAGCAAACATCATTCTGTGATGTATTAGCTGGAATGTTGTAGCAAGACATGAGAAGTAATTCTTCTGCTCTACTCTGTGCTGATTAGGCCTCATCTGGAGTATTGTGTCCAGTTCTGGGAACCACAAACCAGGAAATATGTGGACAAATTGGAGAAAGTCCAGGGAAGCCCAACAAAAATGATTAAAGATCTAGAAAACATGACCTATGAGGGAAGACTGAAAAAATTGGGTTTGTGTGTTCTGGAGAAGAGAAGACTGAGGGGGGACATAACAGTTTTAAGATACATAAAAGTTTATTACAAGGATGAGGGAGAAAAATTGTTCTTAACCTCTGAGGATAGGACAAGAAATAATGGGCTTAAAATGCAGCAAGAATGGTTTAGAGTGGACATTAGGAATAACTTTCTAACTGTCAGAGTAGTTAAGCACTAGAATAAATTGCCTAAGAAGGCTGTGGAATCTCTACTAGAGATTTTTATGAGCAGATTAGACAAACACCTGTCAGGGATGGCCTAGATAATGCTTGGTCCTGCTATAAGTGCAGGGGACTGGACTAGATGACTTCTTGAGGTCCCTTCCAGTCCTACAATTCTATGATTCTATCTCCTGCATGTGTGTGGCTTCAGACTGGATCTGTCTGCTGGTTGCCTGTGTGTTGCTTTGGTTCCTGCAGAAGTGATTGAGAATTGGTGCAACAAAGTTTCCTATAGCAGGGGAAGAAGCAAAGCAGATCTGCCAAGGAACCTTCGACAGAGGATTGCAGACTACCTCCAGGAAAGTTTCTTAGAGATCTCTATGGAGGATTCCTGGAACATCCCAGTGTGTATTAACAAACTTTTCCACAGAGTCCACACAGGAGAATGAGAAGCAGATGCAAACAGTGCTAGTGTTGTTAATTTCTGTCCCTTATCCTACTTTTACCATGAAAATAAAAAAGCAAAGCTCTACCTTATGTCGTTATGCAGTATTAAAGCAAAATGAGTACTTACTGGAGATCACCTGTGCTTCATCAGGTGCGCCAAAGGGTGGGACTAACTAGACCCCTCTAGAGTAAAAAAAAAAAAAAAAAAGGTTCCTGGCTCACCAGACAACACTGTCACCTGTCCCATATCTTCCTCCAACCCCACTTCTTATCCACTACATCATCCTCTGCGTTGACTTCACTGGCTGCTGCCTCCAGAGTGCCCAAAGTATCCCACAGGGCTCGTGGAGGTGGGGTCACTGCTGAGGATGGCATGCAGCTTCTTGTAGAAGCAGCATGTCTTTGGCATGGTCTTTGACCACACTGGAGCAACAGTTGGCTCCCTGGCCTTCTGGTACACCTGCCTCAGCTCCTTGATCTTGCACAGCACTGCGGCATGTCCCTTTGGTGTCCCTTTTCCACCATGCCACGAACAATATGCTTGTAAGTATCAAAGTTACTACACCTGTGTTACCAGATTTCCCCATCACTTTGAAATATGCTTATTTATTAGGTTTACCTTCCTGGAAGAGGGGGTGTGATTCTATTAATGTGCTGCTTGTGTTACTTGTGTGTTCATATGGCTAAAAGTCCCCTCCCAATGGAGCAGGACCTAAGATTTTCAGATTCAAATAAACCCCCACAGATACACACACCCATTCCAGATTAACTGAGTGTGTCTGAGCAGTCCTCTCAGCTGACCCCTTATATGTCCCTGAACTCAGCAGGCTGGGTGACACAGCACTTTCAGCTGCCACCCTTATGTGCCCCTTGCACTGCACCAGAATGGAGCACACTTATGAGCAGACTGGGTCCAAACAGCACTTTTCAGCTGTTTCCCTTTGTGGTAAAGTCAGGCCAGATGGCTACAAAAGGATATGCCACGGCCCATATGTGAGCCCCAGGATGCTAAAAGGCTTTTTCCCTGCAGACAGGGGATAAATTACTCCAGGTCAATTGGAGGCACCTGGACCCCATTAAGAGCCTAATCCAGGTGTATTTAAACCCTGCCTTCCCTAAAGACAGGTGGGTAGGCAATAAATAGGAGGAGCAGGCGCAGGCGCAGTTAGAAGGGTGTGGCAGTTAGAGGAGGATCACCTGGGGCCGGTCGTAGTGTTTCCCCTACAGCAGAAGTGGAGTAGGAGAGACTGACCCCAGCCTGCAGGAAGGACTGGTGGTCCTCTGAGCCTCCAAGGCTCTACCATGTACCCTGCAGCCCCTGGAGGGGCCCACAGAGAGGTACCTCCCTGGGCCCAGATACATGGACTGGAACCACCTGCCCTCCCCTGTGGGGTTGAAGGGCGGTCCTCAGGCCTGAAGTAAGGCCTGCACTGCACCGCTCTGTGAGAGAGGTGCCCGGGAAAAGCCGAAAAGCTCATCTGGCTGGGGGTAGAATCACCTCAGATCCCTGGCTGGTGAGACCGAAGAGGGGACTTGATTTGCCACACCTTATATGCCCCCTGGACTCAATCAGGCTGAGTCAAACAGCACTTTCAGCTGTTGCCCTTATGTTCCCCTGGGCTCCATAGGCTAGGCAGAGCAGCACTTCTCAGCTTCCCCCTTTATATACCTCTTTGCAACACAATTGTTCTAGCAGTAACCCCCTTGATAAGCAAACCCCATAGGATTTTGGGCACTCCAGGGATCTTTGGCTTAAGTAAAAGAAGTGTTGCTACAGAGCAAGATAGAGAAGCCAAGAACACAAAGAAGTAAATGCATTTGGAGAGAGACAAACTGGCAACCAGCTTGATTATAATAGTTTATTGCCAGGTATATGAAACTTACCATACTAATAGTGATGCCATACAGGGAGAGAAAAACAATCTAACACAATACAACAAAATTACAGTAAGGGTATTGGAGAAGGCTACCTTAGGTTTGATTACAAAAGTAGAAAGTTATACCTGGATTAAAAAGAGGGAGAGAGAGAATTGGGGAAAGATGGTGGGGGATCTCACCACTCCTTGCAGCTCAGAAGTTCCTAGGAGACAGGCTGTTCAGCTTAGGGTCAGTAGTGCTTGCGAGAGAGGCAACAGGATCAGTCAGGAAAAGGGGAAGCGTGCAGCATTTGGGTCCAGGCATTAGGACAGGGGTTTGAACTTGGGTAGGTTTTTTTTTTTGTAGAACCAGGTTTGTTTATGGGTAAATATTGTCTCAATGAAGTACCCCGGAGTGGTTTTCTCTATGCTAGACAATAGGAGTGGATCACTCCCAGCTATGGTCAGTGTTCCTTGAGGGAGCTCGCAATGCAACCAGGTAGATTCAGGGTTTTGCGTATCAATAACTAGAATGATCTGATAACTGTGGAGCTGGATGGGTGTAGGTGTGAGTTCATTTACAAGAGCATAGATCTCCCATAATGCAGTGCGTCCCTGCCTTGCCAATCCCAGAGTTCAGTGCGGTTCCTACTTTGGAGCTGGTTCTCCATTCTTCATGCTAATTCTTGTTCCATCTTCGATGTAAATGAGGCTCCAGTTCACCATTCAAGGTGCTAATTGAGATGCCTCTTTTTATATCTTCTGTGTAGATGAGGCATGGGGAGTTGTCTCAGTCCTATCTCCCTATTTTGGAGGGTTTTAGGTGTCTCTCTGCCTTTTCATTGCTTTTGTTTCTGGTTCAAGCAGAGGCTGTGGGGGAGAAGGAGGATTCAGGTGAGCCAGAGAGAGAGTAGTGGTTTTGCACCCTGGTTCCCCAAGAACACAGAGCTGCCAGGTAACAGCTGAAGCATAGCTGTGACTGTACAGCTTCCTGTCCCATGGACACAGCAGATCCAACAACTCCAGTGAATTCTATGTGGGAGCATGTTTGCTGTGGAAAGCTGACATGGCCAGCTGGGAAGATGCTTTGTGAGCGCTCCACACCAAGCAAACAGGAAGAGGAATTTCAAAAATTCCTGAGTCTTTGAAGAGGGAGGGATGCATGCCTGTGTATCTGACTGCAGGGCAAAACTGCAGAGCTCAGACTGCTGACCAGAGCGGTCACAATGAACATCCCTGCAGAGGGAGTCTAGCCTCAAGCTGCTTTCCTTGAAGCTCAAGCAGATGCCTCAACATGTCGATAGGTCCTTCATAATCTGCAGCATCTCATCCTGCATGGCACGCTCATGCTGCTGGGATACTCTCGCTCTTCATGTCCATGTCCAGTTTTTCAAACAGTGAAATCCTCCAGGCTCTTAGCTCCATGTTAGCTGTCCCAGAGGCGTTCATTATCTCATTTGACATGTCATCATGCCGTCTCTTTTTCTGCCTTCTAATCTGCTAAAGTCTCTTCACCGGCGTGGAGGATGTGCTGAAGGCCAAGCTTTCCGCTCTAAGGATGGAGAGCACAAGGCAACCATTGTCAGTGCATGCCCTGGGTCTAGTGCAAGGTTGCTATTTAAAAAACACTCCTTATTACACTCAAGTGTAAGCCAGAACATAATCAGAATCCCTGGTTATTCAGTGAAACTGGTTTGCTGTTCCAGCCATGATGAGTATGGCTCAGCGGCATGGGCAACTGGCCTCGTTGTGGGAAACCTGCACTGGGAGTGCAGGTGGAAAATGCCCCCTCCCCCTAGACACGGACATGTTGCTTTGAGATCAGGGACCAGCATTAAGCCTCCCAAATTGCTGTTTTTGTCCAAGGCGGCTCAGGAGGGGATGGGGTTGCAGCCACACAAGACCACAGGAAGCCCACCTCCCCATTCCTTTAATGCTGCTGGTAGTGGTTGCCCTGGACTTGCAGATTCTGAGGTCCACCAAACCACCAGCATGTTAGGAAAACTCTGGGTGAGGGACCTGGAAGTCACCATAGGGAGATCCCATGCTCTGTAGTTTGTGGAACGAGCGCTTGTAATGAAAACTTCCACTGTCTCCTCTAGGTGACCCTATGTGATATCAATCTCCTGAGGGTAAGGGTGCAGGTCCTTATGCTGTTATGGTGTGTACTGCAATGATGCCAGCAGAATTAATACTGGAGTGATGTGGGAAAGTGTCCTACTGTGGTGGAAGAAATAAGGCAGCCCTCCCCAGAAATGTACTGTAAAGGATTGCAGATTACTTCCATTAAACTTTCTAGAGATCTCCATGGAGGAGTCCCAGGCCATCCCTGTGCACATAAACAGTCTTTTCTGGGGGACACCCTCTATGTAGCTGGAGCTGCATGGGAAGCACATATTCACAGCACTTCACTTTTTCTTCATATTAAATATAAAATCAAAGAGTAGCCCATACAGTTTGAATGTAATTGCCTACTCATCAGAGGTTCCTTCCCCGCCATCATGCTCAGTCACCATGCTGTCCTGCAACTGACTGGGCTCCGGGGTTAAAAATTGTTCCTGGCTCTCGGGGAGAATGGAGCCACCATGCACCTGTCTCCCATTCTCCTCCTCTTCCTTGTCCAGTATGTCCTCATTGTTGCCTGAGGTGGCCTGGGACTCAGACTCCTGGGAGGTATCCATGCTGCGTGTATGGGTAGTGGTGGAGTCGCTGCCAAGAATTGCATGTAGCTCATTGTAGAAGCGGCATGTCTGTGGTGCAGAACCAGAATGACTGTTTGCCTCCATTGTCTTCTGGTATGCCTGCCAATGTTCTTTGATTTTCACGTGGCACTGCTGCATGTTCCTGCTGTTGCCCTTCTTTCCAATGCCCCGCACAATCTTTTCATAGATATCTACATTTCTTCAGCTGGATTGGAGCTGTACCTCCACAGACTCTTCTCCCCACAGATCAATAAGATCCACCACCTCCTGTGTACTCCAGGCTGGAGCATGTTCGGGGTGTTGAGTCACCATGATCAGCTGGGCTGGCGACCTCTCCAGGCTGATCAAATTGAAAATGAAAATTCAAAAGTTCTCTAGGGTTTAACATGGGAGGGGCTATTTCCTGTGTACATGGTTTCTGTGCCATAGAATTAAAAACAATCTCCAGAGCAGTCACAGTGGAGCATTGTGGGACACTCTTGGCTAATTCAGTTGACTTACACAACCCTATGTCTACACTGCCTTTCTGTTGACCGATCACCATTGAATTAAGCACTACACCTCAACATTACAGGTGAGTTAGGATGGCGGAAGGGAACTAGTACTGTAGACACATATATTATTAGGTCGACTTAAGGCAACTTCTGGCAACCTAAGTTTGTAGTGTAGACTAGGCCTTAGGTAATACATAGTTCCAAAGGGTGTCCAATAAACTGATACATTATGTAGCTATAGATAGATTATACAGAAACTACATTATTTTGAATGTTATTAAGGTTGCAAAGCCAAGCACTCATGAGATAGGAAATGCCAAATTTAAGGTTGCTTTGGCATCCACAGTTCAGCCCCTTTATGCACATACATTATGAAACAGTCTTTAATTACCTGATTACATGCTATTTTTTTCCACAAGACCTTTGACTCATTCAGTGCACAGGATAGACTACCCTGAGCTCTCAATTGAGCCCAGAGAAATCAATCCTCCCTATGTAACTACCATCAATGGAAGCTGAGCAGATAAAATGTGGGTCCAATGGATTCTTAGTTTTTGCTTTAATAACTTGAGGCTACTCTCTTACAAATATGGAGGAGCTGTTGGGATGCATTTCCATAGTTGGCTACAAAGGGAAGTGCATACTTTATTAGAAAAGGCCTATGTTCAGCACTGATCAGAATCAAAGAAAATATTCTAGATGTAAGATTTGTGGGGGAAATGACTGCTAAGTGCAGGTAAACCGAAAACCGTTCTTCTGTGCCTTTGAAAATCACACAGGCAAATGAACCAACTGTGGCGTCTGAGAAAGTAAGTTTAAAAAAGGTTGCTCCATGTATCTCAAGTCTTACATTGCAGGGTAGACCTACCCCAAGTCACAGCTGTAGCTCCCCTTTCTGTACCAGAGGCTTGCTGGGTTTCACCACCTGAGCTTCTGTATCATAGGCAGGGAATCCTTCAGAAGTACTAACATGGGGCGAAGTGAAAGATGATGCATAAAGTGAAAAGGACACTATTTAGCAATTTTTTAACAGTTTTTATTGATTTTACTTCTCATTTTTGTCATATCATCTGACACTTGAAAATGCTCATTACTCTGCCAAACCTCTGCTTATCCATTTAGAACCCATTGATTTGGGAAGAGGGTCCCCCAATGGGGTTTGGAAAAAAAATCCTTGAAATTACTACAGTTGTTTAATATAATAATAGCTCAACATTCTGTAACCCTTTATCAAGCAAAAGCATATTTGTTTGTGCACTGGCATGAACAGATTAACCACATCTCTGTGAGTTATAGTTCCTTTGTTGATTATGGCTACTGAACTATCAGAGGAGAGCGAAACATTCTTTTGTGGTGTTACTAGATTTGCCCATCACCTTGGGGTGTGCTCATTTATTAGGGTTATGCTCCTGGGGTGCAGGGGAGGGGGAGATTCTGTAATTTCATCAATGTACTGCTTGTTACCTGTGTTTCCATGCGGAGCTCTGATCAAACGAGGCTAGGGGAGTTGCCTTAATCCTCTAACCCTTGTCCCAGAGATTTAGGTGTGTCTCCCACTGCCTTTTTGTAAGTCTTTCTTCCAATCAGTTCTGGTTCAAGCAGAGGCTGGGATGGGGAGTCCTTTGTGAGTTAGACAGGCTGGACACTGCACCCTGGTTCCCCAAGAACACAAAGCTGACAGGTAAAATTGGGACTCTTCTTTTTGTTTTATTGGACTTTCTAGATACTAGTGTGGATTTATTTTTTGAACTTAAGGTGTTGATTTTGACCTGTAAAAGCACATAATGCACACACCCTGTAAGAATCACACCCTCAACATTTTTCTCTGACTTTGTTTATATTACTGTAAAACAAAGAGGCTCCAACTCACATCCCCTGATCCTCAAGGTGCAAAATACTGTAGAAACATATAGTGTGATATACTTCCCCTAAGAACTTGCAACTTAAAGAAACAAGGCAAACAAAGGCTGGGTGTGGAAACAGAGAAGTGACTTATGCAAAGTCACCTCGGATCTTACTGGCAGAACCAGGAATAGCACACCGTTTGCCTGATTTGTACTCCGGTTCCTGATCTACTAGACCAGCTTCCTTCCAAAGACTGTGGAATGAGGAAAGAGAATCTGAGACCATGTGAGTTTATTTTAAATTGTGCAAAACTTTGAAATATTATGGGAACAAGACAAGAATCTAAGTTGATAGATGTTAAATTGATACTACACATTTTTGCCTTTAATTCAGAAGGAAAACCGTAAGGATTGGATCCTGCACTGTTGAAGTCATTGGGAGCCTTGCAATAGACTTCAGTGGGCATTGGATCAGACAGAAAAGGAAGAAATTAGCAAGGTGTGTATCCTAAAGTTCTTGAAGAGTCCCAGTGAGATGAAAACATTTCAGAGAAGAGTTGGTTTGAAGGTCTGATGACTGAGCAGTAGCTGGAAAATCTATGATTTCTAGGGCAGCTGGTGCTATGTGGAAGTGTTGATGGGAGGGAGAATGTAACTCTTCTGTAATTAGTGTGGATTAGGGTAATGTAGATTTATTTTGTATTCTGAGATTGCATTTTTCTTGTATGCCTGTTTTCTGTTCCTTAGTTACTAGTGTAAATTAATCTCTCTCTTGTTACCTACTTGAAGTGCTACTTGTAAACAAAGAGGATAAGAGAGGATAAGGCCTAATCTGGTTTGCCTCAAGACATGCTACATTAGTAACAGAGACACAGTAGAGATGTCAGGGAACCCATTTTGTGCCAAAAATTGAGTAGTGATAGCAGCACATATGATGCAAACAAACCCCTCCCAATCTCATAAACTATAGACAGACTTCGTATTGCAGGAGACGTCTATGACAGGGTAGCCTGAGTAACGTACACTATATGAGAAATATATATTTGGTAGGTCAATAGAACTTTTTAATAGATCTTCCACCTCATGCTACCAGACCTTTGCTTTGTATGATTAATAGCTACCTAGTAGAGGACTCTGACTTGCAATTGGCTCTGCAGTTTAGCCCTGATCTACACTACAGAATTACTTCAGGATAACTATGTCGCTCAGGGGTGTGAATAATCCATATCCCTGAGTGATGTATACTGACCTAAACGCTAGCGTAGAGAGCTTCTCCCGCTGACATAGCTACTTCATCTCTCATTGCAGGTGGGGAGTACATGTTCAGAATTCAGATAGGAAGTGTTACCTTACTTATTGATTTGTTGTAGGGTTAGGGGTGGCTAATACTGTGGAAAGCAGTTGTTCCCCAGCCCATCTAGACTACTGTGAGGAAGAAGAGGAAGTGTGCTGCGGAGCTAACAGTCTCCACTCTGCCCTATCCACCCAGATCCTCTACTTTCTGCTACCCTCTGCTCATAGAAGTGAGGGATAGCATTTGACCAATGCCAAATTTGTAATTTATGCCATACGTTTTCTGCTCTGTAATACCAAGAGCATTTTGTGCTGGTATTTGTATGAAGGGTGCTATTATAAAGTTGTAATGTATTGGATTGTATTCATTTTACTAAAGTAGATTATGATGACAGAAATGATCATGGTAAAGACATCTTCATTTACACAAAAGGAAACCTCTTCCTATCATTCCTAGCTGGAAATATGATTTCTTGTCATTATCTTTGCCTTATGGCCCACCTGTTATTTCTTTTATAATCTCTCTGCTATTCTATTTCACTTCATTTTTAGAATAATGGAAGAATTTTCAATCCCAAATCTGAAATTATTCTGTAATTTATTCTGGAAACTGTAATCCTGATTGGCAGGACAACTGTTTACATGATGTACAAATTCTTCTAGCCTAGCTCTATATCAGTCAGTTTATTACAAGCACTACTAAACCCTTCCTTCTTCCCCTAGAAAGTACTAGTTCGTTTAAAAAATATAATTTAATTTATTCATCTCTACCTAATCACATTACAAATTCTTAAAATTCCTTTTTTTCTTTGTCAGAGTTCACATCTTAATAAATATGTATACCTAAATCCTCTCCTGCTGTAAAAACATTCAATTCATTTAGTAACTTCAATCAAACGTTGTTATACTAACAGTTTTTGAGAAATCTTCTGCTTTCTTCCTTTCTGTTGCTAACTAGATGGATTTATTTGATCCTTGCTTTTTAGCTGTATCTTTTACTTTTTGGCATCATAGATGGGTTATATTTGATTACTGATTTCTAGTTATATTTTCTGTTTTTTCAGCATTATTTGTTACTTTGAACATAGCAGTTTGGATTTAAATTACCTGTTTATCATCTAAGCCCTCTTGGGGTTTGAACTAAAAAATTAAACGATGCTAGTTGTTAGGCTATGTCTACATTACAGCTTATGTTGGCATAATTTATATTGCTCAGGGCTGTGAATGAACCAGCCCCCTGAGCGACATAAGGTTCATCGACATAAGTGCTCATCCTGCTGACATAGCTTCTGCTATTCGCGGGGGTGGTTTTATTATGCCAAACAGGAGAGAGCTCTCTCGTCAGCAGTCAACATATTCATCAAACATGCTGCACATGTTCAACGGTGTAGCTGCATCTGTTCAGCTGTACATGTAGACAAGCCCCTATATGAGAGAGGTTCAAAAAAAAACCCAGGATGATCCAAGGTTGCTTTTGGCACTTCACTAGGTGGCACTCTTCCCTCTGAGTAAGGAATGAGCCAATGCACCAGAATGGTTCTATGAGGGAAAAGTGAAAAGGAGTGAGTTGCCATCATTTTAATGAGAATTAAAACTGAGGTCCTGACAGCTTTTGATCATTAAAGATCCCATGGCACTTATCACAAGCATAACAGCATCTTGGTTAAATTCCAGTTTGGATAATTATTCTGCCTACTTATATTTCCCTTGCCGTTTCAATTTGAATGAGCATTCTTTGTCACTTTCTGTCATAAATTGCTGTTTAGTGCAATGTGATCATTAAACAGTTGCCACGTTTCAGTGGTGGATGAAACAATTCAGGTGCAAATGTTTGTAAAGTTTTCGGGGCTCCTGCTGGGTGAAAGGCATTACATAAATATAACATTATACTGTTATTTCAACATAATGCCTTTGCAAATTAACGCAAACGCTTTGTCCGCTGCATGGGAATTTAGAGGTATTATTAAACTAAATGACCTAGGAAAACTTAAAGTGAATGTAAGATCTTCAGAGTTGAGACCAAGCCAGTCCTGGGTCTCAGCAGGCTGACCCTTGTTCCCACACAAAGCCCCATTGAAGCAAGGTTACTGTTTGCACAGATCCAATTGCAGGATCAGCCATATGGGACACTAATATACACAGGGATTAATACTGTAAAATTAAATGCAAATCAGACTTAACACTGTGTGCCTGATTCCACACTAAAAAAATGTAATGATAGAAAGAAACAAATTACTTACAATTTAGCTATACATTTCTTCATAACTAGAGAGACTGTTAAAATTATGTTTGTCTTTGATATTGGTGTGACTAGATCTAACCAACAGCAAAAAAAATAATAGGACCTGTTATTGCATCTCTTTGTATGCATAACTCCTACAGAAAATCTTGTGCAATACTGCAGATTCTTTATGCAGTACTGTCCTATGTTGATATTTCTGTATAGAAAGTAATGGTCCAATTCTCTTTTTTTAAAACTTGGTTTGAATGACTAACATGAGTCTCAAATACAACTTGGTAAACATTCATTTAGGTGGCAATCTGGAAAATGCCATCATTTTATAGATTAATATTTGAGGTTAGATTGGGTGGGGGAGTGGTAGTGCTCTCCTAACTTTAACACCTGCTACTATGTGTAAAACTGAGATATAGAGGTGCAGGTCTTCAGAGATATCTAGACCCCTAACTTCCAGTGAAATCAATGGGAGTTAGGAACCTAAATACCTCTGAGGACCTAGGCCCACATAACTGAAAATCAGGCCTCTGAGATGTAAAAGCAGCCTGTGCTTTAAATGAGAATGGACCTGAGAAAGGCATTCCAGTGAGAGTGAGTGCTCCCTCGGCCAGGAGTGTTTTGGAAGAAGAGCTGGAGGGGAAGATTATGCTTTGGAGCAAATATCTTAGTGGGCTGGGATTCCAGGGTTGGAAATCCATAATGGATGGTGGGAGTAGATTCCCCCTATACTGACACCCTGTGAAAGAGTGCAGCTACACCTGCATCCTAGAAGAAGAGTAACTGATTAGAGTCTGGGACTGACAGCCAAGCCCAGGGGAGAGGCTGAATATGAGGTGAAAGAGATTAGATCTTCAAAGGGAGGGGTTGTGCTTACTGGAAGAGTTTAAAGTGGAAGATTTAGTTTTGGATTTATGTTGGACTTCGAGTTAAATCCTGCAAGGGGTGGACTGGTATACTTGGGAGTAAAAGGATATTGGTGCTCTTCTGACTTTGTTTCTGCTACGTGTATATAAAACTCAAACATATAATGACTGTTTTATCTTTGGGTCTTGCCCTTTCCTTGGATTCTTTCATCTGCAGGGAGTTTCTTGTGGTGGTCTCACAGGGTGAGCCGACCCTTTCAGAGGATTAACTGGAAGGCTGTCACTGCAGTGACCTGACAGCTATGGAAGCAGGTGAATCAATAGGAAATGGAGGCAAAGTTAGCAGTCTAATGTGGGTTTGGAGAGATCTGGCTAGAGGTGACCAGTGCACATTTCTGCATGATGTGTTTTGTTTTGTTTTTTAGTTTAGAGTTATATTAGCCTGTGTGTGTTTGCCCATTTATGCCCCATCCATCTTGCTCCTATTTGATTAAGGTGCTGCTTGAAATCAGTGGTAAAATTTCCACTCAGTTCAAGGGGATCAATATTGGGACCTTAAAGCTAAACCATATTTTATTAATATCTAGATGCAGATTCACATACTAGCCCTAATAACAGTGTGACACAAAGGAGACTTGCTAAGAGATTGATCTTTATTGCTTGGCCCTGGTCATATGACATAGAACAATAACAAAAAATTATACCCTGGTCACACGGTAGGGGTCAGTAATGTATGCAACCCAGAATTTGACATTCCTGTGTGTTACCCCAGAATTTGACAGTACTGCAGTTAGCCATTTTGTGTGTTTAGCTACTGCCAGCTGAAATACAAACATCACATAGCTAGGAATAATTCTTAGGCCCTGAGAGGCAAGGCCAAATACCTGCATGTCTGCAGTTTTTCTAATCAGAATAGGAGGTTGGGACAGGGAGTTAATGTTTCATGAAAAGAAAAGGAATATTTGAACAGACAACCTTGGTTTTAGGTACCTCTGACATGTAAGTTTTATTGTTCTTATGATTAGAAATGCTTTGATGATAGAAGATAATGAACAGTTTGTTGAAATTAGGGGAATTACTATTGTGACCTACTAGGAGTCACTATGGGTATGTTCTTGTTTAAGTTAGCTATAAAAGATTAGGAATAAGGATTTATCTTGCAGCTGTCCACAGAATATTTTCTTTGGACAAGGATCTGACATGAAAACTCCACAGCAGCTAGATGGAAGGAGGGCCCCCGGAAGGCTGGCTGTTGAGTCTTCGAAACCATCTTAAACTTTGGTCAATATAAAAGTTTGCAATGGTCTGAACCTACTGCTACAGCATGTGTGTGTGTGCATGCGTGCTTGAGACCCAATAAAAAAGTAATTTTAGTAAAATGCACTCTTGTTTGTATTAATCATTTATCAGATGGAGGAGCTATGTCTCCATTGATTTATTCCTGATACTGCCTGGAGAGAAACAGTTAAATTACCAGTGCTTTGGGTTCTGAAAACCCTAAGTAACATGGAGACTGTGATATCTTCCTTTTCATTTATTTTATGATTCAATTATAAATAAAACATAAATAGCACCCCACAAAACCCACCACAAGTTAATACAGATCAAATTCTACATTGTTATGCTAGTCTAAATCGAGAGTAACTCAGGTGAAGTCTTGCACCATATTTAAACCAATGCAGCCTGGAAAAGAATGTTTCCTTCTTGTTTTATTTGCAGTAAGTGAGGCAACAAGCACCCAGCGTTATAAGAAACGAAGCTTTATTAAACATATGATGAGACCTGAATTCAAACTGGAACAGGTGCAGAGTAGGGCTACTACAATGGCGTGTTGAATGGAGAGTCTGTTTTAAAAGAGGAAACTAACAGAGCTTGGCTTGTTTAGCTTAGCAAAATGAAGGCTGAGGGGGATATGGTTGCTCTCTATAAGTACATCGGGGGGTGGAAGGCAAATGTGGGAATAGAGTTATCTAAACTCAAAGACAATGTTGGCACAAGAACAAATGGGTATAAACTGGCCATGAATAAATCCAGGCGGGACATTAGAAGAAGGTTTCTAGCATCAGAAAAGTGAGCCCGGGTCTACACTTACCTGGCAATTTGGTGGCAGTCGACGGGAATTACGTGAGCTACTCTGTGTAGCTTGCGTAATTCCCGTCGACCGCTGTGCTTCCCTTCTGCACAGTGTCTTCACTGCACTGCACCAACAGGAACCGCGTTCCCATTGATGCAGCGCTACACCACTTGAGGGGGTGGTTTACCAGTGTCGACTTCTGGATCGACTGAGCGGGTCTTCACTGACTGCTCAGTCAATCCAGATAGGTCAATCTGATGATGGCAACTTTGCCGTTGTCAGTGTAGGCGTACCCTGAGGTTCTGGAACAGCCTTCCATTAGAAGTATGGGGGCAAACAACTGAACTAGTTTACAGATGGACATTAATACATTTATGAATGCATTATATATGACGGGGTTGCTTCTCATAGCATGAGACTTGACTCAATTACCAAGGAGGGCCCTTCCAGACCTACGTTCCTAGGCCTCATGCCACACTCAGGAGCAGCTCCTATGGGTATACCCCGAACTTTTGGTATGGCCCTGATCCTGCCAACTTTTCACATGAGAAGACCAACTAGTCAATGGGGCTCTGTGTGTGTGCTGGAGTTCATCCATGTGGGGTAGTTTGCAGGATTAAGACATGGAGGCATGGCTTCTGCTGCTAAGAGTATTGGCTTAACATCTCCAGTGTGGGTCTAGTATACCCCATCACAAAAAAGCATAAAAAATTAAACAAACCCCATGTAACCTACAAGCTATGCACTGGTAATCAATGTCACCATGTGTTATCCTTACTGGTACCTTCATTTTCTCACCCACCTGTTAACATCTTATCTTCACCCTGATCCTACAAACATTCAAGGATGTATATGCTTAAATATTTGAAGGAGTGGGTGTCATGTGTTTTGGTGGAGGGGTTGTGTCACCATCTGCTCTGTAATCCTCGGCACCTCACAGTGTTTTGCTGCTATAGCTCCCAACCGGGGCCTTTTATAAACAGCTTAGCAGCATGCAGGTTATACCCTGAGTGTCTCTGTATCGCTGCAGTCCTGGTCCAGCAGCTTGCCAGCAACACACCAGTCACACTCAACCTTGAACCAGCCTTGGATACTACTTGTGGGGTGACCCAACACACTCCCAGTCTCGGATTTTCCTGGAAATGTGTGTTCTACAATGTCTAGCCCGCTCCTGGACATTTTAGATATTAAGGTTCAACACCCCTGTAAATAGTCAATATTCAATAGTTTGTTACTTTAACTGGAGTTACAAAACAGTTCAGTTTAAACACAAACACTGGAGTAGTTTAGATTAAAAATAAAACAAGTTTATTAACAAAAGAAGGTAGGATTTTAAGTGTATTCAAGTATAAGAGATAAAGTTAAAAATGGTTACCAGCAAATAAAAGTAGAAACACACATCTAAAAGCCTAAAACTTTATCTAGCAAGTTTTGGTTCAAAACTTTGTTTAAGATGGCCTTTCTCATCCCTAATCTTCCAGCAAGATGATGACTGACTCTTTCCTTGGTCAGGATCTCACCCAGAGACCCAAAGATGCTGATGTCTGTTTTTTTAGGTGAAAGAAATAACTTGGGGTTCTCTGCCCCTTTCTTTTATAGCCCAGTGAACCACTGAAGGGAATTCTTCTGAGGGTTGCCCTTCAAAGTAAAGTTTATTCAAGCAGTAAAGAAGGTGTTATGGAGTCTAGTGGTGAAGGAGGCTCCATACTCTTTCTTCCCCTACTTGTGTTTGCTGAAATCCAAATTGTTCTGTTTCTTGCCATCTCTTCCCCCTGCTGTCTCGAGGACTCTGTTTACTACTTACATGTAAACTGAAGTAAATGCACAAGCCTATGTTTAGGATAGGCCTGTTTAAGAACTTTTACCTAGGCAGGGCTGTCTAGTTTTGAACATGTGCTACTAATGTCATACATATCCTATTGCTACAAGCATTTCACCATAATATTGTTGATCAGCAAGTTATTAGTTTTCAAATGATACCTCACAAGGCCTATTTCATATCATGATTATTATAATAGTGTGTAGCATGTGACTAGGGGGTGCTTTCGGTCACACTGGGGCCCTAATTGTAAATACTTCAGGGCAGGATAGGGACTGTTGTTTGCTGTGTTTGTGCAGCACCAATACAATGTGGTTTTGACCCTGATTGGGATTTCTGGCTGTTACTGTAACATATATAATAATTCACATTTGCATTTATAGATGCACCTATTATATTAATGTACGTTGTATAAAATCTAAGTACTGGTAATATTATTATCACTGTCCACCTTTTCCCGTTTTCTGATATGTTCCATTCCAAATTTATCTGCCTAGGTAGTGACATACAAAAATTTTCCACACAAATCCTTAATTTTATTTCTGACACAGTCAATTCATTATTAGACAGCTGCTTATCCACTCCTATTATCATGTATATGTGCAATATACCAGCACATATGATTTTGTTATTCTACTCCAGGAAGCTACTACAATCTGGCAGTTTCTACACAAAAGCCCAGGTTAGGACCCATCAAAACATTACTTTCTAGGACTGGGGTGAATTGGTGGACCTGTATGAAAAAGTTTACACAGCAGCGGCACAATATCAAAATGCAGCAATTTTAAAAGTAATGTCCAGTGTTTATATGTGCTGCTGCCCTCTTCTGGCTAGAATGTTGATCATGAAATTCAGTCTGGTAAGACTATATTGTATTACACACAAAATACTACATTAGAAGAATATTAAGGTTGCTAAACCAAGTACTTGAAAGTTAGGAAATGCCAGAATTAAACTTGACTGTGCAAAAAAAAAAAAAAATTGTATGTGATCATGAATTAAAAATGGTGTCATAATGCATACACACAAGGTGACTGAATTAAGGTTGCACAGCCAACCACAGGAAACCTGGGATTTTCTAACATTTGAGTGCTTAACTTTGCAACCTTAACGTTTCTATAATGTAGGTTTTTGTGTGTACTTTCCTTAGTTTTTCAGAAAGCAAACTGAAAAAAAATTTCCATTGTGTGGTATCATATTGGCACCAACATGTTCATTATAAGCCTTTAGATACACTGCACAGACCTCTGCCACTAGAACTAAAGGAGTAACTGACAGCAATAGTAGATTGTGATCCTCTCTGTGGACTAGCACTAGATGGGGTTGAAACACACACTTTGCCACTGGATTTCCACTGATATTTGCTGTCAGCAGAAGAATTTTGGGATTTAGGAATTTTGGGTTCAATTCCAGGTTTCTCTAAGGAAATGTGCTTTAGTGGTCACAGACCTTTCTGTCTGATACCTCTTTCTGCACCATCCCTCCAAGCTGTCCCAGTCCTGTTTCTCCTGCACTCCTGGCTCCTCATACCCAACCCATCTGTCCTGCCTACCCAGTCCTAGTTCTGGTCCCTACTCCCCAGGCTTATCATTCTAGTCCTAACCACTTTGCCTAGCCATTCCTAGTTTCTCCCCTTCTGGACTCCCTCTAAGGCCCAGTGTCATCCCCCTACTCTAACTCTCTCACCACACCCAGTTTCCTAGTGCAGCTAGTCCCAGGTGCCCCCTGTTGACTCCTTGTCCCCAGTATCCTTGCTCAGCCAGTCCTAGTTTCCCCCTCCCAGCTCTTCATCTAGTTTCTCTGTATGCCCCCTGTGACCCGTCCGTGCCTAGGGTAGCCACCTGATAATGCCAAGCTCAGGGCATTATCCCTGTGCTCCTGATTCCTCAACCTCTCTGGCTCCTTGTTCCAGACTTTGCTCAGCTAGTCCCAGTTCTCTCCTCATACCCCAACTCCTTGTGAGATTTGACTCTCCTCCCACTGCTCCCAGACTTTGTTTTTCCTTCTTCCACATTCCCCATCTGATTTCAGTGTTCTCCGCCTCCTGCCAACTGTCTTTCAGTGACCTCCATTTTTCTCACTGGCTTCCAGTCTCTTTGACTCCTCTGCTCTACCACCCTGACTTCCAGTCTCCATCTCCATCATTCACAGCCTTCCCTTCCTCACCTTAGCTCCCAGTCCAGCCCTCCACATCAGCCAGTCCAAGTCTCATTAGGTTCCTTGTCCCAATCTATTCCTGTCCCTTTCTCTGGTCTGGTTCTTTTCCACTCTGCATTTGAGTCAGATGGTTTCATTCTCCAGGCTTCCTGGGTGCCAGCAGGGGATTAATGAGAGCACCAGAGAGCCGGGTTCCCTGCATGCAGTTCCCATGCAGAGCCACTCCCAGAGCAGCCAGAGACTACAATTTCAGGGAAATTCCCTCTTGGCCTCTCAACCCAGGGCTATAGCATGCTCAGTTGCTTTGTGAGGAAGGCACACATGCAGTCTGGTTATGTGCAGGAGCTGTGAGAGGATGGAGCGTGCTCAGTCACTCTGTAAGGATGGTGCATGAGAAGTCTGATCAGCACTAGGAGCTATGAGGCACTCCAGCATGCTTAATGAGGATGTAATCTTCAGAGAATTTAGCACTAAATTCTAAGTCTCTATTTAACATGTTCAAACTGAGATTTTTCCTAGGCTTAACATTTGGCCAAATTTTGGTGGATTTTCACAGGGACAACGCAAGGCACATCCCAGATGCAAAGGTCACCCCACACCTTCAACCCCCACCAAACTTCAAATTCCTGCTCCAAAGCATAAGGGTGCAAGAGCTGTTCAAAGGAAAGGTTGCCAGAAAGTTTTTAACAGGGCAAAATAATGTATTTTTCTCTACATTCTTGTAAGTGGCTGAACTATTTTGGCTAAAACTTTCCTAAAAAAATTCAGCCTGAGGAGACCCTGGCATGGAAAATTTCAGCTTAAATAGTTAAGGTTTGGCACAGTAACAAGCAACTGAAAAAGGATCTTGTATGGGGAAGTAAAGTCCTAGCTGGCCAGGGATCCATTTTATTATAGAGTGGCAGTATTCTCCCTCTTTTAAGAGCCCCATATAGACAAAAAATAAATATAATGTGTCAGATCCTCACACTTAGCCCTGTCTGCTTTGCACTGTTCCTCCTTGCCTATGCTTCAACTGCCTTCAGCCTTAAATCTGCTGCTCTTTCTTCCGCTACCACATTCAACATACGGATAAGTTTCTTACTCTGTCAATAAGATAGTACAGTACAAATGACCAACGCTGTATAAATTGATTGAATTCCTTTTTGTATGGGGAAGTTCCATCATGATCTTTTTTTCATTAAACAAATAAGTTTCCAAAAATATGAAGAGATTCCAATCCTTCCACCATTAAACCGAATATTTTCAACCTCCCACTAACATCTATAGATTTTATTCCTAACGTTTTCACTTCCAGAACAACTGGACACATCTACTAGTAACTGACTTCACAGATTGCCTTTCACTTGTGAGTCTTCAAACAGAACCTAGTGTGACGAGATCTTTAGGCTAATAAAAATCTCAGCAACTCAGTATACCTTTTACTTCCCAATATTTCCTCATTAGCCTCATTTATCTGAGGGATTCTGCTGATGATAACCATTCTCCTTTTACTGACTTTTTGGAGGACTTGCCCTTGACTAAATCCGGGATAATAGGATTGTACTAATCATCATTCTCTTCATATCAGAGACTCACACCTTGCAGCTGTGGATCTCATCCAGCCGTTTACATTTTATTATCGTTTACTGATGATAATACATGGAAAAGAATTAACTTACTTATGAATGAATTAATACTCTTTGGCTCTTTTCCTGAGTGTGGGTGCAGAGATCATCTGCAGTTTTGGGGCCTTAAGAGCTGCACAGTTACTGCTGATAGGGTGGTTTTCCCTGCCATGTGCTGGAAACAGTGCCAATCTCAGAAGAAATTCTATCTTTTTAAAAGGAGAGGTCTACACTGGTGTATCTGGGGGTACTTGGGCAGTCTGGGTTTGTACTTCTCTGTATATGGTGCTGGCTCTCTCAATCAATAAGGCTGGTAGTAAAGTTAGTTTATATGCTCTTTTTGTAGTGTTCGTTTTTCAAATTTATTGATTTAATGGTTAGTATTCCCCCCAAATGCTAATGGATTTTAAAGGGAAAACTACAACCTCCCCCAAAATGAAAAGAGACTAATTCCTTCTGCTATGACTTAGAATACAAAATATAACTGTCTTTTTACACGTGTCTGATTTAAGCTATGCTAAAGTTCCCAATGTTAACATGTGCAATTAGTTATATGCAGGTCTTATGTTAGTGATGGTATCTTTCACTGCTGTGTATCAGAGTAAAATCCAATGTATCACAGCTCCCAAGTGCTTACCTGTTAGGAGTAATTGCAGAGTGATAATTATTTCCAGACTGGGGACTGCAGTAACTGGCTAATCCCCAAATGGGTTAATTTCAGCACATGTTAGTGGCAGTTTATTGAGCATTTAGGGTTTTCTTCCATTTTGTCTCTTCATTAACATGCAATCTGGAAAGATTATTAAATGACTGGAAAAGGCATAAGTTCCAACTTTATAGCTTCTTGATAGTATTAACACAGACTATGCTTGCCAGTCCCCCAACTCGGGGAGCAAGCAGAGGCAAGTTCAGCCCCTAGTGAAAGTTATAGCAGCCTCAGGGGGCTGGGAGAGGATGGATTGTGGAACAAATATCTTGCTCAAGGCTGCAATGGCAAAACTGAATGAGACAAAAATCACTGCCACTCTGTTGAATTTGATTACATGCACAAAATTTAATACAAGCAAGCTGCTACCAGTATTGCCAATCCTAAGCATTCAAAAATCATGAGTGAGGCTTCAAAAAGCATAAGTCTAGCTTAAAAATCATAGGATTTACAAAAAAATAATAGTTTGTTTTTTTCTTTGACGTCTGGTTTCTGAGCCTAGAGGGGACATTTGAGTCACATTTTGTCACATTTAGGTGACATTTCTCAACTGTAAGGACTAGAAACAGACTTTAAAAAATTCTCACATAATCACTTGACTCCAGAAACTGGAGCTTTAAGAACCCCAATTATTGTGAGACTCACAATAAATTTGTGAAAGTTGGCAACACAACAGATACACATGGCATACCCTACAGTAGGATTAGGCCCTTAGTCATTATTGTCCCCTATATCAGTACATTTGTTTTGGGGTCATCCCCAAAATCAAAGTCTTCTCAAATCAATGCCTATGGTTTTTCTGGAGCACCCAAAGCCCAGTTGTGGGTGGTTCTAAGCTGTGAATAACCTGTGATCTTTAGGAAAAAGCAGTGACAAGTTTTGTACTTTACTGATCAGTGAGCATCTGTTTACATTTTTAAGGTTATGTTCACAAAGAAATCTGAGATTCTTATTGCCCCAAATGGAGAAGGTGTGCAGCCGTGGGTTTTGTAGGCCCCTAAATGTCAGCTCTGCTAAGAAGCCCCACAATTTTGTTGCAGTGATAAATGCCTTTTATTAAAGGCTTTGTTTGCACATAGACTGTGTATTGTGTCCTGAAGCCTGCCAGATTTGGGCTCTGAGAAATTAATAGAGGAAGCCAGTTCCATAAATGAGGGATCTCAGCCAGGAATGCTCTACTATGAAAATGCATTACCACTGGTCCTGGAGGGCATAACCTAACTCCATTCAACACACCTAAGAAAAGGGGTAGAAGAACAATCTTGTAACTTTTAGCCTAGTAGTTAGGGCACTCACTCCAGACACATGAGATCATGGTTTAATTTTCCCCTCTGTTTGGTGAGAAGGGAGTTGAATCAGGGTTCCCTGCCTCTAAAGTGAGCACCCTTACCACTCTGATATAGCGCTTTCTGTCTCTCTTGGTGAAGCCATTCTACTTTGTATTAAATAAAGAGTGAGAACGGCTCTGTACTCTAATAGCTCGGGCACTCACCGAGAACTAAGAGGAAACCTCTGTTGAAATTGTTTCTCCTCATCAGGCAGTGGGTAAAACTGAATCAGTTTCCCACATCCCAGGTGTGTACCCTACCCATTTGGTTAAAGGTAGAAGGGAGGACATTGCCTCCTCATCCAGTTATTTTCCATGGCATTAAGCATGCTTTGTGCATACCTAACAGATTGGGCGAGGGGTGCCACGCTTGTATAATTTTTGGTGGTGCACTGGCCGGGGTGCTGGGCCCACATCATGTGGGAGAGGGGCAGGTGGAAGGGCAAGGCCAGGAGGGGGGAACAGCCACCACACAGCGCTGCTTGGAGCCAGCAGCGGCTCCTGTCCAGGGCGTTGGGCCCAGGTGGGAGAGGGGCGGAGGGAACATGTGGTGCAGGGATGGGGGGAGTGGCTGCTGCCACGCCGCACAGTTTGAGGCTGTTGCCGGTGCAGGAGCAGCTCATAGCCAGCCACTGAGCATGTCAGAGGGGAGGGAGGCAGATGAGATGGGCCACCCTGGGTGCTGGGGGCCGCTGTGCTCTGCACCTCCACGGCTGGCTCCCCACCACCACAGAAATATTGGTGGAGCTGGGCCTACCATCCTCAATGTTGGTGGAGCCAGGGCACCAAGGACCCATATAACTCACCACCATACTGGGGCTTAAGCATGAGATAAAGGCACTTGGATTCTGCCTGAGGCAGCAGGGCTCGTGTCTGGAGGCAGAAATTTAGATGCCCAGGGAACTTTTACAGCCAAATTTTAGGCACCTATGGGGTTAGGCAGCAGCTGAGTAGGGGTTTTGTGGACCACAATGGTGTCTAAACCTGGGATTTAGGCACCCAAGTCCCTTTGTAGATTTGGGGCCAACAGTCGTATTTTCAAAAATGCTGACTAATTCTGAGTGCTTCAATTTTCAGAGCACAACACAAGACCCCTGATGCTTGATTTGTAGAGGTCCTGAACATCTTGCAGCTACCATTGATTTCAGCATGAGTTTATGCCCTCAGTACCTCTCTAAAACAGATGAACAAATTAATAGATTTTAAGACCAGAAAGGACCATTGTGATCATCTATTCAGACCCATATAACACAGGGCACAGAATTTCACCAAGCAATTCCTGCATGAAGCCCTTCACTTCTGTCTGAGTCATAGCATATCTTTTAGAAAGACAGCAAATCGTGATTTAAAAGTGACAGAGAATCCATCACATCCTAGATAAATTGTTCAAATGGTTAAAATTACCATTAAAAAATTACACTTTAATTCTAGTCTGAATTTGTCTCATTTTAGCTTCCAACCCCTGGATTTTGTAATGACTTTTTCCTGCTAAATTAAAGAGCCCTCTACTCTCAAATCTTCTGCCCCCAAGTGTATTTATAGCCTTCAATCAAATCATAGCTTCACTTTCTCCTGGATAAATTACATAGATTGAGCTTCTTTCCAAAATAGTTTGCCTGCTGTGACTTACATTCCTAGTTTCTCCATCTATGATCTTGAATTTAGCTGTATTAAAATGCATGTTATTCAAGTGAGTCCAGCTCACCATGTAATCCATGTTACTTTGTACAACTTATCTATCCTTCTAGCTATTTTCCTCTCCACCATTTTTTGTGTCATCTGCAGATTTTGCCAGTAATTACATTTTCTTCAAGATCATTGATAAAGATATTGAATAGCATTGGGCCAAGAACAGATCTCTGTGGGACCAGAAATGTCCCCTTTGGATGATGATTCCCTATTTACAATTACTTTGGGTGCTATCAGTGAGCCAGTTTTTAATCTATTTAATATATGCTGCACTGATTTTGTATACTGCAAATTTTAAAATTCAAATATCATGTGGTACTAAGTGAAATGCTTTAGAGAAGTCTATTATGTCAACACACTTACCTTTGTACTCCAAACCTGTAATCTTATCAGTTTGTTCATCAACACCTATTTTCCATAAAACCAAGTTGATTGGCGTCAGTTATAGAAATGCAGGGCTGGAAGGGACCTCAAGAAGTCAAGTCCAACCCCCTACACTGAGGCAGAACCAAGAAAACCTAGACCATCTATGACAGGTGTTTGTCTAACCTGGTCTTAGAAACCTTCAATGATGGGGATTCCACAATCTTCCTTGGAAGTTTATTCCAGAACTTAACTATTCTTATAGATAAAAAATGTTTTCCCTAACTTAAATCTCCCTTACTACAGATCAAATCCATTATGTCCTGTCCTACGTTCAGTGGACATGATAACAACTGATGATCTCTTTATAATAGCCCTTAGCATATCTGAAGACTATTATCAGGACCCCTTCAGTCGTCTTTTCTCAAAACTAAACATGCCAAGGTTTTTAACCTTTCCTTATAGATCAGGATTTCTAGACTTTTCACCATTTTTGATGCTCTCCTCTGGACTCTCTCCAATTTGTCCACATCTTTCCTGAAGTATGGTGCCCAAAATTGGACATAGTACTCCAATCCAACTTAGGCCTCACCAGTGCTGAGAAGGGGCCCCTGTGTCTTACATGACACTCCTGTTAACACACCCGCGTGACATTAGGCTTTTGAGCATCTCTATCACATTGTTGACTCATATTCAATTTGTGACCCAATATAACCTCCATATCCTTCTCAGCAGTACTATCACTTCACCAGTTATTCCTCATTTTGTTGTTGTGCATATGATTTTTCCTTCCTAAGTGTAATACTTTACACTTGTCTTTACTGAATTTCGTCTTGGTGATTTCAGACCAATTCTTCAGTTTGTCAAGTTCATTTTGAATTCCAATCATGTCCTACAAAGTGCTTGTAACCACTCCTAGTTTGTGTCATCTGCAGATTTTTTGTAAGGTTACTCTCTACTCCTTTATCTAAGTAATTAATGCTACCATCCTTAATTCCTTACTGATTGTTCCTGGACATAATCACGGAATGGATAATACAGGATGCAATGTCAGTATAACTGTCTCCACGTTACTCAAGTTATCCCATTTATCCTTTTAAAATATTGACACGAGCTTTCTTTCCAGTCTTTACCCAGCATTCCACATTTGATTAAATATCAACATCAAAGAGCCCAATATGTCTCAAGTTGGGCACCAAAATATTAAGGCACTCAAAATAAGTGGTCACTTTTGAAAATATTGGCCTAACAGCTCAATTATAGACCCTACACTAATAACTGTGTGGCAGAAAAAGGTGCTTCATGTGGGTGATGGTATTATGCTTGCAGAAGGCAGGTGCAGACATGCCTCTCTCTGTCCTTGCTATACTTTCAAGAACTCCCTCCATTGTGGTCCTGCAGCAGCTTGCCATTGCAGAGCGGCCTGGAGGCCACTGGTGTGGGCTCACTTGTCTCAGTGGGCCATTGAGTACTGTTAATAGCATGAGGCGCCAGCCATGCTACTTCCCCAGTGCTCAGGAGAGGCAACCTGTCACATTACGATTGACTTCTGTTCAGAAATGCTATAGGGAGAGAACCCCCCTGTATGCTTTCCCCTGCAGGGCAGCTATCCTGGGACCACCATCATGTGGCTTTAAGGATCCAATCTTGCAACTTTCAGACAGGCAAAATTCTCACTGATGTCAATGAGAATTTTGCCTATATAACTACAGGATCAGGCCTTATGTCTCAATGTTTAATCAGAAGGATGTTATGTAAAAAGAAGATATTTCGTCCCTGAGCTGAACCATGACAAAAATCCAGAGAAGACAATAAAATAAACCATCTGGCAGGTGAAAACCCAGTATCTCTTGTTCATATTTAAATATAAAAGATATTTAAGAACACAAATGAAATGCCAGCACATTTATTTATTTATAGCACCACCTATCTTCATGGCATGCTGCCGTTAAGGAACATTAAAAAGCAATTACCAAATGCTAAATCTTTTTAATAGTGTGTTTGCATAGCTAGAGGCTTTTTACATGGACCTACATATTCATATTATGCCCTATCCTAAGACCTGGGTCATTTAGCCTATCTATAGTCAATTACCAAGTGATAGAGTCCATAACCTCAGGACTTTTTACTTTAATATTTATAGACAATTGTCTAATTCTGCAGCTGTTATATATTGGCATAGCTTCACTGAAATTAATGTATCTAGGCTTATTTTACCATCAAAGGATCTGGACTAATATTTTTTAAAGGTTACTATTATTTTGTTTGCATTACACATTTTACCTCACCCTCTGGGGGATTTGTTGGTTATAGTACTGCCATAAGTATTGCATTATATAACTGTTGCCTAATTTGAAAACATTTTTTAAAAACCCAGCTAAAATATTAAGGTTTACTGTTTGTGTTCTGCTCATCTCTGGTGATATTCCAAAGAAGAGTTTTGGTGACAGTCCCTGAGGAAAAAGCCACACCAAGGCATTTGTTGGAAAAGTAGAGGACTGTAAGACAGCATTCAAATTCAAACTAATATTTTTAAATTCCAACAAACAATGAGTTTCAATTCACAACAGGAGACTGAGCAACTAGAGAATGATAGGACCTTCATCCTGATTAGAACCTTTGATCATAGGATCACCTAACTTCTCTACTAGTACCATGTCCCACCAACTGATGACTCAGGATACTTGGGTTTTGCCTTCACTAGGATAAAAGGTGTAATCTTAAACCGAGTTTGCAAATTTGAGTTAACTAATTTGAAATAAAATTCTAGCAAAGACAAGGCAATCTTTTTTTCACATGCTTTAGCCAGATGAATTCTAGAAGTCTTTTTTTGGACCTGCTGATGTGAAAACTACAAGCTGACCGAGATCCACTAGGCTTTTACTTCCAGTCTGTTAAATTAAAGACACAATTGTTTTCCTAGTGAATAAAGACTTGCCCACAGGCATGAGCGAACTGAGCAATTAACACATGGCCATGCTTGAGGAAGCCCTGGCTGGGATGATTTAGTTGGGGTTGGTCCTGCGTTGAGCAGGGGTTGGACTCAATGACCTCCTGAGGTCCCTTCCAACCCTCATCTTCTTTGGGTCTGTGAAGCCAGTCCGGCCCTGCCGATTTCGTGTAGAACCGGTTGAAAGGTAACAAACCAAATGAAGAGTTTTTGGGTCAGTGCAAGGCGCCCCTTCCTGGCAAACAGAAACTGCGGCACTGTCTTTCCTGGTTCGGACACGTCCCCGGGCTCGCCAGAGCCGCGGCTGACGCCGGATGCCCTCAGCCGAGCGCCCCAAATCACACCCACGGAACAGCCCCACGAGCATGTCACCCGTGGGCGGAACGGCTCGCTCCGGCCGCGACCCGAGCGCTGCCCCGCTCTGCACTACGGGGCACAGGCGCGGTGCGGCCCGGGCAGAGGAAGCGGCATCCACAGCCGGGAGCCACCGTGCGCGGCGCGAGGCCCGTGGGGCAGCCCGCGCCAGCCGCAGTCGCCGCTGAGCCCCGCGTTCGTCGGCGGGAGGGCCGCCCGGGCCCAGCAACGCTCCCAGCCCGTGGCGCTCCCGAACGCGCGCGGCCCACAGGCTGCAGTGCAGCCGAACAGGCACGCGCGGGGGGGAGGGAAGGAGGAGCAGGCTGCGCGCGCACTCCCGACCCTGTTGCGTACGCGCGGCGGCGACCCGAGGGGGGGCCGCGGCGGCCCGTTCACGTCGGGTGCGGGGGGAGGGGCGTGTGTGTATGGTCGCGCGCGCGGAGCAGTTGCGCGGGGCCGCCGTCGCCCGCCCGGCCCCGGAGACGCGCTGAGGGACATGGAGGGGCCCGAGCGGGAGGAGCCGGCGGCGGATAAGTTCGAGCTGCTCGTGAGGCGGCAGCGCAAGGAGAAGCGGGAGCTGCAAGGTGAGGGCGGGGCGGGGCGGGCCAGCGAGGACACGGGTAGCTGAGAGCCGCCGGTCTGCTCGGGGACGCTGCGGGGCGCCGCTCCCTCGGCGCGGGGCCAGCGCTGCACGTGTGCGGGGAGCGCCTCAGAGCCGTCCGTGGGCGGCAACTGGCCCGCCCGTGACGTCGGAGGGTGGCGGGGCGGGGTCGAGACGATAGGGGCCGGGCGGGTCTCCCCGCCCTATCGCTGCGCGGCCGTTGTGCGGCGTTACGGACCGCGCTTGGCTTCAGCGCGGGAGACGGAAACCTCGCCTGATGCGGTGGGGCAGTGGAGCCCGCGAGGTGAGACCCCGGGAGCTGAGGTGTCTCATGCTGCCGTTGGTGTACGACTGCGTGACAAAACCCCGTCAGTGACCCGCTGCTCATTTGCATTTGAGCTCTAGGAAGAAAACTTAAGTGAGGGAAATCATCACACACGTCGTAGATTCGGATTAACGTAGTGTTGCAAGCCTTGGCCCCTTTCCCGCAGTCAGACCATTGCGCGCATGTGGATGTGACTGTGGGACTGAGAGGCTTCACTGTCTATGTCCTGATGTCTCATGCACCTGTCACTTCACAGTTATAAGGTTGCATTAACATTAGCTTTTTGCACTTCATTTCTGCTTTTAATGTTTTTAAAAAAAGAGAAACGGAGGGTGTCTGGTCTTCCAAGCCATTCTAGGATAAAGGGAATTACAAAAAAGTTCTATCCACTTACAAACATGCCAATCTTAAAATTTTACACAATCAAAGCTAGTCAATTTTAAAAGTGTTAAGTATTATAGAGTACTACAGCTACCAGTGATTTTTACAGTCATATTTTATTGTTTAAAGCATTTTGCTTTCCTCTGTTGTGTGAAGGACCATCCAAACCAAAGAGGAAACTAGCTAACTGACCATACACAAAGTGTTGTCAAAGGTCCAGAGTCAGTACTTGAACAGTGTTTGTTTTGTTTTTATTTAGTAATTTATAGATATAGTAGGTAGATAAACAAAAATCACAGAAGTCTTATTTTTCTGAGATGGTTTACATTTAAAATATTAACAGTAGAGTGGCTCAGACAGTAGGATTCACATCAGGATTTCAAAGCTCCAAGATTTGTGTGAATCTGAGGTTTTGTTTCAGACCTCTGTAAAGTATGGGGCCATCTGAATAGTTTTTATTTTGTGCACTCGTGAAGTATGGAGATATTGAAATGCAGGATTTTGATTTGAGCCCCTCAGTAGACTCCAATCCTGCAAACATGCACATGCTTTAAATTCTAATTGCATTCAACGGGTTTTTTTAAGACGTGCAAAGTTGAATGGTCTGTGTTTTCAGAATTGGGGCCATAGTTCATTATTTTAAAAACAGTGTAACTTTCATAAGACTTGGATATTTATTCCTTCAATAGGGATTATTAAACAATTCAAAGTCCAAATTTCTGGTTCCAGACATTTGAGTTATGCAAGCACAAATTTCAACAGACTTTTCGCTAGCTTTTCAAAATAAACCATTTTCTGAGGCAAAAAATAGAAAATTTGAAGTTATGGCTGAGTTCCATACTACTTATAGGGTCTACAGATAGCAAATACTTTAATAGTTATGTGGCTGGAATATTTTCTCACTTCCTCTGGGGTTGATCATTGTATATTTCCGAAAGTATAGCTGTTTTAAAATGCAGTAATCTTATTAAACAGTTTCATAACCTATTATGACATACTAGCATGTTGAAATCTTTACCTTTTTATTTGGCCCAATTTTAATCACATATAATAGCATATTTCATTTATTAGAGGTAACCATTTATCATTCTACTTTGGTGTTCCTACAGCTAAAATTCAAGGTATGAAAAATGCTGTTCCTAAAAATGACAAAAAGAGAAGAAAACAGTTGATTGATGATGTTGCCAAACTGGAGGCAGAAATGGAACAGAAGCACATGGAAGAACTAAAGCAGGTAAAGGAGGCTTTACCTGAGCCGAATAAGGTACCAGTCATGTTTAACCTTATTTGTAAGGTGTTGGGGGCAAAAATTAACTTCAATCTATTTTCATTGAAATGGCGTAACTATATATATGTAAATGAAGACAGAATTATTAATGGGTTTATTATCAAATTTTAATAATTTCAGGCCTGAAACCAATCTTCTCTAAGAATGATCGTGAAAATAAATCTTGGGTGGCGCTCAGGTACATAGAGTAATGAGCTCTGTAGAAAAAAATATAACATTTGAGAGGTTTTAAGAGTGTCAGCAGCTCATTCTTGTCCTACTCTGGTTTTTAAAAAATACTTAACTTCATGCTTAGCATCTTTTCTAGTTGTGTGTCAGTTTATTGATGCTGCTTTTCTGAGGTGTTCTTCAGTTACGTGATTCTTCTAAAAAATTTGTGGCTGAACTGAGTACTTTCTAAATGTTTTCTTTTGAAAATATTCCTTAGTGCTGTACTTTTATGATCTACTTGATCCATTTTATCTTACCCATTTTATCTTCTTCCCTTTTATGATTCTTAATTGTGTTTATTTAAACACTTCCTTTCTGCCGTTAAAACAGTTACATTTGCAGTCACATAATCTTTATAACGTGGTGGTATACTTCTGCTCTTTTCAAATGTAATTATATATTTGTGATAAATGTGGCTTTGTAGGGCAGTCATGTTAAAATTAAACACTCTTGTGTGATCTTTAAAAACACAAGTCACCTATTAGTGTGTGACTCTTTATAATCAAGTAGAAAGACCTGCACCAAGGAGCATACAGTCTATGGGTGCTGTGACACTGATAATTCAAGTGCCAGCTCTGGCCAAGGCTGTTGGTGTTAGCTACATGCGGACAAATTCATATCTGGAAACCCAAACCTGCTCACCTGTATGTTAGTTTTGTTCAGAATAAGTATTAGTCTGATAAGAATGTATTTAGTTTTTAGACTCAATGAAATTCTTGTAAGTTGCTACATGCATTAAACTCACTTGTAATGTCTGTATTTCATGTTATAAGGAAATATGTAAGATTTGCTTTGACTTTGAAAATGTTTGCTCTGAACTTGTGAACCCAAGCATGGGAATTGTCCCTCTCCCCCCATCCAGGAGCACTATCAAAATTAAGTTAGCCATTGTGAGATAAAGGCCTTATTAATTGCCCCATCCACTCATGGAAAAATATGTGCAGAAGGCCCATCCCATCAGTTTAAATGCCAGAAGAGGGAAATAAAAATAGTGGACATGAAGATTTTTCATCGTTTTGTTATTTGAACTCTCAAGGGCCAGAGACATTAAACCAATGCAGAGATCCCCAAGCATTACCCCTGAGTCCGCACTGAAAGACATTTTGAATTGACAGATTATTACAGTTATGTCACTCTTAAAATTTAGATTGCGTCTCTCTTGTGTGTATTTATGCTTATTTGCTTTAATCTATAAATAACCCTCATCTTTTTCCTAGTTAATAAACCATCTAAAGATTTATTATTACAGGATTGGCTACAGGTATTGTCTTTGGTGTAGGATCTATGGCAGTGATTTTCAGCCCTTTTTCATTAGTGGATCCCTAAACAATTTTGATAGGGGAGGTGCAGACCCCTTTGGAAATCTTAGATTACATCTACACTAGAAAGCTTACAGCGGCACAGCTATAAGATCTCTTGTGTAGTCGCTTCAAGCCCATGGGGAGAGAACTCTCCCATAGACATAATTAATCCATCCCCAATGAGCAGCGATAACTATGTTGGCAAGAAAAGCTCTCCTGCCGACATATCACTGTCCACACTGGCGCTTATGTCAGTAAAATTTATGTCGCTCAGGGAGCTGGATTGGTCACACCCCTGAGCAACATACGTTTTGCTGACGTGTTAGTGTAGATATAGCTTTAGACAGTGTGTGCGGACCCCAGGTTGAAAACCACTGATCTAGGGTACCAATTGATCTGGGGTAAGTGACTAGTTTCTTGGGACTGGAAGCAACCTGAATATTGTTTGATTTTTGGTATAAGTGACGACGGCTTATCCCCAAACTCAGCTTGCCTGAGTGGCAAGATAGCCTGGAGAGTTTAAGGGGATGGTCTGACTCCATGGTTAAGTCTGTGTTAGTGATCTAGGGGTTCACATTTGTTACAGGGTTAGTGAAATTTAATTATAGAACATACCACCAGTTTGGAGTGTCTGCCCTATTTTTGACAGTCTGCCCTGAGGTAGGCACTCATGGTTGTGAGCCACTCCAAACATTGTGACAGGTCTGATACTGTAAACCCACTGACTCAAAAAGAGCTACTTTTGAATGTAAATGCCCTATGTATGAATAAACTTGTTTGTAGATTTTCTCTCCCTGCAATTGATAGGTAATCTACTAGATTTGATGAGAGTTAACAATACATACTGCTGTAGTAAATTTTCCTAAGCATTTCCATTCCAGCCTACCTCTTTCAGTCTCTTATAACTTTCTTAAACATTTGGCTGAAATTTTCTAGGCTAAGTATTTTCTGATTGTAGATTTGAAAAGCATGAGGAAAAATTGTTCTCTGTTTGAGAGTATGAGGAGAGTGAAAAATTCTTGTGCTCATTTGTTAGGGAAATAGTCCTCATTGAGAAGTGCTTGTCTTTGAGAATCCCAGCAAAATTGGTTTTGAGTTGCCAAAGTTATGACCTGATAAAAATATTGATGTATGTCAGGTATATTATTTGACAGATGCACCACAAAATCAGTGATATAACTGAGATATATCAATGATATTTTCATCTTCTGGACAGAAGACTTTAAACTCCCTTATAGATTTCCACCACAACTTCAGCAACCACCACCTGTCTATCAAACTTTCCGGAACACTCAACTTCCTGGACACCATAATCAGCTTCAACAATAGAATCCTACAGAGCAACCATATACAAGAAACCCATGGATCACCACAAGTACCTTCATCTAACTTAACACTCAAAACTGCCTTCACCAAACAAGGATGCTCCATCAGAGAAGTAGATTGCATCATGGAACGGGGCCACGCAAATACTCCGAGAGAACATACTTCAATACAGAAATAAAATCCCCTCCGAACGCACACCCCTAGTTGTCACCTTCCACCTCATGCTGGAACCCATGTGGGGTATCATCTACAACCCATCATTGATGAAGACCCCATCCTGAAAGAAATTTTTCCTGAGTCTCTTTTTCTGGCCTTCAAACTCAACTTCTCCAAGCTCATCAGAAACAATCTCCCCACACACCAGGACACACCAACTTAAAGTGGCACCAGACCCTGCCAGAAAAACAGATGCAAACCCTGCAGACGTATCTCTGATCACCACCTCCCATGACACACCTTTCATGATCCAGGAGTCCTACATATGTCTGTCACATCATATGTACCTCATCCAGTGCACTAAATACTCCAGTAACTATGTGGGTGAAACCAGACAATTGCTTTGTTCTTGAATAAAATCATACAGGAAAATATAAGACAAAAACACTGTCACCTCTGGGCAAACACTTTTCACAAAGTGGTAATTCCATATCTGACCTATCAATCCTCATCCTCAAAGGAAATCTGCACAACACTTTCAAAAGACAAGCCTGGGAGCTTAAATTCATAACTTTGCTGGACACTAAAAATCATGGTCTTAATAAAGACTCCTGATTTATGGCTTATTACAACAATCTGTAACCCACTAACCCCTCATTTTGTCCTATGAGTTTAGCGGGTGTTAACAGGCCACTTCTTTTTGAGTGTTCCATTAGAATATGTGCTAACTATGTATGCTAAACTATCTGTTCCATCTTGTATTTAGCAGTGACATTCTGAGTACCTTTCCCAGACCTGCGGAAGAGGTCTGTGTAGCTCAAAAGCTTGTTTCTCTTATCAAGAGAAGTTGGTCCACTAATATGTTACCTCACCCACCTTGTCGCTTTAATATCTTGGGACCCACATGCCTACAACAACACTGCATGTAATACTGAGAAATTTAGCAATTTTGCAGTAAATGAGGCATGGCTGCAGAGATATGGTAAAGCCTGCACCTTTTAATTTGTGCAGGCAAATAGTTCAGTTCAGAGGACCTTGCAAATTGTGCCAAAAACATTACAGTTTTATCTAGCCTTCTAAGTCCTAATGATGAGATTTTATTCAAAAGACTCTTAAGAGACTATTGGATTGTACAGTTAACAGTTAGAAAAGTTGGATATATAACTGTAACCCGGTCTTCTTGTGTCATTTGACAGATTTAATTATGTTGACGGTCTCAAATTCTAACATTTTATGATACTGAATTTTAAGGTGTGCAGATCAAGTAACTATTTCTGGTTTAAGACAGTCTACAATTGTAGGTTGTCTTTAATGCAGTGTTCATTGTACACATTATGCTATATGGTTCACAATCAAAATGTTCTTAAGTGGATTGGCTTAACATTCCTGATGGTAAGGAAAAGAGGTGTGGGCTCTAAGTCCAGGGGTAAATTTGATAAGTTAATGGGATGGCGTATTGGCTACCTTCCTACAAATAAAAGTAAGCTAAAATATTTTCTCTTAAAATATTTTAAATGTTGATAATTCTATCCAATATTTAAACTCAAATGTGTAAACTGGTGTTGATTGGAAATGTCTCTTAAATATATTTCAGGGAGCTATTGTAATTCTCCAGTCTCACTCATATTAACTTAAATGTTTAAAATTTTGTTTCCCTCTAGGTAGATTCTGTAGCTGATAGTACTGCAAGTTTGCAGCTTGAGGAAAGAGAGCAACAGATTCAGCAACCTCGAATATCAAAAGCACAGAAAAGGAGGGTATGACTCCAGTTTAAATATGCATTTACTATCACTTGGTGCCAGCTTAACATCTCCTGGTCCCATACAGTTTACTTAAATTCCTAAAGAAATTCAGGCAGCTTCCCAGTGGACTCTACCAAAGCTAGCACAGCTTTGGTGGTAGAGCTGGGTGGGAATTATCTGACAAAAGTTTCATCAGAAAATGCTAATTCAGCAAACCCATTTTTGTGTCAACAAACTTTAACTGAACCACAAGCAGGTTTACTGGTGGGCTCATGGGGGACCCTGATATTCCAGGGTTTGTGGTTTGAGGGCAGCTGTATGAGGGACCCCAGCATGGTTGCCACCTTTCTAATTACTGGTAACTTGGCCTCCGAGGTCCTGCCCCTACTCTGCCTCTTCTTCCCTTCAGGACCCACTCGCTGGATTGTCTCCCCCTCGCCTCTTCCCCTCCCCTTAGGTTCCCTGTGTTCCAGGGCTGGGGTAGGAGCTGCTGCAGCCTGATGAGCCAGCCTGCAGGTAGGAGATGGCCCTGGCTGAGCAGGTGCTGGTGAAGGTTAATGACTCGGTGCCTCCCTCCACTCTGCAGTAATGAGACATTGGTGTCCAGACTGGACATTGCCAGGGCCCCTTTTCGACTGGACTTTCCAGTTGAAAATCAGGGACCTAGCAATCCTAAATGGCACAAGACACAGAAGTCAAAAACTGGGCTGTCCAGGTAAAATGTGGACAGGTGGCAACCCCAGTATCAAGCTTCTACTCTTCTGCAGAGAGACAGGACTCTTTGGGCTTTTAGGCTTCTGGTTCTGCAGTAGGGAGCATGGAAGTCCTGGGAGATCCAGCTGATGACTCCTGAGTGGCCAGCTGTGCGAGACAGCTGGCATGGGAATCTAGAAGCCCTGGGATCCCTGGCCCTAGTGCAGTCTACATGGTTCTTGTCAGTTTGAAATTGTCAAGAATTGTGTTGATTTCAGTCAGTAACTGCCAGAGTTCCAGGGAACATATTCTCTTTCAGAAACACTATGTTTTGGTGTTTCTGAAATGAAATTTTTCAGAATTTCTGGTTTGTGGGAAACTTTGAAAAATTTTGTTTCATTCTGATTTGGAATGAAACTAAATATCAAAATTTCTCACGAACCAGAATTCCTGGTTTTTGGCCAACTCTAACTGGTAATCTACCTCTATGATTTCATGTAAGAAATCTGTTGAAGTGCTACCTTGAGTACTGGAAGTGCTTTTAAACAGAGCTACTCTTGTGTTGACTTCCAGATCTCATGCTCTTTGGGTGGGCATTTCTGTAATCCTTTTTAATTAGAACTCCTGAAACCCCACTGCCCCCTTTCAGTAGGTTGTACTGCTCACTAGACCTGCATGAGTGGGAAAATGTAATTAAATAAATATTACTTACCATTGTAAGTTGAAGATGTCACATCTGCACATGCATTTTATGTGGCGTTCTTCTGTCATGGGACGCGGGGATTTTGCAAGAGGAACTTGAGGCACTTGGTGCTGTATGAGCCTCTTATGATCTCCTGGCATCCTGTGCGGTAAGAGGGCAATTGCTTGGTAACACTAGGTATTGCTTTGCAGAGGGTTCTCAAAGCTCAGTAGTTCTGGGTAAATGAAGCATCCCACAAGCGTGACTATGCAGAGGCAACACTTGAGTAGCCAGTATATTATCCAAGCTGGAATTGGCCATGACACTGGGGCTTATCCATCTTTCTCATCACACAAAAAGTGGTATGGGGTTTTAAGGACTACAGATAGTCAGAGCTTCAGTTTTACCACTCCTTCAAAAGCACTGAGAAGAATGCTCTATCTACTGAATTGCCAACACTTCTTTCTGCACTTTGTTTTTGAAAGTCTTCTATCAAAGTACTATCCCCTGAGCCCACTGAGCTGGAGATCAGATAGTAAAATAAAAATCCTGGAAATACCACAAAATAAAAAAATTCTGTAGTGGAACAGAGTGAAACAGGCGACATGTCTCTCAGTATTTGCTCTACAAAATTCTCATGTTCCTACAATTTGGCTTCATGAACTGATCTAGCTATAAGATAAATTCATAGGCCATAATTCTCAAATGTGCACCTAAAATTAGGCACCTAAATAAATAAGTGATTAACCGTCTTTGGATCTAGGAATGGAACTTTAGGCACCAACTTTGAAAGTGTTAGTCTAACTCACTAATTCTACTATATATAGGTTATTCTTTCCTAAAGGGTGAATTTCAGTATATTTATTGACTGGAAAGATACTGACCTGCCTTCAGTGGCACAATGGTAATGCACAGACTTAAATTTGAGCAACAAAATTCTGAATTTCAAAGAGCTGAGCAATAAACCAAGAATTGTACAGACACCCGGACCCCTTGTAAGCTTGAACGTTATTTTTCACACAACTTTCATATGAAACCCACATCCTTGTAATGTTCTTTGTTGTGTTTTCTATCCAAGGAGAAGAAAGCTGCATTGGAAAAGGAAAGAGAAGAAAGAATAGCTGAAGCTGAGGTAGAAAATTTAACAGGAGCCAGACATCTTGAGAGTCAAAGGCTTGCCCAGATTTTGTCAGCAAGACAGTTGGAGATTAAACAGATCCCATCAGATGGCCACTGCATGTACCGAGCTATTGAAGACCAGCTCAAGAATCAGCAAACCTCCTGGACTGTTGCAACCTTGAGAAGTCAAACTGCAGAGTACATGCAAAGTCATGTTGATGATTTCCTGCCATTTCTAACAAATCCAAACACTGGAGACGTGTATAGCCGAGGTAAGAATTATAGTTTAATAAAACTTAGTGTGTCTTTTTACAAATGTTATCAGTAGTTCTGAAGTTTATCAATATTACAGTTATGTCCCCTGATCTGTACGTCATGGTTCAGTAGTATAGACAGGATCGTAATCCCTGTAATTAAGTAAATGTCTTAAAGGTGTTTGTCTGTAAGTAGGAACTGTAACTTTAGCCTGGTTATGTAACACAGTTAATCTCATTTACAGTACAAAATGGAACCCTGTTATACTTGTTAACAATGGTGCAGTAAGCATGTTTCCTGAGTGAGCTGAGATTGTAATGTAGATAGGACCTCTAACATAAGGATAATCTTGTTTACAGCTGAAATCCTGCAGTGAACAATGTTACTATTCTCTTTACTGAATCTTGTTTTTTTTTGGGGGGGGGGAAGCCTTTTATTAAGCTGTCCAGGAGAGACATGTTGTAAACTTGACTTTGGTATGAAATAATGAAGATTAAGTTGGACAATGACTTTCAAGTCATCTATGCCTCAATAGCAAAATAGATCCTCCTTTAAAGATTCTCAGTGGTACTGTTCATGTCCTGTATTTAGAATGGACATTTAGAAGAAGGGAGCCTTTAAGCATGTTTCAGCAGCCCAAAAAGCCACTCTTCAAAACTTTGTTTCAATAAAAGCTTAGGCTTTCATGGAACCATGATATAGGAAAGTGTGGTACGTTTTGCTGTTCCTGTTAACATGGCAGCTAGTGAGTCCAGAGTTGTTCACATGGTAACCATAGGTGCCGTAGAGCTGAATATTAGTACAGTATTGTGGAAGTTCTCCAGTCTGCATGTTTGCCTCTTGTGATGCTAGCATCCTCATATTACCTGGCTCTTCATATTCTCTCCGTGAGAGAGGCAAAATTCATAGGTACTGCTATGGTGTTAGTGCTAGGTATTAGCAGCACCGTAGCTCTTCTGGCCAGCTCTATTGTGTCTTAGGCTACACTTCCTTTTTTCAATTTAAATTATGGTACTTTTCTATTGTATTGGTAGCTTTATTTCCTGTGTATCAAAATAGATAAACCTTCAGTTTGCCTCATAAATCTTTATCTGTGAGAGCCGTTTTGAAATCCAAACTGATTTTCTTTAACTGTTGAGACAGGAGGTTTATCCAAGAAAATGCCTTTTGTCTTACAGTGTATAATTTTATCCAGTTTATTCTTCACCAAAAACATATTAGTGATTTTTTTTTATGAAGACATCATCTAATTTTATTCTTTTAATTCCCTTCATTTATAAGAACACAGATTTTACTTGCAATCCCCAATTTTACGTGCCTTAAAACTGTCTTCTGGAGGCATGCATAGAAAGGAACGTTCTCTAGATTCTAAATACTTCAGTTGCTGAAATGTAAACAGTCCAGTTTGGATAAAAAAAAAATAGAGCTTCTGATAGTTACAGAACTTGAAAAATTTACCTGAGACCTAGTGCAGAGAATAGCTAAGCTTCTAATCAGATAGAAAGATACTTCCACTGCATGCTCTGTCCCAAAGCTATATCTTCCAGCAGTTTAAAGGAACAAAACTGTTGTGTAGCAGTTAATGAGTACAGCATTTAATTTTGTTATATGGTCCATTAAATTTATTCAAGAAGTGCTTAAAAATATAACTTGCTGTTTCCTGAACTTTTATTACACTATCTTTACTGGCTTTGCTCTAATTTTTCCTCTTTTCTTTTCAACAAGATATTATAGTTCTTCCTGTTTTAAGTGTCTGTTTCCTATTTGTTTTCTCTTTCCCTGCACTTAGATATTCTTGTTTCCCTACATCATGTTCTACCTTTTCCAGTCCAAAATTTCTTTTTAATTTAAATTAAATCATCAATATTTTCTCCACTGACCCACATCCAGGAAAGTGCTTTACTGAGCGGTTTACTCCATTTTTTTTTTCTGCAGGCGAATTTGAAAAGTACTGTAATGATATAGTGAACACTGCTGCATGGGGTGGTCAGCTGGAAGTAAGTATGATACTGTTTATTTTTGTTGATGAAACTCTGAAGTGATTGAAAATGAATGGATTTTTAAATACAGATTCTTAGAAATGCTCCTTCTCTACTTCAGAGAAGGAGCTTTTTTAGAGAAATTTCAGGACACCTAATCAAGCACTGTTGTAAAAAAAGAAAAAAAATACAATACTCTTGTGTAGTGTCTTTCATCAGTAGATCTTGAAGCACTTTACAGAGGAAGAATAATTATTTCATTTTTTAACCTCTTGACCAACTTTACACCATGGAAAAAATATTTTCTCAGAGCATTACCAGTTTTGTCTGTGTCTGTATTGCTTACTGTGGCTTAAGTCTTTACAGCTTGTAGAATGGGTGCTTCTAATGTGATTGATAACATGGAAGAGAGGAATAAAAAAAATAGAGTAGGAAAGTTGATTTTATTTCCTTTGTTTAAATAGGGTCCATATACTTCAGGCTGCTATTTTGGGCACAGCACAGCAAGTTGTCATACAGCAAAGTGTAATTAGAGAATGAGCTTTAATTAAAACTGAAATAAAAAAAAACTTTTTATCACTTAGATGCTCTATTTTTGCATTTCATTCCACTTCAGCATTGAAAATAGGCTAGTTCCTCTCTCAAGTTCCTGTGAACTAGCACAATGCTATATTACTTTTATCAACAAAGCAAGAGATGGTTAATTCAAGCTTTTCACTGGAATTTAAAAAATAACCACAAAAACATTTGTTGCTTAGGATTTTTAAAATGTAGATTCTAAAGAAAACCCTAGATTTCAGGGCTAAACTGACCTAATGGTATGTGTGTTAGAACTAAGCATTTTTCATGGTATTTAATTAAACTTCTCAGTATATGTTTCCCTTTCTTCAAGCTAAGGGCTTTATCACACATTTTGCAAAAACCAATTGAAGTAGTGCAAATGGATTCTCCTCCCATTATTGTTGGTGAAGAATATTCAAGTAAACCATTAATACTCGTGTAAGTAGATATTTTTACTCCTATTTTTAATCATGGTTTTTCCAACAGGAGACTATTTCAGGACTGATAGTAAGCAATTGCAGTTGGCTTGTAAATAATTGCAAAATAGTCATAAATCAAGTTAGGAAACTAAAGGAGCTCAGTTACATCCGTCACTTTTCCATCAGTTAACTTTGCTTTGTTAACACCCTTCAGTTATTCAACCAAAGCTATTTTATTCACAATTATAAATGGATTTAATGTATTATTTTATGTGCTCCATTAATGACAGGTTTTATCAATATTAGCAAAATTCAAGAAACACTCCTTTCTCACGAAAACATGCAGTTAAACTTCTAGCATCATTTCCAGGATAATACAGTTTTCCATGCTCTCTTGAGTTTTAATTGAATATCTTTAAACTATCTGAAAGTAGAAAGTGGGTGTGTTAATACATATGTATGATAAATATTTTAACTTTAGTTAACAGCCATTTTAAAAAATGTTTGTTTTATTTTTAGGTACATGAGACACGCATATGGATTAGGAGAGCATTATAATTCTGTAAAACTGCTAATGGACACTGCTACAGAAAATGGTAGCTAGTATACAAGTCATAAGCCTGTATGGATAATGGGTACAGCTTGACACTTTAGACTCTTCATCTATGAATAGTTCCCAAGCAGACTGGAAAACAAAAGTACCAGGAAGGAACTTTTAAGAGGGGCACAAGAATTGGGTATATATCAAAAGTAGCTGTTTAAAACAGTTCCTAGACTTTGCTGATTTACATCATGTTTTAGAAAATATTCTCTAAAATATTGGCTGTGTAAGCCAGAGTAATTTGCATGGTTTGAGTATTTTCGTTTACATAGCTTACTCTGCCACAGTGAAAAGATCAATAATATATGTTTAAGGTAGCCTGTGTTTTTGTCTGCTTCTGTGTTTCTACTGAAGAATTGATGTTATTTGCAGACTCTTATTAGGTCATTTCAGGTAGATTGTGGTGGTCATGGAGATTTTATTAAGGCATTTAAATGACTGTTGGATAATTTAGACTGGAGTGATCATCAAGATACTGCTTTAATAGTCCCAACAAGGTATAGCTAAAATATATTTAAACAATAGTAAGGACCTTCCTAATACTTTTGCTACATAGGAACTAGAGGCAAAGCCAGTGGTGCAGAACATCTTATCCTTATCTTACTGAAAGGGTCACAAACCTGTTGTCTGCTCTGATGGATTCTCATTTTAATGTTTTTAGTCTGGTTTTGAGAATGCTGCCTTGTGTTCTGGAGCTGACATTTCTGCTTACGGCTATAGATGATAGTAAATGGGTGAGAACTGCGCTGCTGGTCCACATAGTCCCATCTGTAGAATGGGGGACATTTTTCCTTTTTTTGCAGTTTATTTTTCTTTACAATAGTTCTCATTTCAGATGAAAACTTAGTGAACCATGCTGTTTATAGTGTTGCCATTCCATCAGCTGTGCAGTTTGAAATGCAGTTTACAACACTCCGGTGTGGGCTGCACTTAAAATTTAGGTCAACATACCTACAGCGCTCAGCAGTGTGAAAAATGTACATTCCTGAGCACCGTAGCCATCCTGACCCTGATCCCTGGTGTAGACACAGCTAGGATGATGGAATAATGCTTCTGTCAGCCTATTTACTGTTGCTTGGGGAGATAGTGTTCCTACAGCAACGGAAAAACCCCTTCTGTTGTTGTAGGCTATATCTGTGTTATGGAGTTATGCTAGCAGTACTACGGTGCTGTAGCTATGCCACTATAGTCTCTGTAGTGTAGACACTGCCTTATGCAACCAGTTGCATACAGTTGTAAAAATAGTAATCACTTAATTCTTGTAAGTAACTTGAAAGGTGATCTGCAAAGAAAATTGGGTTTGCGTTATTTACTTTGGTTCTTCATGATGTACAGAGATGACTTGAAAAACATAAGGAAAGCAGGAAATTATTTTTTTTATATAGACTGTTTAAAAATTTTTTACACTGATTTTTTTTAAACTACCTAAATAAACAAGTTGGGGGGGAAAAGCAGTTGTTAAAGATGCAAAACTGCTTCCGTTCAACTGAGAGAATTTATAGTCCATATCCAAGACATCTGAGTCCTACAGTAAAACCAAAAAACAGATTGACATACTAGTACTTCTAAGGTTAAAAAAAATAAAATAAAAAGGAAACCTATTCATGTCTTCTTTATATATCATAAAAAAAGTAAGACACAAAACTATTTTCTTCTGTGGGTCATTTTATGAAAGCACTTTGTGGTCTTGCTGAAAGAGATGAAAATGAAGACTTTACAAATACCATATTTACTTGTTTTATAGGCAGGTAGCACATGAATGTTTGATTAGGAATTTCACAGCATGGAGCCTGCGAGGCAAATCAAGTGTTAATCAAATATAATGATATTTGGAAATCCTTATTCATTTGGTATTTACTGTAACAATTGGATGAAACCAACTAATATCTTGATCACAGGAGTTAGACTTCTTTTTTGCAATGCCTGTTACCAGAAATGAATGCATTAGTGAGAGAGAATTAATAATATATGATGGTGAAAATCTTTATGGCATTAAAGAAGATTTCTACATTAATTCTGGAATATGTCTGTATCCAAGAATTTGTCCAAATTAAAATGTTTACAACTTGTATAAAGCAAAAGAATATTTAGTTATACTGAGCAAAGGACCTTTGCTCATGCTGTATGGGCCTTTCCTCCGCCCCCTCCCCCCCCCAAAAAAGGGGGGGAAACTTCTATTGCTTCAGCATGCTTGAATTAAGAAGTTTGAAATGTATTTGTATTTATTGAATTGGATAGCCATTTACCTTTCCACTTATTAGTTTGTCCTGAAATAGATTATCTACCACAGAATTTCTCTGTTCTATTTCCTGTTCCTGAAACTAAATGATGTTCACATTTGTCATGATCGTACAACAGCTTCATGTCTCAGTCAACCACCCAGTTTCGTTCAAGAAGACAGTTAACTCTCTATTAAAGGAATAGAGATCCAAAAGCTCATTTTTCTCCTGTTTTTAAACCAATGTTATCTGTTACTCACACCAACTGTAATTGCCGTGACCTTTCTCAGTAGCGTCCACTCCAGCATATTGTATTTTCCCATCTTAAGTGAATTGAGACCAGCTAGGTCCTACAAAAGCTCCCTGTTTCACTTTGCATTTTAACTTTTTGCTGAATGTTGAAGAATATTTCCGTTGACACTTCAACACAGATCTATAATTTTAGAAGTCTTTCTTGCTATTTAGTTTGCATTTTTAATTTCTTAATGTTATCCTATTATTCTAGATATGTCCCTTGTGCCACAAAATATTCCATCACTTTTTGGTTGATGTCTTAGCCTTCAAATACTCATAGAAAGGTTTCATGTCCCCATTTTTCCATGTTTAGCCAAGCTGTAAAAGTTCAGCTGTTTTCCACATAAATGAATGCTCTTAGATTATTTCTGTTTTGTTCTAGGCAAACTTTTTTGCTTCTGATAAAGTTACAGAATTATTGGCTAAGAGGGCTGCCATACATGTAAACTTCAGTGAAGTATTTTGCTGAAATATATGAAACCTTTCTCAGAATTAGTTCAGGCTGACTTGGATAGGAGCATTCATATGGGCTGAAAACTGAAGTAGGGAGAGATGGTCAATGAGATACTAAACACGGCACATTGATCTCTTTATTACAGGTACTTTCACTGAAAAATGGAGTGAACAGAACATATTAATGAAATTTAAACAGTCAGCTCATCACACAAGGCATTTCAATGCTCTGTGGTTCCAAACTTCCTCTTACAGTGTTGTTGGCATGTTACCATTGACCTGTGGTTCCTATTGCCTTCCATCTTTATTACTTGATGCAAATAGAATGGTGCCAGCAGCCTTGACTATTGGTGTGCAAGATGCTCTAGTCCACTGTGTCTCAAACTTTTTGTATTGGTGACCTCTTTCACACAATAAGCCTCTGAGTGTGATTACCTTGCCCCCGTGGGCTCACCACTCCCCCTTCATCCCTAATCCCTGCACTGTGTCCTCTGGTACAACTCCCACGGAAACCAACCTGCGTGCATGGAGTGACTGATGTTGCTGCTCACTTCCCCCTTGAATGTTGCTCCTCTGTGCACTGCTGGGTGGCTGTGGTGGGGAGTAAGGTTAGGGCTCCCTGCATCTAGGTCACTTCCCCACCTGGGTGGGCAGCACCTCACAGCACAGCCCAAGTGGGGAAAGTGACCTGGATGCAGGGAACCCTGGCATTGCTCCTCACTCCTTCCCCCTCATGGCTTCCCCTGGGGGTGTATGGAGGAATGTTGGAAGGGGTGAGCAATATCTGTGTGTCACTGCTCACCCCTCCATGTTCCTCCATCAGCTGTGGGCCTCACCACTCCATGGTTGGCCAGGGTTGGGGCTCACAGCTTGCGAACCCCACATAACCACGTTGTGACACCTGAGGTCGTGACCCAGTTTGAGAACCAATGCTCGAGTCATTACCATCACATTCTTTCGTCACATCAGCTACCTTAAAGGGGCGGATCGGATATGAACTTTTGGTGTGTAAAGTTCTTAACTTGGATCTGTATGTCTTAGGTTATGTTTGAGAGCACTCTGCTGAGATTAGGGCACTATTGTCCTAGACACTGCACAACCAGGATTTGCCTGAAGAGTTTGTAGTCTGTATAGAGGAATCAATGAGTAGGAGGGGGAACGTGTCTCACAGCCTCAGTGGGAATGTCTCTGCTATTATTTTTAGACCTGTGGCATGAACCTGAGTCAGTTTACCTGGGCTCTGAGACTTGCTGCTGGTTTGGGTTTGTAGACATACCCTGAGAAAGACTGATGCACATGTGGCTGATGCCTAAGATTTTAGGTGATGTAGTTGCCCTCTGCTTTGCTTCTGTCAGTGAGAGAGGCAGGATTGGCCAGGCTCAACAGCTAATGCAGGATGGGGTCAGATTTGAAGTGCAGAGCTGAGATGATGGCAGGCTGTGTGTGTGGGGGGGGGGGTAGGTTGCTATGTCAAGATCATGCCCCATTCTCCCGAAGGCCATGGCTGCAGCAGGGGTGGGGAACAGCCCCATTCACTCCAGGACTCTGTAGCAGTGAGGATTTGGGGATCAGGCAGTGGGTTCATGCCCTAATCTCCCTAACCTTTGGGTGCAGCTGGAGAGGGATTGCAGAAGGGGTAATGTGCTCCATCCTCTCCTGGGATTTGGTGCATCAGAAGATGGTGGGCCTGCATGGTTCTGTTCTGCAAACAACCTACTAAGAGGAAACATCTGGTCTCTGCTTCTTCGGATGTTGTTGCAGCCATATCTCACCAAACGCTGTCTACAGCCAAGCTTGGAGCCTTGCTTGGTGGGGCCTCACCCGTGCTCTTCTTGCTAAGTGTTCTGTGGAGTAAAAGGCACGGGATAGTGGTAAGGGGCCAGGGAGACTGAATTAGGGTATGA
>ML675601.1:90836165-90897805 GCA_007922155.1 Mesoclemmys tuberculata
TATTGGTCCCTTCTGACCTATGAGTCTATGAGTCTATGAGGAGGAGAGGAGCCTCCACATCAATGTCAAAGAACTCAGAGCTGTCAGGCTAGCCTGCAGGGCATTCCTCAGCTTCCTGAAGGGCAGAATGGTTCAAGTGCTGACAGACAATACCGCAACGATGTTTTACATCAACCGGAAGCAGGGAGCGCGCGTCTCAGCCCTCTGCCAGGAGGCCAGCCAGTTGTGGGACTTTGCGGTGAGGCACAACTTTCATTTATCTGTCTCTCACCTCCCAGGGGTCAGGAATGACGAGGCGAACCACCTCAGCAGGTCATTTCTACCCTGACACAACTGATCTCTACACCAGGAGATAGCGAACTCCATCTTCCGAGAGTAGGGTGTTCCCCAACTGGACCTGTTCACATTGTCCTGGAACAGGAAGTGCCTGAGGTTCTGCTCGCTCCAGGGTCATGAGCCAGGCTCCATATCTGACGTGTTTCTCATCAACTGGGGGGGGGGGACCGTCACCTACGCGTTTCCCCCAATCCCGCTCCTGCCCAAGGTCCTCTTGAAGATCAAGAGGGACAGAGCAGACGTTATACTGATTGCCCCAGCATCGCCGAGACAGCACTGGTACAGCATGCTGGTAGACCTGTCAATCGCCCTGCCCATAGAACTCCCGAGGCGCCACGACCTACTCTCCCAGGACTAGGGTCACCTGCTGCACCCAGACCTGGACTCCCTGCACCTAACGGCCTGGAGACTCTATGGCTGATAGAGGGGGAGAGAGCCTGCTTGGTGCAGATCCAACGTTCTGCTGGGCAACAGAAAACCCTTCATCCAGGTCATATACCAGGCTAAGTGGAGGAGGTTCAACTGTTGGGTGGAGTCCCAGGGAATCCAACCTAGTATCTCGCCCATCCAGGCGATCCTGGAGTACTTGCTACAGCTGAAACTCCAGGGCCTGGCGTTAGCCTCCCTAAGGGTCCACCTGGCAGCCATCTCGGCCTTCCACCAGCCCATGGAAGGGAGATCCCTGTTCTCCTACCCCATGTTGGTTAGGTTCCTCAAGGGGGTGGAGAGGCTCTCCCCGCAGGTTCGAGACCTGGTGCCTCCCTGGAACCTCAACCTGGTGCTCTCCAGGCTGATGGGGCCCCCCTTCGAGCTGATGGCTACATGCCGGCTGCTCGTTTTGTCATGGAAGATGGCCTTCCTGGGGGCCATTACATCAGCTAGGAGGGTCTCCAAGATTAGAGCCCTGACCTCAGAGCCCCCTTACATGGTGTTCTATAAGGACAAGGTATGGCTGAGACCCCATCCAGCCTTTCTGCCTAAGGTGGTCTCGCAATTCCACTATAACCAAGACATCTTCCTTCCCATGTTCTTTCTTAAATTGCACGGGTCAGAGGAGGAGTGAAGATGGCACTCCCTGGATGTCAGATGGGCCCTGGCCTACTACATCGACAGGATGAGGCCGTTCCAGAAGTTGACGCAGCTTTTCGTCGCTGTGGTGGACCAGATGAAGGGATTCCGGGTCGCCACCCAGTGCATCTCCAAGTGGATCACCGCCTGCATCTTGGCTGCTACAAGCAGGCGAACACACAGCTCCCAGGACCCATTTCGGTGCACTCAACCAGAGCCTAGGCATCGGTGGTGGCCTTTCTTGAGAAAGTGCCCCTGCAGGACATCTATAAGGCCACCACCTGGTCGTCGGTGCACATCTTCACATCCCACTATGCCATCGTGCAGCAGGCGAAAGAGGACACAGGATTCGGCAGAGCCGTGCTGAGGGCAGCTCACCGATAACTCCTACCCATCTCCGAGGTATGGCTTTGTAATCACCTATAGTGGAATGGATGTGGGCAAACACTCGAAGAAGAAAACAAGGTTACTTACCAGTAACTGTTGTTCTTAGAGATGTGTTGCTCATATCCATTCCACACCTGCCCCCTGTCCCCGCTGTTGGAGTTGGCAGAAAGAAGGGACTGAGGGCCTGGAGGGTCGGCGGTGCCTTATGTGCCGTGGCATGAGGGCGGTAGTCCAGGGGGTGCCTAAGCCAACCCTACGGGATCTGCTGAGGGGAAAAAAGTTTGGGGGACCAGTGCATGGTGGCGAGTGCACACCTATAGTGGAATAGATATGAGCAACACATCTCGAAGAACAACAGTTACTGGTAAGTAACCTTGTTTTTAGCTAGCCTGTCTGCAAAGATGCTCTTCCCTCTCTTCATTAGGTGGATCTGGTCTCTTCCAAGGACGAACATTCTATGGTTGAGGAATCCAAAGCCCTCTCTCCATGCATTTACTTTCACAATTTGATGGTTCCTACCTGGGCCTTTTCCTTCAACAGGGAGGATGATGAGAACACCACTTGTGCCTCAAACTCCTCTATCTTTCTTCCCAGAGCCACACAGTCTGCAGTGAACTGCTCAAGGTCATATGAGCATATAGAGAAGTAGGAAGGGGTAGCGGTTAATGGTAGACTCTCCATCACATCCTGAATTCTAGCACCAGGCAAGCAGCACACTTCTCGAGTCTCCCAATCTGGATGGCAGGTGGATGACTCTATGCCCCTTAGGAGGGAGTGCTCCACCCATCAGACCAGGAAGATACAGATTGACCTAGACAAATTGGAGGATTGGGACAAAAGAAATCTGATGAGGTTCATCAAGGACAAATACAGAGTCCTACACTTTGGACAGAAGAATCCCATGCACTGCTACAGATTACAGTGGACAAGAAGCTGGATGAGAGTCAACAGTATGTCCTTATTGCTAAGAAGGCTACCAGCATATGGGACTACATTAGTAGGAACATTGTCAACAGATCGAGGGAAGTGATTATTCCCCTCTATTCAGCACTGGTGCGGCCACATTTGGAGTATTGTCCAGGGTTGGGCCCATCCCTATAGAAAGGACATGGACAAATTGGAAAGAGTCAGAAGAGGACTCCAGAGGAGGACAAAAATGATTGGGGGACTGGAGCACATGACTCATGAGGAGAGGCTGAGGGAACTTGGCTTTTTTAGGCTTTGTCTATCCTAGAAAGTTCTGTCGATACAAGTCTTGCTGGCATACAACCACTGCTGTAAATAAACCACTTTTGTTTTCACTCCTTCCTTGTGCCAGTGGAGAGCATTCACACTATCGGCTCTTTTGTCGACCCAGGGAACAGTGCACTGCAACTGTGCACAGCAGGGTAATTTGGGAAGGGTTTGCAATACCTTACAGGACAGGCACAGCATCACATGAGGAAGGTCTATGAATCCCATCATTCCATGGGCATCCTACTAGTTTGACAGCTGCTTTTAAACTGCTCTGGCAGCCAAACTGACATTGCTGAAACACAAGAAGCCCACAGAAGTCGGGGGTGGGATAAGGGAGAGTATGTGACAGGGAGTGTGTGTGAGAGAGAGCTGCACACACACAGAGACTGTGTGTGTGTGTTGGGGAACATGAGTGTGTTTGACCTTGTCACTGTCTCTTTAAGTTCAGACAACAGCAGCTGGAAGTAACCAATCCTGAGGCAGAAACTGCTGCACAGACACCCCAGCTCAGCAGAGAGGGTCCAGTACCCCTCCTGGATGGGGAAGGAGAGGGGCACAGCCCCTGCCTCTCTCCCTGGCTCTGCAGAGCACATCAGGAGTTACACACTTCCCCTGTAGTTTAGAACAGGAAGGACAGTGTTTGCTGTGTTTGCTGCTGCAGCTGCAGCTGTGGAGTGAGCTCTCCACGGTAAGTTAACGTGAAAACTTCCTGGGGCTTTGAAAGGGGAGGGGCGGATGGTTGCAGGGCAGAGGAGCTAAAAGTGCTTACCAGAACAGCACTCACGGTGGGCATTGTGGGGTAATCCGGAGGCTATTTACAGGGTCTACGCTCGTGTTTTTTTGCTTAAACTTTAACAAAAAAAGCTCTAAGCCTCTTTGTCAAAAAAAAGGGGGGGGCAGTTTTGTTGAGGTTGGGGGAGGGAAGGATTGTAGTGTGTACACCAGGATTGTTCTGTCGACAAAAGCTGACTTTTGTCAACAAAATTCTGTAGTGTAGACCAGGCCCCAGTCTACAGAAGAGAAGAATGAGGGGGGATTTGATAGCAGCCTTCAACTACCTGAAAGGAGGTTCCAGAAAGGATGGAGCTAGGCTGTTCTCAATGGTGGCAGTTGACAGAACAAGGAACAATGGTCTCAAGTTGCACTGGGGGAGGTCTTGATTGGATATTACGAAAAACTTTTTCAGTAGAAGAGTGGTGAAGCACTGGAGTGGGTTACCTAAGGAGGTGGTGGAATCTGCATCCTTAGAAGCGTTTAAGGTCCAGCTTGACAAAGCCCTGGATGGGATGATTGAATTGGGGTTGGTCTGGCTTTGACAGGGGGTTGGACTAGATGACCTCCTGAGGTCCCTTCCAACCTAATCTTCTATGATTCTATAACATTTTTCCCCTTGAGCTCTAATTGATTCAACTACCCATGATGAAATAGGGAGCGACCTGCCATATCACTTGGCTATAATGAAAACATCTTGTACAGCTTCAGAAACAAATACATAACGTAGTAAATGCGACACCCTATTTCTAGATTTTTCTTGGCCAGGTGACCAGCCTGGCCCTGTGCATGTGTGCTGAGACACATCACGATAATGTTTTAAGTGAGTTGAAAGTATTTTTGCTGCATCTTATCTGACTGTGTCCTTGCACCTTTGTGGATATCACTGTCAAGGACTCATTAATATTCCCATGATCATGTAAGAAAGTGTAAGAAACAATGCTGTTTGTAAATTAATCAATCCTGGGAGGACATAGTTAGTAAAAGATGAGGTTTATATTCTGTGTGGTAAGCAAGCATGTAGAGGCTGAGCTCAAAGAGGGATCTTTAAAGCACCAAAAATGTGGACCAGTTAATTATGATGGGACAAGCATACCACCACTTCACATACATTGCTTATCAAGCGAATGACTGTACAGCTAAGCCACCTCCCTCTATGTGCGTGATAGGATCTACCATGACACTATCAGGCCTTCATTCTCCTGATCATGAAATATGTCTTTACCAGCACAGGACAGAGAGAGAGCGAGCAAATTTTAACCTTAAACGATTTATTGAAGTTTTGTCAGGCCAAAATTGATGCCTATGAAATATTGCAAAGGCTTTTCTATGCAGAGTGACACTTTTTTTGCTTCTCCTCTTTGGACTTACTTCTGAGAGCATTTGCACATTAGTTTAAAGTGCTGTAACTCATGCATTAACTTAAATCCTGTACTGTCCCACCATGTAGACAAGCCCTAAATAAGGGAAAGGAATAAAGGAAATTTAGAGGCGGGGGAGAGGGGAGCCTCTGTTAATTGTTTTAGCTTAAAATGTTTTAACTGGTTTTCCATGACGTCTGCACAAATGGAGGCTGCAGATACTGAGACGCAAATATCTCTGATGGGAAAGGAGCAGTCTTAGCTCCACAATCAGCATCAGTTGTCAATCCACGAGTAATGGTTCATTTAATATCTGACTCAGCACCATAGTCTGTCCCCTCAATGCTAAGAAAATGTGTTTTTGCCATGGAGCAACTAATATATTAGCTAGCCCACTGTAAAATCATAGTGGAGCCACAGCACTTTAATTTAATCTAAAGGCAAACTAAGTGAGGTCAGCACTATGTTTCCCTGTCCAACCAATGCAAAGGAATAACAGGATAATTCATTTAAAAAAAATCTGATTGTCAGTACAAAACACATCTGTATGCATCAACTGAAGTAACAGAGGAGTAAGCGTGCACTTCAGTGTTAGATTATGGGAGATTACTTACAGAAATAAAGTTTTTTTAAAAATAAATCTTCGATTACAAAAGTGGTGGGGGGAACCATGTTACAGGAAGTCTAAAACAGTATTGAGTGTTATAGGAATGTTCAACCATTTTAGGTATATGAATTCTCTGGTAGAAAGCAAAAGTATAAAGCTAATGCACCCTGAAGGCTCAGAAACAAAAACAAATTGAATCCAAAATGTATTTTTTATTACTTTTGGGTATAACTCACGATTATACTAAATTCTGGGGTTGTCAATTTATCTTGTGGGTTGCATATCTCTAGTAAGTAAAAATTATAGTAGAAAATTTCCTTTGAGAAGGATTTCATACAAGACAGTACAGTGTCCTTTGGGCCAGATTTTAAAGTGACTAGTGGGATTTTCAGAAGCATCTAGGCGCTTTCAACCTTTCAAAATCCTTTAGTGGATATTTGGGAACCAAGTTCTACACACAAGTGGTGATATGAAAAAACACTAGGTTTCTAGAGAGGCAAAATAACAGTTTACAAAGGTAATCCCCCTTGGCGGATCAAAGGAAAGTGAAGAAGTTCAGGAAACCAGTTAGTTTTGAAGTTCTATAAGCCCAAAGAATAAATTTGTGTCTAAGAGAAAGGCACAAACATTCAGAATTAAAAGCGAATATCTCAGTACAAACAGGAAGTGTTACAGTGGAAACACTGAGAGGTGATGGTCCCCGAAGCTACTCTTAATGTTTGCCATGATGATTTGCTATTCAAAATTAAATAGCACAACAGCCATCTGCACACTGGTAATGGAAGTAGATGAGGGCGTGCTAAGACTAATAAAAATAACGTTTTAATAAATAAACAAAGGCATGAAACCACATTTGCAGCGGATTAGGAGAGTCCACGTCAGGCCACCAGAGCGGCAGCGAGCACAAATTTGTGAACTGCCACGAGGCGTCGCGCAGACACGTACAGGGATGAGGGGCTTGTTGTTTAAACACAGGACAGGCGCGGCTGAGAATGAGACTTCTTGGCGGGGGCGGAAAAACATTTCGCTGGCTCGAGTCTCCCGTGCCAGCTCCGCCAGAGAAGCGCTGCCCTGCCCAGGTCTGGGGGGTGCAGGGTGCCGTCGAGAACCCAGCCCTGTGGAGCGCTCCTGAGCAACCCGACCCCCGCACCCGGTGTCCGCACCGCTGCGCGATGCCCTGCCCGGCCACCAGGCAGCGCCTCGGCCCGGCGTCCAGCCCCGGCCCCGCACGTCACCCCCCCCCCCCGCCTCTACCCGCGCCGCTCGGCCGCCGGGCGGGTTTCGCGCCTTCCTCCCCCGCCGGCTCGTTGTCAGCCCGCCTCAGGGCAGCGGCCTGGCTGCGAACGCGGCGCGCGGGGGCACGCGCGGCAGAGGCAGCGCGCGGGTAACGGCCACGCAGGGCGATCCGCAGCCGTCGCCGGGCCCCAGGGCGCCATGGCTGAGCGGCTGCTGCTGCGGGCGCGGCGGGGCGGCAGCGGGACCCGCTCGGTGTCGCTCCGCGGGATGCGGCTGCCACGCGTACCCCGGGGCCTGGCGAGCCTCCCGCAGCTGCGGGCCCTCAACCTGCGCGACAACGAGCTGCGCTGCCTGCCTGCCGAGCTGGGCGGCCTGAGCCGGGTGAGGCCCCGCGGCCGGCTCCCGATTCCCCTGGCTGCTCCCGGCCCGCTCCTCGGCCATCCGGGCTCCGCAAAGCAACCGGCCCCGAGCCGCGCCCCGGGCTCCAGCTGCGCCGCTCCCGGCAAGGCAGCTTCCTGCCCCCGAGCCGAGCCCCCTGCGGTCCCCGAGGGCTGCAGCCCCGGGTCCCGGCCCGGGGCTCAGCAGCCTCTTAGCGCTCATCGCTTCTGCCCTGCCTCCTCAGCGCCCCGTGCCACTGCCCTGTCTCCCCAGCGCGTCCCTCCGCCACTCCCAGCGTTGGTGGCCCGAGCAGCGTTCTTCCTGCCTTGCAGGGGACTTGGGTTTCTTCCCCTGCTGATACAAAGCTTCGTTTGGAGGGTCTCGCGAGTTGCTCACGTGTGGCCTCCTCCGGCTTGATAATCCGTGCACCTTTTCTTGACAAGAACCCAGCTCTTCAAGGGGTAAAGTAGGGATGGGAGTTGGGGCAACCCCAGACGTGGAGAGGAGAGTTTGTCTCAGACATCTCTGTCTGGCGCAGAGAGGTCCTTGTGTGCTGACATCAAGTGCAGGACCTCTGAGGCCAGCCTTACGACCATTTTCATCACCTTATTTTAATAAACTTTGTTCCAAACTTTAGCTGAAATGAGTGGTCAGTCTTGACAATATGACAGTAAAGTGCATACAATTAGAAAAACACATGGTACGCTTTATAATCGCGTATCAAAACCATGCATCTGACGAAGTGGGCATAGGCTTTCATGGGCAGAAACCTAAGTAAATTTGTTAGTTTTTAAGGTGCCACAGAACTCTCGTTTTTATCAAAACCCTCATTTTTAGTTGATCATCTTTTATTGTAGGTCTTCCTTGGTCTCTTTTTCCCTTGTATTTCATTTAGAATTTTGAGCATCTTGGTTAATAGCAAATGTCTAAAATTTGTGACTGAATTGCCCAGAAATACCTGTCTAATCCAAAATTGATAAAGATGACATGTGGAAGCTGTATTTATAATACAAATGATTTGGTTCTTGAGGTTTGATCAAATTCAACAAGCATTAAATTAACTAGCTGTTGGATCAAGTGGAAAGCGCAGAGTACAATGTATGTATGGTGGGGAATAGTCATATATTTATTATCTTATATGAAGTTAGGGTGTGCCAGCTTTACCGTTCTAAACTCCAGTTTTTAGTGGATCATAATCTTGATAGTGGAAGTTTTACTACACTGTGAAATTTGGCTTTATTGTGGTTCAACATGGGATTAATATTTATTTCTTTAAACCAACTTTTTTTTTCTTTTTAATATTCTGGTAAAACTCAAACTACTTTACTTTAAAAATACTCAAAACCTGTAGCTGTGGCAAGAAAATAAGTGGATACATTTTTCCATTATTTTAAAAATGATTTTTACTCTATGCTGAGGAGACACTGGAAGTGGTGATCATCCCGCAGTGTAATCTGGAGAGCCTCTGAGGAGAACCTTTGCTATTGAATGCGTGTGGTTCTGGAAAGTCTCTTCATTATATTCTAGGGTTTATTTGTGGCAGCCTCTGGGTTTTAGATTTATTTATGTAATTCGTGTACATTTTTCTGGGGTGTGAAGGTTAGTTTTGAGTGTGTGCATATGCATGTGTAGTAAACAAACAACGCTCATTTCTAGGCCATCATCCCTCTAGAAATTATTGAAATTCCAAATTAAAACTGTTCTCTTAGTTACATCAGCAATTACTGATTTCAGTGGAGTTATTCTGCTTTTATAACTGCATAAATGAGAACAGAATTCAGCCCCTTTTCTTAGTATTTTGGTTTGTTATATATTTTGCTAGCAGTTTCGTTGTTTTATGTTAATTGATTAGAAGAGTAAAATGGAATTTTCCTAAAACTTATCTTATGCTATATGAGATTGTTTTATTATATGTACTTTGAACATATGCATTAATTTTCTGTAATATAAGGAGAATAGAAGGGAAATTTAATGCGGTCTTAATTTCCTTGGCACATGTGCTGTTTAAAATGTGGTCAGCTTGTGTTTCGCAGTCTTCCTTTGCTAAGGTGGATACAACATGTAAGAACGTTTATAAACATCTCTTTATAGTTGACAGAACTAAATTTGGGAAACAATATCTTTGAGGAAGTTCCAGAACAGCTGAAATATCTCAGTTCATTGCAAAAGCTTCACTTATTTGGAAATAAGATTACTACAATATCACCCATAATATTTGGTAAGTCAATGTCAAATCAAAACAGACAAGTAATTACAATGTTTTTAGACTTAGGCTTGGTCTATACTTACTTGGCGATTCAGCGGCAGTCGACGGGAGTTATGCAAGCTATGCAGAGTAGCTTACGTAACTCCTGTCGACTGCTGTGCTTTCCTTCTGTGCGCTATCTTCACTGCACTGCACAGCGCAACCCCACTTGAGGAGGTGGATTAACAGCGTCGACTTCTGGATCGATTGAGTGGGTCTTGACTGACTGCTCAATTGATTCAGATAGGTTGATCTGACGGCGGCAACTTCCGCCATCAGTGTAGATGTACCCTTAAACTATAATAATTAAGGATACGACTTAGTCACGAAGCTCATGGGTTATCTGATTTTAACTAACCCCTGTGATTTCTTTGTCTTCAGCCCCTGCTGGAGCTGTCAGCCACAGTAACTGTGTTGGGGGTTGGCGCTATCAGCCATGGCAGCTGCAGAGGGGGTTGGAGCCCCACAACTCCCAGCAGCAGGGCTTGGGCTGTCAGTCCTGTCCACCCATTCACCTTCCTCCCCCCGGTCAGGCTTCAGGCTGGCAAGTCAGGCCCCCTACCATTAATTTTAGTAAAAGTCACGGACAGGTTGTGGTCCTTTTTGTTTTGTTTTGTTTATAGCCTGTGACCTGTCCCTGACTTTTACTCAAAATAACTGTGACAAAATCTTAACATTAATAATAATTCATTAGCTATTTCATATATCCAGGTTAAACAGGATTGTTTGGTAAACAGTGCCATTTTTTTCATATCTGTTTTAAAAACTTTTCATCACTTTGTTATGGAAAATTGTAATGTTTGGAAGAAAAAGTTACCTGTTAATGCAGTATGCATTTTCTTTATATACCTTGTTAAATTAGTTATATGATCAGTGGTAACAATAGTATTAGCAACAATCTGACTTAATTCCCATTAACAACAACATTCTCTGTATTACCTGCACACCTAGGATTTGCCATCTTGGATAGAAGTAGTGACCCCATCATCTTTTGATATTATGCTCTCGACATTTGCCTATGCTAGGTATTTCACAAGGAAGTAGAAATTTCCTAAAATGCACCTACTCTATTGTGCGGTATTATACGTGAGATGAGGGATTACTTCCTGCTTCTGTATGAGATACAATTATTATTTTGGCATTTATAACTAAAAATATAAATGTTACCAATAAAATTGTTCATCTTCTCTTATTTTAAAAATCCACCTGTGATATTTGACTCCCTTACCGGACAACTGCTAAAGAACGAACAATTTATTTATTAATTATATTTATTACAGCAGTGCTCAGAGGCCATGATCAGGGTTACAGTCCAGTTGCGTTGGATGATATGGAAACATTAACCACTGGAACAATTTACCAAGATCTGTGATGGATTTCTCCATTACAGAAAATTTTTACATCAAGATTGGCTATTTTTCTAAAAGATATACTCTAGTTCAAATTAATTATTGCAGGGAAGTCCTCAGGCCTGTATTATGCAGGAGGATGATCACAGTGGCCCCTTCTTCGTTTATAATCTATGAAGGCAGAGCTGTAGCAAAAGTCAGAATGAAACCACTCCATCATCATTGCAAGATTAAAAAACTTCATGGCTCAAAAGTGAAGAAAATGTTCTAAAAAATCTGTGCAAAGCCAAAGTTTTCACACAGGTCTACTGTATAGCTGAATGAATGACAAGCTATTATTAACAACCAGAAAAGCAACAGAGAAATTAAATAATAAAAAGAGGTACTTGCCATAAGCATGCTATCTCTCTGCGATGGAATAATTGCACCCCAAAGTCAGTATACTGTATCATTACCAGCATGAGTTGTGAATGAGTAATGATTCTTTATACTTACAATGCCTTTCTTCAGAAAGAATATATATAAAAAAATCAAATATTTTTGTATGCAGTGTTGTTGTAGCCATGTCGGTCCCAGGATATGAGAGAGACAAGGGAGTGTGGTAATAGACCCCATGGGGGATGTCACGTCATCACAAATTTATGGACTCAGCCCCTTCCGCACCCCTTGTGATCGTTGTGACGCGTAACCTCCCCCCCATCACCATTATGTCTCTTGCACTTTAAACCCCCGCTCTTCACCCCATCCGGGACTCCTCGGGCTATGATCTCGTTCTGCTCCCCATCCCCCAATGACTCTGTACCCACCGATAGCCCGTTCTCCCTCCCCCCCCCAGATACCTCTTGCTCTTATGTTGTAAATCCTGTACTGTTCTTTGAAACATTAGCTTCTAATAAAAACTTTAAATCTTTTATTGGATTAGCTTCTGTTGGTGAAAAAGACAAGTGTTTGTGCCACACACAGCTCTTCTTCAGGTCTGGGAAAAGTATGCAGAGTATTACAGCTAAATACAAAATGAAACAGATAGCTTAGCATAAGAAGTTAGCACATATTCTAAGGGACCATTCAACGTGAAGTGGCCCGTTAACACCCTGTACTCATAGAAAAAAAAGAGGTGTTGGTGGGTTACAAATTGCTGTAATAAGCCACAAATCCAGTGTCTTTATTAAGACCATGATTTTTAGTGTCTATCAAAGCTATGAATTTAGGTTCTCAGGGCTTGTCTTTTGAAAGTATTCTGCAGGTTTCCTTTGAGGATGAGGATTGATAGTTCAGACATAGAGTAATCGCTTTGTGAAAAGTGTTCACCCAGAACTGATATGGTGTTTTTGTCTTTTGTCATTCTTCTTCGAGTGATGGCCCCTATGTGCATTCCATCATGGGTACACATGCACGCCATGCATCAGAGCCAGAACTGTTGAAAGCAGTGTCCATTGACTTGCATGCATGCCTTGTGTTGCCCACATGTTGTGTCCAAGGTCTTGTATGTCTGCACGGGTTGACGCCCCCTCAGTGTCTTCTTACCACCACATGGCTAGAGTTGGAACATCATTCTTTTCAGATCTGAATAACAAGTAAACATTTTCGTTGTTAGCAGTTAGAATTGTTTGTAGATAGTTAGCAGATTGTTAGCAAGTCGTTAATCTAAAAAAAAAGAAGGAAGATAGAATTAGATAAATATCCAAGTTTGTTTCCCACCCTGTCTGTGTAGGGTATATGCCAAAACAGGCGGGCTTCAAGAGCCACTGCACTGCCCTCATAAACATTATTGCACGATTGTGGCACCATCCACTCACGTGCTCGACTATGTGTCTCCTTCTTGGGACACATGGCAGCATCTACATTGGTCACACCGTATGCCTGACTTCACATGCACTGCCTAAAACATTGGTTACAGTTGATTTATGACCCAAACAAGGAGTACCTGGACAAATGAGTCTCCCTCGCACCAAGAGTGCTAGCAACCCTGACATGGTGGTAGGATCCCTCCAAGGTTTTGATGGGCATACCCTTTCACCAACCCAAAACAGACATGATCCTCATGATGGATGCGTCTCTTGTGGGTTGGGAGGCCCACATACAGGGTCACACAGCTCAAGGGCTGTGGTCTCCCAGAGAGGTGAGGATGCATATCATCATCCTAGAAATGAGAGCGGTTCGACGTGCATACATCGCCCTCCTTCCCCTACTCCAGGAAAAACACATCCAACTCTTGATGGACAATATGTCAATGGTATTCTGCAAAATCAAACAAGGAGGGGACAGATCCCTGTTCCTATGCCAGGAGGTGAGTTGCCAGTGGAACGTGTGCCTGTGGCACAATATAACGTTACAGGCGGTGCACTTCCCTGGAACAGACAATGTCCTTGTGGATGAGCTCAGCCACTCTTTCCATCGCTCCCACAAATGGGAACACTACGACCCCATGCTGCAGGAGGTTTTCAAACAGTGAGGAACCCCCACAAGTGACCTCTTTGCCTCGGCAACAAACAGCAAACTTCCCTTCTGCTCCAGGGTCTCCTTGGGATGTGGCTCACAGGGGGATGCCTTCCTCATTCCATGGACACCAGGCCCCCAGTACACCTTTCCTCCCCTTCCACTCATTCCTCTAGTACTCAGCAAACCTAAACAAGACCATGCACAGATCATATTCATAGCCTTGTCCTGGCCCAGTCAGCATTGGTACTCGGACCTACTGCACCTGTCGACCCACCCTCCAATACCTCTCCCCCTCATACTGAACCTACTTACCCAACGGGGCGGCCACATTCAGCACTCCAACCCAGCACCACTCCACCTCACAGTTTGGTGTTTGGATGGAGCTCACAAATAGACAACATCTGCTCCTCCTCAGTGCAACGGATGCTCACTCAGCAGTTATCCCACAACCAGGGCCTGTTATCAGCCAGATGGTGATGGTTTACTCAATGAGCTTCAGACAATCACCACTCATTATCAACCATGAGTATTCCAAATCGTCCTATACTACCTCTTCTCCCTACGATGACTTGGGCTCATGCATTCCCATGTAAAGGTTCACCTGGTGGCCATAAGTGCCTTCCTTCCACCTGTGGATGGGTCCTCTATTTTTAGTCACCAAACCATCGCTAGGTTTATGAAAGGCCGACTTAACTTGTTCCCAACTGTCAGGGACCCCACTCCGGCCTGGGACATCAACCTAGTACTATCCATGCTTACAAAGCCACTCTTTGAACCCATGTCCTCCTGTGCCCTCCTGTACCTATCTATGAAAACAATCTTTCTCTTGTCTATTACCTCAGCTCGATGATTTAGTGAACTAATGGCAATGATGGCAGACACTTCTTTTACCATCTTTCACAGGGACAAAGTCACCCTGAGACTTCACCCCAAGTTTCTCCCTAAGGTAGCTCCCCAGTTTCATCATAACCAAGGTATTCACCTCCCTGTTTTTTACCCTATGCTCCACTTTTCTACCAAGGAAAGGACCCTACATTCTCTTGATGTCAGGCGGGCGCTTGCCTTTTACCTACAATGCACTTGCCCTTTCAGAACCTTGCCAAAACTCTTTGTGGCGATAGTGGATCACTGCAAGGGGTGTGCGCTTTCTTCCCAACATATCTCTCACTGGATTGTTTGCTGCATCAAAGAATGGTATTCCCTCTGTCAAGTTCATCTTCCATCTCATGTTAGAGCACGCTCCCCATGGACACAAGCAACAATGATGGTCTTCCTCGCTGACGTCCCGTGGCAGGATATTTGCAAAGCAGCAACCTGGACTTCCACACACACATTGACTAATGCTGCATCCACTGACGCACCAGTGAGCTCTGCAGTCCTACAAACTCTGGCATCTACGGAGCCCTAGCCCTGCCTCCATACTGGTTACTGCTAGCTACACTCCCACGATGGAATCCACATAGGAACCATCACTCGAAGGAAGGGAGGTTACTTACTGTAACTGATGATTCTTCGAGATGTGTGGTCCCTATCTGGATTCCAGTCCCGACTCCCATCCCATCTGCTTAGGGCTTGATTCCTGCATGTAAGAGGAAACTGAGGAGGTGTTGACCTGTACAGATATATAAGAGCCTGGATGCACCATGTGGGCGATGCGAGGTGTGCACATGGGTTGACGGACACTGCTTTCAACAGTACTGGCTCCGACGCATGGTGCACAGGCGTACCCATGATGGAATCCAGATAGGGACCACACATCTTGAAGAACCATCAGATACAGTAAGTAACCTCCCCTTTTCCTGTGTGAGTTAATTCAAGAGCATAATGATTGTCTGGTTTCACCCCCATAGTTGTTACTGGAGCATTTAGTGCACTGGATGAGCTATACCACATGTTGTGATAGGCATGGGTAGGACTCCTGGATCTTGAAAGGTGTGTTGTGGGGAGTGTTGATCATTATAGCAGTGGACTTATGTCTGCAGTTTTTGCATCTTTTGTTCTGACAGGGTCTGGTGGCACTTTGAATTGGTGTGTCCTGGTCTGTCAGGAGCTTGCTTCTGATGATGATATTGGAGAGATTGGGGGGTTGTTTGAAGGCCAAAAGAGTGAATTCAGGAAAGATTTCTTTCAGGATGTGGTCCCCATCAAGTACAGATTGTAGCTATTTGATGATACTCTGTATGGGCTCCAACTTGGGGTGGTAGGTAAGAACTAAGAATGTGTGATCAGAGATTTTATTTCTGTGTTGAAGCAGGTTCTCTTGGGGTATTTGCGTGGACCATTCCATGATGCAGTCTAGTTCTCTGGTGGAGTGTCCTTGTTTGGTGAAGGTGGTTTTGAGTGTGTTAAGGTGTATATCCCAGACTTTCTTCTTGGAGCGTATTCTGTGGTTTCTGAGTGCCTGGCTGTAGATAAGTTTTCTTGGTGTGTTTGGGGTGGTTACTAGATCTATGAAGATGTGTGAGGTGATCAGTGGGTATCTTGTATATAACTGTCTATAGAGTTCCATTGTTGAAGTTGACCATAGTGTCCAGGTCAACATTATGTTAATGTTAGTGTGGAAGTGTTCTAGAGAGAGTTTAATGGACAGGTTGTGATTGTTGAAATTGTGGTGGAAATCTATGATGGAGTTTGTTGTCTGTCCTGAGGATGAAAATATCATTGCTGTATCTCAGGTACATCATTGGTTTAATGGTGCATTTGTCCAGAAATTCTTCTTCAAGGTGGCCCATGAAACACCACCTTCAAGGTGACCCATAGATCACCACACCTATCTTCATAGATCCAGGAATCACCCCAAACACACCAAGAAATCTGTTATCTCAGCACTCAGATTCCACAGAATGTGCTCCAAGGATCTTGTATTTAGCTGTAACACTGTGCATACCTTTCCCAGACCTAAAGAAGAGCTCTGTGTGGCTTGAAAGCTCTCTCACCAACAGAAGTTGGTCCAATAAAAGATACTACCTCACCCACCTTGTGTTTGCAATATTTCTTTGTCATTCACAAACCATAACAAAATCTCAGTAATCTTGCAGTCCTTCCACATACAAAGCTCCCATTCACTTCATTATAAATTATGCCTACATAAAGTTTGTGCATCTGTATTTTTATTTAGGAAAATTAAAGTTTACCTGTCAGCTTACCAAATAATTTGACAGGATATTCACCTGTTATAAATGCCTGCCTATTAAGCACTCTACAAGGCACAGAGGGGAAAGTATGGAGCGTAGTTTGTTAACCTGCCAGATGGGGGTCATTTTGTGTGTGTCTAGGGAGAGGATCAAGGGAAGTGAGAGTGAGTGTAAAGATGAATAGAAAAAGTATATTTTGTATTCATTTGGTTAAGAATGTATTTCTTAACAGATGGATTAGAAAAATTGATACTTCTCAATCTGAACAACAACAAGCTTAAATATCTTCCTCCAGAAATACACAGGTAATTTTGATTATTATGTAGCCTAGTCTGTATACTGTACAAATTATACTTATGTACAATCATTGTGGACATTAGATGCGGTATTTGCCTATGGTTATAATTGTGACAAACCACTAATTTCATCTGCTGGGAAAGCTTCTGCTATCTTTTCGTTAATAGTTTTGAACCAAAAAGTAAACTCTGTAGGGCTTTCCCCCCCCCCATTTTTGAAGCACTCATTACTCTCTCTCACACAGTCAGTTTACCTTTTTAACGCCCTTCTCGGAAGGGATGCAATATGAGGTTGTTCTCATTCTCAGGAATGGAATATTATTGTCTCAAAATATTTTTTCTTAAGTCTTTGTGACGAATGGTCATGACTTTGTTCCCATACCCAGATCTTCCAGCTAGTGATTCTACTAAGCCAATATTTTTAAATATTATCTCTGAACAGTTTGCCTTTTGTGTTTTATCTTTTAAAATATGCTGAACTACAAAATTGGAACTATGTACTGTTTCTTACTTTCCATAGCTTGCGTAACTCACATTGACTTCAAAACTTCTGTTTAGCACACTGTCTCCGCTGTGCTGTGCCATTGGGAAATGCATACCCATCAACGAAGTGCTAAGTTTTTTGCGGAGATGGCTTTATTAAATCGACCTCCTGATCAATTGAGTGTGTGTTCACTGCTGCTCAGTTGAACTGGAAAAATCTATCTGATGGCAGTGAGAGATCTCTTTCATCTTCTCCAGGCTCTCTAGCATCCATAATATCCTATTCAAGCCCATAAAAAATACAGTAGTTAAATCATCATCTTTATCCCATCTGACTAAGTCATCTCCACTCCTTGAATTCCTCAGCTTCAAAGATTTATAGATTCTAAGGCCAAAAAGGGCCACTGTGTTCATCTTGTCTGACCTCTTGTATACTACAGGCCATGTATCTTCACCAAAATAATTTCTAGAGCATATCTTTGCTTTTCTAGAGCATTGGTTTGCCCTTCCCCATCACATCAAATTCAAGCTTCTAGTCCTTGCCACGAAGACAAAAAGAAGAATGGAGAACAGTAGGACACAGACCATGGACTTCAGAAAAGCAGACTTTGACTCCCTCAGGGAGCTGATGGCCAGGATCCCCTGGGAGGCTAATATGAGGGGGAAAGGAATCCAAAAGAGCTGGCTGTGTTTTAAAGAAACCTTATTGAGGGCACAGGAACAAACCATCCCGATATGCAGAAAGAACAGCAAGTATGATGGGCGCCCAGCTTGGCTTAACAAAGAAGTCTTTGGTGAACTTAAACACAAAAAAGAAGCTTACAAGAAGTGGAAGCTTGGTCAGATGACAAGGAAGGATTATAAAAATACTGCTCGAACATGCAGGAATTAAATCAGGAAGGCCAAAGTGCAACTGGAGTTGAAGCTAGCAAGGCACATGAAGAGGAACAAGAAGGGTTTCTACAGGTATGTTAGCAACAAGAGGAAGATTAGGGAAAGTGTGGGCCCCTTACAGAATGGGGGAGGCAACCTAGTGACAGGATGTGGAGAAAGCTGAGGTACTCAATGCCTTTTTTGCCTCTGTCTTCACAGACAAGGTCAGCTCCCAGACTACTGCACTGGGCGGCACAGAATGGGGAGGAGGTGAACATCCCTCAGTGCTGAAGGAACAGGTCCAGGACTATTTAGAAAGATTGGACATACACAAGTCCATGGGGCCAGATGCAATGCATCCTAAGGTGCTCAGAGAGTTAGATGATGTGATTTCAGAGCCATTGGTTATTATCTTTGAAAGCTCATGGCAATTGGGGGAGGTCCCTGATGACTGGAAAACAGCAAATATAGTGCCCATCTTCAAGAAAGGGAAGAAAGAGGATCCATGGAACTACAGACCAGTCAGCCTCACCTAAATCCCTGGAAAAATCATGGAGCGGGTCCTCAAGGAATCCATTTTAAGGCACTTGGAAAAGAGGAAGGTGATCAGGAGCAGTCAACATGGATTCACCAAGGGCAAGTCATGCCTGACCAACCTGATTGCTTTCTATGAAGAGGTGACTGGCTCTGTGGATGTGGGGAAAGCGGTGGACATGATCTACCTTTACTTTAGCAAAGCTTTTGATATGGTCTCCCACAGTATTCTTATTAGCAAGTTAAAGAAGTAGGGGTTGGATGAATGGACTATAAAATGCATAAAGAACTGGCTAGAACATCGGGCTCAACGGGTAGTGATCAATGGCTCCATGGCTAGCTGGCAGTCAGTAACAAGCTGAGTGCTCCAGGGGTCGGTCCTGGGGCTGGTTTTGTTCAACACCTTCATTAATGATCTGGAGGATGGGGTAGATTGCACCCTCAGCAAGTTTGCAGATGACACTAAGCTAGTGGGAGTGGTAGATACCCTGGAAGGTAGGGATAGGATACAGGAGGACCTAAACAAATTGAAGGATTGGGCCAAAAGAGATCTGATGAGGTTCAACAAGGACAAGTGCAGAGTCCTGCACTTAGGATGGAAGAATCCGATGCACAGCTACAGACTGGGGACCAACGAACTAGGCAGCAGTTCTGCAGAAAAGGACCTGGGGGTTACAGTGAATAAGAAGCTGGATATGAGTCAGCAATGTGCTCTGGTTGCTAATAGCATACTGGGCTGCATCAATAGGCGCATTGCCAGCAGATCGCGGAAAGTGATTATTCCCCTCTATTCGGCATTGCTGAGGCCGCATTTGGAGTATTGTGTCTAGTTTTGGGCCCCTCACTACAAAAGGATGTGGAGAAGTTGGAGAGAGTCCAGCGGAGGGCAACAAAAATGATTAGGGGGCTGGAGCACAAGATTTATGAGGAGAGGCTGAGGGAACTAGGCTTGTTTAGTCTGCAAAAGAGAAGAATGAGGGGGGATTTGATAGCACCCTGTAACTACCTGAAAGGGGGTTCCAGGGAGGACGGAACTAGGCTGTTCTCAATGGTAGTAGATGACAGAACAAGGAGCAATGATCTCAAGTTGCAGTGAGAGAGGTCTAGGTTGGGCATTAGGAAAAAGTTTTTAACTAGGAGGGTGGAGAAGTCCTGGAATGTGCTACCTAGGGAGGTGGTAGCATCTCCATCTGTAGAGGTTTTTAGTAGTTTGTAGTCATGTGTTTTGTGCCTTCTAATGCAAAATGCTCCATATTTTCATGTACCCAAAATGGGAAGAATCTAGTGATAGAATCTTTTTTTCTAAATACTTGGAAAGACGAAGAAAATAGAAGTTCAGTTTATGTAAAGTTCTATGCACCATTGACTTAACTAGATATGTTACTGAGGGTATTTGCATTTGAATAGGTCTTTGATTACTTCTGAATATAATTTTCTTTTTCTTAATTCTTTCATTGTTTTCAAATGCTTGAAAATGACATTTTCCGTATCACTTGTGTACTTTTCCATTGAGCATATGTTTTGTGCTGTGCCCAATAATGCTGAAGTCCACACAACATTTAACTGTGAGTTGCTACATGGCATCCCATTCAATGTAGCTCTGAGAAAATATATTTTTCTCTTTTAAAAAAAATATTAATTTTGAGAGAAGTGCCAGATTGATAGAACCAGAAACTGAAATCCTTTGCCTATAGAATAGGTACACATCAGAAGCAGCAGCAGTAGCACAAGCTTTTTCTACTGATTCTGCTGCAAAAGTACTTAAAAGCCTTTTTCAGAAGGGCCACAGTTGTCAGTATCCCAACACCAATACCTCACTGCAGTCCCCAGCTGGTCTCACATGACTTGTTCATTGACTGCTGCAGGATAAGCAGGGGGGTCTAACAAACACTCCTGGTCTACACTACAAATGTATGCTGGTATAACTATGTCACTCAGGGTGCGGATAGTGATATAGCTCCTTGTGTGGACGGTGTTGAAGGAAGGGTTTCTTCTGTGGACATAGCTATCACCTCTCAGGGAGGTGAAGTACCTACGCAGACAGTGTAGGTGGTATCTTCATTAAGTGCTACACTGGTGCAGCTGCAGTGCTTTAAGTGTAGACAAGCCCCAAGTAGTTTATTTAATATATATTAGTAATAGAGTAAAAAATAATAAATACTTTTAATTCAGAAAGCATTTTCTCCTATGCTTTTAACATCTCTGGCCAATTCCTTTGTTATTGGAGCCTTTAATAGAAGCAGTGAAATAAGTTGTGATTAATTGCTATATACATATGAATACTTAAAACCCATAAGAATTACCCCCTAGGGTTAGCCTTTAACAGTTACCCAGATAGAGTTCGGTTTATATAAATAAATTACTCAATATAAAAGTATATAATAAAAAACAGGAGTAATCCATGCACAGGAAATTCTCCAGTAAAGTTTAAATAAATTGATACGTATTGTAGACTATAGATTAAACATAGCAAGGCTGTACATTGAAATGGTTTATTAATTTTACAGGTTAGAAAATCTTGAAAACATGAATTTAAACAATAACCAGCTAGAAAGTATTCCCAAAGAGCTATGTTCCTTGCAAAAGCTCTCTGAACTCCATCTGTCTCACAATTGTCTCATCACGGTACCTGAAGAAATTGGATACATGATGAATCTCAGAATGCTGTGTTTGTCAAGAAACCAAATAGAAGTGCTCCCTGATGTGAGTAACGCTGTGCTGTCTAAGGTAGCATTTTCTCCTTCAGTGAATTTGGATATCTTAAGAAAATATTTGAATAACACATCTTTCAGGGCGGAATTTTCAAAAGTGCCTTAGTGATTTGTGTGCTCATGTCCCACTGAAGTCATTTCGTGTCTAAGACATATCTGATAATCTCATCCTTAGAGATATGTTGTTCAAATACTGTTTTCTTAAAGAATATGGCTATCTCAAATTTTATATGGATTAATAGATTAGTTTTGTTACTACTCAAAATAAGTAAAAATAGACAAGTAGGGTCAAATTTGCAAAGGGCCTCAACTCAGCATCTCTATCTTTGTGCACCTAATTTTTGCCTTGCAACTTTTAGGAATCTCAAGTATTAAAATGTACAATTACATTACAATTAGATGGTTGGCTACCTTATTTATTAACACATGTACCAAAACAGGTTTCATAAATATGCGAAGTTAGAGATCATTTTTGAAAATTATCCTGTTAATTCTAGAAAATCTACAAAGAAGGCTATACCTAGGGCTTGTCTACACTTATCTCAGAGATTCAGTGACAGTCAACTGGAGTTATGCAAACTACGCAAAAAACGTGAGTAACTCCCATTGACTGCTGTGCTTCTCTTCTGCGTGCCATCTTCACTGCACTGCCCTGACGGGAACCGCGTTCCTCTCAATGCAGTGCTACACCACTTGAGGAGGTGGTTTTAGTGCACCGACTTCTGGATCGACTGAGCGGGTCTTCACTGACCGCTCAGTCAATTCAGATAAGTCAATCTGATGGTGGCGAATTTGCTGCCGTCAGTGTAGACATAGCCTTAGAAACCTACTATATAATGGCCTGCTTTACAGTAGTGCTGAGCAATTTGTGGTTGCTCCACAAATCCTATTTGAGAGTCAAGAAGAGATACAGGTACTTAGTGCCCTTGAAATCTCAGAGCACATTTTTCTATAGTAGTCCTGGCTGTATTGATAAGAAAGGGTTTGAAAGTAATTGTATAAAAGAATGCAATAACATCCCTGTCTGTAAGGAGTTTCATTACATAAAGCCTGAACAGCTAAAGAACAAGGAGCAGCTTATAATGCAAATTCATTACATTCATTATTTTGAGATATACTAGCCAAAGACTTAAATAGAAAATGTCAGCTTCATGATTCCTCAAAGTGCTGCCTTTAAGAGAATGTTTGGTAGTTCTGTCACGGCTGGAAAGGATTTTACATACACAGGTGGAGTTTAAACACCTTTATAGTGTGTGTATTATAAAACAGGAACATAAATGTAAATTCTGTACTGTTTTGCCTCTTTAAGGTCAAATACATGCAACAATACTTCTCTCAGTGAGAGTTGGAAGGCTAGGCTTGCTTTAGTCAAATCTAAATAAAGATCTAAAATGTGTTAGATATTAAATGTTAAAAGTCTAAACTCTGGCTCAGTCTAGTCAACATCAGAAAAGAAAAGGAATGTCACACACTGGTTTTCCTCCTAATTCAAGCCCCTGCCCCACAACCTTTTGAAAATTTGGTCCTAAATGCATATCTGTTGAGAAATTTCATTTTGCACTTATTGTATTGGTGCTTAGCTTTCATTTGTCATTCTGTCAAGTGAGAAGAAAAGATAAAGGACATCTGTCAGTTTAAAATAATTGAAATAAATATGTATTTTTTGCCTAGCATTTTAATTACAAATTGCTGTATTATTTATGTCAGTAAGTGAGTGGTCTTCATCTTAAATTCCCAGGAATATGGCATATATTAACCCTGCCTGTTTTTAATAGACTGTTTCTGATTGGAACTGTAAGACTTTTTCTATTATCCTTTGCACTGCACCAGTGGACAATCTCCAGTATGTGCATCAAAGAGGAAGAAATAAGGTTTTGTACAGTTAAAGCTTATGTGTGATGGAATTTGCTTTGTCTATTACAAAGAGCACTGGAGTTTTGGATGTGCAATGCACAATGTTTGTCTTTGATTTTTGTATTCTCTTTGTTATCTGTAAAAGCCAATAAATAAAATGAATTGAAGATGACTGCCACAAAAGAAAATGTTAAAAGACAGCTGTTAATACCATTATATCTTGTCAGTTGCTTTCAGCTACTGCTTAAGTTGCCATTGAAAACACTTTAAAAATACCAATATAAACTAAAATCCCATGTTCTAACAGATGTAAGCAATTATCTTAAGAAATGAAAATTGAGTTAGATGTTGAGGGCCGAGAACCAGTAGTAATTTTGAAACTGAAGGAGCTCTATTTAAAAGTTTTTGTTTATTGGAACATAGGAGTCTGAGAAATGTGGATTTATAGGCTATTCAGTCTCCTAATGTGGTAAATGGGAAAAGCCATAATATGGAGAAGGAGATATTGGCATTGTAAATAATTCATAATGAGATGCGAGGGATGTGGGGAATAAGAGAGTCCATGGGAATTTTGAATGATAAATGCACGTGTTATTTTTTATAATGCCTAGAGAATGGAGACATTCTTCTGCCCTTTTTAACTAAATTTAACTGAATTTATTTTCAGTTTTCCTCCCCTTTTCTCTTTTATCAGGTAATTCAGTCTCGCTTCATCAGTCCTATTGCTTTCTGATGCCTGAGATTACTTTCTCATCTCATGGAGATTTTAACTTCACATTCATTATTTTTTTTATTTTTCCATTTTTATTACATTGTTCCCTCCCACCCCCCTCTGTCCACCATCTAGGGACTTTGCAAATTGAGAAAACTAAGAATTCTAGATGTAGCAGGGAACAAAATTCAGATTTTCCCAATAGCAGTAAGTATTATTTTCTGTATCTTATTCTCTAATAAGAACTTTCTGTTGCAGGGCTATTAAATGAATTATGTGGGCAACCTTTATAATTTGCAGGGATTGATGCCATGATTTTCACAATGCACTGAGTGAAAAGAAAAAAATATGTGGAGTAGTTGCATATAAACTGAACAAAATTTAACGAGATGTTGCAAAGTTACATATGCCACAGTAGCTGTCTTAAACATTCCATACAATAATAGCATTCATATAATTTTGATATTGCCAAATCAAGAACCAGAAGTTTCAAATACAACCTGGATTGTAAAAATATGCTTGGGACTTTCTTTCCAGTTGCTAAAGAATTTTTGTTTGTCAAAAAATAGTCACACATATCAGCACAATTTGTAATAGTCTGCATAGTATTATGATAAAAGTATTACAAAAGGTTATGGCTACGGTGTTTTGATTTTAATATGGAGTGTATTTTGTGTCACACCTGGACTACTGATCACTTGGAAAGGGGAATAAAGGGAATAAAGATTAACCCGTTACTAAAAAGATGTAGGAGAGTCCAGACAAAAATTCCAGTCATACGGTGGGGTTTGTAGACCACAATTTGTATGTTTTTGTGTGTCCTTTGTCCTCTGAGAATTTTGAGTCATATTCTAATAGTTTGGTTTCTGATTCTTCTGGCACTAGAAAGATGGTAGGGGAATGAAAGCGTTTGGTTTCAACAACTCTAACTTTTCTGTGTTTCTTTATGTTGGTTTTGCTATGTCTATAACATACATTATTTGTGAGTGGTGACTTGTTTTCCAGAGTGCATTGGAGAACATCTTCCCACAAGTAGTCAATTTCTCTGCATTGTTTACTGAAAGTTACTATATTATATTAAAGTTACTGGCAAGAAAGGCATTTTGCAAAAAAACAAATACATTGGTTAGAGTTTTTTTATTAATGTGAGTAGGTTTGAATGCAAGCATGAATTAGCAGCAATAATCACCTGAGGGCACTACTAAATTACTTTATTCTGCTCAGGTAATAAAGTAATTTAGTAGTGCCCTCAGGTGATTATTATCAGAGGACCCTTTTACAGCCTGGCATAGTTACTAAACAGCAGATAAGTTTATAATAAACTTATTTATAAGTGTATAATATTTATACAGGACAAAGCAAGATGTTTTGAGTTTATTAATTTTGAACCTGATCCTGCAAACCCTCACATGAATTACTCTGTACTCACATAGGAAAGCCTGCTCATGTTTTGAATAAGCACTACTTGTTCTGCAGCCAAGGTAAAAAATCATTTCAAAATTTTCCAAAAAATTCCAATGCAAAGATGAGGGAGAAAAAAGGATGTGGGGATGTAATAAATATGGGCTCTACTCTGATTGAAGTATGCTCTTTTTTCTAAGAGTGTAACAGACTTAATTAGTGGTGTGCATTCTGTAACTTGGTGGTGCTTCATGTGATTATGTACATGTTCACTCTGGATATTTACCTCAGGCTGTGCAGAACTCTAGTTTAAATCTGCCTCACTATAACCTATTCTTTACACGTTTAATGCATATTTAGGGTTCAGTTGTGCCTGATAGACACTGGCCCACTTTTTAGGGTAGGCTGGAGCCCACTCAGGAAGTTCTAGGAGGGACTGTACCTTAAAAAGGCAAAATCAGAGTTCCCTGGAAAACAGGAGGAAGTGTGCAGTGTGCCTACTACTATGCCCCTTTCAGGCATGCAGCCTGCTCCCCTCCACATATCAGTCTAGGTTTCATTGGCCAGTGGTGGTGGTTCTATAATCCCAATTCCTCATTACCCTTTGGTGTAGCTTGTGCTAGGAAGGAGCAGTCCCTTTGTTTCGTTTAGTTCATGGATTGCAGTTGTGCCTACCTGCTGCACAAGGGGGAAGGAGGATTCTTGCACCTCTCTTCTTCCCCTCCCCCCTCCTCATTTGGCTAACTTGCAGAGCAACTGGGAATAATCTGGCCCTTTATCACACCCCTTTGGATTGATTATAGTAGCAACCCTCTGGTAATCTGAATTTGTGAATCCTTGGCAATCTAGCCTATGTTCATGGATTTAGTTCTAGTTTTTGCTCTCTAGCTGATTCCTCTACTGCAATAATCATGTAGCTACTTCAGTATATTTTCCCACAACCATCAAGTAATCTTCAGAGCTGCTGCACATTTTGCTGTTTCTGGAGTCTTGGTTGATCCATCAAAGTTGAAGCTTGACTGAGGATCTTTGAGAAAACAGGGATGAAGCAAAGAGAAGGGAAATGAAGTAAAGGGTTCAGGCTGGAGTTCTGTGTTGTTAATTCAAAGTATAAATGGGATCCTCCTCAGTGAAAAAATATGTTAAGGGAAATTATTTACTGATAACTTAAATTTAATTTTAAGAGTCTGAACAATTTTAGTCTTGGTGACTAGATGAAAAGAATTTTTATAGGTCAGAATGAGGTGTGGAAGGCTAATCTCAGGTAGCATTTTCAGTATTCACGGACTAAATTATTTCTGCAACAGTGATAGCCCTCTTAGCCATAACATGTATTGCTCTTTCTCCATTACAGGGATACAATTTGTATAACTGAACAAGGAATTCCAATAAAGCTGTAGCATAAACATTAGCAGCAAAATTAATCTGGAATGTTTCAAGGCCTTTTTGTTTTCTTTTAAGCAAAACAAGTATGTATAGGTAGAAATCTTTAGTGTATAAACATTCATTTTGTGTGGCAATATCCATTTCAAAACTTTAGGATAAGATTTTATAACTCTTTTACAAAGTTCTTCAGCCACTATGGGTATATTTTCATAAATAAATTGAAAAGAGATGTTTCAGAGGAAACAATAAGCCCAAACTAGGAACACTTAATGAGAAGGTGCACCATGTAACTTGAGTCATGATGGTGTCTAGAAAACCCATCTACAAACCATTTTGGTTTGCTTGGCTCTTTCGGACCACATGTGATCAGAGGATCCAACTTTATTTTAACAGATATACAGATGAGTTGTTCTTGTTTCCTTATGCCATCTTTACATTTGAATGGCTTTAAAATCGCCAAGAAAGACAGTGCTGTTTCAACTGTGCTTGTCCGAGTTCTGTCCCTGTAATTCAGGAGTGATTCCCATTACCTCGTGATGTGAAGTCAGACTTGGTGACATCTGTGTTCTGGCAGTTTAATTCTAATGCAGCAAAACAAGAAGATAGTAGAAAAGCTTTACTTAAGTCTTCTAGTTATAAATATGAATGGAGCAAGTGGAAAAAATTGTAAAATAATAAGTATCTAATGATTGAAAGCAGAAGAGTGGAAGAATGGTCAGCAGCTGTGGAACATTTTCTGAAAGATTTCATATATATATTTCTCCAACAAGAAATGTTGATGAATTCTAGCAGTTTTGGGGAAAATCTCCTTTTTTCATTGCCCATATTCAGTCTACCTCTATATCTGTATCAAAATGCAATGCTAGAGATAGGTCTGTTTTCTGTAAAACAGAACAAAATCCTGACAACCTCCTATGTAAGAAAACAAAACTGTAGACAGTGACTTGTTTCCCCATTGGGAGAAATGTTGAATTTTTTCTCTCCTATAAGTTTATTTGGCTACAAAAGCCCATTAAAAGAGTTTTGGCCCAGAAATAGTTTTGGCCAAGAGAGAGATTGTTTAACTTTCCTCTGTAGTTATTTAAGGTTTACTTGGTGAATCATAATTCTCATGCCAGTGTACACAGTATTTCTAATATAGAACATTTGCAACTTTCAGTATCATAGAATCATAGAAGATGAGGGTTGGAAGGGACCTCAGGTGATGATCTAGTCCAACCCGCTGTTCAAAGCAGGACCAACACCAACTAAATCATCTCAGCCAGGGCTTAGTCAAGTTGGGCCTTAAAAACCTGTGAGGATGAGATTCCACCACCTCCCTAAGTAACTCATTCCAATGCTTCACCACCCTCCTGGTAAAATTTTTCCCCCTAATATTCTGGACTTCCCCCATTGTAACTTGAGACCGTTGCTCTTTGTTCTGTCATCTGCCACCACTGAGAACAGCCTAGCTCCATCCTCTTTGGAACCCCCCTTCAGATGGTTGAAGGCTGCTATCATATCCCCCCTCACTCTTTTCTTCTACAGACTAAATAAGCCCAGTTCTCTCAGCCATTCCTCATCAGTCATGTGTCCCAGCCTCCTTATAATTTTTGTTGCCCTCTGCTTGACTGTCTCCAATTTGTCCACATCCTTTCTGTAGTGGGAGGCCGAAAACTAGACACAGAACTCCAAATGTGGACCCATCAGTGCTGAAGGGGAATAATCACTTCTCTCGATCTGCTGGCAATGCTCCTACTAATGCAGCCCAATATACCATTAGCCTTCTTGGCAACAAGGGCACAGTGTTGACTCATATCCAGCTTCTTATTCAGTATAAGCCCTAGGTCCTTTTCTGCAGAACTACTGCTTAGCCAGTCAGTCCCCATCCTGTAGCAGTGCATGGGATTCTTCCGTCCTAAGTGCAGGATTCTGCACTTGTTGTTTTTTAGTTTTTCTAATTCTATTTTGTATAGCCAGATAAATTGTTTTGGAACTATTGTCCAAAATCTCCTAAGTATTTTAATAATATGTTTGTTCATGTTTTCATAATTACTCTTCTCTGGATGTTTGTTCTATATTCTATATTTACTGGAATAGAACTCCATTTTTCAGGCTTATAGGACATTTTTTCTAAAGTTTCTCTGGCAATGATTATTGATTGTCATGAAATATCTAAAGCATTTCTGCACCGCTTTAGGTGGCTGGGTTTTCAATAAGCATCCTTTGTCCTGGGATAGCTATCAAATTGTCCCAAATGAAGACCGCTTGAGGACAACTTCTTCTAAAATGCCTGTACTTTATATGCAGGCTTGGCAGGATTTGATTTTTATCTTTCTTTGAAAAATTGATGGATAATATTGATTTTGTTTTTAAGCACTTTTTTTTTTTTTTAGATTTTTATTCATTTCAGTTTTCACAGTTGCAGGGAAACGGGCGGGTTCAGACATTTATTTAATGACAGTAGATATTGAGATTCAAACAGTTAAGGCTTTATAAACTGTTAAAACTAAAATTATCAACACCAAATGTCAAAATGTACAAAGTAAATATCCTTAAATCAGAAAATCATATCTGTTTTGATAACAAGCCTAATTCAAAAGTTTGAATCACTGAATTTTAACATTAATACTTTCTCAAGCAGTATTTTGCTTACTTTTGCCTATCTGTGAATTTCATTTGTTATTGATGGAAATATTTTTTCATTGGTTTGTATGTGCACATGGTAAAACTGACATTTTCCAGTAAAAAGGAAAACCTTCCAAGTGTGTTTATATAGCAGTGACTGTAAGCTGAGCTAGTATAGAATTACAGTTCCACACTTATTGATCTGCTGTTCATTGTATTTTGAGACTGAGATCATATTTTGACATTACTTGGAAAGGGGATGTTGGATTACACTTCAGTGATTTGGTCATTACAATCTAAAGGTTCCTAACATATATATATTTATATTTGAGGCCATTGGTGTATCCTTGTCATGGAATGACCATTACTGACTTTGAGATCCAGATTCTCAGATTCTAATTTCAAATGCACTCAGCTTGCCTAAAATAAGACTTATATATATATATATATAAACAAAGTCATTATTCTTAAGAAAAAGAAAGAAGAATGTGTACCACTGATCTTATAATAGTCATTCAGATACTCTATTAAATTGTCCTTGAAGCTATTAACTGAGGAACAGATTGTTATGTGCATTATTCCACTGTGCCTATTATACATTCCAACTACGATTCCATAAAAATATTTTTTGTACCTGCTGTTCTATTTTACTGGACAAAATGAATTAGGGAAACAAGAGAAAATACACATTAAAAAAAAAAAGATTAACAGATTGTTCCATTTTTGTTTTGGGGGAGCAAGAAACAGAATCTTTAGTTTTACATGTTTTGTTTATACACAGTGAGTTAAATTACATCATGCTTTTATTGACCATGCATTTTTCCATAGCATTGTATACTTCAAAAACAAAAATTTGTTAGGCATACCTTAAACCAAATGAACAGTGAACTTAAGCCTCCATGTTCGACTTAGGCTTTCTTAGGATCCTGGATCACTTCTGAACAGTATATATGGGAGTGATTTGTCCAATCATTTTTTAACTATTTATTTATTTAGAAATTTTTAACAGATTTATAAATCCTTGCCATATAAATATCAGAGACCAAACAATAATCATTAAAACAGCTAACTTTTGCTTAGAGAAACTTTATACAGCTCTCTTTATTTAACAGGGTTTACCTTATTACAGAGTGAGCGTCTTTACACTATCCATGACATGTCAATCACATTCCAAGCAAAGGGCCGTTCACCACTTTCCTTCTTACCTGGAGAGGGTATTTCATTGTTGCTGTTAAGTTGAATACAGGAGCATCAGAATTAAATGCATGTGGATAAAATCATTCCTGTTTAAAAATAGAGGACAGGTTTTTTAATCATTAAAATAATTTCCTCTGTTAGATACTAAATGCAGAGATTTTGGTAATTGTAACTATCCTGTGACTAAAATAAGACTTTAGTCACAATACCTCTTTTGTAGAACAAACCAGTGTTGTTTGACTTACATTTTTATACTATTTATTAGCAAAAAAAAATGGAATATGTACTCCACTTAAATCTTGTTCGTCTCAGCAATGTTGTTATTAATACAGCCAGATGAGTTTATCTCCTGCACTCTTTACATTCATATTTGTTACATTTGATTTCCTTGTTTAAATAAAAATAGCATTTGAGTTTTTTGTTCTCTTTTCTGACGTAATTACATTATTTAATTTATTCACATAGATGGAGGACCTTATGCTAATGGAACTTTACTGTGAAGATAATCCTTTGCTTCAGAAACAGCCTGTTTCTGCCATACAAGAGGAGGAAGTTTGGTCTCTTAAGGTGAGCAATGAGAGAATTCAACTAATGCCTTCATAATGAAAAAAATTCAAGATTTAAAATAAAAATTGAATAGTATTCTTGTCAACCCTAACAAGGAGCCAGCAATCAAGCCTCCTGGCCTATGATGAAGTAACTGCCACCTCAGGAGTGGGGTCGGCAGCAGAGGGAGAGCGATCCAGGCTCACTCTCCTCCACCAGGTCCCAACTCAGGGCCCTAACAGTGGTGGGGAGTCCTGTCCCTAGGTCAACAGGGAATCTAGCCGCAATACGGTTCAGAGAGGGGTTCAGACAGCTATGCAGCCTGACTGGAGTCAGCTACTCCGGGCCACTTCCTAACCTTCTGTAGGGGTGTACCTGGGTCCATGGGTGTGTTTGGTCTCTTCAGGGTAGGTAGCCAGTGATAGGCCCAGCCACCCCTCTGTATCCAGGTCAGTTGGCAGCATAAGTGGCTCCGGCCAGTCTTCAGTGCAGCAAGAGCTCTCCACGAACTCTATCTCTGGGAATGGGCAGGAGGTGTCTGTCTTCTCTGGCCACTGGCTTACAACTGAGCTACAGAGCTCAGTCTTTATATGCCCAGTCCTGCTCCTTGACTTCCGATGGGAGGAGCAGCCTGCCTTGGCTCTACCCATCTGGGTTCAGAGGTTGGCTCCTCCTCTCTGGCTCAGTGGGAGGCCACTTCACCTCAGTAGAGGCATAATTCATTTTAATTGAAAATGTGACTTGGTTTCCTAAGTCACGCAGGCACTTATGAACATTTTATCAATCTAGGCAAAAGTACTGTAACTGTTTCTCAACCTGGACATGAGAGTGACAAAAGTTGCAGCTAGCACAATTTGGTAGCTCATCTCTGAAGTAGAATGAAACAAAAGTATTGTGTTACTAGTATTCTTCAGGAAATCACCCTCCACTGTTGCAATTCCACCAGTAGTAACTGGTATAGACAACCTGCAAGCATTTTTGCTGGTGTCATTTCTACCTGTTCTGAGTTGCACTGGAATTAGTGCAATTAAATGAGATCTCATGAAAATGCTGGTGTAGATGCAGCCAAAGGTCCTATGCTAGTGGTCCGCCACCTGCCCTGGCACTCTGTGCCAGACCATGACTGGGTCTAATTCATCATTCTAATGTATAGAATCCTCAATGGACTAGATCCAGGTTAACTCAGACTGCCTCTTAATCAGGAAGCCTACACTTTAGCTACCATCACCAGTCATCAGAACATTGATATAGACTTGAGAAAGTAGAAGGCAATGCATTCTCAACATTAGATCCAAGACTGTAGGACACCCACTTGAAGGAGATCAGAGAATGCCAGCTCTAGGTTACACTGCAAGGCACATTGCTTTGCAATATAACACCCCTCCCTAAAATCAGAATAAAAAAGTTTGTGATGTACTCAAAACTAGCAGCTCAAGATTAAGCAGAACAAAGAATGACATCATGCTCATAGGACATGCTCATAGGATGGGATTTGATAACATCTAGTTCTTTGAGCGCTGATCCCTATGTGGACTCCAGATGAGGGTGAGCATGTGCGCCATGTGCTGGAGCCGGAACTGTTGAAAGCAGTACCCGTCAACTCGTGTTCATGCCTTTTGTTATCCAGGTGGTACATCTGAGGTCTCCTGTGGCTGTGCGGGTTGATGCCTCTCCAGTTTCCTCTTACCACTGCATGGCTAGAATCAGAATGCTCTTCTCCTATTCAGAGACGTAGCAAAAAAAAAAAAAAGTTGAATATATAGCATAGATTAAGATATCTTAGTTTTAGTTAGAGTTAGCACGTTGAGAGGTAGTTCTTCCCAAGTTTTTTCCCCTCCCGGGGGCAGTCTACCCTACCTGGCGGATTATGCCCAAACAAGCAGGGTTCAAGAACTATCTCATGTGCCCGTGATTATTCTCAGTGAGCAATGAGCATGAACGTTGCCTCTACTGTCTTAGTGAGACACATATTGTTGCATGATGCTCTATCTCTCATTCCTTCCCTTTGAGAACATTCAAGACAAGAGAATTCTGGCTTAAAAAAATATCTGATGGAGGAGCAATGCATCTACATTCACACCTGGCGGTGGCACTGTTGGACCCACTGGAAAGATCAACAGCACTGTCGGTGTCTGGCTCCCCAACCATGACACTGACGGTACCGGCTGTGCCACCCAAACCACATTTTGCTTACAAGAAGTATGGTCATGAGCATAAAGGCAGATCCAAAAGAGGGACCACCTCCAAATGCCAAGTTCCCTGAGCCAAGATCAGCCGGGCGGGAAGTCATGTGCTGACCTGGCAGCTCCTGCCCCTAAATGAGCTAAGATGTACAAAAAGTCTAGGCAAGTCCATGACTCCAACCGCTACTGGAGTTCCTCTGGACCTCCGTCAGCTGCTCACTCCACCAAAACTGCTACAGCCGCCACAATACCAGACCCAGGTTCCATGCACACTGGGCCATCTCTTGCCCTTAACCTTAAGATGAACTTCTGCTGCCACTGGAGGGTACCTCACATCAAATTGTGACACTGAGCACCTTCCGGCCACTGTCTCCAGCCGATGAGCTACTGGTGTTATACCATCCATCCATAGTGTGATTGCCTGAAGTGGCATGGCACCTCACTGCTCTGCTGGCACCACCCATTTATCCTTGTTCCGATGGCACCACCCACTCTGACGGCACAACCTGCTCCAACGGCACCACCCTTATTGGACCATTCAGAGTCCGATCGGTCCTCGGAACCACATTTCTTCCCAGAACGCATTCATAGTCTACACCAATATGCACAAATTCAGGTACTGCCTGAACAGAAATGGTTCTGGTACCCATCAGGCCGACCAAGAGGAATGGACCAGAGACCCTACTGGCAAAGGGTGGGACCCATACTATGAACAGAGAGTGTGTTCTTATCCTCCTTCAGAGTACACCACACCATGTGTACGAGAATCCCTGAGCCAGGGGACTGACAGTACAGATGGGACCACCGGGACCAATGGATCCACTGCTCCCAACGGGTGCATCATAATCACCCGATGAGGCAATAATTCCACCATTGCTATCCCTGCCAGATGACCATGGCCAATATCAAGATCTCTTGAGGCATATGGTGTCAGCACTCAATTTACCGGTGGAAGATGTCAAAGATGAATTCCTTGACATCCTGCAACCAATAGATCCTTCTTGGGTTGCGTTACTGATCCATTACACCATTCTATAGCCAGCCCAAGTGATCTGGCATGTCCCAGCCTCCTGCATCCCAATTCCTAAACGTACAGAGAGACATCATTTTGTCCCTGCAAAAAATATGGACTTCCTTTTTATGCATCCGCCACCTAACTCAATGGTGATGCGAGCAGAAATCTAATGGGCCAGATAATAGCAACCTAGGACCACTCCACCTGATCTATCTGCAAAGAAATTAGACCTCATTGGCTGCAATGTCTATTCATCTGCTGGACTCCAATTCTGCATAGCTAGCTACCAGGCCATATTGGCAAACTTCCCTCTTGGAAAACAAAGAAGCAGAGTTAGGCTGTCATTGAGAAAGGCAAACTAGTATCTAGGGTCTCCCTCCAAGTGGCAGTGGATGCAGCAAACATAGCGGCATGCTCCCTAGCATCTTGGGTGGTGCTCAGTTGAGACTTCTGGCTCCAAACTTCTGGATTTCCAAAGGAAGTACAAACCACTTTGGAAGACCTTCCATTCAATAACCAGAGGTTATTCATTGATAAAATGAGTAAGAGCCTTCGTTCACCGAAAGATTCCAGAGCTACTCTTTGATCTCTGGGTCTCTACATTCCAGTCCCTCCACAATTCTAACATTGCCAGGCTTATAGATCTTAATACCAAAATCAATCCGCCTATCAATCATGCCATCCTTACCTTCCATGACAACAGGAACAAACCCACCGTTGCCAACGTTCCCAACGTCCTGAACACTCCACTACCTCCGCTACTTCTGCTTCACAACAACACCCGAGACAACCCTTTTGACTCTTTGTCAGAGAACCGCGGATCCCTTCCAGTCCTGCCCTTGTCCCCCCACCCATGTTTGGGCATCTTGCTCCCTTCTTCAACACCTGGAGCAAGATTACCACCGACCGATGGGTACTGGACATTGTACACCGAGGTTACCTGATGGAATTCCACGCCTTCCTGCTCCATCACCCACCTTGAGACACCTTACGGACTCAACCCAAACTCGACTCCTACAAAAGGAAACACACATGCTATTCCAAAAAGGGGCCATAGAACAAGTTCTGTTTCCCCATCAGGGTCATGATTTCTACTCCCCCTATTTCCTTATACCAAAAAACAGAGGAGATCAGAGCTCTCAACAAATTAATTTGCTATTCCGGTTTCATATGGTCACACTGCCCCAAATCATTCCTCTCCTCCAACATGGGGCCTGGTTTGCGGCTCTCAATATGAAGGATGTATACTTTCACGTAGATATCCATCCTGCCCACCGCAAGTTCCTTTGTTTCAAGGTAGGACGGTCCCATTACCAGTTACACATCCTTCCCTTCAGGATAGCTACCGCACCCCATGTGTTTATTAAGGTCTTTGCGGTAGTTCTGCCGGCAGGAGCGCTCCCTATTCCTATATCTGGACGACTGGCTCCTAATAGCACTATCCCCTGAATGATTACTCATTACCAGTCAGGCCCTGCAGACATTTCTGGCCAACTTGGAATATCCATCAGCAAGGACAAGTCCACCCTCATATCCACCAGAGAACTCATATTCATCGAAGCCAGATTGGATTCTCGAGCGGCGTGAGTCTATCTACTGGGGGATCGGTTTATTGTTCTTACAGCCGATGTGTCACAGCTAAAATACTGCCTTTCACTCCTGGGACATGTGGCAGCATCCAGATCAATCACACCAGATGCCTGACTCCATATGAGATGCCTTCAGCACTGGATAAGGATGGTGTAAAACCCACAGAGTGATCACCTCAACAAACGAGTCTCTCTTCTGCTGCCAGTGATTGCTTCCCTATCATGGTGGTGTGATCTATCCAAGATTCTGGCAGATATCCCTTTCCACCAACCCACCCTAGATATCATCCTTACAACGGACACCTCACTCGCTGGCTGGGGTGCGCCTGTACGGAATCACATGGCTAAGGGGCTGTGGTCCCCCAGGGAGGCGAGAATGCATATTAACCTTCTAGAACTAAGAGCAGTCCAGTGCACTTGTCACACACTACTCCCACTCCTTCAGGGAAAACATGTACAAGTCCTCACAGACAGCATGACAGCAGTAACTTATATAAACAGGCAGGTGGAGCCAGGTCTCTATCCCTTTGCCAGGAAGCACTGTGACTATGGAACTGGTGCCTATGACACAACAGCACTCTGCAGGCATCCCACTTACCTGGCATGGACAACGTCTTGCCAGACATGCTCAGCCGCTCCTTCCACCACAACCATGAGTGGGAACTCCATGACCCCACTCTTTGCAACATCTTCTGGTCATGGGGTACTCCCCACTGGGACCTCTTCTCCACACCAGAAAACTAGAAACTCCCCATTTTCTGCTCCAGGGGAGCTCTAGGGTTGAGGTCACAAGTAGATGCCTTTCTCCTCCCATGGACAGCAGGCCTCCGTTATGCCTTCCCGCCCATCCCACTCATTCCTCAAGTACTATGCAAAATGAAATGGACCAAGCAACACTCATTCTCATAGCCCCATCTTGGTACTGCTAGTATTGGTTTAGGAACTCCTCCATCTCTCGTCCCACCTGCCACTCTCCCTCCCCCCTGCCGAACCTGCTCACTCAACAACAAGGCCAGATTCAACATCCCAACACACAGTCACTCACCTCATGGCCTGGTATTTGGATTGGGCTCGCAAACAAATAGTATGTTTTCCACTCCAATATGGGATGTACTCACGCATAGTCGATGCCCTGCGACTAAAGCCTGCTACCAAGCCAAATAGAGACAGTTCATGATGTGGATCTCCGATAATCACCAATCCAATCCAAAATTGTGTGATGTATTGTGTAGCAAGTGCAAGATAATGTCTAAATGTATATAAAGAAAGAGCTTTTCTGTGTAAATTTGGGTGTGAGGCACCCCATACCAACCTGTTATGTTTGAGTCTGATCAACTCAGCATAGTTTTGCTGTATGCTAAATAAAGGAATCCGACTGATGAAATCTGGAGTGGAACTGAGTGTTCTGGGTCTCAGAGAACTGGATGAAGTGTTCTCCTAGAACTGTACAAGATATTCTGGATAAGCTGAGTGGAAAAGGTCTTGGAGGGAATCCAACAAAAGGTAGAGCTGATAAGACTTAATTGAGAGTCTTTGTTTTGTTAATTGATCAGTAGAGCTGAAGCCACTGATAAACATCTGCTGAACCTTAGACTGGCGTGGGACAGTGTTGAGGTGAAAGAGATAGCTGAGCCTGCAGTGAGGTTCACCACTACCTGCTGAAACGCTGAGAGCTGGGTTAGCTGGTTGAACTCAGAATGTGACATCAGAATGAACGGTGGCAGTAGCTGTGCCAGAGTGAATGGCGGCAAATGTGAGTGAGTTGCAGAGGTGGCAGCAGCAGGTGAGTCATTGCTCAGCATCTCCTCCCGGGTGGGAGGTGAACTCATGTGAATGCACGTCTGTACTCTGGGCCATTGCTAACCAAGGACAGCAACTGTGTGCAGGGTACAGTGGAGGGAGAGCCCAGTGGCAGGTTAAAGGAACATTTGTTGGACTTTCACACTGCCAGGGGAGAAACTGAGGCAAAGGACATTGTCCAATGTACTTTGGGGTAGGTGTTTGTTCATGGTAACATGCTTTCAAATTGTGGGTGTGGTGTTTTCCCAAATTAATGTTAGGTTGCTTTTCCCTTTTTATTAAAAGTTTTCTTTTGTTATACTCAGATTCAGTGCTTGCAAGAGGAGATGTATTGCCTCTTAGAGACATCCAGGGGTGGGGGGAAGTTTTCCCAAATTAGAGGTGGGGGCTGGAGATGGTTCTGTTTTGTATTGTTAAGAGCTAGATACTGAACCCAGACCTTGTGGCTGCCAACTCTACCTGGCAGAAGGGTTACACCACAAATATATTATCTTACCTTTTCTTTTTAACCACAAAACAATCTTTGTCATCAAGGATTTCAGAGACTAACAGAACATTAACGAAGGCCTATCAGTGAAAGTAATTAAGCTGCAATGATTAACTTCAATAAAAGTTTCAAGGACTGTGACGTATCAGGGTATAATCTAGACTAATGAACAACTGTGCCCCATTGCCCTGCAACCTTGAGTGCCTTATGATGCCTGGCTGAAGGAATTCCCACTTGGGCTGCTCACAAACAGCCTTCCAGCATGTAAGCCATACCCTGAGTGTTTGTGTGGACCTACAGCCTGCCAGCCACACTTGAATTACAATCTGGCTCTGACCAGCCTTTGTTATACTGCAGGGTGACCCAAACACACTCACAGCCTCAGATTTTCCACCAGAAATGTATGTACTGTACTGCCCAGCCCTCTCCTGGACAATACAAGTTTATATAAAGGCTGATATTTCTTTAATAGAAATAATATGCACACAACTTACCACCCCAAATGGAGTTCCCCAAATGCTTCAATTTAAATACACTGGATTAATTAATACAATAACACAAGTTTAACTATAAAAAGAGAGATTTTAAGTGAGTACAAATAATGAGGCATAAAAGTCAGAAATGATTACAAGAAAAATAAATATAAGATGTTTGGTAATACCTAACTTAACAAAGTATGTTAAATTCAAAGCAGTTTTCTCATCCTATGCTTTCTTCAGTCTTACTGACTAAACTCTATAGGTCAGGACTTGGTCTTCCCAGTCCAATGAATGTTACCTTTGTTGCTTCAGGTGCTGTGAATGCGGTGTGCAGGGAGAGATAGAGCAGGTCCCTGCGGGTATTTCTTCCTCCCTTTTATTGTTTCTGTACTCCCCTTGAAAAACATTTTCAGCTGGGTACCAGAAGACAAAAATTCTATGGCGAAGAATGTTCCCTGCTGCTTTTTCCTCATCTGTTTGAGCTTCCTTTGTTTCCCTCTATTTGATGACTTTGTTTACTGCTTAAATCTAAATTAAGCAGAGCACACATTCCTTTGTTGGAGACAGACCTGTTTGCCAATCTCAGTTTGGAATGTGTGTTAATAACACCACATAACTTATAACTTCATATAGACTGTTGCCACCCATATTTTGTCAGGATTGATACTGAATGGCAAATTTTGCGTTTTCAAATGACACCTTACAAAGTATATTTTGTACAAAGATTATTACGGTAGAGTGTGCAGTGTGAATACAGGGGTACATTCTGTCACAAGCACATCTTTGAGTCCTAGTGAAAGGTAGTTTAAAACTCAGAAGGGATACATGGTTATTTACAGTCATTAGAGTGACTTGGAGAAACAACAAATCAAGCTAAATAGAATCAAATTTCATGCAAGTACCAAAAAAGTAGTTCACCTATTAGTTATTCTTGTCTGTCACACTCTCACCAGAAATTCCATCCCAGATCTGAAAACCTTCACAATGAAAGTTTGGTTTGAACTACAGCTGTCAAGCGATTAAAATAATTAATCACCAATAATTGTGTTGTTAAACAATAAAATAATGCTATTTATTTAAATATTTTAGGTGTTTCCTACATTTTCAAAAATATTGATTTCAATTACAACACAATACAAAGTGCACAGTGCTCACTTTATATTTGTTTGATTACAAATATTTGTACTGTAAAAGGGAAACCAAAGAATAGTATTTCAATTCACCTCATTACAAATACTGTAATGCAATCTCTTTATCATGAAAGTTAACTTGCAAATGCAGACTTTTATTAAAAAAACCTGCACTCAAATATAAAACAATATAAAACTTTAGAGCCTACATGTCCACACAGTCCTACTTCTTGTTCAGTCAATCCCTAAGACAGACAAATTGGTTTACATTTACGGGAGTTAATGCTGCCCACTTCTTGTTTACAGTGGCATGTGAAAGTGAGAACAGGCATTCACATGGGACTGTTGTAGCCAGTGTTGCAAGGTATTTATATGCCAGATATGCTAAATGTTCATATGCCCCTTCATGCTTTGACCACTGGTCCAGAGGACATGCTTCCATGCTGATGACGGGTTCTACATTATAAGGATCCAAAGCAGTGCAGACTGATGCACATTCATTTTCATCATCAAAGTCAGATGCCACCAACAGAAGATGGATTTCCTTTTTTGGTGGTTTGGGTTGTGTAGATTTTGTATCAGAGTGTTGCTCTCCTAAGATTTCCGACAGCATGTTCAACACCCTGTTCCTCTCATATTTTGGAAGGCACTTCAGATTCTTAAACCTTGTGTTGAATGCTGTGGCTATCTTTAGAAATCTCACATTGGTACCTTCTTTGCGTTTTGTCATATCTGCAGCGAAAGTGTTCTTAAATCAAACAATGTGCTGGATCTTCATCTGAGACTGCCCATAACATGAAATATATGGTAGAATATGGATAAAACCACAGAGCAGGAGACATACAATTCTTCCCTAAGGAGTTCAGTCACAAATTAATGCGTTATTTTTTTAATGACTGTTGAGTGGGTTTTTTTCTGATACACCAATTGTTCCTCTGTGTAAAAATCTGTGCAGGAGGTAATACAGCCCATAGTTACCTCTCTTGTGTCACCATCTTTGATTGGTGAGAGGCCAATGACAGTCCAGCAATAACAACAGAGGTTCTTCTTTGAGTTGTGTCCCTATGGGTGCTGCACCACAAGGCTACTAAGTACATGTGGGCTACCCCCCTCAGTTCCTTCTCAGCCGACCATGGCTAGAGACAGAGCCATTCATAATCTGTGAAGACTATCGCTGTAATTTGCATTTCTGTAGTTAGTCTCCTAGTTGTAGTTCTTGTTGTGGTTTTTTATCTTTTTTCTTTTAGCCTTGAAAACCAAACAAAAAAAGAACTTGTTTTTTTTCCCCACTTCTGCCCCCCTCCCTGCCACTAGAGACCCTTTCCCCTAATGGCGTATGCCCAGTTTACTGGGCCTTAAAAAGTGTCTCTCTTGCAAAGAGGCAATCTTGATTGCAGACAAGCACTCTCTGTGCATTTGCTGCCTCAGGGTATGCCCCATCTAGCAAAAGTGTGGTCTCTGACAACAATTCTGGCCACGATCTCATAAAGACAGAGAGCTCTGACAGAAGATCATCTTCAAGGAGGAGGCTCACAGGCCTTAGTAATCTGGAAAACATGAGTCTTCCTCACATCCCTCTACATCTAAATGCTGTGGGTCGAAGAAACAAGCTGCGGACCTCTTTCATAAGTCATCTAAGAAGAGAGTAAGAAGTCCCCTCAGTGTGTCCCGAGATAGCCATAAGCTATCTCCATCTCACATGGTATCTTTGCACTGAGAACTGATGTGCCCACGGATCTGATGGACATGGGCACCAAGTCATTGGTACTGAGGGGCAGGAGTAAGCAGTCCATTAAAAAGAGACTCCCAGTATGCGAATCCACATTGGTACCACTGGTGATGTCTCACCTGGCACCAGAGTGACCGGTGCAGAAAAGATCCGCACCCACCCTCCAGCACTGATGTCAGGACGGTCAGTGCCAGCAGAATCCTCCCACTCCAAGGACCTCCATGTGACGGATGTACTGGAGTCTTTGCCTCTTGGTACTGGGATCTCCACACTGAGCCTTCACCTAGCACGAGAATGATCCCCATTGCCATGTCATGCATCTTGCTTTCTAGCGAGGGTTCAGACAGTGAACCAGAGGAGGTAGCATCACAGTACCTTCTCAGGCCCCATATGGTGCCCAAAAATTTACCCACAGATGCCCCCACCACACCATCTTGGTACAGCCATTCATGGGTGCCACCACCAGGCTCTATGCTGCCACCACCACCCCAGTGGCTATGTTGGGACCCTTGGGTGGCATATTGCCAGTATGCTTCTTGAGCTTTGATCATTGTCTGAGAACCCACGAGACGTGCCCCCTTGGCTGCAGTGTCCAGAGCTTTGGAGCCTCTACAAGACATCATGGAGGAACAGGAGGGCAGTACTGAAGCAGAAGTGGCACTGAGGACCATATTCTACTCCTTCCTGGGTGAAGACGTCATGCCTTCCCCATCATCTTTGGCAGATGACTTTAATGGCAGACACTTTCCAGATACCATTGGAAGATGTCAAGAACACTCACCATACACTCCTTGGCATCCTCCACTTTTCCTCCTCCTCAAAGATTGTCCTCCCTATTAATGAGGCCATTTTAGATCTGACAAGAATCTGACAAGTATGGCAAATCCCAAGCATCGGTAAAGCCTATGTGCCTCTGGGCAGACAAAAAATATTTTGTTCCAGCCCAGGAATGATCATTGAGAAGGTGACCATCTTGAACTTTTGAGCTTTAACAAACTTATTGATACCTCTGAAGTCTGTTTTTGAAGTTTTTTTGTTGAAGTATGGCAACTTTGTAGTCAGCCATTGAGGAATACCAAAAGAAACTACAACATCTACTTAAGAAACTCCCTAAAGAAACACAGGAACAAATCTACATGGATACACCCCCTGAGCCCCGACCAAGGTTATTCTATCTGCTACCCAAGATCCACAAACCTGGGAATCTTGGACACCTCATCATCTCAGGCATTGGCACTCTCACAGCAGGATTGTCAAGCTATGTGGACTCTCCGCAGGCCCTATGCCACCAGCACTCCTAGCTATCTTCGTGATACCACTGACTTCCTGAGAAAACTACAATCCATTGGTGATCTCCCAGAAAACACCATCCTAGCCCCTATGGATGTAAAAGTTCTCTACACCAACATTCCACACAAAGATGGACTACAAGCCATCAGGAACATTTTCTCTGATGATGATATGGCACACCTGGTAGCTGAACTTTGTGACTTTGTCCTGACCCACAACTACTTCAGATTTGGAGACAATCTTCAAGTCAGTGGCACAGCTATGGGCACCCACATTGCCCCACAGTATGCCAACATTTTTATGGCTGACCTAGAACATCGCTTCCTCGAAACTCATCCCCAAGCACCTCTTCTTTACCTACACTACATTGATGACATTTTCATCATCTCGACCCACGGGGAAGAGTCCCTCAAAGACATACCTACAGGATCTCCATAAAACATTCTTAAAACTATAGTATCCACCTGGGGAGGTGAAGAAACAAATTGACAGAGCCAGACAGGTACCCAGAAGTTACCTACTACAAGACAGACCCAACAAAGAAAACAACAGAACACCACTGGCCATCACCTACAGCCCCCAGCTAAAATCTCTCCAATACATCATTAAGGATCTACAACCTATCCTAGAAGATGATCCCTCACTCGCTCAAGCCATGGGAGGCAGGCCTATCCTTTCTTACACACATTCTCACCTTCTAATCAGCGGTTGTGAATAGGCCTTGTCTACCCTCACTGAATTGTCTTTGGTAGCTCTTGCCTTCCCCTTGTTATGTTTCTTACCCTTGGATGTATATATTTATACCTCCTATCTGTGATTTCCACTTTATGCATCTGATGAAGTGGGTTGCAGCCCACAAAAGCTTATGTCCGCAGAAATTTGTTAGTCTTTAAGGAACTACAGGACTCTCGTTTTTTTTCTTTTGTAAAAGCATTACTTTAAAATATCGGTGTGAGAAAACCGTGTTAAAAGTTCAAAAGTTTATTGTGTTAAAAGTTCAGCTCTGTTTTGTTAGCCTTAATTTTTCTTCCCTCCATGGGGCTATTTATCATGCTGTGTACATACATTTTGTTATATATTTTTTTATTCATCATCTTGTTTGACACGTTGCCCTCTCTCTAAAGATAGTTTGTGTCTTATGTAACACAACTATTAATACTAAGAACATTCAGTATTGAAAACTTTGGTAAGGCACTATAGCTATGACCTACAACTGTTTCAAAATTTTAAAATTCTCTTTCTGGTCCAGCATTGCTCCATTTGAGATTAGTTTCAAAACTCCATTGACTTTAGTACTTCAGGATCAGGCCCTAAATTACTAGTTTATGACCTTAATTTCCAATTATTTTTGTCTAGGGAAGCCTTAAGATAGTTTCAGTCCACCAAGTCCATACATAAAATAACAGTAACGATCTAAAATTCAACTCCCTCAAATACTAAAGCTGAAACAGAGGGAGGGGATGCTGTGTATTCTTGGGAGTCATTTTGATAATGCTCACTTTGCTTGACTATTATCAATATTTTGATGCCTTGAATTGTACTTTCTTTGCATATTGATGGGCTGAAATGATATTGTGTCCCTAAAACTCATATTATGAAATAGTACCGGAAAAAACATGTATGCAGTGCATTCAGCGGCACTAAGAACATTAATAATGCATTAGTGTTGGAAAATTAACTGTTTTTAATAAAATTCTGACACAACTTTTTTTTAATGTAAGACTATTTCTTGGCAAAGAAACAAACATATTTTATCTTAAATGCACAACTATAAAGAGAATGATCTTCTTATGAATTAGAACTGGCCAGTTAGACTTTTCAAGTCCCCATTAATATCTTCAGAGGACAAATATGATAAGACTTCTTTTCTGATATGCTTGCATGTGAGTATCTGGAAAGAGCTTTTAGACTGAGCATTATATAAACAAAGTAATGATTTATTGCACCACCAGAATCCCCAATGAAGTTCAGTGAGAGTTCTGTCTATGTCAGGATTGCTGCATTGGTCTCAGAATGCAGTACCTGAACAAAAGTTGGGAAATATTTTAAGCATGTAACATACCTATTACACTGGAATTGAATATTCAGTGATAAATGTAGACAATGAAAAATATAGTGATTAAAGTGGTGTTGATTTATATAGTGCCATAGACGTGCATGAAATTGTATAGAACAATAAGACAGTCCTTGCGCAGAACAATGTACAATATAAATTTTAAAATAATCATGACAACAAAGGGATTTAGAGAAAAGGGGGAAGCTAGGAAAATAGAGGACAAAAGTAATGTAAATAAGATGAAACAATTGCTTGATGACTCTGGTGTGGGGTTTTTGTTTTGGGTTTTTTTGGCAGATATTCTTTGCAGTTTATAAACAAGTTTTTATTATCATAGAAATTATTTTAAAACTTCTTTCACTCCTTAATGTGCAAAACTGAGCTGACTGTGCTAATGGAGGTGGAAGGGTCAAGCATATGAGAACACAGCAGGATAGAGTGGAGGGTTGATGTGGGAGAGATTTGCAGCATGGGAAAGAAGGACAAGGTGAAAAAGGGAGAGGGAGAAAGTGAGAAACATGAAGACAAGTGCAGGTGGAAGCAAATTGACTTGGCAGCAGGAAATTAATTAACCAAATAGCAATGGCAAAGCTGCAATGCAAATAATGACAATGATATTATGAACAGTGTAATTAATGGAAGTGGTAGTACAGATAGTTTGCCATTGTTCTAACTTGCAAATTGGTATTTAGGTACATGACGTGGTTTCCAGTGTTGGAATTAGTCATTATTCAGTTTTAAGTGGCAAAATAGTCTTTATTTTGAACTAATACCATATATCGTGAAAATATTTAAAGAATTATATTCTGTGTCTGTTAAATAATCCAGGAAATAGCAGCAAGATTTATTTTCAATCAGCTAATGAAAGAGGACTCCATTCTACATACTACGATAAAACAGAACTTTGAAGCATGCAATATACTTTCCAAAAAACAAGAGTGTGCTCAGTGTGGGCAAGGATTCCTGAATATATGGCTGGAATGTGTACGTTTTGTGAATGTCAGAGAGGTAAATGACCCATTTATGAATTTCTCCTAAGATTATAGGCCTTGCTTCTGCCCGAAGATATGTAGTAGCATAAAATCAAGTTGTGTGCAGTTGTTTCATCTTCATCTTGAAGATCTCAGTGCTGAAAAATCACCTAAGTTTGGGTTCACAAGCACAGGAAATTATTCCTTTACAAAAGACCTGGTGTATAGCTGATTATCTGTAGATAGGACTGAATCCATAGTCTAACACTTCATTGCAGTATTACATTGCTCCAAAGTGATTTGGTCATTTGAAGATAAGCGCCTTCCATTTCAACTTGTACATTATGGGTCTTGTCATTCAGTGATCTAAGCACTGTCAGAAAAAAAAAAGAAAGTGCTCAGAACCTTGCAGTATAGGCCTTCTGTGACAGCTCTTTCATTGTGCATGTTTCTGCATCTCCTGTTGCCATAATGAACTCTCCCAACAGCTATGGACCCTCATAAACCTCGCTACTTTCCACTCTCAATTAATGCAGCATTTTTTTGGATCTTGCACCTCCTCTAATATAAACACAGAGAAACAGGTATATTTATATTAAAGAATCAAAACAAATAAACCCCCAAAACAAAAAATAATACCCATCCTACCATACTAAGATAGTCCACTGCACATGCATCTCCATCTGATGAGAGGATGACAGAACAAACCACATGTGACAGATGTGTAATTGTTTTACTTAATGACCTACTGGAAGACACTTAGATCCTACAGTGATGAGCATGGTATAAAAACCTATATAGAATAGAACAGAAAATAGACACTAGGAAGAGACACACTGAAGAGAAGGTAGTGGTTAAATGAAAGAACCTTTTGGTAATTTATGACACAACCATACTATTCCACGCTATTTGAAATAATGTCTTCCTTTTAATTAAAGATAATCCAGAATTCCACATTCTCTGAATTGTTCCAGTCTAACAGTTCAAAGTAACGCAAAGCCACCAAATTGGTTAGACGATCCTCCCAACTGAAGTAGAATTGTGTAGCTGGCTGATACTGTCCCTCCTCTTGCAACTCCTGATGAAGTTCAGGAAAAAGTTTGTCCAGAGTTGTTCTGTTCTCCCTCAGTCCTTGGCTGAGTTGGTCTTTGAATTCCACAGCCATCCAGCATAAGATTACAGCAGCCCTGGGGATATTCCTGGATATTTGAATTATTTACATTCCCTTTTGTACTATATTTAGCAATACTTAATCACCTCTGTGTTGATTCCATTTGAATATTTGAAAAGGCTTATGTTCCATGTTTACCCTCTCTAGTTCTTTTCTTAGCCAACCTGTAATATTTAGCTCTTTGAATCTTTTCACATAAATCATTCTGCAAAACATCTTTACTAGTGCACAGCAGTTGGTTGTCTCGTGTCTGCAGTGGATCTAAGGGCTGCTGAGGTTGTTGCCAAAGAACCCATTTCTTCTTGGCCACAACCCTTTATCATGTCAGACCTGCCCAGATGTTCTCATTTGACAGCAATATTACATGGCAGTGGTAATCATTCTCTTCCTAAGGAGCTAATTTTTACCAATACTGGGCAAATGGCAATCTCTTTGCCCCTCCCACCAGCCTTGACTTTTTCATATGAATTTCGTTTTGTTATTTAGAAAATAAAAACAAAAATATCTCAGTATTATTTCTCTCTCTTCAATAGCATTTGTATTTCTTTCCAATTTAATAGCAACTGCAAATTTCATTAATGCATTGTTTTCTTCTTCTGGAATACTGGGGAAGAAATTAAATAAGACCGGACCTAGTAACACTGACTTTTGCCATGTACTGCTAGACACCTCATTTAACCAATACAGTGGTTTTCTTTTAACTCTTAATCTCAGCCAATTATCAGTCTGCATGACAGAATACCCATCCCAACAAATTTGGATTACATTCTCCTAAAAAATTTGTGATACAGTATCAAATACTTTACTAAAATGCTTTACCATCCACTTGTAGCTAAACTACAGCCACCAATTCTATTACACTTAAACCCCTGTAGAAACATGCCTCAAACCTTCTCTAAAAAGAGAGGAGGTAATGCATTCTTTGCCCATTCAGTCCTGCTTAGACTGCCAGCAAGAGTTCCAACCATGATTTTTTTTGTTTGTTTGTTTGTTTTTTAAATATAGACCTTTCCACTTGGAACTGGACTTGGACCAACAAACTTATTTCACATAGGCCAATACCTTGGTAGTAGTAACAAATTATAGTTATTACTGACATAGGCCATAATGAAACCAGTGACTTGGAAGTAAAAGGCTCTAAATTCCATTGGCAATCCCCTGAAACAGCTTGCCCTCAAGATATACATATATATATATATTTCATTTCTTTTTGTTGTTTATCTTAACTTTTCCCTAGATCCTCTTAAAGTCACGGAGTTTAGGAAGTAAACTACTTTTATGTTGGCTAATGAACTTTCAACCTTGCATTAAATGATGGAATGTAATTAAAAACTGCTCTCAAAACATATTAAAGTGAGCATGCCTCCCTCCAAATGGGCATGACTTGAATGGTCAGCATTATGGAAAAATAAATGCAATTTTGAAACCACAATTTCATTCAGTAACACAGTTAGCTGAGCAGCACTAAAACATACATTACCTTAATTTATATTGTTAATTTTACTCATGACTTACAGCATAAAAGACTTGCTTAATGTCTAAAATTACCTGTTTGAGTTAGACAGAATATGGTCAGCAGTTGAAGTTGACAACTACAATAGACCAAGTCACAAAACTGTTGTAATATATTTGTTTATGTTACAGCTTTGTATTTGTTTATTGCTATATATAATTAAGAACAAAATGAGGACAAATTATATGGAATCCTTAATTAACCATGATTGTTCTTGTCATGAACCTGTACCTACTGAGAATTACTACTAAAGTTCAGTAATAGTAAATATATAGTATTTTATTTCATCTGCATAAGCTGCATTAGGACTTGCTTTCTTTTTTGTTCATAAACTAGGCCTTGAGAGTCTTTGGTGACCTCTCAAATATTCTGCTCTCCTGCTTTACGTCTACTGCTCATTTTAATCCCATTATCATTTCATTTTTCTACTTTTCCTGGTTAGATGGTGGTAGTCATGGGCATGTAAGAGATGGGATTCTGTCTGTAGTATGAAAATCAGCTTTTCTCACATGTGTATCTTTACCACAAGAAATAATTATTCTGAATTGTCTGCATACAAGATATTTATTATTAAAGAGGACACTGTCAAGTCTTTTAGACCAAAATGAAATTACTGTATTACATCAACAAACAGGAAGGAACCAGTATCTTGTTCTCTTGAGTTATAAGTTGCCCTGCAGGATGAGTTCTGTGCATTGCCCAGGGCAGAAAAGATGTGCATGCTTGTTGATAGATTAAACTCCCTAAAAGCAGACCCTTGTGAATGAGCAGCTCCATATAAGATGGGAATAGCAACTCAGATCTAAAATTTGAAACAAACCAACCAACCAAAAACCAACCAATTGACCTTTTACAGGGATCCCTTTTAAAGGGATGTTGGCTACCATGAATAGCATCCTAATGCAAATTTTCAAATGGAACTCAAGTCTGTCTCTTAATTATATACATGCAATCATTTGTGAGTGCACTAGCATTTGAACATAGAACTGATAGTGGAGACATTATTGTTCATGTAAGTGTAAAGACCCCATTTTGATTATTTGACCCTCTATTTAGAAGCAAGCCTGCTAAGTATCCTATGTCATTGTCTTTTTATTCTTTATTTCTGAGTGAGGAATAAAGTATATATTCATGTTCAAGCCTGTACAGACAGTGCCTGTCACAGTGGGGTCCAATCTCAGTGGGGGCCTCTGTGCAATACTGTAATAACATTCTTCAGAAAACATAGTAGTAGTAGATTCCTGTATTTTGCAAGTCATTGAGTTTCCAGAGGTCTGTGGAAAATCAATATAGCTGCCATTTCTTAATGCTTGCCTAATTTAGACAGGTGAAAGAAGCAAAGCTCTCAGTGTCTTTTTATGACCTCATTTTCTTGATTTAATGTCTTGATTTTCAAGTCTATTTAAAAAACAAAACAAAAAAAAATCAGTAAATTTAACTTTTAACAGATGACTCCTATTGACCCTTTTTCACACTAGATTATGCATATTGGACTATATTAACATCTAGTCTTGCAATCTTTACACTGGCAAAACTCACTGATTCAGTGCTCAATGCTGCAGAAGGCACAAAAGATGGCCCCAACAATATAAATTTTAATATTACTCTCCAAGCCAAAACTTTAATGCGAGTTTTGCCCATAGAAGGCCTGCAGGATCAGGCCCATAGAAGAATTACTTACTTCATTTACAGAGTGTTCAGAGAATTGGGAGTTGTTAGTTTCTTATGAAACAACTTCATTGAGAATGTAGTGTACGAATATTTTCTAGTTTTTGCAATTTTATGTTTAATTTTTATTTATTTTTTTTAAAAGAAAATGAAGATAAGCAAAAATGTGCACCTCTTGCCTGTGAGGACGTTGCTGTGCTCTTATAAATGCTTTAACCATCCTGGCCACAGATTCTTTGGAATTGCTGTACCATAGAGCAGGAAAGGAATGCACTCAATATAGTCAATCAGATTACCTTCTTTGACATTGTTTACTGTAATTGGAGATCTAGTTCTTATAATTCAGTATTGTATCTATTCTCAGTGTAAAATATATATTCTGCAGACATAATGAATAAAAAGGTAATGATCTCCATAAACATAATTATTCTGTGCAACTGTGTGATGGTGATGTTTTTTGGAAGACTTAACTCAGCTCCTAAAAGTGGATGAATCAAACCAATGACATTGTTTAAATATGATGCAGAGTTATGTAGTGTGAGTTGTAAACAGCCATTGTACTGTGGTTTCTTTGACAGATCTCTTGTTATGTTGTAATAGAAAATTATTATGAAAATTTATTTTTCTGAGACTTTAGGATCAAATTTTAAAGCATCAGAGAAATAGATGGACAAACATCAAAGTGCTACTATCATTACCATGATAAATCCAGCTTTTTAGAAGTTTATAACTTGGCATTACAACTTGACACACGAGCAAATATGTATGGGTGCTTTCAAAATGAAAAAGAAAGACTACTAGTTTTAAGAATTTTTTTGCATAAAACCATTTTGATTTTAAAGAAGCAGTTATGCTTCCTGGAAAACCTTAGAGAAAACTTTCTATGTAGAAACAATTCTTAAATATTTAATTTTTTCTGGGTACTTTTCTTCCTTGTTTTTTGATCCCTTTGGATGTTTTAAGATGGAAACAAAGAATTTCTTAACTTAAAAATTTGTCTTTTCACGTTTCTTTCTCACCTAAATTTATAATCCTCTGTTAATGTAGCAATCCTGTCCTTTGCAACTAATTATAATAGTACAGACATGGTCCCTTTTTCTGGAAGATGCTTAAGCCTGTGCCTAAATGTAAGCTCGAATAGACCCATTGATTTCAGTTTATTTGTTTAAAGTTAAGGATGTGGTTAAGTGCCTTTCTTCATTGGTTCCAGAGCCGTGTCAGGTGAGAATGAGAAGCAGGAACAGTCACATGTTTAAAGAGCAAAGACTGTTTTTGTGCAGTTTGTTGCCTATCAGTAAAGAACAAGTTAACAAATACCAAAAAACTCAAGCAGAATTTTCTCTAAATAGAACATTTTCGTGATTTTTATATTTCCATGAATCATCAGTGAAGCACCAAAAAACATTTCTCAAGAACGTTATTTCATAGTATGGTGGGCTCACTTAAGTGAAATTCACTGCTGACAGGTTGTGTCATGAAACTAGTATGGTACTGCTGTGCAGATAGTAGTGGGCACAGACTGAGTGTTCATGAAGGAAGGATTCACCATACCCCTCTGAATATACTAACAAGGAGGAGGGCATTGAAGATAGGCTAGGAAGCGAACTACCAGATCTGTGTATATGCAGATTCAGTGACTAGGAACCCACTATAGGAGGTATGGAGTAGAAGTTGCAAAAGGACTCCAACCTGCACAGATTCCAAGTAGGACAGCCATATAGAATGTGATCACTCAAGCTGTAAGAGAATTCTGCTTTTATTGCATTATCAAAAATGAGAAAACAGACATAGATGGAGCATTGAATGCTGAAATCCTGCTCTTTCACATGGACAGGAACACCTGCTTTGCACTGCACACACTTGATATACGTATTAAATATGTTCTGAATACACATTTACACAATAAGTCTTGACTGCCCTATTAAATAACTAATGCCATGAATGAACAACGGCTTGATCAATCATGCTGCAAGAAGGCATGCCTAGCTGCATGGAGGCTCCTAGAGAATAAAAAGTTAAGAGCCTTGGTGCAGCTGGGCTCACTGTGGGGAGTCAGGAGCCCGGGGGACAGCCAGTCTCTAGCTGGAGCCCTCTACCCACCCCAGTTTCTTAATTTCACAGCTGCAGCAGGGAATTGTGAAATTGACAAGAATGCCAGCAAACAGCAGAGGTAAGTAACCCACTGTGTCTACATGGACACTGTCACCTTAACTATACTGACATAAGCCCTACACCTCTCATAGAGGTGGAGTTACTGTATTGGTGTAGTAGGGCACTTACGTCAGCAGGACCAAGGCTGTAGTGTGTACTCTGACATAATTAAGTCCACGTAAACTGCCTTATGTTGGCCTAACTCTGTAGTGTAGACCAAGCTCTAAGCAGTATCAGCCTTAACTTTGAAATACCTTTCCCAGTGTATGTCACAACCTCACTGCCTCTCAGTGCTTTGTGTGTTAATTTGTTTTGTGCAGCTCTGTCTATGAAATAGATTATAAAATGAACAGAATACTTCCTCAGCCAAGAACTGCCCTCAAAGTATCCAGTGAAGCTGCATCTTCAAGAAGTGTGCAAGTTGCTCTTATGGCCTCCCTTCATCTCCATGGAGGGGAGTGAGACACCAGTGACCTCCCTGAAGATCTTGTTTGGCTCAGGGAGGGAGTGGGATGACGTAGTCCTTGGGCACACACTTTCCCTTTAGAGAGAGGAGGACTCGATGGGAGGTGTCCAATTGGTACAATGTGTAATCATGCTTTGGGGCAGAATCACTGAGTGCTCCTGAAGTACACCCTCTTCTGGTTCAATCAGCATGACTAATGCATGCTGTGCTTATGCTGACATCTGTGACATGCGGACATCACGCTCCATGCCACCAGATGAAACAGGAGAAGGATCTTGTGTATTTTTGTAAAGATTCCTTTGACGATAATAATAGTGACTGTGATACAGAATATTCCATGGGGATTACCATGATTTGAAGCCACTTACAACTCTTAGCTATTCTTGACTCCAAAATTGCATTTGTTATTAAAGTGTCTGTCCCCCAGCCACATTTTTCGCGTGGAATATCTGTGGGTGTCACAAATCATAAACATCCTGCATATTAGTGAGCTATCTGATCCTTTTCCCATTTAAAGCCAGACAAAACTCCCTGGTATTCAGTGGGAGCAGGATCTTCATACCTCAGGTCGTGAGCTCTGCAGAAGTAGTATTTGCCTCAACTTTAACTCAGACTCTTAAACTACTACAGGTAAGTGAAGTCCAGCAAGTCTGAAAACTGATGGGTAGTGTGAGAAAGAAATGAAGCTTTGCCTGATATTTAAGTTCCAAAGGGTATTTTACTTTCTTTGACATTTTTCCCAGATGCCTTTCTGCTGTGTAGGCTTCATGTTACACAGAAGGATTTTCAATAATCTTGCTGCTCCTGCTATCAGGAATTAATAAAATTGAATGAAGCAATATGTGTTACGTAGTTACCATTGTTCCTTTCATTGTGTAGTTTATATGGTTAGCTAAGGCTTCCTGTATACCAGTGCCTGTGTGATGCTACATGTGTAACCTCAGTGTTACAACAGGAAAAAAGAAGTTGTAAATGCCAAAGCATGCTGAAATTTCACCATTGTGATAGGGACCCTGCACATAGGTCATAGGGCCTTCATAGGACTATTATTAAGAAATATAGTTTAACATAATAGCCAGTGAAAATGGACTGTAAAGATTTTCAAAGTTAAACTTACATTAATCCATAATTGTGAACAAAATGTTTATATACATAAATAAAATATTTCCTAATATTAGCCTGAATTGCAGCTTGAACACCCGTTAAAAAGGCTACTCTGCCTCTGCATAACATAAGATGCAGTCCTTGGTAGCTCCAGTGAAGTGAGGCTACAGCTGTGATAGGCAGATGTCTGAATACTTGGGAAAAGATGAAGACAGCCTGACAAGGAAGATTGTGCAGAAAACTGAGTCAATGGGGAACAAGGAAGGATCATCTTAGGCAGGTAAAGGTAGTTGGGTAGGAAGGTATAGAGTCTGATCTGAGTAAAGAAGCAGTAAATATCCAAGTGGATGAGAAAGAATTACCAGAAGGCAATAGATGAGTGGAAGGGAGATTGGTTTCCAGGAATAACAGGAGCCACTGGTGGTAGAAAGAGCCCCCAAAATATCAATTTGTTTTAATTTGAATGTAAACAGTCATACTTGTAGGTTCCCTAATTTGAGTTGTTTATTGCATCTGGGATAGGTGGAAAAGGGACCCTATACAAGGGGGATTTCAAGATAGCATGTAGGCCCAAAGATTAATTTTATTATAATGATTTCATGTGAAATACTTTTATTTTTTTAGTACATAACAAAGTATCAGAGCAGTCTCTATAAGGCTTTGCATTTTGGACATGTAGGGTGATCTGTTCACTATTAATGAGGTTGTTTTAAAACCACCATCTGTTTGTCCAAAACTAACATTCGGTCATTAATTATTCTGTTTATAAAGTTACCAAAAATCATTCTGTGAAATAATTACTATTCTTAAAGTGCACATGTTTTAAAATCTCTGCTTAAAGTAACATCAACAAATGTTCTAAAACAAAATTACTCAATATTAAATAAAAATATTTTATAATAATAATATTTTAAATAAAAGTTATTTCTAAAAAACGCTTGTCTTCCATTTTCAAGTTTTAAATAAATATTACAAAATTAAAATATAAATAAATAAATAAATAATGTATATTACATACATACATATATATATGTAAAACCAAAAAAATAACAAAACAAAAAAAACCAACCCCACCAGCCTCAAATATTCAAAAAAATAAAAATAACGGCTTTTACCCAAATGGCCAAAAACTACCCACCCTAATGACCCTAAAATCCACCTCAAAAACAAAATAAACTATAAAAAATAACAATAGTCATGCTTGCAAAACATGGATGATTAATAATCACACCAAAATGCAAATACAGCATAACAAAGAAAAACCCATAAAAGTGGCATAAAAGCTTACCCCTATAAAAAGGAGACAAAAAATAAAAACTTTGGGTTTGGTTCTACAATCATCCTCTAGGAACATTGGTGCGCACCGGCAGACCCCTGCTCCATCCCTTGTGTCTTAGCCACCTGGCCAGTGGACTAACATGAGCAACTGAGGCTGGTAAGTATGCTTCATCTTTGTAGAACCTTGTGTGTGTGTGTAAAAGTGTGTAAGCAATTGCTTTTTAAAATGTTTGTATTCACAAAAAACATGGCGTACTGCCTTGTCCCCCTACATAAAATCCTGCTGTTTATTTTATAAGTATAATATTTTGGTGGAGAATTGCAAAAGGGGGTTATTGGCATACATCTCAGTTATTGCGAGTCTGGTGTGCACACCATTATAGAAAGGTACCTGGTTTTGAAAAATTGCCATGGGCAGGTCATTGTAGCTGTGCCAATATTTGCAGTCACCACACAAAGGAGCTTGTACTATGTGACGGTCACTGCCATTCTTACATTAAGAGTCCACACTGCGTGTTGAGATTTGAAGTAAGCAGGTCCCACCACACGTTAAGAGCTTGCACTGTGTGTGAAGTGCGTGAACCTATGCTGCCAGAACATTAGGAGTTCGCACTGCCTGCTGTTCACACATTGAAACCCGGGGAATATGTGCAGGAAAATTTTTCTTGACAAAAATTTGTGTGCGCACAAAGGGTGTCCCTGTGATATATACCCCCTTCTTTTGCCATCTCCCCGGTATAGGAGCTTGCACTGTACCAGAGCTTTGGCAAATACAAATATCTTTAAAAAAATAATTCAATCTAAAAATAAAATTAAAAAATAAAAAATCAAGCAGTGCAAGAAATAGTAAAAAAAAATAAATGACCCTGGAGCAGGGCAGAGCACCTGCTAATCATAGCCTTTGTGAATCCCTAATTAAACTGTTAAAAAATGTTGTTGCTGTTAGCCTGTACCTTAAAATGATCTTACAGGGCTAATTGGTTGCTTCCCCCACCATACACACACTTGCACTTCTGTATACTTCTGTGCACTTTTCTATACAAATTAGGTATGTATTTTACTTGTGCAATTAGGCATCTATTTTGTGTGTAATCAGGCCCTTAATGTTTAATAAAAAAGGTAATACTTTAGTTTTTAATTATTATACCTGAAACATCATAGAAATATGTAGCACTTTCCTAATCAGTTACAAAGGAAAATTTCAGTCAAATATATAGGTAGATACTTTAATTATTTTTCCCTGGAAAATACTTAAAATCTAGAGCAGTGTTTCTCAACCTTTTTGATACCAAGGACCAGCTTATTGTCTTCTGCTGTCTTCCTAAATTGGGTCAGGGGGATCTCAGGGACCAGTGCCAGTCCATGGACTGGTCTCTGAGAAACACTAATCTAGAGGGATACTGCTATATAATCCATCAGTTTTGTGGTAAACAAAAGGAATGTGAAGGGGCTAGTGGCAAAATATAGATGTGTGTAAAAGGCAGAAGATTTTTTTAATGGGTGATTTGATCAGAAATGTACAGTCTTGTACAGATTTCATCCTTCAATGAGCCATCTATTTTTTATGTTCATGACAGATTAAGGATTTAGCACACTGTGTTCAGAGTAGCAGTACACATTGGATTGTTTTAATTCCTGTTGCTGAGAGAGAACCAATGGATGCAGTAAAAACAAGATTCCTGATTTCAAAGCACTAGGAAAGTACACCATAGGTTTCGATTTGGTTTGGTTTCTACGTAGAGCGATGGCAGACTCGGAAGAAATAATTTACAAGCGACTGACTGGTATGACCTTGTCTAAAATGTTTTAGACCTAACATAATTTCATATGAGTCTGTTTAATAAATAGAGGCTTCAGCCTCTTTGTGTAGGTCATAATTTGAGGTTTCTGAGGTAAAGAAAGGAGGTGCAGTCCAATTTTGCTAGATATATGTTTCACAGGATGATTTTTCTTTTCAGTAGTAGTAATTTAGAAAATAACTTACTCAAATCTATTTTGGCCCTTCTAGATTTATTTTTGAGAACCAATAAATGCTAATGTTATAGTTCAGGATACTATTAATAGTACATTGTTCAAACAAGAATTTTGATATTTTAATACTGATTTCTTAATGTCAGCAATAGCGTAGCCTTGTGTACAGTATCTTTGATCTGCATTTTTATATGCTACGAATTACCTATTCAGTTTGATAGCAAAAAACATCTTCAGGAAGAGAAATAGCATGTAAGACTTGCGGAGCTCATGCTACGCGGTTAGCTTTGGATGCTTTATTTAGAGCATACTGTGCATTCTTCATTTTGAAAGACGGATATATTTTTGAAGTGTTCACTTTGTTCTGCAAAGCAGCAGTCTTGTAGAAATAAAGTTTCAGATATTTGTAGTTTACAATGAAAACAGAAAATTAAAATAAATGGTAATGTGCGTTGTTTAAATAACACATCCAGTTTAGACATTTTCAGTGATCCTTTTAATGGTTTACAGTCTCTAGTCTATATATAGGCATTTTTCTTTGAATACATTTGTCTGGAAGACTGGAACTCCACTGGCTCCAGAGGGTGATCAGGAATCAAGGGTACTGGCTATATAATTACCAACTTAGATATATGGCTCCTTACTAACTTTTCTCTTTGATTTGGGTATGTTTACTGTCTAATTGTAATAATAATTACCATTATTGTTTATATTGAAGTAGTATCCAGAGGCTCCAGTTCTGATTAGGGCCCCTTTTTGGTGGGCACTGTACAAAGACATAGGAAAGACAGTTGTATAGAGCCAACAGTCTAAGTAAACAAGACAGACAGTGGGTGGTAGGGGAAAACAGAGGCACAGATAGGTAAAGTTCTTTGCCCCATATCACACAGATCAGTGGCAGGGTTGGGAAATAGAATCAAGGTCTCTTGAGTCCTAATCTAGTGCCTTATCTATTAGACCATGCTGCTTTTCTTTTTGTCCAAATCATAGAATGTCCTTTCAACTCTTTCTGTAGAGGAACTGCAGTAGAACACAGAAATGAAGTGGTTTCTAACCGTACTGCACGCTGCAACATTGGAGAGCCAAAATGTATATGTGAAAGGCAATGGGAGTGCAGTGGCATCGATGCTCTATAACTGCAGATGTCCATAGACAACACTATACTTGCCTTACTTGCCACTATACTTGCCACTTACTGTTTGACACAATATTCTGTAAAATACGACAGCAGCAATACCCATGATATATAATCATAGAAGACTGAGCTGGAATTGCTCGGTACATCAGTCACTCCATGTCTTCATCCCCCATACTTACAGAATCCTGGGGAGTAGTGACCCTGAAAAAGATTTGGGGGTGACGGTTGGATAATCAGCTGAACACGAGCTCCCAGTTTGACTCTCTGGCCAAAAGAGTGAATGCAGTCCTCGGATGCACAAACAGGGGAATCTTGAGTGGGAGTAGAGATACCTCTGTATTTGGCAGTGCTGTTGGAATACTGTGGACCAGTTCTGGTGCCCACAATTCAAAAAGGGTGTTGGTAAATTGGAGAGGGTTCAGAGAAGAGCCATGAGAATGATTAAAGGATTAGAAAACATGCCTTCTAGTGATAGACTGAAGGAGCTCAATCTGTTTAGTTTGACAAAGAGACGGTTAAGTGGTAGCTTGATTACAGTATATATGTACCTACATGGAGAACAAATATTTAATAATTGGCTCTTCAGTCTAGTAGAGAAAAGTATAGCATGATCTAATGACTGGAAGTTGAAGCTAGATAAATTCAGACTGAAAATAAGGTGTGAATATTTGACTGTAAGAATAATTATACCATTGGAACACTTATTAAAGGTCACGATAAAAAATTTTTACCACGTAGCAATTTTTAAATCAAGATTAGATTTTTTTTTGAAAAATATGCTTGAGGAGTTATTTTGGGGAACTTCTATGGCCTGTACTATATAGGAGGTCAGACTAGGTGATCACAATGGTCCCTTTTGGACTTGGCATTGAATCTGCCAATGCAATTTAAATTCTGAAACAGCCAGCAGAAGAGGATCTGAAAATGACTTTCTGAATAGCATATACTATTTTCAGTTAGTGCATATCTTATGGGAGAAATGATAACCCCAAAAGATGCAATGGATCACTGGCAAGAGGGCATGAGACAGATGTCATGTTCTGAAAACAAATGCAAAGAGGGAATAATTTTGTCATCACAGTTCAACACTAGTATTTCTTTTTATCCAGAATTCATTTTATTGGTTTTATTCATCTTAACTGTCTTTTAAAGTAAATTATCCTCCTTTCACTTCCAAGAAGTGGTGCTTCAGATCTGCCATCCCTCCTGTTTCTAGCAGTCCCATGCCCCACTCACCCCATCAGTTATGGCTACTGGTTATGCTGGATAGCTCTCCTTGAGCTCATCAGCACCAATGTAAGATTTATCTTTAACATTCTGTCTACCCTAACATCTAGAGCACCAGTTTATCCAAGCAATGAGCAAAATTATGCTAGAGAATGAAAACAATGGTGTTTTTCTCTCAGGAGCATTTCTCTAACTTGTTTCTTTGTTTTCTTTTTCATTTTTTTTGTAGGCCTCATTCCTGAGAAAGGTGTGTTTTACATATTGAATACCATTAGGCTTTGGCTTTGTTTGATATTTATCTAGGTATATATATATATGGCTGCCTCACCATAGTATTTGATCTCCAGCAAGAATGCTTGCACTCTGTGAGTTCAAATTTGGGTCTCTCTAGCTGTCTTCTATTGTAGGGTTTGTGGCCCCCATTACCATTGTATCCGAGTGCCCCACAATATCACTGTTGGGATAAGGAAATGCTATTATCCACATTTGACAGATGGGGAGATCAGGCAGCTAGAAACTAAATCGTTTGACCAAGGTCACACAGGAAGTCTGTGACAGAGAAGAGAACTGAATCTATGTCTCCTAAGTCCCAGGCTAGTGCCCCTCATCACTGAACTATTTTTCCTTCACATCCCTGTGCACTACAGACGTTTTAGGTCATAGAGGGAGAAGTGGTCTCTGAGGTAGCCAGGTCCCAGTTTGTGAAAGATGTTGTTTAGGCCTGGGATTTGGAATTTCGATTAAGTGAATGGAAATTCAGTGGAGTTTACAAAATGTATCTGTGATGTGTCAGAATCAGTCTTTATGTGTCGCTGCATGCTGTACCAACTGCAGCCTTTTTGTGCTGGTCACTTTCAGTGTTAGCTAAATTGTACTGCGACACTACTTTGGATATTACACAAGAGTCAATGATCCTTGTTAGCTAAAAGCTCTTCTGGGAGAAGAGAGGTTGCGGTTTTCTAGTTAAAAGAAAATAGAAGGCATTTCTGGCTACCATGACAATATGCATGTCCAAAAGTAGTAAAGAATCCAGTATGGCCCTGAGGCATGGTACAGCCATAACAATCTACTCTTTGATTCCCTCTGTCATTGTGGTTAGTGTGTTGGCAAGCTACTTAACATATTAAATTCCTGGCTACAATTGCAGCCTCACAGCTGCAGTAACGGCCATGGAGTAGCTCTGCAGCTGAGATTATGGAAGGAGTCATTTACTCCTACAACTTTTTCTCTCTAGCAATACCCAGTGCACCTGACAGAATTTGAGCTGTGCATTGGAAGAAGAGCATTTGATTCGTATGAATAAATTGATCAAAATGGCTTTGGAAGTCTGTTCTAAGATGCAGATAAGTGTGGAGAGGGGTATTTGGACTAAAACACGCAGAAAAGTCCGTGGTAATGGGCTGTCTGTGATAGAAAACTTTCTCCATCCGGACATTGAACGTATACTGGTGCGTTGTTTACCCTTCTCTCCTGATTCAGCTAAAATAGGAAATGGACAGGAATTCAAGATCTCTTGTTGGGTAGAATAGCCTCTGTCAAAGTGAAAACTCTCCTGAAAGTGTTTGTTTTAGGTGTAACCTCACCTGTAAGTATTGTGGCCACCGAGCAGGAAGAGCTTATTTGAGAAAGGTGGGAAATCTCATCAAGCCCTTGTGGGACGTATGCCCTCTCTGATAAACAGAATAATTTTGGGGTCCTAGCAGCTTGACTTCTAGGTATGAAAACCAGTTTTAGGTACAAATATAGCTGGTGTAAAATATAGAGTCACTGTTAAGAGACAAGTTGTGGTTTGCCCAGGGGAAGCATACAAATGGAGTTCTCTACTCACACCCATCTTTAGGGCTGACTACAGGGATCTGGTATATAGTTGCCAATAAGTTAAGTGTTCCCACCCTTCCCCATCTATCAGGAGAAACCCTGGACTCTTACCAAATGTGAGCCCATAGCATTTAAGAAGAATGGAGCCAGTGGACTAAGGTCAATAGAGCAAATTTTCAGGAGTATCAAGGAAATACTTGAAGATCTTGACCTGTGGCATGTAAATCAGACGGATTTTTGATGGAGACAGTCTAGACTA
>ML675601.1:90898205-91245705 GCA_007922155.1 Mesoclemmys tuberculata
CAAACACAGAACAAAAAGACAGTCGCTTCACTGAAGAGTTTACAATCTGAATAAGTCAGAGAGGGTGGGGGAAAAGATATAACACAAGAAAAGTGAACAATATGATGGTGGCAAATGTCCGTCATGCTAGTTCCAGGATTTTCTTCTTCAAGTGCTTGTTCATGTCCATTTCCAAATTAGGTATGTGTGTTCACCACGTGTGCCCGCAGATAGGTGTTGCTGGCTCCCCCTTCCTCTTAGTTCCTTCTTGCCCTCAGTGACAGTGCTGGAATGTCTCTTGCCTTTGCAAGTTCTCTCGCTAAACCCAGTGGTTTGTTGGTTGTTCTAATGTATACAATTGATTGTTTTACAATTGTTAGTCTTAGTGTTGTAGTTGTTAGAGTCCTAGGGTTGGGGCATCCCAAGATCCCATTCCCTGGGATTTAAACCCTGGCTTTGTGTAAGAAGCCTATGCCAAGAAGCGACCCACATCAATGTTTCCTAAAGTGTCTGGGGGAAGCGCACGTCCGTGAGAGATGCAAAATCTGTAAATGTGTTCACCCATGGACTAAGAAAGACCGAGATATTCATCTCAAGGCCATTCTGATGGAATCAGCACTTAGACCAGTGTGGGAGCCCGGCAGATTGGACTCGGCTTTGAGCACGACAACCTCAGTGCGCAGTGCCCCTCTGGTGCCCTCTTCCTCCTCTCGGCACTGATCACTGTCCCCGGTACCAAAGAAGAGGCCTTAAGAAGACACACCCTGAGCAGGGTCGCTCGCCAACAGATAAGACTAAGGGGGACCAGGTGAGACTCATGATGGGTTGCCAATCTTCCCCACCTCTGAAGGGTCCCTTGCCACTGCGAGTGTTGACCCCAGCACCAGGGCCCCCACTGACTCTGTGTAGCAGTAGATGCCCTCACTGCCTGGGTGGTGCCATCAACCCTGGAGGCCTTTCAGGCAAAGAAGGACCTCCCAGCAATGCCTGTGCCGCCAATGCCAAGGGACGGCAGGCCACCGCGCTGAGATTCAGCACCGACACCGGTGGGCAACCTATCCAGGGGCAAGCTGGCTAACAGATCTACTCGGCAGTCCCCATAACCCAGACACCATTCACTGGTGCACAGGTGGTCCCTGGAGTTAAGACCATGCTCTCCAGTTCAAGAAAGTGACAGACTGGGCTCTTGCCACTGGTCTCCAGAGGACCGGCACTGAGAAGAGCATCAATACTTTTGTATCAATTACCACATTCACTCAGAAGCAGTGCATCAGCTTGTTGGCAGACTGTCTCAGCAGGGCCTTCTGCTCTCACCACAAGTGGTGTCTCTATCTGGAGGTGACGATTCACATCTTCCAAAAGTGGGGCACTCCTCAAGTGGACCTCTTTGCCACCAGGGCCAACAGAAAGTGACATTGATTCTGTTCCCAACAGGGGCTCACTATAGGTTCCATCACCGATGCCTTTCTCTTCTCTTGGTTGGGGGTCCTAATGTATGCCTTCCCACCAATTCCTTTGATTCACAAGGTTCTTCTGAAGGTGAAAGGGGACAAGGCACGGGTCATTCTAGTAGCACGGTGTGGCCCCGACAGCATTGGTTTGGGATGCTTCTAGAGCTGGTGGGGCCCAGGCATTGGACCCTTCTGCTGCAGCTGGACTTCCTGTCCCAAGATCAAGGTCACTTTCTCCGCCTGAAGCTGGCCTCTCTACATCTGATGGCATGGATGCTCCGTGGTTGAGTCAGGAAGAACAGGCCTGCTCAACCCAGGTCCAGCATGTGCTTTTAGAGAGCAGAAAGCCATCCACCAGATTGGCCTATGCGGCTAAGTGGAAATGCTTCACCTGTTAGACGGTCAAGTGTGTTGTTTCCTCAATGGAGGCATCAATCCCAATGATCTTGAAGTACCTGCTCCATTTGAAACAAGGGGGATGCCTTCTCATTCATTAACGTGCACATAGTGGCCATATCTGCTTTCCAGCCTTTGGTGGAAGGTAAAACAGTTTTCTCACATGAGATGATGGCCAGGTTTCTTAAGGGATTAGAAAGGCTTTTCCAACCCATAAGACACTCTTCTCCTCAGTGGGACTTGAACTTGGTCCTCTCTAGACTCACCAGACTCCCCTTTAAACCCCTGACTCCCTTACTTACCTCTCCTGGAAAGTCACTTTCCTGGTGGCTATTATGTCCACAAGAAGGGTTTTAGAGATCAGGGCATTAACATCGGAACCCCCCTACATAGTGTTTTATAAGGACAAGATCCAGCTATGCATGCACCTGACCTTTTTGTCTAAGGTAGTCTCTCATTTTCACTTTAACCAGGATATTTTCCTGCTGGTCTTTTGCTCCAAACCTCTCACAGCTCCAGTAAAGAGAGGTGTCTGCATACTCTTGATATAAGATGAGATGTGGCATTTTACATTGACAGAACCAAAGCTTTTCGCCATTCGACTCAACTCATTGTGGTGATTGCGGACAGAATGAAGGGATTACTGGTTTCTGCACAGCAAATCTCAAAGTGGATCACAGCCTATATTTGAGCCTGTTATGAGCAGGCCGGAGTCACGCCTTCGGTATTCTTAACAGCCCACTCAACAAGAATGCAGGCATCATCTGTGGCTTTCCAAGCGCATGTCCTCATCCAAGACATCTGCAGAGAAGCTATCTGGTCATTGGTACATACCTTTGTTTCCCACTAAGCCTTGATGCAGCAAGCTTGGGATGATGCTGGCTTCAGTAGAGTGATGCTTCAAGTGTCACGTCCATGAAGTCTTGCCTGCCAACCGAGACACTACTGGTGAGTCACCTAAATTGGGAATGGACATGAGCAAGCCCTTGAAGAAGAAAGAACGCTTATTTACCTCATAACTGTTGTTCTTCAAGATGTGTTGCTCGTGTCCACTCCACACTCACCCTCCTTCCCCTCAGTTGGAATTCCAGCAAGAAGGAACTGAGAGGGAGGGGTAGCCGGCCATGCCTATGTGCAGACATGTGTCTGCCGTTGCAGGAGATGCTACAGCCAGCTTGTAAAGGTACCGCTAGTGGAAAAGGTTTTCAGGCACTGGTGCATGTGGCACACACATGCACCTAAATTGGGAATAGACATGAGCAACACATCTTGAAGAACAACAGTTACGAGATAAGTAACCATTCTTTTTTTGATGGGTTCAGGTAAGATGGGATCAGCTAAAGGGAAGGGAGAAGGGACCTTGAGTGGAAGGAGGATGAAGGGGACAAGGAAGGGGAGAAAAGGGTGTGTGGAGTATAGCTGAGGTGAAAAGAAAGGGACTGTGAGGGAGGGGGAAGATTGGAGCAAACAGCCAATCAGCATAGGGCACAGAAAGTTCAGTCAAATCTGTAGAAAGTTCTCTCAATGTCCGGAGGTCCCTGTTTTGGCTGCTTCTGCCCATACAGGCCAGCTGGAGTCTCTGGCTGGCTCCTCTTTGCAAAATTGCAGCTTTCTCTCAAGCACTGATGGCAGGGTTGGGAGAGGGGACACCCACTTGGATTTGGAAGGCAATTCTTTAGCTGATGGACCCAAGTGACATAACTTTGCTATGTTTATTAAGTAATGGCTTTTTAAGATAATGGGCCAAATGCAGCAAACCTGCCACAGGGAACGCCAAAGTACATCCCCAAAGTGCACTCTGCGCCAGCAAATCCTGATTAGTCCCAAGACAGGACCACTTTTGAGAAGGGTTGCTGGCATTTTCACCTATGCCTTCCCTCTGGTTTATGCTTCATGGGAGAGGATTCAGCTGTAGTTTACACTAGGGACTGTTTACAGCAGGCTCACCAGCAGACATTTAAGGGAACTACTGCATCATCAGATTTGCTGTCTTTCCTGTTGTTTCAGTACCATCTGCATGTGTGCTCTAGTGCCTTTTCAAAGGCCGAGCAGATAAGAGTTGTAACTATTTCCCTGCAGCTCATTTTGGTCCAGTGGCAGAGTTCCTTTACTGTGTATGAGATATTTAGCAGTGAATGTGACTGGTGTCCTGCTAGTCTCACTACGGGTCTGCTCTGGGTAACTATCTTTAATTCCTCCTGACTTGCTCAGCAGTGAATGCATTTGCAAATTATTAAGTAAGCCTCTTTTAGCTAGTATCAAACTTCTGTTTCTGCAGACTCTTGTCATTAAATTGTACAGCTAATATGACCAAGTTTAGAGAACCTCACATATTGAGCCAACCAGTCTTGGACATTGCTCCAGTGTTCCTATCTATAGAGTAATCATCAGTAATGTACCTAACAAAACCACTGGATGTCAGTGTTGCTTCATAAAGTGTTGTAGCTGTGTGGGTCCCAGGATATTAGAGACAATGTGGGTGAAGTGATATCTGTTACTGGACCAACTTTTGTTGGTGAGAGAGACAAGCTTTCAAGCTCACATAGAGCTCTTCTTCAGGTCCTATAGGAGACGACCTCAAAAAGAGCTCTGTGTAAGCTTGAAAGCTTTGTCGCTCTCACCAACGGAAGTTGGTCCACTAAAAGATTTTACCTCAACTGCCTTGTCACTGTTGCTTCACTCAGTTACTGAAAAACACAACATATCTAACCCAGCAATGTGGAAAACCTTGTTTACAGACAACAGTTCAGAGATGAGGTAAGCCATAAAGTCACATGAGGACCTGAACTTTTCCACGGTCTGGCTGTGTTTGGTCTGAGGTTTTGATATGGGCCCCTCTCTAGGGTTCATAAGATTTTCTGTTATGATAATTCTGACTGATGTATATCAAGTGTGCTATCAGTGCCAGACATGGCAGATCCTGAAGTACTGTATGGTGAAGGGACTATTGTATTTTTCAGTTTAATCTTTGCTTTCAGAGGTTTGGGTATTAATTAATGTTAGATTATGTTAGGGTCAAATTTAATAATGTATAATGTTTTGGACGAGAGGCATTTTTCAAGACACATGTTATTAAAAATAGCTTTCATTTATTTTCTTAGAGTTGGACAAATAAATAAATCTGTAAATTTTGAAGCTAGTGGATTATGTATGCTTGCAATACACAGACATAAATACAGAAGTAGAAGGCTGCATACATTTTCTGATAGCAGCTACATGGATGTGTAAATAGCTGGAACTTCAGTGGTGTAGTTCTGTATGGTCCTATGTGATTTTTTTTCCTGCATGGGTGTCAAGTTCATTTTAGTAAGTGTTTAATATTTGTTAAAAGTGTTAATTTTGTCATGGCTTTTCTATTGCTCCATTCTTCAGCATTCTGTTATAAGTGTTCCAATAGGCTGTATAATATTCTATCATAGGCTTCATCCTGTAATGCTGGGGTTGTGCAAACAGTTCAACTTGAACTGGAAAAGTACTCAATCAGTCATTCACTAAACTGCCTGTGGTTTGTTAAAGTTATTTTGTGTCTGTGAACTGTCCATCAAAGCTTTTTTTTTAGAATTCTATAGCCTCATCCGTGAATATTAGGTGGTCACTGACTAGTGAATGTAGAGTGCAAATTTTCTTCTAGGGAAAAGTTACAATGGGCAAGTCATGTTGCTTTCTAGCATATGGCTCTTCCTACCTGTGGTACTAATAAATGTGTAAACTCCATTCAGTCCTTCGTGACTGAATATCAGCATGTGCCAGTCTGTTGAATTTAAACTTGCCTATGAGTTTACACCGGAATTCTACCGTGGGTCAAGTTCCTCCACATGTTTTAAGGGCCTGCAAACCAGGTTTGACGCATGAGAGCCCTATAGCTTCCTACACAGTTTATTCCCATGTGGGGGAGTGGAAACGAGTTTGTCGCTGTTTTCCTGGGATTCTTATGTTGGGAGTGAGTGTTGGGTTCTCCCATGCCATAGCAGAGCCCGATTATCACTTCCCTTAGATCCATGTATCCCCCACCTAAGAGATTTATGCAGATCTTGGGGATCTGCTGGAGGTAAGGGCCATCCTTAGAGAGGTACTCTGTCTCTGCAGGAAATTGTTTTGAACTAAATTTGAAGAGTTCACCAGATCTAGTTATAATGCATTAAAGGGTTTTCATCTTTGTGTACAATTTGTGTTCTATGTTACCTATGCTGACATTCGGTGCAACATTATACGTGCTATGCAGTATTAGAATCCATGCTACTATGCATCATACAGAAAAATAATTATCTGCCCACTGGCTATACCATGCCTAAAATGATCATAAAAGTTTTTTATGTTACAAAAGCGTATGCAGCTTGACTTAAATCTACAAAAGCAAAGGCACTCAAATATAAGCCTGCCACTTTGTCCTTCAGTTATCCTAGTTATCCTTAGATGCCATGGGTTTCTTTGGGAAGGCAGGAACCTCACAACATTGGTTGTTCTTATACATTAGAACGTACAATCTGAAGTATGAAGGAACTGAATGGTTTGAGGCTAAATAACTAATGGCAGCCTTTTAACATGGAATTTTCTTGATGTTTTTGTTTTTTTGGTATGTATTTAAGTTTGCACATTATTACATATCATACTATGCTTTTGGAGTGATGTTTTAAATGCATCTTATTTGTGATTCAAATATTTTTTCTGTGGTGTTTGCCATTGGGCACACCTAAGTTTTGAATATTGATTTATTCCGTCTAGACATTCACACTCCTGGTCTATAGGAGGGCTGGCTAGAAAACAACTCCTCTGTTTTGTGAAAGTTTTGAGGTTTTGAAGTTGATTTTCATTCTGCATTGCAATGAACCAGACTTTTGATATACAAGAGAGATCAACACTGACCCTATGAGATGTGAGAGATCCAGGTTTAAGTCCTTGTTCCATAGCAGACAGATCAGGGATTTGAACCTAGCTCTGCCACATCTGGTCTAATTACCAGACTACTGGCTATTCTGGTGGGGGGAAGGGTCAATGTCTGTATCTCCCCTCAGAAATGAAATTCCATCCTGGACCTGAGACAACTTCCTGACAGAATTTTCATGAAAATGCATATGTTTCCATGAAAGATTTTGGTTTCAACAGAAAAAATTATAGCTGAAATTTTTTTGATCAGCTTTAGTCTGTGGTGAGGGTTCTGAGTGGTATGTTGCCATGCTTTGTGTCATTCTCGTTATTGCATCTACTGAAAGAAGTACTTTAGTGTGCTCAGGGTTACTAGCAGGGACAGTATTGTTGGAGTTAATCCTGATATAATCCATTTTCTACTCCTGAAATGTAAATCCCTGCAGTAAAATCCAATTTCTATTAAAATTCCACATTTGCACTGGAACTCAAAATTCTTATGAAAATAATCTATATTCCCTTTTCTTGACCCAGGGAGTTCTGTCTTCCTCTAGCCAACTATGTTTATTTTCCAGAATTAAGATCAAAACTCTCTCTCTCTCTTTGACTTACTCATTCATCCAGAAGTTCAGATACATACCCAAACTAGCCAAATCTGCTAGCTCTGCAAACATGAGATGAGAAAAATCTCAAGAAGAAGGTTTTTCAAAATGTTTCAGCTCTTTGGTGTCAAAGGGCTAAGGAGTGGGAAGCGTGATCTTGATTTGAATTGGTTCTTCCAGTCCCCAGAGCTTTTATGAGTGTTTCAAAATATCCATCAGCACTGGTGAGTTGCAACTGTTTCTACATTTAGATTTGCATTTATATTTCTATGTGTCTGAATACATATCTCCCTGTGTGTGATTTTTGCTCAGTAAATGTTACAATTAGACATTCTGAATCTTACATCAAGAATAAGAGTACCATTGAATAATTGGGTGCCTCTAGCTGTGGATAGGAGGATTTCTAATTACTTTTTACCATGTGAAAATAGGGAAAGGACTAGGTTGTGAATCTCTGACCTGACCTTTTAGATGAGTTAATGAATGTAAAGTCCTCAGTCTCACACAACTTTGTGTAGTATGAGCAGGAAACACAAAGTCTTTGTGCTCCAGTGCAACTGAGAGTAGAGGCTATGTGTGGGCGTAAGAACGGTTAATCAGTAAATGGCCACCGCACTGAGCAGAAATAAGACTCATTCTCCTTCGCACTCTTATTCCCTTCTTTGGAAAGTATACAAAATAAAAAGGGGGCAGGGCAGAGAATGGGCACGTCTGGATTAGCTTTAACAATGATTCTTGCATACAAACGAGGAATTAAATGCTTTCCCCCCTCATCTCACTCTTCCTCCTGGCAATAATTTTGAGGCTGTCCAGCATTTGAGGCTCATTAGTGTAGGGTTCTGGTTCCTTGCTTTCCTTTATGCTCATTACTTTTTCCCATATGCTTCTAAATGCAAAGTACTCATGTGGAGTGTTGTAAGATGAAATCCAAAGTTTGAAACCCCTTTTTTTTTTTTAGTTCCATTTGAAGAATCAATGGAGCTTTATGCTTGAGCTTTTATATATGCTTGAGCTTTTATATATGTTTAATTTTACAGTTGGCCCTTGAGTCTCCTAGGATGACGCACCATTGTTGGTAATATTTTGGTCATAGTACATATCAACAGCGTGATTGAAAGAACAGCGTATCATAAAAAATGACAACAAATTAGTCTGCAGTTCATACAAAAACATCATGTACTACAAAATCTGAACTGGGTATTGAATCTGAAGGTTTAGTATAGTGCTTAAAAATGACTAATTAAACACACAGCTGGCATGCAGAAACAGAGGTTCATTGTGGATTAAAAAAAACAACTATATTAATCTTATTTAGACGATGAATGAGGCCACATTTAGATCCAGCCATGCAAACACTTAAGCATATGCTTAACCTTGTGTATGTGAATTATGTCATTGACTTTGACATTGAGCTTATGCGTAAGTATTTGTAAGATCGGGACTTTGGATTCCTGTGCCCAGTTCAGTATTGCCAAGAACATCAAGTATTCAAAAATCATGAGTCAACCCTGAAATATCATGAGATTGACTTAAAAATCAGAAGGTTTTAAAAGATAATAAAACCTTTGTTCTTTTTGTTTGCCTTCTGTTTGTTTAAGTCTTTAGGGATCACTTTTTAAAGATTTTCTCCATAACCATGAGGCCTAGAAACCTACTTTTGTTTTTAAATTTAAGCCGAGATCTTCCCATATTAACAGGACTCAAGGAGCTGGCAATTTAAGAAAAACACCAAATATTGTGAGACAAAAGTGCAGTTTAAAAAGAAATGGAGAATATGTGAGAGAGATCATCTGGAATGCTACAGCGGCATTAGAACAAAGATTGGCAGAGCAGACCTCATTGAGTTACACACCTTGTACTCGTACTTGGCTATTGCACTGTTGCTTAAGATATTATATCTCTGTTTTGCACTACTTATAAATGCAAACTGTATTTTCTTAAAAATAGGAATGCCATTATTTCCCTGCTCCACTGGAGCCAGTGTAACACACAAGACATTTAAGTGTCTGGACACTTATATCACTCCCTTGCTCATCACTGTGGTATCTGTGCACCTGAAACAAAGGGCATGAATTTATTGTACGATAAGAAGGTATTTTATGTACTGTCTCCGTAGAGAGTACATTTGTCAAATAAACTGCCAGTAGCAGCAATAGAAGATAAGAGAATGAATAGTTGTAAAAAGGAGCTGTAGACACAAGTATTATTGTCACTGTTCAGCTGGAACTGATAGTTTGCAAATCTCCCACAGTGCAGTATGAATTTTGTTATATTGTTGGTTTAGTCTCACCCTTCAGTTATTTGTAATAACTGTGTGTTTCTTTTCAGCACTAGTTTACAGTGACCAGTAGCTTAATGCTTGACCTTCTCTCTCTGAATGATTGCTTTGATTAAAGTATCACATAGCAACAAACATAAGAAATTAATATCGCAAAACTTATGTAATACGTTTGGTAACTTCAAAGGGTCTTAGTACGTAACAAATGACAAATACATCCCTCCAAATGCAGAGAGAAGGGTTTTGTGTGCATTTTCCTCACAAGAGAACATAAAGCTGCATTCTGTGCAGTTGTCAGGGAGAGACTTGTCTGGCTGGGCACTTCCTGGTTGTATTAGCATAACCCAGCCCACCTTGAACATACGCCCAGGACTACTTACTTCATTTTACCACTGGCCTGAGGCCAAAAAGCACAAGCACTACAGTGAATATAAGGGGGGAAATTACGGGGAAGAGAATCATAAACTAACCTAAGCGTAGACCAAATTTCTGAAAGGAGAAGAAAATGTTATATTTATTGTGATTAGTCTTTCTATTTCAGATGGATATTTACATGGTTAAAAGACCTACTTATCAAGTATATTGAATATAACAAGAGAACAGCTGCAGAATCTAAGTGCTTCTGTTCATCTCTTTCCGTAGCTTTAAAACTGAAAACTTGCAAGAAGAACTGGAGATTGATACTGAACAAGGTAATTCTGCAGTGGTAATTTATTCAGAAGGAGAAACTTCTGGGGAGATAAAGCATGTCAGGGGCAAAAAGGAAAAAGAAAAGTGCAGTGTGGAGGAAGATCCATGCTCTTCGCTGTGAAGATATCAAACTGTGGTGTGTAAGAAGGCTGCCTATTTTGAAGTGGGCACCCAGCTACAATTTGAAGGAAAACTTGATTCCTGATACGGTCTCTGGGATGATGCTGGCAATTCAACAGGTGCCTCAAGGTACAGTATTACAGTGGATTTTCACATTTTAAATAGCTTACATCAGAGAACTGTCACTTTTCAGTAGGGTTTCTATTTCTTGTTTCTTAGTGTTATGCTGAATTGTGGGCTAAAAAAACCTAGAAAAATAGAATGGTCTATTTTAAGTAGACCCAAGATAATAGGATATGCAGGAAAGAGCTTTTTACACCCCTCACTTTTTATACATTGTAAAGGAACATCTTTCTTTATCTCTGACCAAGAGCTGTGAACAGTGGTTTAATGTTACTATGTACCTGTCACTTTGAGAGTAACACAAGACATACTGCAGTGTATGACAGAGCAGTGACAGTGCAAGGGGTGAATACTGGTGTTATGCAATGTATTGCCAGTGTAACAGGCCATCACTTCCCTCTTCCAAATCAGAAACAAACAAATAGCTACAAAATAACTTTGTGTCTTTAGAGATTTTATTTTGTTTTAGAACAAAGCATTAGCATTACAGAATTACCTGTAGAAGCCTTGTGAACTACAGTAAACAAATAACAAAACATTCTATGCATAATAAAGGCTCTCTGCCAAAGCCATTATCTGCAGACAGGCTCCTGTGTACGTGGGGAGCTTGTGTATTTCAGCTTGGATGTTGGTCTAATGAGATGTACTGTATCACATTACTTACTGCATCTCCTTTTCCAGCACTAATATAAACTAGGGGTGGAGCTGGAGTCTAGTTTGGCAGCTGTAGGTAAGTAACTCCAATCTGGATTTAGCTAGTGATTATCAAAAGTACGAACTGTTGAATGATACCAGAGAAATTAAGTCTTCTATCTATCTGACATCATTGTTTCCGTCTTAGGCAACACTTTATACCCATCTCTGGCAAATGCCATGTTAGTTTCTTGCCTGCCCAAAATGACTTTTTGACTACTTTCTCTGATGCAAACTATGGATGTTGTGGTTTCTTTACAGTTTCACAGAATGGCTAACCTTAAATATCATCCATGCTGCTCAATTATAACCAGTCCTTTAATTGAATTATTCTGTAGCTGGAACCAACCGGTTTGTGTAAGTATTTGTGCTTTTAGGGTAACTAGGAACATCTGCACTGGCATGATTTAACTTGAAGAACCTCAGTACTGCAGTGTACTATAAATATCTAATTTCACTGTACAGTCATAGACGACAATTGTAATTAAAGTGCTGCTAAGAATAATATATTAAAATACAACAAAAATATCAAATTAGAGACAATTATACACTGCTAATAGCTTTATTCAGCATTTTTGTAATTGACTCTGGTTTCTAAAAAATGATTTAACTTACAAAATGGAACTTTAAAAAGTTCAGGTGGTTCTAGAAAAATGCTGCTTTTCCAGATTATTCCATCTTGTTTGTTCTGTAATCTAGAAAGACTGTAGTACAACTTTACATTTAATTCTGTTGTCGCTTAAAATCAACAAAAAAAACCCCTCAAACTCCATCTGTCCCAAACAAAACAAAACAATCCACAAACAAAATCGAAGAATGGATTGTCTTTCTTTTTGATACCATAATATTCCATTTTGCTTGAAATTGTTTTGAAGGGAGTGTGTGTGTTAATCAGAGACTAGGAATATACAAAAAAAACCCAACCAAAAAACCAAACCCAATCCAGTTTGTTGTATAGTATGAAGGAGAAAAGAATACACATCTTGTGAGCCTTATGTGTGTGGAGTTCTTTTCTTATAATACAAAAACAAAGAGTTATTTGGTGAAAATAAAAGTAGCAAATTTAAAATAGTTAAAAGTAATTACATTTATAAACCACTGATAATTGGCAGGTGGAACTCACTTCCACAAGATATTGAAGCTAATAGCATAGTGTGATTTAAAAAAGGATGAGATATTTATATGGATATTGAGATCACTCGGCAGTTATATTAGATGACTTATAAAACCCAATTTTATAAGGGTTAGAAGTCCTCAAGTTTCAGAGCATAAATTAACCACTAGCTTAACAGTGGATAAGAAGAAACTTCCCCTACCATTTGTATTTTCCATAATTGTCTACGATGGGAATTCTTGAACCTTCTTCTGAATCATTGAGTACTGGCCATGTTCAGAGACAGGATGCTAGACTAGAGAGAGAACTGTTCTTGTCCAGTGTGACTATTCCTGAGTTCCTATGTCTGAACAAAATATTGGGCAACATGGCCATTATCTCTTTGTTGGGGGTAGGAGAATAAGAAGAAAGGAAGTAATTGTCCTTGCATCATGTAATACAGCTCAAGCCACTGAGATAATGTTTATAGTTATTCTTCCTACAGTATTTTGAAACAATTTGGATTGAGTTGTAATTCAGAAGCAATTTTTGCTCTTGCTGTCTGCTCTATATAAAAGTAAAAACTTAGGAGCAAGTAAAGAGAAGGAACAACAGTTAACAAGTGCAAATAGTGTATTTTGTGTGTTTTTACAGCAGCCACTGTAAACACAGTGAAATTTCCATCTCTATGCAGTTAATCAATACTAAAAGACATTCCCCCCAATAAACAAAAACAACAACAAAAACACAGTCGACTCTTCAGTCTGCAGATCAGTCAACTTTGATGTCCTCTGTCTATTTGTCGCTTTTTAGTTTGGGTAGAATTTTAAAAGCTATGACCTAAATTTCAAACTAACTAGTGATTCTTCTTTGAGTAGTGGAGTATGGGTGCTCCACAGTAGATGTGTCTGCGCCCCGCCCTGTTGATCAGAGATTTCCAGTAGTAGTTTGTACCACCCATGCATGCGCTACTCTCCACCAGCCACGAAGCTAGCCAACGCACAGGGGCATTCTCTCCTCAGTTCCTTCTCAATTGCCTCTGGCTAGAGATGAGCACTCACAATGCGTTCGCTGTTTGGGAGAGAAGCACTTTCCACAGAAGCGTGGATTGTGTCAGCAACTGAAATCCAGGTTGAGGAAAGACAGAAAATAAGGCTTAAACTCCTACTTATGAAGTCAGCCCTTCAACCACTGGAGCCCCAGTGAGAATGCTGTCTGCAATCCTCTGCTTCGAGGGGAGATGAGCTCAGGCAGACACCTACAAGCCACTCATGAAAGGTCTTAATTTGCCAGTTGCAGAGAGGTTGAATGAGAATTTTTAATAACATACACTTCACCTCCACCTTTTTCAAAGCATGAAATCATATCTCTCTTATACTGCTCTCTCTACTAAGGTTGAAAAAAGAGATGTAATTGCTCTTAATCTTGTCAGGCAAGAATCTGAGTCATAGGCTGTGGGATGAAGCTCGTCTATCACCTTAGCTCTAAATTCGAATTGGCCTAAAATTCTCTCAGAAAGCCAAGGAACTTGAGACTTCATGATCTGGCAATGGCTCCTTAATTTGGCACTGTTTCTCACAAAAATGGTACTCAGAATCTAGAAAATAGATCATACATCTCTGCCAGTGTCACATCCACTGGTTGCTGACAATCCAGATGATCAAGACTGTCAAAAAAACTAAGGAGGGGTGGCAGATTATTATTGCATGTTATTGTAACCTGCCAATTGGGCATGCATTATTTCTCCTTTTTTTTCCTGATACACACATGCCTACACATTGCAAGTCTGTTACAGTTCTCACATATAGAATCTGGCTCTTTAATTTAGGTAATGCTTTAGTTCTGGAGGGCCCCAGTTCACTGCCTGGTGTTAGCCAAGATGATCACATAAGTAGGATGCCATTTAATCTAATTTTTCAGAGATAATGGCAAATATGCTCCATGAGCAATTTTGTCCTGCAGATGAGTCACCCTAATTCCTTATCCTCTTCTGTTAAATCCATATGAGAAAATGAAAGTCATGGTTCTCTCTGGGCCTTCTCGTGCTACCTCCCCTGGGAAAAAAAACTTGGGAAGGATGAGACTGGACTCAGTTTTTATTTTCTACTTCTCTTGGGGATATTGGATTACCCTGTGAAACATGGTGGTTGTGAGCATAATCTCAGAACCACATAGAATAACCAATGACTCCTAGTATTTTTAAATTAAAAGCTTAAGGTTTAGCAAATGGCTCCAAAAAACGCCTGGCTTACACAAGCATTTTGAATGGACACCTGTTGTTGGTAATGTCTGATCTAAAACAGGTCTGGTCTTGCCCCATTTTCATTCTAATCTTGAATTCTGGTATGTAGTGGACCAAATGAGACAAAAGAGGACTTGAATTAGTAACCAACTAGTATTCAGTGACACATCACAGATACACCTTAATGTCCACAGTTAAATTTTGGATTGTCATGTAGTTATACAGTTGAATTCGCCCTCTCACCCTCCCCCCACGACAAATTGGACCCTAAGGATATGCTTCTGCACTGCAATAGAAAAACCCCACAGCGCTGAGTCTCAGAGCACAGGTCAGTTGGCTCAGGTTGCGGGCCAAAAATTTGCAGTGTAAATGATTGAGCTTGGCTGGAGTCCGGGCTCTAAGGCCCACCCTTTTTGTGAGGTTTCTTTTTGTGAGATTCTGGGCTCCAGTCTGAGCCTGAAAGTCTACACTGCAATTTGAAACACCAAAACCTGAACCCCACGCGGCTGAGTCAGCTGACTTGGGTCAGCTATGGCTGTGCTGTGTCTCTTTGTAAATGTACCCAAAGATCTCTCTTGAAATTCTGATAACCATAATCTCCTGCTGGCACACCTAACCTGAGGCACTTCTGCTTGAGCGTACAAATGTCAGACTCCTCCTTCCTGCTACTTAATCATAATGATGCTCAATAATAATACTTTGCACTTTCCATCTGAGGCTGTCGAAGCTCTTTACAAGCATTCAGTCTAACAGTAACAGAGTGAATTAGTGAAGTATTATCCCCACTTTACAGTTGGGAAACCTGACACACACTGGTTAAGTGACTTGCAGAAGAGTACAGAGGTGGTTTAAAGCAAAGCCAAGAATAAAACCTATCACCTGTCATTCCTAAGATTTAACCACATGACCATCCTTCCCCCTAATAATTGGCAAGTTAAGTGAGATTTATAGTTGTTAAAGAGAAAAAATGACAACAGAAGACAAATAGAAAAACAGTGTTGCTTTATCTCTGGCTTCAGTCTTTGTCTTGCCAAGATCATGACATTTGGCTGGATTCATAAAAAATGTCACTTGGTTTGAGAATGGGTCTGTTCACATGATACACTGTTTATACACATAACCATTTAAAATATGGGGAAATCACTTGTGTGGCAGCATGTAGGTACAGTATTTGGAGGACACTCATTTAGTAATAAATCAAAATTTGGTATTAGGGGAACATTCCCTGTTAGGGAGACAGCATATGGATAGATTTTCATGTGGAATTTACATGTAGTATTATACACTTGTTGAGTCTTCTGTGACCTTCCATGGGCACGGAAGGTTGCAGATCAGCTTCTTGTTCCCAGTTAAAGCATTCATTATACACTTGTTGACTCTTCTGTGACCTTCCCTGGGCATGGAAGGTTGCAGATCAGCTGCCCAGTTAAAGCATTCAGCTGTGCCCAGTGAAAGCATTCATGCCAAACTGAAAAAGGCTTCTGGTATGTAGTTATCTTCCCTCTTATATGTCTACCTGCTGTGAAAAGTAAATTATGCAAGTGAAGTCTGATTTAAATCAATCTCTCCATCCCCACCAGCTCCTTGATTGATTCTTCAGGACCAGTAATGACTTACTGTGGCTGGTTCGTTTTGTTTATTTTTTTTAATTAAAGTTAATTTAGACTAGAGCTGGATTTACTGCTAAACAAACGAATTCCCTCACACTGACTGGAAATTGCCATTAAATAGGAGCTATACCTGGTTTCATGCATTCCTGCACTCATACGCAAGGTTTTGAAAGGCAAGGTGCCAGCATTAGTTTTTTCAGACTTCTGATACAGGACCTCCAGTAGTGTTGTTCTGAAGGGCGATCGGTTGCCTAGGTTTTGCAAGCTCTTTCCTTAAGTTTGACATAAATGTTCTCAGAACAGACTCACTTGAGTTAATCAGGTGAAATCGTTTTGTGCCGGCACCTGAGAATGGGGTGAGGGGAAGACTTCTTTTTTAGTTACACAACTACAGTATGTGCAGATGAAGATGAATAAGCATCCTTGGAAGCAGAGCTAGAGAAGCCTCCTAGAGAAGGGTATTGTATCCATGCAATTTACTGCCACATCAATGTATTCCTTATGGAAGAAACCATACTCTAATGTGTCCATAGCTTGTGTATGCCAGAAGCTGGGATTGGGCGACGGAGGATGGGTCACCTGTTATGGTCATTCCCTCTGAAGCACCTGGCATTGGCCACTGTCGGAAGACAGGATACTGGGCTAGATGGACCATTGGTCTGACCCAGTATGGTTGTTCTTATGTTCTTAAGAAAATCTCTCACTTCTTACAAAGAGTAATGATCTGAGCCAAAAGTTATGAACTGTAACATATATATATATATATATATCTACTACAGAGATTCACATTCATACAGATTGTCAGTTGGTGCCCAGGGAAACTACACTATTGTGATGTAAAGTTCTACTGAACTAACAAAGCTATTCAAACACTTCATGTCAGAAGTTGCTTTTGACATTCAGGCCCCCTCTTGTGATGAAATTGGATGACATACAGCTCTGCTTCAGTTTCTTTCCTTCTTTGATGGGCTTGTTACTGTCTAGTCTGTTTTGGTTTTTGTTACAACCTCAGCCCGTTAGCTGAATTATTGGTAGTTTTCTCCCCTCAGTGTGCTAAAGAGCCCTGTATGTCAGGAGGCCAATTGCCCTAGATAAAGGGCTTATGGTCCCTGGCCTCTTTGAGTGTGGCTCACTTGTTCAAGGTTTAAGAAATGCCCCCTTGCTAGGTTTGGAAGAGGAACCCAGGTCCACCTTTTCTGGATTCCAGGTCAGGGACCCTGTATGAAGTATTTGGTACCAATCTCTCCCAAGCCCTTGCTGTTTCCCTGGTTTGCTTTCTACCATGCCTCTTGCAGGCTGTTCCTCAGAGTCTGATCCTGTGGTCCTCTTCTCCTGGAGATCTAGCTTCCTGGGTTGCTTCTCATCAACCTGTGGATGAAGGCTTCTCCCTCAGAAGTTCTTAAGCCTCTCTGCTAGCTGTGCCCTGCCCTATGGCCTGCAGGCTTTTTATCTCCACAGCTGTTGTGAGGGCACCAAACAACCTCAGCTGAGAAGGCAGTCAATTTCCCTATTAATGCTTTCATGGCTGAGATTGGGTACATTCCATGACCTCCTGCATGCATGACTCAGACTTGTTTAATTTTGATTGTGGGGCAACATTGTTAAAAATGTGCATGTCCAGCGCTGCCTCACATACCAGCTCTGTCATTCTGAAACATTGATCTTCCAACAGAACATTGGAGAGTGGTGGTTCAAATGATGTGACTGGTTTATGGGGCAACACTACAGGTGCTTTCAAGGAATGCCACCATGTTCAGCAACAGTGAAAAGGTTGATAACAGAGCTGGTTGGAAAATTCCATCAAAAATAAAACTGACCAAAAAATGGAAATAAAATTTCACAAAAATTTCAATTTTTGTTCCCGTTTCTGATCAGTTCTATACCAAACCAAAAGCAAGGAGAATTTTAGATAAAATGGACCATGAAACATAAAGACATATTGTGTTATTGCAACAAGGACATCAATGGCTGAATACACACCATCTACTATACTGGAGACTCTCTTACTTTTTTTTTTTTTGCTTTTGCTAGTGAAAAGGGCAATCCCTGAAATTCTTGTTTCAATTGCTGCTGTTTTTGCTAACATCTGTTACAGGGACACCCACATAGTCTTGGTCCAAAATGTAGGATTGGAATGGAACAGAAACTCTTACAATATCTAATATGAATAGAAATGTTTTCCATTTTTTATTTCAATGAAAATCATTGTATATTGGGATTCAAACATCTTCCTGTAATGTTTGGAACTCAAACATTGATGTAGGTGATGGAATAGAAGAACCAGGAAGTGAAATTGGCTAGACATAAACATTAAACAGATCCAGCCTATTTTCATTGTGTCAAGCCCAGCAAAATGCAAAAGCCAAATGTCAGTCATAATTGATTCTGATGAATCATATCTAACATTTTAAAATCTTTGTTTCAAACATCTAAGGTGATATTCATTAATAAGTAAACTCTTTTTATAAAAGTCAGATTTTTAAATGGATATTGTTCCTTTAAATTATTGTTTAAATGAATTGTGGGTTCCTGTTCCATTTTATAAATTTTAATCAATTTACAATCACCTCCTTAGAGATTTATGGCAAACAATAGATTGCCACAGAATTTGCCTTGTGACTTAATTATAATAGAAAATATTACCACTGTTGTCATAACAATCCATGTCACATATTATAGAACCAGAGTCAACTGTATCAGAATCCGGACCAAAATCCACACTTTTTGCTTTAAAGTCACAGGCTTAAAGGAGCAGCACTGCTGACGAACAAGATAAACGTTAATCAAAAAATGAAGACAAAGTACAGAACTAGTGCAGATTCTAAATAGCAGTCCAATTTGGCCCAGATTAGCCCAAATCTAATGATCTTCTCAATATGCTGCAAAAACCATTGATTTGGTAGGGTTCATTTTGGGAAGGATAAAGGTATGATTTGGGTGTGAGAGGACTTTCTGGAGTTTTTCCATTTTTATTTGGGCTGTCTGAGGTAAATTGTTATGTAAAGTTGCTAGCTGGGAGAGTTAATTTATTTGTGTATTAGTCATATTGCTGCTGGGAGTATATTGTAGGTCTAATTATTGACTGGGTGTTCAGAGCTTTTCTATCTGTTATTTTTAAAGTTAAATCTAAATAAATAATGTTATGGCTTTATTGCCTTAATGTACATTGGAATGCTATCTCCAAAATGTAATGGCAATCCTTTGTTTCCAGCCTGGGTACAAGAGGAAGGGATTTTTAAAGGTAAAATCAAGAGGTGTATGTTTGTACTTGGGGTGAAATTCACTATAGTACAGAAGATCCATACTAACCCCTTCTCTTCTCTTGAGCCCTGTTTTAATGGCTTAAGTACAGTTTAAGAGAAGTAGAGGGCTTTGTGGTTGTCCTCTGCACTGGGGTGAATTTCATCCTATGATGAAGTGTTATAGAATCAGAACCATAGGTTTACAAAAGACTGCATGGGTCATCTAGTCTAAACCCCTGCTAAGATGCAGGATTTGTTTTGTTTAAACCATCCAAGACAGATGGCTATCCAGCCTCTTTTTCACAACCTCCAGTGAAGGAGCTTCCACAACCTCTGTAGGCAGTTTGTTCCATTGTCCCACTGTTCTTACAGTTAGGCAATTATTCCTGAGATTCAATCTAAATATGCTAGGCTGTAGTTTGAGCCCATTGCCTCTTGTCCTGCTCTCTGTGGCAAGTGAGAACAACTTTTCTCCATTTTTTATGGCAGCCTTTCAAGTATTTGAAGACTATCATGTCCCTCCTCAATCTTCTTGTTCCCAAACTAATCTCTTTTTCCAGACTATGTTGTTTTTGTATTGTATTAGAGAGGTGAGGTTTTCACCACGGCAACCCATTTTCAAATGTGGACACTTTAAATATGTGTTATTTGGCTGGTCAAATCTGTACTTAGGCATTTCACATGTTTAAGGGCCAGATTCTGTCCTTGGATATATGTGTGTGCAACTTTCATTTGGTTCAGGAGTTTTTGTGTGTTACCATATTGAAGGGCTAATTTATTAGAGCTCATCTGCGTGTACCAGATTTGAACAGAAGAAAGATGTTTGAAATCAACAAGGACAATCTTCTTGGCCCTCAACCACCCAACAAGGAATTTCTTTAAATGCACAGGATTCAGGCAAGATTTATTTAATTTTACACTGAAAATAGTGGATTGTGATATATTTGCAAAAATGTATAATTGTATGCAATTGTATAATTGTACATGAGATACTGTCTTTTTGCTTTCCTTGTTCTAATTTAATATTTTCATCTTGTATACAGTGATGCCAAAAAGATATGGCATAGCCTTTCCATCTGGGTAGCCACGTGTTCAGATGTATATATCTAAATGTGGGAAGTTAACTCTAATTCTGACTAATCTGACCCTAATTTGCTCCTTTGGTGACACTGCATTACTGTCATGGTTGTAGTTTTGAACTGGCAATAATAATTCTCAAGTCAGCAGGTTAACATGCAGGACAGCTGCTTTTCTTGTTTGCACCCAGGTTCATTATTCTATAGTTATCTGCGTTTGCCATCTACCTGCAGCGGTGCCACACGTCGCCACCTTGGCCAGTGTAGCATACCATGTGATGTTCCGCAGCCTGGTGTTAGCCAGAGAGCTCCATTTTAAAAGAAACCCTGGCATATAATGTTATCTTCTGATAGTGAGTTAACTAAAGCATGCCGCCACAGTATTTATATATTTTATCCGAACCTATTGTTCATTCCTTGTTTGCAGTTCTTTACATTGGACTAGCCATTCTTTTTTGAAAGCCTTGCTTTCACTGCCATTGGGGCTTTCCTTCTTATAAATAAGGAAGAGCTGGAATCTCCATTCGTTATTACTTCTCAGTGTGAAGAAGATCAATACAAGATAGAGTATTATTGCCAGATGTTTCTTGCCTTTTGACTACTGTTTTTAACCTAATGAATGTATTGTAACAAAGTTGAACCAGAAAAACTAAAATTAGTGAGTGAAATCAAACCACCCTCTGCTCTGTTGATTAACAAAATGGTCTGAACTTCTGTAATACCTTATATGTGAGGATTTCATGCTTGAGAGGGATTTATTAAGCTTTATAACACCCTTCTGATGCTACCCATTGTATAGATGGATAAATTGAAACGTGCAGTTTGTCTGAAACCATACAAAATCAGTGGCAGACACAGGGAAGGAATGTAGGATTTCTGAGTTCTGGTGACCTGTCCTAACCACTTGACAGCATTGCTTCATTGTTTTCTAGGTAATATGGAAGGAAAGAAAAACTACTTCTGGATATTAAACAGACATAAAAAGACAGAGTTTAAAAACAAAGCAGCAAGGGCTCGATTATGTCTAGATTATACCCCTGCCTTATAGAGGTGTGAAAATGTGCTGCCCAGAAGCAGCTCCCTGAGATAGATGGAATTCTTCCTGGGACACTGGGGATTTGTGGGTCCAAGTGGGCCTTGCTACATTTTATACGGTTCAGTGTGAACTCCCTTTGTGTGGGCCAGCTCTTGGGCAGTGAGGAGAGGATGGGTTATGCCTCGTTTTCCCCAAGTGCTAAGGACTAGGACTATGTCTGGCTCCTTGCATCCTGCACACACCTTGTTCATGTGTGCTGGACCAAACACAGTCTGGCTACAGTAGTCACACATCTCAGATTCAAACCATTTTTGAAACATAAAAACAAAGTAAATACTTACAGAGATGTGAGAATCAAGCAAGTCTGACATTTACAGCTAGATGGTGACAGATTACCTCCCAGTATCTAAAGCCTCATTTCCCCCATTAGAGCTGAGAGGAATCAATTAAACAAAGTAATACTGTCTTTAATCCTATATTGATTGGTAGCTGTGAGTAGTAAATATGTAAACATCCTACAGCAGGAAGTTTCTTAACTTAGCTTGAGGGTCATTACAGTACGCTCCACTAGCCATTACAATTCAACAGTTAATCCCTCTTGAATTGAGTGATTAAAATCCATTAATTTAAACAGGCGAGGTAAACTGCACAAATTTTGTTTGATCTTAAGAATGGTTACGATCCCAAATCAGTAAGTGAAATGTAAGTGCAGACTAAAAAAATAATACAAAGAACCACCCCTCCAAACTGACTTTATACATTAAATGTACATTTGAAAATTATTATTATTTAAATAGCAGGCCAACTTCTGTACTTCCCCTGCAGGAAGGAACAGATGGTATCACAGACACTGAAACAATACACGAGAACTAAATTCTGTAGAGTACTGTCTAGGTCACTTAAGTATTTCAGAGTGTGCTCTGCAAGCACTGCAGTGTTAACTGTTTTGTTTTTAAACTTAATTGTTCTGTATTTGTAATTGTCTAGTTTGCCCTTGCACCCTGTTTAATGATATTGGATCTTAAATTATCCTCTCCTCCTTCCCCGTACTCCCCTCTTCTACGTGCCGGCCCCTTAGGCAGGGCAAGCGTTCCTCTCCTTCTGCCTCTTTTGGATTATCTGGTGTGTTTCTTTTCACCTTGTGCCTTCTCTTTTCTGTGGATGTTGGGCTGCGAATCCTCTTGTCCTGCTGTCCCCAGGAATTGCTCTATGAGATCATAGAAGTCTGTATAGTCCAGTATCCTGTCTCTGCCGATGACCAATCCCAGAAGCCTTAGAGGAAGGTGATATATAACGACTCAAGAGACATGGAGTCCATTCTCAGCTCTGCTACTGGCTTGCTTAGTGACCTTGGGCAAGTCATATCTCCTCTCTGTGCCTCTGTTTCCCTCTCTGTAAAATGGGGATAATGATACCAACCTCCTTTGTAAATGCTTTGAGATACATGGATGAAATGTGCTATATAAGAACTAGGTATTATTAATAGATAATTATGGAAAAGTCCACCCACAAGGAAAGTTTCCTCCAAACTCCCGTCACTTTTAGTCGTTGATTTATGCCGTAACTTTTTATAAATGTAATAGTCATTGAAGGTCATTTTAATCTTGCTGTTAATAAAACTGTGGACTTTTCCCCTCACCAAAACCAAATGTAAAATAATTTGATATCTTGGTGCAATGTATAGTTTATTAATTCTCACTATCCTTCTCTGTAGGGCTGGCCTTTGCTGTTCTGTCTTCAGTCCATCCAGTGTTTGGTTTATATGGCTCTCTCTTTCCTGTAGTCATTTATGCTGTATTTGGAATGGGCCGCCATGTTGCAACAGGTAAGTGTCTGGAAACATTTATGCTCCCATCCTGGAAGTTGCTGAGTGCATTCTGTGAAATGAGGAGCTTCCTCAACAACTGCTGATTTCAGTGCAAGTTGAAAGTTCTAAGTGTCACAGGATCAGTTGTGTGTGAGGAAGGGAAGAAGAGAGTGAAGTGTCTTAAAATAGATTAAACAAAGTTTATTCTTCCTTTGTGCCTTTTCTTTACAGCTACATCTTTTTCTGGTTAAGAAAAGTATTTTCAAGAAAAAAGTCTTGTTAAGATTATATTGGAACCATTCCTATCACTATAATTGAATACTGCATCAATACTTCCTTTATAAATACAGTTTATTGGGGGTTTGTGCACTTTAACTCTACTGTATAAATTTGCATCAAGCTAAAACTTCAGCAGACAAGAATTCAGCTAAAAGAGCCTTTTCCTAATGTAAACTAGAACAACTAAAAGTTTTGCTGTTCCTAACCTATAGAGAAACCTTTGCTAAAACACAATCCCAGTACATCTCACCAAAAAATATTCCCTCCCTACTCCAAATACTTAATTAGGATTGGAATTACTCCTGATCAGCTGTTTCTGTTGAGTTGAAGGGTGCAGATGTGCCATCACTTCCACTGTAATAGTTAGGGAATAAGTAGGAGTTGTCTAGCTGTCATGCTAGTTGATTGTAGGGCATCTCCACCACTGCTTTGAGCAGAGCTACCCAGAGCGGCAAGAAGTGTTTTCCAGCTCTGCTACATTAGGACTGCTTTGTTCCCTGAGAAAGCTCCTCACCCCAATCAACCAAAAATAAAAGGTGAAAGGGGTATTCTGCACCTTGGGGGAACGGGAGTGGCTGTGAGAACCTTTTGAGAGGGGAGAGATGGTTCTTGAAAATTGTGTGCAACCACACACAAAAAGCACCCTGCAGGGTTTACGTAGCTCAAGTGCATACGTCTCCTCTTTGGCTAATACATTTTCTAAGAAGAAAACACTGTCTTTTGAGAAACTACATGGTTTTGAAATTGATGTGTGCCAAAATCTGTTTAGTAATACTATTAACAGCTCCATTGGAGCCATGTGGTCTACTGGGAGACCAATATACATTCCAAAGTACATAGAATTTGTATCCCAACATATGTAGGTTATATTTTGAAACCTCCACATAATTTTCAGCAAGATGGACTCTGAATGCATAATTTGCATTCATAATTTGGAGCAAGAATTCTGGGTCAAAGTCCTTAGCTTTTGTTGCTCTGATATAACAAACTAGAAATTCTGCAGAAACTTCTTTTTGAAAAAAGTTGTTTTAATCAATGAACTATTCACATGAATAACATCATTGTTACAGTGTCGCTTGTGTTAGGTGTTCTGATATTAAATTCAATGTGTCTAAAGCTGTTCTCCACACAAAAATGGTCAGGGAGGAAGCTGGAAGTTTGGGATCGTGAGACAAGCACATTAGCTAGATGCTTCTGCTAAAATAATCAGTGGAGAAATATACTCAGTTCACAGGAGAGCTAGAAACTTTTTTAAAAATGGAATCTTAGATTCTGAAGAACAATTCTGTGGCAAGAGTTAAGGTAAAGGTGGTTATTGTATAGCCTTATAGTTCCTTTATTTGTCTTTTCTCGTTTCATTACAAAAAAATGAAATTATGTGGTTATATAAGGAAAACTATTTCAAAATAGACACTTTTTACAAATGTCTCCATGAACCGTTGATTTTTAAACTAAAGCTCATTAAAGGAAAAAAAGGACCTCACTCTTCATCATACATAGCACCCTTAATATGCAAAAAATATATCTGGTGTTAACAAACTCTCGTTAGGTAGAATGAAGGTGGTGAAATGGATGAAGAGCAGGACTTCAGGACTGACATTTGGAGGGAAAGGAAAAATGTGATTCAGCTCAGGATTTGTGGACTATATTCATGGCCCTGTATCCTATAGTTCTATGGCTTTGGATTTGCTGCAGTACCTACCTTTTGGACTCCAGCACTTATCATAGAATCATAGGCCTGGATGAGACCTCGAGAGGTCATCTAGTCCAGTCGCCTGCACTCATGGCAGGAGGAAGTAATATCTAAACCATCCCTGACAGGTGTTTGTCTAACCTGCTCTTAACAATTTCCAATGATGGAGATTCCACAACCTCCTTAGGCAATTTATTCCAGTCATTAACCAGCCTGACAGTTAGGAAGCTTTTCCTAATGTCCAACCTAAACCTCCCTTTCTGCAGGTTAAGCCCATTGCTTCTTGTCCTGCCCTCAGAGGTTAGGAAGAACAATTTTTCTCCCTCCTCCTTGTAACAACCTTTTATGTACTTGAAAGCTGTTATCATGTCCCCTCTCAGTCTTCTCTTCTCCAGGCTAAACAAACCCAGTTCTTTCAGGTCATGTTTTCTAGACCTTTAATCATTTTTGTTGGTCTTCTCTGGACTTTCTTCAATTTGTCCACATATTTCCTGAAATGTGGCACCCAGAACTGGGCACGATACTCCAGCTGAGGCCTAATCAGTGCAGAATACAGCGAAAGAATTACTACTTGTGTCTTACTTACAACACTCCTGCTAATACATCCCAGAATCATGTTTGCTTTTTTTGCAACAGCATTACACTGTTGGCTCATATTTAGCTTGTGGTCCACTATGACCCCCAGATCCGTTTCCATAGTACTCCTTCCTAGGCAATCATTTCCCATTTTGTACGTGTGCAGCTGATTGTTCCTTCCTAAATGGAGTACTTTGCATTTGTCCTTATTGAATTTCATCCTGTTTACCTCAGACCAATTCTCCAGTTTGTCCAGAATTCTGAATTATAATCCTATCCTCCAAAGCACTTGCAACCCCTCCCATCTTGGTATCATCTGCAAACTTAATAAGCTCTAAAATCTAACTTAATAAGCTCTAAAATCTAAGCTTTCAAATAGAAATATTTTTCCCTCATGGTTGTGAAGAAAATATTATAAATGTGAACATAATGTATTTTCTTGTTAATCGTTTCAGCAGAAGTATGCTACTATTACGAATAGTCCATAACCCCAAAGGCCCTGATTCAGGAAAGCAGTTAAGCATGTGCTGAAGGTTCATCGCTTAAAATTAAATGTGTTTAATTGCCATCCCAAATAAGGATGCTTTTCTGAATCACGGCCAAACTGTCTGCTATAGCTTCCTACCTGCCAATGCCTGTGTATCCTTTACACAGAGGTGGCAATCTCCTTCCCCTCTAATAACTTCTGTGAAGTCAGTAGGACTCTGTGTGAGGAAAGGATGCAGGATCAGAACCTGTTTTAGTAAGACTTTTTGAATGAAAAGTGGAGTTTGGCTGTGGCCTGATCCTGTAACTTTTATCCACTGGACTAATTCTTTCTCACTAAACAGTCCCCAGTACCTTACTGAGTCTAGTCTTGTGGTAAAGGTTACTCATCTGAGCCATACATTGCTAGAATTGAGCCTTTACCCTGGCTGCTTTTTCTCCATCTGACTTCAGGAGCCTAATGTTTTTGAGACGCTATAATTACAGAAGTTAGTGGCGGTATCACAAATAGAAACAATGATTTCAGGTGGGGCTCTACAAGCAAACCTTTTTTCCAAACAGGACGTTGTTCAAAGTTTACCATGATGCTTTGGTGCCTTTTTAATACTAAATTATCCTTCTTTTGCTGGATGTGGTTAAAAATTTCAAAAGTGCCCCAACCCAGCCTTTGTTTGTGTGTGCCCATCCCTTTCTTGTGCATTTCTTGAGCACCTTTACCTGTGGGCACATAGAAGAGAGCTGACACACAAAAAAACATTTGCACTCAATGTATCTGCTCATATCAGATCTAACATATGAAAATTTACACCCAGCAAGTGACAGAGCTTTAAAAAACGCTCCTGAAGTGACTGAATGTGCAAAGTCGTACATTCATGGATATAGGCCATACTTTGAAAAAGTGAATGTTAGTGACTCTAACAAATATTAAACTACTGATCGGTAACTAATATATGACTTTTCTTTTACAGGAACTTTTGCTTTAACTTCCCTGATATCTGCCAATGCAGTTGAGCGTCTTGTTCCTCCAGTAAGCAACAATTTCACTACAAGCAATGATTCAGGAGTCTTGGGTTTATCGGAGTTTGAAATGCAAAGGATTGGAGTTGCTGCAGCGGTTTCATTTTTAGGAGGAATTATTCAAGTAGGTAGTCTTAATAATCATTGAAAATGTATTTTAATGTATGTTAGTAGTACGCTATAGCTAAGCCTCTATGTCTGTCACAGGTGTGAATTTGCTGATGAAAAACGTGACTTAATTTCATTTCATAACAAGTCCTGCTCTTTGAACCTTGGCCAGTTGGCTGTTGAGCCTGGTTCTTCCATGTTATTTTTTTTAACAAATTTGGCTCTATATTTGTCCAGTGCTTTGAAATATGGAAATTTGATTTGACTTTTGAAAGAGTTCTAAATAATTTATTTGGGAAATAAAGGGTCCCTTGCTTAAAATAAAGTTGATTCTGTGACACTTTACTTTTATTTTTGCCTTAATAAGTGACTCCTGCATTTTCTGGGCTGCCATAGCCATGTCCTATCCCATTTTATCTCAAGGCAAACAATCAGTCTTAATTATGCTATGGTGGCCATGAAGAGACAAATCCTTCTCCCAATAAAGTAAATGGGAGTTTTGATGTGATTTCACTAGAACGAAGAACAGGCCTAACATGCACACCTCTTCTATTTTTACTTTTATTTGCATTATGCAGATAGCTCACAACAACTTTTAATATTATTATTTATAGTAATACTCAGCACTTATATGTATCCTACCTCTGTCAGTGGTTTCAGAAGAAGGTGTAAATGCTTTTGTGAGGGCTGCCATTTTGGCTGACACACCCAGGTTTGTCCTGGAGACCACCAGAGCTAAAAGCATGAGTTGCTATAGCTTTTATTCAAATGCTCTGTATATTGACACAGTGGGGAATCCATTTTACACACTTGTCAGTGGGTTTCAGGAGTATAGTGCTTTTAACTAAGCATTTAACAAACTGGGTGATAATCTCATTTACCTTTTGTTAAGACAAAAAGAAAACTAACATCAGATTAAGTTTATTATTGTTATTATTATTATTATTTTGATATCAAAATGTTATTTACCTTCTCATGTGATCAGTTGTTCTTTATCCCAAATCCCCTTTAGTTCTATACTTCTTCCTTCAAAATTTAGTAAATAACTGTTCATTTGCTCAATGCAAAACAGGGAAGGAATTAACAAGAAAAGACATGACTGTAGACAACGCTGTCAGAATACTCAAATTAGTAGTACAGGACAGTACAGAGCCTTGTGTTTTCTGTTATATCTTTTATCCATCTTGGTAAATGTGTTTTAACAAAGTTCCATCCCTGTTTTGCATTGAGTGTACAAAAGGTTATTTGGTAGTGAAATGTTGTAGGTAGAAGCAACCTTTTGTTGGATCTGTGATAGTTACATGGGAATTTCCCATTGGTAGAGGTAGAAACAACCAAAGCAGACACTGCTTCACTGGCGGGTAGAGGGGAAGGGAGAGGGGAAAATGGGGCCCAGGTTACTCTCCCCCTCAGCATTTCGCTGGACTCAGAACTGCAAGAGAGCTATCCCTCTCCTGCATGCTGGGGGCTCTAAGAAAGTCAGACAGTGCCTAGCTCCCTCTTTCTTGCTCCTTCCCTCCATTTCTCCTCCCACCATGTGGGCTGGAAGAAAGCTGCAGAGAGGAGACATCTGGTAAGGGCAGAAGCAGTCAAAGCAGGGACTGTTGGCACTTGGAGAAATTTCTGCAGTTTTGACTGGAGTTTTTCTTCTCTGTGCTGATTGGCTGTTTGCTCCAGCCTCCCTCCTCCCTCACAGCCTTTTCATCTCCTTCACTCCACACCACCTACCCCCTTTTCCCTTGCCCTGTCCCCCTCACCCTCTTCCCTTCCCTTTTCTTTCTATTTAGACAATCCCTCCCAACAAAACCGTTTCCCTCCTCTGGCACTAACATGATATTCGCCACAATCCTATTGTTCACTCTGCTTCAGTGTTATACTCCTTTTCCCTCCCTATCTCTCTGGTCTATTTAGATTGTAAGCATTTTGGGTCAAGGACTGGCTCTTCCTTCTGTTTGTACATCCCCTAGCACAATGGGGCCCTGGCCCATGACTAGGGCTTCTCGGTGCTATGGTAGTGTAGTAATAATAATAATAATAATTAACAGCTTTAATGTGTTTTAGGATGAAGTAGGTTATTTATCTACCTACTTACATTGCCCCCAGCTCTGTAGCATCTGAATACATAGAAGCATATGCTGTAAAATGAGCCAGGTAAAACTGGGCATGCAGTTTTCAAGAGAAAACTTATAAAGAGTTGAAAACAAACAAAATCCATTAAGGACCTCATCCACAGCCTATGGAAGTTAATAAAAGTACACTTCTTGACTTGAGTGGGCTTTGGATCAAGTCCTAAAATCCAGCCCTTTCCCACTCAGCTACTGGAACCACTTTCCAAAATCTCAAATCAGCATTTTCCATAGCAATAATTTAGCAACTATTTCTAGCTCTGCATCCAAAAAAATCTCCACTGTTTGTTCAAACTCTCCCCTTAATTCATTTATTGGATTTAAGTGAAAAGAGTAGCCTTAAGGAAGCAGTTTATATTCACCCAATTAGGTCCTGACTCTGGGCAGCACATGTGTGGAGTGTTGCCCATATAAGCACAAGGCACAGAGCGATGATCAGGGCAAAGAACACAAGGGAATCTGAGTCTGCTGTAATGAGAATGCTGGCAAGTAGAAAGAATAAGAGCTACGTAGAGAAACCAAAGCCTAACACCCGATTAGTATGTTAAGAATCATGCTTACAATCCGGTTTTACTGTGAAAGTGGCTGTAAAAATGATACCTTCTTACTCAGGCGATCAGCTTTCTATCTGCATTCAATCATAATTGCACATATATTTCCAAAAATAAGTGTTTATAGCTCTTATTCCTGTTACTGCTTCAAAGCCAAGACAGCTAAGAGGCAGAGCTGGATTCTATTCTAGAGAATTCTTTATGAAATTCCTGTGATCTAGAGCTGTGCAGTTCCATTGACAGCAATGGAGCTGCACTGGTGTCACCATGTGAATAATTTGCTGTGGAGAGCCATCATTGGTAACGATATCTGAAAAGGAAAAAATGTAGCTTGACTTCCAGACCCTAAGTTAAGTTTTCTGTTGCACCTTCCATGAGCACAAATTAATTTAATATGGCAAAAGAAACAAAATGAGTCTGAATGCTCTAGAAGTATCCATGTAACCACTCCACTCAAAGCAGAGGGGCGGATGGTAGTAGGAACTCCTGATGTCGTGGAGAGAAGGGCTAAAGAGAGAAGAGCTAAAGTCTTCTACAAAGACTTGATGTCTTATTCCTTTTTTAAGTCAATCTGGGGATGGTTCCTAAAGTCTGTGGAAAGTTTTGATAATCAGAATGTGAAGTGCTCAGCAGCCAGGCACCAGGTGAATTTGACAAAAGAGACCACTTAACTCTGAGCTGTTGTTGCGTCTGCACCTCCCTTTCCTGCAGAAACAACATGTAGATCAGTGTCCTGGAGAGCTCTGAAGTGTTCCTGAGGTTTTACTATTGCTTTCAGTTTGAAGAGAAATTGTATAAAAGATACAGTGATTAAAAACAGTAGGAGAAACATCTCTAAATGCTCTTTTGAACTCATTCACCCATCATTAAGGCAAAATAAATTAGTAAAACAGATACCTTTAGATGCTTGTTGAATTTAATAGTAGTGTCACAGGAAAGAAATGCATCACAATAGCTGCAGCCACCAGGCTGCGAGTCAAGCCAAAAAAATGGTCAGGAGAGAATTTTTATGCAAATCTGTTCTAAGGATGTGTGTGAGAGAAAAAAAGGAACTTTATAGTTTAAAAAAATAATAATGAGATTACAACCTGATTAAAAGCCATTGAAGACAATGGAAAGAGAATGGAATTTACTTCTGTGGATTTTGGATTAAAATTGAATGAACAAGGTTTATCAAGGTGAAATGGACAAAGGGTGAAATCCTCATAGTGATGAGGACACAAAATAATGGCTGTTAGAATAGTCAGAATAGAAAAGCCCATGGGTGAACTCTGTGTTGCTGTGATAATGCTGAACATGTTAAGATTAGAAATGAAGTATGAATTCTGGTTTATGACTAAAAGATCAGAAGAGAAATGTTACACCTGGGCCTCGCTTCCTTGCATCTCATGGCAGGGATGCTGCATGGCTAATCCCGGAAGAGCAAGCTTACTCTGCCCAGGTGCAGAAAGTCCTGCTGGAAAGTAGGAAGCCTTCTACTAGAGCAGCTTACCTGGCTTAGTGGGAACTCTTCTCCTGATGGGCTATGGAGAGTAATTTCTCCCCATCCCAGGTACTGCTTCAGTTTATTTTGGATTACTTACTCCACTTAAAGCATCAAGGCCTGGCGCTGTCGTCAGTGAATGTGCACCTAAGTGGCCATCTCAGCCTTTCACCCGATTATCCAGGTCAGATCAGTCTTTTCTCATGAGATGATGGTCAGATTTCTGAAAGGTTTAAGAAAGCTCTTCCCACGGGTCAGAGACCCAGTGCCTCCAGGGGACCTCAACGTAGTTCTGCCCTGGCTCACTGGGCCCCCCTTTGAGCCCATGGCATCCTGCTCCCTTCTCTATTTCTCATGGAAAGTTGCCTTTCTGGTGGCAATTACATTGGCAAAACGTGTCTCTGAAATCAAGGCCCTAACATCAGAGCCTGCCTGTACTGTATTCTACAAAGATAAGTCTCAGCTCTGACCGCACCCAGCTTTTCTACCAAAGAGAGTGTCAGTTTTATGTCAGCTTGGACATCTTCCTGCCAGTATTACTCCCAAAGCCACACACCTCTAGTGAGGAGAGACGCCTGCACACCTTGGACATCAGGCGAGCACTGGCTTTCTACATTGACAGAACTAAGCCCTTCCGGAAATTCATGCAGCTCTTCATAGCAGTGGCCAAATGAAAGATCTCCCAGTCTCATCACAGAGGATTTCCTCTTGGATCACCTCCTACATCCGTACTCGCTACAAGCAGGCAAAGGTTGCACCTCCTGCCATGCTGACAGCTCATTCAACAAGAACGCAGGCCTCAGCAGCAGCTTTCCTAGCCAAGGTTCCAATACTGGATATTTATAGGGCTGCAACTTGGTCTTTGGTCCACACCTTCACAGCCCACTATATCATTACGCAACAAGCCTGGGACGATGTGGGGTTTGGCAGAGCGATATTGCAATCAACACATCTATGATCCAGGCCCACCTCCAGAGATACTGTTTGTGAGCCACCTAACATGGAATCAACATGAGTAAGCACTCGAAGAAGAAAAGATGCTTACTAATCTCTGTAACTGTTGTTCTTCGAGATGTGGTGCTCATGTCCATTCCATGACCCACCCTGCTTCCTCCTTGTTGGAGTTCCAGCAAGAAGGAACTGAGAGGAAGGAGGGGCTGGCATCAGCCTTATACTGGTGCATATGTGCGCCACTGCAGAAGGCAGTAGAAACAGCCCTACGGATACCACTGAGGAAAAAATCTGTATCACCAGTGCATGTGGTGTGCGCACACACCTAGGTGGAATGGACATAAGCAACACATCTCCAAGAACAACAGTTACAGAAGGTTAGGAACTGTCTTATCCATTTTGGACTAGAAGAATCTACTTATCTATATGCTCTTAATTACTCCAGTGTAAATGATTTCAATTGAGTTACTCTGGTGTAGATGAGACTTGGCCCACCTACCCTATTCCCTGCTTCTCCACTGGCTCTAGTAAATGTTTCAGGTATGTATCTTTAAAACTTGAATGTAATTAGTTATCAATAGGCATTATCAGAGAGAAAACAATGGCCTTTATTTATCATGGGAACAAAACTATGCAGTCTGTTATGTAATCATTACTATTTATCTAAAGGATAAGTAAGGCATGTGTTTTGAAAATGTGTCATGTACTTTATCAGACTAATATCTTTATACAGTAGTTGGAGTAATTGTGGGAAAAATATAGGGCATATATAAATATGTTATATAAACATATATATACATATATAAATGTTATGCAACAGATTATAAATTGAGTTGTTTATAAGACATAGCAGATCAATAGAAAAATTCAGTAACAATATGTTTAATGCACCTGGCATTTTCTAATAGCTTTAGATTCTGTATTTTAAACAGTTGCAGGAGAGCAACAAGAGGCGTCCAGGTAACAGGCCCAATCAAGCAGAAATGTGTCTCTCTTGCTTCTGACTCTCAGAACTTCCCTGGTCTCTGCAGCCTCCTATTCTGAGGTATCATTTGCAGAATTCTAAATTAGACATTCCCACTATATGCTGCTTCCTTCCCAGAAGCATTCTCTGTGACTTTGACCTAGCTTAATTGGCATATGTGGCAGATGATCTCTACGGAGATGTTGGTCCCTTGAGGTTCTAACATAATGGCGCCCTCCAGTGACTGGAAGAGTGCTGTTCAAGAGCTTTACAAATTCATTTCCCCATACTCCTATCTATTACTATGCAGCAGAGTTACAATAGCCCAAGAGCTAGTGACTCTCACCTGCTTTGTGTCTGCAGATGGAGAGTTTGAGGGGTATGGCAAACACATCATTGGTTGAAAGGACAGATTGGCTACACAAGCGTGGTTGGATTGTCAAAGTGATTAACCAGGGCCATGGAGGTGGGTGATACATTGGGAGTGGTGAAGAGTACAGTTTTGGTAGGGGTCTGGATGATATACAGAGAAGATTTTTGCAGTTCGGAGTCACCTCTCCCTTTCCTCAGCCAAGCAATCGCTCATCCCCTTGTCAGAATAAACTTGTAGAGGGTAGCTGGGAGAAAGGAGCATTTACCTCTCTGCCTCCTCTTTACTATTTACCATTCCCATTGACTGTACTGTATTGTCAACCCTTTATCTGTAGGCTCAGTGCCTCTTTAAAATCTCATCTCTTTGGAATCCTTCATAATTATTTGCTCTTCTTCTTTTGTCTCCATACTCCATACACAGACCTGAAAAAGAGCTTTGTGTAAGCTCAAAAGCTTGTCTTTCACACCAACAGAAGTAGGTCTAATAAAAGATATTACCTCACTCACCTTGTCTCTCTAATATCCTGGGACCAACATGGCTACAACAACACTGTATACACTAGAGGTTTGTCAGGTAAACTAAAAGCCAGCCACTCTGGAAGTTTCAATCCAGATGCACTATTACAATGACTACTGATTGTATGCAGGTGAAATTTGTGATGAAAAATTAAATGACACTTGTGTGCAAAGAGCAATAACATATGCAAATAATTGTTTTAGGTTAGTCAATACTATGGAGCATGTATGGAACTCCAAAAGGATGAAATTCAACATGAATAAACACAGAAAGTATCCATTTAAACTGCTCATACATAACAGACTTGAGAGTTTTCAGGGAAGGATCAAGATGTCATGCATACCCGTCAGTTACTATGTCTGCTGTACCTGCAGAGATGGGCAAACATGCTAGTAAGGGGCTAGGATGTTTTACAAAGGGTCAGAGAGTACTAAAATAATATTAAAGTGTCAGTATATACACTGGTAAACTTACTTTGAATATTGCATTCAACTTTGGGCAATCCTTTACACAAATTCCATACTGTAGTAGAAACAGTCCAAAGAAAGGCAGTGGATGTTATTAGCACATGGTGGGGTTTCCATACTAGGATAATTTTAAAAGATTAGCATTAATTAGGTGAAAAATGAGACGTGATAAAGGCATCATAACAAATTGTACAGAGATGGTCAGCTGGTCATCTCTTTTTTAACCTGTCCAGGAATTCAAAATCACATGAACACACACTGTAAAGGGGAAAAAAATTAAAAAGGGAAAAGGAAATACTTTTTTTACCCAACATACAGTGTGTGGAACCCGCTGTTTATAGCAGCAGGGTATAATTAAATCAAAGAGTTCAGTACAATTCAGAAAAGGGTTAGATATTATATAATTAATAAAACATCAATAGTCACACTTGCTGCTAGTAGGAAATAAATAGGACCATCAAATTGATCACAGTATAGTGTTAAAGGACACTGTACATTTGGAGGCAGTGGTGGTTTATTCTTCTGAAGCATCTGGTGTGTCAGCAACTGCTGTGAAGAGGATACTGGATTAGCTAGGTCATTGTTCTGTCTCAATATGTCAATTCCTGTGTTTCTATACAAGTTTCTAAAAAGCTTGAAATAATCTTCAAAGCTGGGCCAAATTCTGTTCTTAATTACACTGGTGAAATCCAATTTTCATCTTTTGGCAAGGGATTGCACTAGTGTAAAGGAAATAGAGTTTGTCCCATTGTCATTTACTCTCTGAATTTAAAGTCTCTTGTCTAATTCTGCTTTAGGTTGATGCAACTATTTTCCAAATGCATTCTTTAAACATAGAAAAGTAGATTTTAAATATCTTTATAACTTTTTAATTTTATTGCAACTTTCAACCAGTAACCTGTTGATCTGCTCCTGATAGTTAAGAGCACATGTATTTTGGTACTCCCTGTGAATATCAAGAGGAAGCAAACAGGTGTATAGACATCCCAGTCTCTCTCTAAAGAGAAGACATATATGGACTCTCCAGTGTCTTAGAACCAGCTCCTAACTCCATGTCCTTTGTGCCATTCAGTGCAAAGAGGATGGAGAACTGCCCTGTGCAGCTGGGGATTCTCCTGACGCAAGAGGAGTCCCCATGTGGTATAAAGCTGGTGTATCGGGGATAGGGTAGCTGGCATAATGTATTGTAGCCCTAAGCCTATTCAAGCCAAATATCAATAAAGTGGAACGGTGATTTAGAGCCAACTTGGATCCCTGCCCCACCATTCTCAGGGCCCAGTAATCTGGCTCTCAGTCATTTGTGATTTCAGATACTTTAATCAAATATTGTATGTCAGTTCTCTGACTTTGTGTTGCTCTGATGAGTAGGTGATTTTTTACACAGTTCACTGTGTTTATGTACTTGAACAGTAGAGAATAACAAGTAGATCCAATATTTAGAGAAGTCATTGTGTGAACATACTTTGACTGACCCAGATGTTGTAATGAATCTCATTTTAGAGCCTGGTAAACTAGTGAGGTTAGTGAGATAGTATAAAAAATAAACTTACAAAAAGAGTTAATATGTTTCACTTTAAGCTATATTCATGTTTCACAGAACGTATCTGAAACTTCTTTTGATTTGCTAACACAGCCATTTATTTCATGGTTTATTAAAAGGGTATCTTTCATTGCATTAACATTGGGAAACTGCATTTTAATGTAATCACTGATATATATCTTTGGTTTCTTAGGTAGCAATGTTTGTGCTGCACTTGGGCAGCGCCACGTTCTTGTTGACGGAACCGGTGATAAGCGCAATGACAACTGGAGCAGCTACGCACGTTGTGACTTCACAAGTCAAGTATTTGCTGGGAATGAAAATGCCATATATATCTGGGCCACTGGGATTCTTTTATGTGAGTTCACCAGGGGAGATGTCACATTGATTTGCTAACATTCTTTTAACATCTATAGCATTTTGGATAAGGATGTGATCCTGTGAACCCTCCTGTTAGCTTTCCCTTTCAAATTAAAAGGATTTGTGAATAGAGATTATTTGAGTAAAAGCTAGCAGGATTAAACCCTAAATTGATCCTTTATGTTATCTGGTTAAAAGTAGTTGGTCAAGTTTTGCAGCATTGTCAAAAGTTCTAATTATTAGATTTAACAATTTACAAATACTTCATAATTTTTCGTCAACCAAGGATAAACAATACATAATTTATAGGGTGATACAGAGAGTGTTAACTTTTGTTGAACATCCGATGTGTGGGTACACCACAGTTTTTCAGATTTAATTCCAGACATCTTTCATGTTACATTTTCTTGAATATTAGTGAGGTGAAAGAAAAAGGATGCATGATTTGTGGATATCCTGTGCAACAGTTACCTTGGATATGTTACTGCTATTTCATGATACAGCACATTCTGATCACAAACACACATCAAGCTTGTCACTTAATTTTAATCTTTGTATCATGCGTGCAGCATGCCTCATAAAGCTGCAACCCTTTGGGAATTTAAATTTTGAAAGTAAACATGATTGCATGGCGTCTTCCATGGCAAAGTTACATGATGTTATTGGTCTGAGATACACAATTATGAGAAACATTCTTTAGATAATACATGGTAGAAAAAATCTTCCCTTGCAGGCATTGTGACCTTGTTCTTCCAGCACAAGTATAAATATTAATTTGCTTCTTGTTAGGGAAATATTTTGCATAAACTCAGCTGATGGGAAACTAAAGAATGCGTGCCTGTTTACTAACCGAAGAAAAGGCCCTTGACCTTAGAACTGCAACTGGGCAAATAGCAGATTTTTTTATTTTGTGGCAACACCGCAACACTGAAAAAAATGTCTGTTTAGGAATGACTTAAAAATAATACTTTTGAAATTTTTAGTGAATCGAAAAATTGAAAAAATTCATTTTTGTGTCAAATGAAAAGTTGCATTCAATGTGACACAAAACATTTTATTCAATTTTGAGTATTTTTTAATGTGTACATTTTTTATAAAGAAAATAAAATGTCTATACTAAAAGTTGTTTTAAATTGAAAAAATCAAAAGGTTTTATTTAGAAAATGTTGAAATCAAGCATTTCTGTACTTTCTGAATTTTGGGGGAGATTAATTGAAACAATTTGGGGTAATTGACATGAACTTGAGAAATGTTCAGTGTCGTTGAATTTGCGTTTCTTGCTGAAAAAAGTTTTGGTAAAAAAATCTCACTCATGTCTACTTACAACACATGCATTTTGTCATCGTCTTTTCCTTTATGCCGCTTTTCCTGGTGAGGGTTGTGGTGGCAGCATGGAGAGTAGGGAGGACCAGTTCTCCCTTTCTACCGCAACAGGTTCCAGCTCCTTCTGGAGGATTCCCAGGCATTCCCAGGCTAGCTGGGAGATATAATCCCTCCATTGTGTCCTGGTTTGGCCTCAGGGCCTTCTCCCAGTGGGATGTGTTTGGTATATTTCCAAAGGAAGCTTGTCAGGTATCCAAACCACTTTAGCTGACTCCTCTGTCTGGAGGAGGAGCAGCTCTATTCCAAAGCTCTCCTGAATAGCCGAACCCCTCACCCCATCTCAAAGAGTCAGCCCAGCCACCCTGCGGAGAAACCACATTCCCACCACTTGTACCTGCAATCTCATCCTTTTGGTCATTACTCAAAGTTCAGGTCCATAGGTGAGGATTGGGATGTAGATTGACCTGGAAGCCGAGAGCTTCATCTGAAAACTCAGCTCCTGCTTCACCACTGCAGATCAGTACAGCGCCTGCATCTCTTCCATCAATCCAATCATCTCTGCCGGTCAATCTCACACTCCTGCTTATCATCACTCATGAGCAAGACCCGTAGATACTTAAACTCTTCCACCAAGGGCAGCTGCTTCCCCTTCACCTGGAGAGAACACTCCACTTTCTTCTGGGAAAGAACTATGACCTCTGATTTGTAGGTAGTTATTCGTATCCCAGCCACTTCATACTTGGCAGCGAAGTGTTTGACTGCACATTGGAAATCATAGTCTGAAGAGGCAAGAAGGACATCATCATCTGCCAACAGCAGATATGCCACTTCTGAGTCCCTGTACCAGATACACTCCCCAATTGGTTACGCCTTGATATCCTGTCCATGAAGATCATGAACAGGAGAGGGACAGGACACACTGTTGGCAGAGTTCAACGTCCACCTTGAACAAACTCGACTTAATGTCAAGAATGTGAACACAACTTTCATTCCAGGCATAGAAGAACCAGATAGCATGCAGCAGGGCACTGGAACATCATACTCCTGCAGCACTTTCCACAGGACATCTGAGAGAATGTGGTCATAAGCTTTCTCCAGGTCTACAAAACAAAGTTAGACGATTAGCAAACTCCCATGACCCCTTGGGTATCTGCGAGAGAGCAAAGAGGTGGTCCATTGTTCCACATCTGTGATGGAAACCACATTGCTCCTCCTGAATCCGAGGTTCAACTAATGTGAACCTTTTATCCAACACCCTGGCATAGGCTTTGCTTGGGAGGCTGAGGAGTGTGATCCCCTTATAGTTGGAACACACCCTCTGGTCTGCTTTCTTAAAGATCGGGACCACCACCCATGTTTGCCAGTCCTGAGGTACCGCACCTGGCTTTCATGCAACACTGAAGAGGCACATTAACCATGACACTCCATCTTTGTCCGGTGATTTCAGCATCTCCGGACAAATCTTGCCCACCCCTGCTGCCTCGCTATTGTGAAGGCACTTTACTACTGTAGCAACCTCATGAACAGAAATAGATCTGATCCCACTGGAGTTTTCCAGCACTGCCTCCTGAAAGGAGAGCATGTCCACTGGGTTGAGGAGTTCCTCAAAGTGCTCCGTCCAACTCTCAACAATAGTCTTAGTCATGGTCAGCATTTCACTACTCTTGCTGAGAAACGCCTGTGCAACGACCCGCTAACCCCTCCTGAGGTGATGAATGGTTTTCCAGAACACTTTTGAGGCCATCCAGTAGTCGTTCTCCATGGTCTTTCCAAACTCCTTCCAGGCCCGGACTTTCACTTCCGTGACCACCACAGCCACAGCCCTCCTAGCCTATTGGTACCTCTTAGTTGTAACAGGAGTCCAATTCATGAGCACTTCTTGGATGGCCTCCTTATTCGCCTTGACTGCTTCCCTCACCACTGGTGTCCACCAGCAGGTCCAGGGTTGCCACCAGATTGGTCTAATGATCTCCCTGACTGGGGATTTTGCTTTTTAGAAATGTTCTTTTGGTCATTTATATTAAGGGTACATTTATGAGTAATTGATAAAGGGCTAATAAATTATTAATGTTTGTTATTACACATGTAACAAACATGAATAATATGTATTCCAGGTGGCTATTAGCACATAAGTATAAGGTGTCATAAGCTATGTTTATAAGCAACCTGTTGGGCTATAACAAATGATTTACCATTTATTAACCCTTTATAAATGTACCCTTAATATAAAATATGACTCTTCTAGAGCTGGTATGCCAGTTTAATGGAGAGCATATCTACATAAAAGAATATTGCCATCTGGTGGAGATGACTAATATTAAGTACAGCAGCTAAAAGACAATCTGACCATACGATATAAGAAATAATAGAGAATAGCCGTAATACAAGGAAATAATTCCATTTTAGTGTGCTGGTGATGTCATAAATGAGATAATTAAAAACCTTTGAAGAAATGTATTCCCTTATCCCTTGTATTTTTGTCTGTCTCTGACATATCCTAACTTTCTTTGCCATGCCTCTTTATTTCTGCTGAAATCAAACCCTTATCTCCTTTGCTCAGTTTGCACACAAAAAAGTTTCTTTTTAGAAGATGCTGAGTTGCTGTGTAGAAGTTTTTGTAAAATGTTTCTTTAAAGTGACCATTATGAAACAAAGAAACGTTTGTTGATTAGAAGGGATGGTTTTGCTTTAAAAGCACTATAAAAACTAGAAACATTCTTTGGGTTTATTAGCACATATGGATTGGTTTGAGAAGGCACCAGTATCTCAGTCAGAAGCATCATGCAATAAAATTGGCAACACTCGTTGCCATGGCATTAGTTTTATAGGAAAACTGTACTAAATAATTATGTACAATTGTGCACATGTAACCAAAGAGCAAAGGGCAAGTTTGGCAACCTCTCTTTTTGGACATTTTCTTTTCTTTTCTCGAAAACTCACATAGTCTGAATACTGGTGCATAGCCTCTTTTTTTCTTCATTCCCCTAAACCTCCCTCCCATCTACTCCAGCTTCTTTTATGACTCAGATACCCCTCAGGGCTGCCAGGCAGGAACCAAGAATGTGAATAAAGTGGGATAGGAAAGTCAAAAGGAAAACAAGCCAATGAAACATTTTCTTTTATAGAGAATGAGCTCACAATTAAATATGTACAAATTAAATTTATATGTGGAGAACAAATCTACTTTGAGGACATGAGGCCTGTGGGATTTCTGAGTTAAAAACATACTTTTGTGGTTTATTAAATCTCATTTTCCTTGTGTACGAGTTTTAACATTGTCATTATGCATACATCCCAGAATCTTAAAATGTTGGAAAAAGGGAATCAATAACAGGGCAGATGGCGGGGAGACATGGAGTGTATAAAGGGGCAGTGGATTAAGAGAAAGTGTGTCTACAAGGAATAGTTCAGTGAAAATCTGTCATCAAAAATGCCCTAATATTTGAGAGCAGAGACAAAATATATTTGCAACTCAGCCATCTTCAGCTTCACCTGTACCTCCACAAGTTCCTGAAAAATGCAACACAACAAAATGATTAAAGTCATTCAGCTAAACAAATCTAGTTTTCAAAACAAATGATGGCATGATGCCACCTGAGTACTGGAATGCTGTGTTATGAGTTTGCTCCAAAAAACTTTATGGACTCACTCTCACTCTGGCCTTTTAACTTTTAACATGTTCCCTAACTAAATTGTTCAGGTTTTAGGCTTAAATAATCTATAGCAGCTGCCAGTAGATTTATTCTCAATGTGGGTTACATTTGCTGACCAAACAATGGAAAGAAATGCTTAAAAAATTTAATGGGGTCTTTTTGCCTGTTAACTTGTATTGATTGGAGAACAGACGCTACTCTTTTGACTAATTTGTTCTTTTTATCTCTTCTTTTATTTGTTTTAAAATCTGCACCCATTTTTGGTGCTAACCTTAATGGTTTTCATTTAACTTCTTTTAAAAAGGCAGAGGAACTCACTAATGTTTCAGAGTACAAAGTCTTTCTATAATTGTCACAGTCTTTTTAATATACAGTGTGCATATAGTTAAGATTGCTAAAAGTATTATAATGTAAGGCCAGTGCATAATTTTTTAAGAAATTCAGTGGCACTGTAAATAGTTCTCCCTGTAGGCCAGTAATTTTCCAACAGAGTAGTAACACTTAAGATTATTTTAACTCTGTGTGTTTACTTGTGTGTGAAGATCACCTGAAGTTTTACTTACTGCTCTGCTGACAAATTACTGGACTTCAAGGAGAATTACCTTGAATTTCACTGAATTCCTGCAAAAATATACACAGGTCCTTACAGGATCCTTATATAATACACAGGTCCTTATATAATATTTTGGGGGCAATCTTGACTAAATACACACTGTGTCTATAGTAAATTATGCATGAAATGTTTTACACCGACCTAGTTTTAACTTTCAGATTTATATTTGGAAGGGGCAATGAACTCAGAAATTCCAACGTATTTTTTTTAAAGTACGGATGGAGTTAAGACTGCTGAAATAATTAATATCCACAATATTACTATGCCTCTTTCTAGTAAAAAAAAAAAAAAAGCCTGACGTGAAAAAAAGAAGATAGGAAACAATTAGTTAAGATAATTTACAAAAATATCTGATTACGTTTATAGTTCATGCATTCTGCTCATGATAATTTTGACATGAAAAGTCACTTTGCACATTCTAATAACTGTGTAACTGTGGTACACTGAGTGCATATTCATGATCTCTCTCAGTATATACATCACCAATATAAGTATATATTTAAATATATAATTCATGATGTGTTGAAAAAGTTCATATATATGTTTTGTGGGTCAGGCATTAGTGTTACACAGACCTGTAATATAAAAATGCTCAATGTTAACTCTAAAATATTTTGAGCTTACTGATTGAAAGTATAGTGTAATACAGTATGTGGTGAGATACCTTACTGCTAAGAGATGAATTATGCATTTTGCAAAGGGCATGCACATAGTTTCATGAAAAAAAATCTGTTGGTTCTGCTACTCTGATGTCATTCCAATGAAATGAACAGACCCAGGTTTCCAAGCCATGGCTTCATATGTGTGCACCTGTTAATGAAAGCACTTTAATATGATCCCTCTCCGCCACCGTTGTTTCACTGTACCGCAGATTAAAACTACAAAAAGGCGTGGACCTTTTTGAACACTGACTGTCAATAATACTGAACTCAGCAGTAGCTTTGTAACATGTGTAATGAAATATATTTTAACTTACCATCTGATCTAAGGCCCAGATCCTGCAAACACTCATTCACCTGCTTAACTTTTAAGCTTGTAAAAAGTACAGTTGCAATCAATGGGTCTAAAGGTGAAAAGATTAATGTACTATGCTACCTTGTCCTTGGTAAATAAATAAATCTCTGGATAAACCCATACTAGTTTGCATTTTCAGTTCTTAAAAGGGCAGTGTTCCTTCTCTAAGTGGGCTGTGGATTTCATTAGTACTTATCTTTCAACATTTATATATTTATAAAGCTTAACTGGAAGTTTTCAAAGATCCAAATTAAAATCTTAAACTAAAAAGTACAAAGCACCCAGGAAAGTTGTTTGAAAAGTTGCAATTAGTAGGGTAATTTTAAAAAAAAGGCAGGTTGAATTTATATTTCATGAGAATTAAAGCAGTCATGAAGCATAGCATTTTGTGGCCATCAAGACCATGAAGCAGGAGGATTTTTAGTTGGTTGAATTTGAGATTAAGGGTAGATCCCGTTATGTACAGAGTGAATACATGATGGTAGGGTGGTATGGCATAAAGGTTTAATCAATCTAAGTTTAATTTGATCACATTACTAATTAAATTACAGTCAAAGTAAATTATCCAGGTTATCTCAAATGCAGAGCTGGCACATTAGCTTTTGCATGTACTGTAAAGTGCCTGGTACATTTTTGGGTGACCTAAACTAATAATTAATGACAATAATTTTCTGTATGTCACATTTTTAACAGAAAAATTGGAGTTTTAAAAATATTAATAATATAATTACTTCCATCTCAAAATCCAGGCTCTCTCTTACAATGATTCCCACTGTACATGCCTCAAAACCTTTAAATATTACCTAAGATTGCTTTTCTAATGTTACCATTTGAATGTCTTGAGATGTTTGACCTACCAGGACAAGAACCAGAGCTTTTATCCCACAGGAAAGCTGGGAATTCTTCATTTGCAATGTCATAAAGCTCCAATTTTTGGCCTTTGATTCTGCCCCTATATGGTGTAATTGCAAGGCAGAGGTGTTGGAATTTCAGATTTAAGGAGGCAGGAGGAAACATTTGTTTGGGAAGTTAAGGATTTTTTAAAATGGCATTTGTTTGAAGCTGCTCAAGGGACTGGAATGGTAGATATAGCTAGAGATCAATGAAGTGGTTGGTTGAAGGTGCATAATAATTTAATAAATGCAGTTCATTACAAAGCTCTGCAGTTGAGCACATAGACCTTGTACAGACTAAGGCCTTGTCTACACTGCACGGCTAAATTGATGCCAGGTACACAAGTTATTTTGTAAGTAAAGTAGCAGACATTGATGTACCTTGCATCAAGTACTCATGCTGTCTTCACTATGCTATGTTGATGGGAGACATAGCTTACACTTCACAATTACAGTGATTCTTTCAAGTTCATGGAAATGAAATTTTTATCTGCTTTTAAAAATTCTAGTACAGAGGAAGACATAATAGTTATCTTTGGATAGTGCAGATAGACATCTCTGATTTGCATAAATTAAATACATCCAGGAGGTTTCAGTTCATCTCGTAAAGACTTAAATTCAGAGTTGATACACATGGATCACCATTGCTGACACTTCATCAGAAACTGGTCATTTGAAATAAGCTTGCAACTCTTTATTTCTGAGATTGGGAATCAATCTAGCTCTTCTTTTTCCTTACCAACTTTAGATTTAGGATTTGTATTTTCATAGTTTCTGAGCCAAGGATGACTTTGTGGACACTTTGACAGAGCTTTCCAGTTTTCTTTCTTTTGTCCTAATTGATCGCAGCTTCTTATGGGGCACAAAGGCAAAGTCTCATGCTATCTGTAATGTACATTTTTGGACAGTGATGATATACTAATAGGCAAGTCTCAAGCCACTCAGTATAATAAACTCCTCGTTTCATTACACAATGGCTAGAGATTGTGATTTTTTTACTCATCCTTCACCCATTACTTATGACTCTTCCAAAATAATATTATTTACAAAGGTTAGACAGTGACCTGCATACAATTATTTTAAAATGTGAGAGTTTTTTTCAGAATCTGAGAAACATTCCCATTGAAATATGTTTGTTATTATTCTGGACTGAGTTCCAGTATTTTTCTCCTTGTGAACTATCAGCAGGTTTCTTTTATTTTCCATTCAAATATTTTTCTTGTCATTGTTTTCCATAATAGAGAACTCAAATATTCTTAAAATCTCACAACAGTGTGGAGCTTTTTAACTTGCTTGTTTTTTAAACAATTAGCACAGTCCTATCCAAGAATGACAGAATCATAGAAATTAAAGTTAGAAAAGTCCTATATGGTGGTGTATCAATCCCCTGCCAGTGTAGAATTGTTCCCTGTGGTAAATTTTGTAGTGCTTTGTCCAGTCCAGTTTTAAATGTCATTGTTTAATCCCCAAATTGTCAAGAAATCCTCTTGCCATCATAAGTGCATTTGAAAATACATTCATTAATCACTGTTCTAAAAAAGTGGAGATTTTTCTAATTTTTTTTAGTGGTATTTTTAATTGCCCCTAGAACAGACAGGGTGACTTTTCATGTCTGAGCTTCAATTCTCTCACTTTTGAGGATTTCAATAACTCAGTCATGGGTTCGGGGTTGTTATAAATGTGTATGGGTAGGGTTTTGTGGCCTGCCTTGTGCGGGAGGTCAGACTAGATGATCATATTGGTCCCTTCTGACCTGTGAGTCTATGAGTCTATGAGTCTATTGCCTTGCATTTTGTAGTACATAAGAAAGAGATATGTTTCAGTTTATATCTGTAGAGTTTCCTGCTTTCTGCTTTAGTATAGGGTATTTGGATTCCTTCTGGTGACTTTTCCTTCAGAAAAGGAAAATGCTTTATCTTTGCCAGTCATCTAAATCTCTGTTACTTATTATTATCTTTTTCCTATATTCTTCCTATTTTCTCATAATGGACCAATGGATTTTCTGGATTTTTGAATGGGTTTCTTCCGGACATGTTTGTGATTCACTTTTAATAGATATTAAATGGGATAAGTGTTACATGAAATGGAAATATTTAAGACAACTTGGCAGGGTGTCCAACCTACATTTCTTCCATGTTTTCTCCTTTCATTTCTTTCTCCCTCACACAAGAGATATATATCAGAAAAGAATGGGGAAATCTTGTTAGATATGCATTCAGAGTCATAAGTCTCAGACAATAGGTCTTTTCCATACAAACCATCCAGGACTCTTGACTCCCTTCAGAGCAGTGGAACACATCTCTCGTCTCAACTATCTTTCTATATGCAGTTTACAGTTCAGCCTACCTGGCTGTTGAGAAAAATCAGAATTCATGTGAGGGGGAGGCCCAACTTGTTTTTCTTAAGGCTTCAGAAATGATATGTACTATATGTGCTCCGATCGCTTTTGTTCCTCTAGCAATTAGGTTGTTACTCGTCACAGGCATGAAGAACTTGATTGCAGATTTTCTTTCTTTCTCTATTTTTCTGGACAGGATCCTGTAGAAGTTATCTCTATCTTTCCTCAGATCTTCTAATCTCTTTAGTGGATTTGGAAATTCCCTCATCAACTTTAATCGCAGAGGTGTGTGCATTGTCTTCTGGATCCAAAAATTTGGAACAGGTTAGGGCTACATATCCAATCTCAGGATGCAGTTAAAGATATTCTGAACCAGAGATGATCAATGATTTCAGAGTTAGTGAAACAGAGAATACCAATACTGCCATCCATTTCACAGTAGCCAAAATCCAGTATTTATGCCAGATAATCACCCATTCACTTCTTTGAATGGATGAATGCTTTCAGGGTGCCAGTGAACCATTCAGGATAGAGGATATACAACATGAAATTATTTGATATGGTAACACTATCTTTTCCTTTAAATGCCATTGAGAATTGATTAATCAAACTTACTTATTTTGCCTGAATTAAGAAAATTTTGCATTCTTGTGAAGCGTATTATATAGATGTGTACTGACTGAGTTGCAATATTTAATTTATGATCCTGGGATCAATTATAAGGGCCTTACTCAGTTTTTATGTCGTCATTCTTTGACTGGATTCAATAGGAGATTTGAATTAATAAAGACTGAATAAAATCTCAGTGAGGATTTCAAGATAATTTTTCTTTATTAAATGTGTTTCTATTAGTAGAAATGTATAGTATTGCTCATATTTAAAAGTTATTGTAAAGGTATTCACATCTTTCAGAACTGTTTCAAACAGAAGTCCTATTGTAATAGTAGATCCGTGAATTTTTTCCCTCCAAAATGTTGAGTGAATACCAATATGTCAGATTACTTAACTCCTAGATCACTGTGCCAGCTTTCAAGGATAATTCTGTACATCTAAGAGTAGTTAGGCTGCATCCTTGCATGTCACATTTTGTCACAGATACAATTCTGTTGTCATCTCTGTTTTGTTTTGTTTATTTTTTATCATTGTAGATTTATGCCTACATATTTGAAAACATCAAATCAGTTCAATTAGAAGCTTTGCTTCTGTCCTTGCTAAGCATGGTGGTGCTCATTCTCGTTAAAGAACTGAATGAAAAATTTAAAAGAAAAATACAAGTAGTTCTTCCCATCGATTTAATTTTGGTAAGTAGGAAATCTAGTAACAGACTTCTTGCCTTTCAAAGCTTGCAGTTGTTTAACTAATCTGCTAAAGTTTACTATGTTGTCGATGGTTACCAACAGCCACACCTGCCACTTATTAAATGTAAAGCTAATTTGCATGGCTGTATATTAATGTATGAACAGGATACAGTTTGGATAAATAATTTAAAAAAGAAGTAACATATGTTTTCAGTTTGTAAAATTTTTTTCATATGTTTACTGTTTCTTACATAAATACAAGAACATGAGGCCTAAAATGTTAAAATATGAGCAATTTTAAGTATAAAAATGAAAAGTAATTGGTATGTTTTTGCTCTGAAGCGGTAAGAGATGAATGCTGGTTAATTGTGGTTAAACATTGTTTCTTACATCTGTTTATGACAAAAACAGTACCCAAGCTATCATTTTCTGTAACTTCCATTTTCCTTTTCATGTGGTAAAATAGAAATTAGCTACAGTGCTGTAGGTCTTCTACATTCAAACTTCAAGTGTTAATCCAGACATTTCCCTGCACCCAGAACTGAGGGTCTGTTTTCTCCAGAACCTCTTACAGAAAGCAAATAAATTTTGAGAAGAGAACTCTGAAGTGCATGCGCTCTTCACAGTGTACCAACCTTTTATTTCTGCTTTCTTTGCACTCTCTTATACAAAAGGAGACATTTTCTAAGGAAGGCAAAATGCTGATGGGCAATCAACAGATGTTGCACAGGTTGTTATAACAAACTACTTTGGGCACTTTTTCATAAAGACTAGAGCCAATTTGGAATCACATTGAATTAATTACTAACTATTCTGTATGCTGCTAAATTGATTGATTTTTGCAGGCTATCTCTGGTAAGACATGGCATATAGAAGCCTCTAGGTTAATTGTACTCATTCGTATGTACAAAACTGTCTAATTTAAACTGTGCCAGCCAGGTGACCTGTTTTATTTACTGTTTGTTTCCAGTTACTTGGTGGTACATACCTCTCCCTATGTCTGATGAGTATGAGAGCGCCCAATTTAATTTGCTTAGCCTCAAAAATACAAAGGATATAGAATCATAGAAATGTAGGGCTGGGAAAGGACCTTGAGGGGTCATCCATTCCCCTCACTGAGGCAGGACCATGTATATCTAGAACAAGTGTGGAAGATGTTTGTCTAACCAGTTCTTAAAAACCTCCAATAATGGGGGTTCCTCATTTAGTAACCTATTCCGGTACTTAACTAGTTATTTTAGAAAGCTTTTCCTACTAACTAATCTAAATCTCTGTTGCTGCAGATTAAGCCAATTAATTCTTGTCCTGCCTTCTGTGGACATGAAGAACCATTGATCACCATCCTGTTTATAACAGCCCTTAATATATTTGAAGCTTTTACCAGGTGCCCCCACAGTCTTCTTTCCTCAAGGCTAAACATGCCCAATTTCTTTAACCTTTCCTCATAGGTAAGGTTTACTAATTATTCTTTGTTGCTTTTTTCTGGACTCATTCCAATGTGTTTCCATCTCTCCTAAAACTGGACACAGAACTCCAGCTGAGTCCTCACCAGTTCTGAGTAGATCAGGACAATTACTTCCTGTTAATACACCCCAGAATGAATGCAATCCTTCCCCAAACCTATAGGTGCCCAATATGTTCTACACAGTGTCTCTCCTGTGTCCCCCTGGGTTGCCTAGCAGATGGAGTCTGCCCTGGGCTCCCCCTTCTTATCAGGGACAGTGTGCCTCTCCCTGAACTACCAGCACACAGAGCCCCAGGAACCTAGGCAAGCTCCTTGTGGGTTTACAGATAGATAAGGTAAAAAGATAAAGATGGAGGCAAAGACAAAATCTATGCCTGACTACCAGAAATACAAGAAATACAATACAAGAAAATCAGTGCTTAGAAATGTTTAAGAAAAGACAAGACAGGAGTGAAGAAGATGCATTGCGCTGCAAATACTGCAGCATTGAGGTCAGTGCTTGTGCTGACAGAATAAAGGAGCATGTTGAAAGCAAGTGACACAAGAAACTTAAAGAAAAAAGTGAGCTTTGGGATAAACAGTCAATATCAGGAGCTTTCACCAAGGCTTTAATGAAAGAGAGGACACAGCATGACTGTCATTAAATTTGTGTGTGCTCTTCGTTTCACCGGACAAATGCCGTTAATAGCAGAGGGGCCAGTTGGTAACTTTTTGCGACAATGCTGTCCCGCAGCAAAAGCACAACACAGTTTCTGCTTCCTTGATGGCTAAATTTGCACAGGAGATTAAAATCAATCAGCAACAGGAGCTGCTACTTATTACCTGTCCTGCTCATCTGATTAACACTGAACTGTCAGCAACTACTGCTACAGAAGAAATGAAAGATGTGAAATCTTGCATCACTGGATTCAGAGTTGTTTTCAAGCATGTGAACAAGTTGAAAGCTTTTTTTAAATACAGTGTGAGATGAGTGCAGAGCCAATTGCCAATTACCTACCCCTGTTGTGCCATATCAGTGGATGAGCTTGTATTTCTCGGCCTGCCATGTAAATAATGCATGGACTGTGCTAATGCATCTCCTAGATCATCTTCAGATTGTTGGTTCTAAAGCAGAAACTCTGAAGAGAAATAATAACCAAACTGGCAAATAACCAAAATGACCAACAGATTCTGAGCATAAGGTAATTTTCATTGATGAAATCTTGGAATCACTGTGACTACTGTCAATGCATTTGCCAATACACACATTTACCAGTTCCTGACAACCAAAATCTTATCTGAACTGAGCACAAAGGCTGCAAGAGAAACATGTGGCGAAAAAACCCAGATGTTTCTGGAAATCCTTCCCATCCCTTAACATGAGAGAACCAAAAAAGCATTCAAAACCTTAAACACAACACTCAGTGAGAAAAGACAGACAACCAGGGCCCATAATCTGAGCACCAAAGTGTTTAGTGTAAAGATTCTTTTTGGAATGTCATCCAGGTGTGGCACCCTTTCTCAAGGCGAATTTTGCAGCAGACTATGACCATTATACCAGAGTGTTTCAACTATTTTTCACTAAAGATTAAATTTCACATCTGAAAAGGGAATTTGCTACTTACATGAACTTGTCTAATCCTGACAATACGAAACTGGATGTGCTGGCTTTTTGGAACAATCATCAAGACACACTTACCAACTTCACCAAAGTGGCTCAGTGAGCTTGAGTGTATACCTGGATATATTGATGCAGAGTGTGTATTTTAAAAGTTGGACCTCCTCCAAGACAGCAAGAGGCTCAGCATGAGTGAGGATACTTTGAAGAAAATCACAGAAACCAGGATTTCTGGAAAAACTACTAGCTCTGAGAGAGACAAAATATATGTTTGTATATTAAAAAAAAGTTTCAATTATACTGTGGTAAAATGTGCATATGAAAAAAGTGTTTTTGTTTTTGTTTCCCCTCCCCCCAATTTTTCCAGATTTTTAACATTTTTTTTTAAATTTTAACCTGATTTCATCCCAGTTTTAATGTTTGAAGAATAAACACTGAAAAATTCCCAGATTTTTTTTTTACAAATAAAAACTGAAAACACAGAACACTAGAAATATTGTTACCACACCGTTTGGCTCCATGTGCACTGCAAGACCTAACTATTTGTTGAGGGCCTACTACGTATGCCACTCAAATGGTAGGAAGTACAGAAGAGACAGGGCCTAAACTGGAAGCAATTTCATGGCTGAGCAGGAAAGGATGAGCTTTTATCACATCAGAAAAGTGTTTGTATAGCAAGTCCCAGGAACCATGAGAGACCTAGTTAAATACCTATGAAAATACTATAGGAAGTAAGTCAGACAGAAGGGAAGCCAGAGGAAAGTTGTGGGAATGCACAGGCACTAAATGAGTAGACCCAATCCACCACAGCGTAATGGAGATGCTATTGTCCTAGCTGAGATACACAGCAACATGTCAGGTTACATTGGAATTCTTCAGCTGCTTTGCAACTGAGGAAAAAAACCCTAAAAGGACATGAATGAGCTGAAAAACCAACAGAAAAATGTATGCCGGGGAGTGAAAACTCTGTGAAGATCCTCTTGTTGAGTCTCTCCTAGCATTAATGTGCCTCTGACCCACCAAATCCTCATGTATAGATCGCATTCCCACAGAACACTGGGTGCTGGTTCTGAGAGGGTAGGAATTATGGTGCTGCTCCCCTATTCGTAGCCACAAATAGATTAAGGCATGGACTGTGCCCTCTGTGGGCAGACTTGAAGGGGGACAATCACATTTGTATAAGAAAACTTATGGCACATAGGGTATACTTAATACAAATGCAAGTTTGTAAAACGTGAGGTGGAGAAAAGAGGAGAGCAAACTAACCAGCATGCTTCTACTTCAAAACACTAGAATTTATTGTTAAGAACAGACTTCAGCATTGAAAGGCTGCACAATAACATGCACTTGGAAGAATAAACAATTTTGTGCTGCATTTTGTTAGTAGATCAGTGGACACAAGTTGAACATCTATAACTGGTGTGGGTGTGGGGATGGCAATTCATGTTTGGCAGATGTGAGTTTACATAGGCACCATGTCATTTAATCTCTAATACCAAAAATACTGTAATATTCTACTGCAATTGCCCATCGATATTACTTTTTAATGTATGTTAGATTTTAGTGAAATATAAAATTTCTTCAAAATAATCCCTACAGATTCTGGTTCTATACATTGATTTTCTTAGCCATGCCCTTAGTGGGTTGCAGCAACATGTTTCGGCTCTATATGCTGTGACATCTTGTAGTAAAACTTACAAGATCTATTGTTTATGCATTGTTTGCTATAAATATGGTCTTCATCCTTTCTAAAGAGAATATTGCTCTTAATGCTTAAATAAAGATACTTTTATTAACTAGTATGGATATTTCAAGACTTTAGGGAGACATCTGTAGGAAGGAATATTTAGAGAGGCATCTTTCAGGACTTTAGTAGGCATTTTTATGAAGGAAGAGTGGTCCAATGGCTGAGCATTAGCCTGGGACTTCAGAGATCTGGTTTCAGTTGTCTGCCATGCTACAGACTTCCTGTGTGATCTTGGGGAAGTCACTTAGCCTCTCAGTGCCTCAGTTCATTGTAAAATGTGGATAATAGCATGTCCCTGTCTCACAGGGATGTCGTGAAGATAAATATATTAAAGATTGTGAAGCTCTCAAATATTGCAGCAATTCGTGTACCTAAGGGAGATAGAACATTAACATAATTTCTTGTACTGAATTAAATAGATAATTGCTACATCCATTGCCTGCTACTGCGCTGATATGGAGTACACCTATGGCTTAGAAGTTGTGGGACATATTCCAGAAGGGTAATGTGTTCTTTATTTGCTCATGGTTTTTACATTTATTTATGTTTAGAGAACAACTCATGAAAAAGATCAAAGTAGTTATAAAATCAAATGAAAAGGAAGAGTACCTGCAATGCTCATTTCAGCCCCCAAATATAGCCCCACACAAGAGAAGTTTGTAGGTATCATCCTGAGCAATTCAGACATTCAGGTATCTATGAGAACTGTTTTATAGGACAAGAACTGTGAGCCAAATGATGCCCTAAGATGGCCAGTGGATATAAGAAAGATTGAGTGGTAAAACACACTTCCTTACAATACACACTGCCAGATCTCCTTCTCCAGCTCATCTACCAAAATAGTTTTCTCTGTGCTACCACAGGCAAGGTGTTACGGAGGAGCTTGGCATGGGGCAGAGGGTGGGTTGATAGCACCCTTCTTCTGCAGCAGTCTTTCTAGACCTTTTCAGTTTATTTGTTTTTTTATTCTAAACTAGAACATTGAGTCATTCTCCTCCCACTTTCCCCAGTAATCAATTGGTATCGAATAGGGGTATTCTTAAGAAATAATTTTTTGGGAGGAAAATGTTACCGAATGATGTATTTTTGAATATTATTTGAATACCTGTAGAAGCAGCAGGCATCTGATCCAAAGCCCAGTTAAGTCAATAGAAAGACTCCTACTGAGTTTGATGGGCTCTGGATCAGTCCCCAAGAGAGAAAACAAACAGTTGGGAGACCACCACCACTTGATATTAAGGCTGTACACAGGGGTTGGTTCAATTCCCTGCTGACAACCTTGATACAAGGCACCAGGGCTGTAGGCTTCTAAGTCAGTTAGGTGTTGCAAGTCCGAGCAGAACAAAGCCTAAATACCTTTAAAATGTGGGTTTTAGTTAATGAGGTGATGAGCACATTACAGATAGAGAGAACCTACTTCATTGGCGTCCATGATCCCAGAATACTGCCTGCTTCTCATGATCATTATCGGTTTATAAGGTTTAAAATTGAAGCTCGGAAAGTTGACGTGTTACATTTTTAACCACTTCTCGGGTTTCCCCTTCTGACATAGGTCCAGGGCATTCTGGGAAGACCATGAGACAGTGTGTGTACTGAGGACTTGCAGCAATAAGAGGAAAATACTGGGATCAGTTTAGAGATCCAGTTATATAAGCTGTTTGGGGGCAAATAGGCATCATCTGTCTCAACTCAGAATTAGTACAAGGCTATATGGACCTCTTTAATATGAAGAGTTAAGATTTATTTGTGCAACTTTAATTTAAATAAGTGTATTATGTGCTACATAACACATCAAGAATTCCTGCAGATGCAGTAGTGTTGAAGAATGCAAATGCAGTCCATAACCTCCCAAAACCAGTAAATGCTTTGACAGGAGTAATTTAAATTGTTTTATGTAACAAAATCAGGAAATGAGATTTCAGTGGTTGAGCTGATTTATGTGGACCCATTAACAGTTTACCAGTTCATTGTTTTACATATAGCACATTCCATCTGAGATAGTTCTTCTTTGAGTGCTTGATCATATCCATTCCATGTCAGGTGTGTGTGCCACATGTGTCAGTGTCAGAGATTTTCCCCTCTGTGGTATCACGTAGGACTGGCTGTGGTACCCTGTGGGGTCGTGCGTATATGCACCAATATAAGAGGTACTGCGGCTCCCCCAGTTCTTTTTTATCACCCACGACATGCTGGAATGTCCTCTTACTTCAGCAAGTTCTTCTAACCCAGTGTGTTTTTCTTGTAGCAATAGTGTACATAATTAAAAGTTAGTTTGTTAGTTTACCTGTTATATTGCAGATACAATCCCACAGGGGACATAGCCCCAGGAAAACCTTTTGCATCGTGCAAGAAGCCTATGCCAATGAATGACCCTCATTAGAGCTGCCTGAAGTGTCTGGGAGAGTCACATGGAAGATAAGTGCAGGATCTGTAAAGGGTTCAGACCTTGCACTAAAATAGAACAGCACATTAGACTGAGAGTACTTCTAATGGAGCCGGCTCTTAGACGACCCTCTGAGCCAGACCGTTCATACTCGGTGCCGAGTACATGGGCATCGGTGTGGAGCGCCTCTCCAGCACCGAGTTCCTCCTGGCACCAATCGCCATCCCTGGCCAAAGAAGCAGCATAAGAATACACATACCAGGAGAGGGTGCTCACCGACACCAGTGAGGGACAAAAAGGGCACAGGAGACGAAGCGAGACCCATGCTGGGCCGTTCATCTTCACTGGAACTTGGGTCAGCAGCAGTCTCACCCTTTGTAGTTCCCAGCCCAATCCGGGACATGCTGCTGTCTCTTGAGAGTAGTAGGAGCACCTGGCACCATCCACACCCAAAATATTCCAAGTGGCCAAGGACCTCCTCTCGATTCCTGTGCCGCTGATGCCTCAGGAAGGGAGAACCCCATACTGGGACTCTTGCCAGTACCATCAACTGCAGGGCCATCCAGAAGCAAGCCTGCGATGGGGCCTCCACAGCAATCTCCAAAACCTAGATGTTGCTCCCTGACCCTGAGCTAGAACATCTAGGACAATGTTGTCAGCTGTCTCGATGAGAAGAGCCTCATGGCTTCAGTCATCCAGCCTAGCCTCGGAAGTCCAACAATCCATTCAGGACCTCCCATTCAATAGTGTAGCCCTGTTCACAAAACAAACAGACACAAGGTTGCATGGTTTAAGGGACTCTAGACCCACAATCTGCTCTTTGGATCTCTACACCTCATTCACCTCTAGGAGACACTTTAGGCCGCAAGATCCTCAGAGATTTGGGGACCAGTCCAGGAGTGAACCCTACAGAAAGAAAAATATGGGTTATAAGAGATGCCAGGGTAAGCTTCTGCTGCTGCCTCTCATTCAGGCTTAAGCCTCTACCTCTCTGGGGGTAGGCAGGCCTTTTGAAGGTGTGCCAGGGGCGACATACCAGTCTTTACCAAGGATACAGCCTCTCCTTTATTTTCAGACCACCTTGCACCCTTCTTCCTGATCTGGACTATTATAAAATAGAACCAATGGGTGTTAAGTACCGTAGCAGTCGGGGACACTCTCCAGTTTGTTTCACTGTCACCTTCCCACCCCTTATCCCTGTCCCTCTTCAGGGACCCTTCTCATGAACAACTAATCACCCAGGAGGAGCAAGCCCTCCTACTGGTGGGCACTGTAAAGAAAGTTCCCTGAGAACAGAGAGGGATAGGGTTTTACTCCCGCTACTTTCTGATCTCAAAGGCCAAAAGGAGCTTGCGGCTCATTCTGGACCTGCATGGCCTCCTCAAGTATCTCAAGCAGTTTGAAGTTTTGCATGGTCTCTCTGGCCTCCATCATCCCCTCCCTGGATCCTAGTGACTGGTACACTGCCCTCAACTTAAAGGATGCGTACTTCCATATTTCTGTCTTTTGTGGCCCCAGAAGATTCCTATGATTCATAGTTGTGAAGAAGCACTGCCAGTTCACAGGACTTCCCTTTGGCCTATCCAAGGTTGTTCACAAAATGCATGGCAGTGGTCACAGCCTACCTCAGACAATTGGGCATACATGTCTTCCCTTACCTCGACGACTGGCTCATCAAGGGTCACTCGAAAACTCATGTCCAACACAGCATCATTGTTGTATGGTCTACCTGTCAAGTGCTGGGCCAGTTGGTAAATGAACAAAAATCAACATCGGTACCAGTGCAGAGGATAGAGGTCATCAGGGCAGTTCTCGACTCTACCCAAGCCAGAGTGTTCCTACTTGAGGCCAGATTCTTGGCCATATCAGAACTTATAGCCCGTGTCACAGCTCAACACCTTACCATGGCATGAGTATGCCTCAGGCTGTTAGGGCACATAGTAGTATGTACCTGTGTGGTTCAGCATGTGAGGTTGTACCTCAGACCTCTACAGATATGGCTGGCATTGGTTTACTCCCCAGTCAGGCACCATTTGGACATGGTCCTCAGGATCCCTTCACACATACCTCCCTAGGATGGTGGTCAAACCCTCATCATGTGTCAAAGGGGGGTCCCCTTTGCGGCTCCATGGCCAGTGCTGTCTCTGGTATTGGATGCTTTGGATTTTGGGGGGGTGGGAGGCACATCGGCACCCTCAGGACTCAAGGCCTCTGCTCCAAGGAGGAGCTGGCATTACATTTAAATGTCAGGGAGTTCAGAGCAATCTGACTGGCTTGCGAGCTGTTCCTTCCCCAACTGTCCGGCAAGGTAGTGCAAGTGATAACAGACAACACGGCTTCAAAGTATTACGTCAGCAAGCCAGGGGAAGTGCAGTCCTCATCCTATGAGACAAAGGATTGCTTCCCAATACCTTTCGCCTACCATGATCAGGGATTTGATGTATGCCTATCCACCAGTTCCCCTCATTCGCAAGGTCCTCATAAAGATCAAGAGGGACAGAGCATGCATTATCTTGATAGCTCCGGGATGGCCTCACCCGCACTGGTTCAGCAGGTTGCTACATTTATTGGTGAGCCACCCCTTGAGCCCTCCCAAACTGACTGGATCTGATCTCACAAGACCACAGTTGACTGCTACATCCAAACCTAGCCTCCCTGCACCTGATGTCATGGATGCTTCATGGCTAAGCCTTGAGGAATGGGCCTACTCCACCAAACAAGCCCTGCTAGGAAGCAGAAAACTCTCCATCAGAGCCTCATATCTGGCCAAGTGGAAGCATTTAATCTGCTGGGTGTCTGAACAGGATCTTTCCTCAGCTAAGTCATCTGTTCAATCCATTTTAGAATACCTGCTCCACTTAAAACAACAAGGGCTGGTGTTATCATCAATTAAAGTACACCTGCTATATCGGCCTTTCAGGACAGATCAGTCTTCTCACATGAGACAACAGCCAGATTCCTCAAGGGCCTGAAGAGGCTCTTCCTGCTGATACGAGACCCGATTCCTCTGTGGGATCTCAACCTGGTGCTATCAAGGCTAACTGGGCCCCCTTTGAGCCCTAGGCATCTTGCTGTCTTCTACACCTAACATGGAAAGTCACCTTCTTGGTGGTGATTACTTCACCAAGGTGAGTCTCAGAGATTAAGGTCCTGACTTCTGAACCCTCTTATACAGTGTTCTTCAAGGATAAGGTCCAGCTGCACCCTCACCCAACCTTCCTGCCAAAGGTGATATCACAGTTTCATGTCAACCCAGCTATTTTCTTGCCAGTCTTCTTACCGAAGCCCCACAACTCTAGTGAGGAAAGATATCTTTATACGCCAGATGTTAGACGAGCGCTCGCTTTCTACATTGACAGGACTAAGCCTTTCCGCAGATTCATGCAGCTGTTCATTGTGATTGCTGAATGGATGACAGCACTGCTGATACCCTTCCCAAAGGTTTAATCCTGCATCACTGCCTGCATCCGAGTCTGCTACAAGCAGGCGAAGGTCACGTCTCCAGCTTTACTGACAGCTCATTCCACAGGACCTCAAATGTCAGCGGTAGCTTTCCTAGCTTAGGTCCTAATACAGGACATCTGCAGAGCCGCAACATGGTTGTCTGTCCATACCTTTGCATCCCACTATGCCATTACTCAAGAAGCCCGGGACAATGTGGGCTTTGGCAGAGAGGTATTGCAATCGGCACATCCATGAATTCCTGACCCACCTCCAGAAGCACTGCTTGTGAGTCATCTGACATGGAATGGACATGAGCAAGCGCTCGAAGAAGAAAAAACTATTACTGACCTGTCATAACTGTTGTACTTCGAGAGGTGGTGCTTATGTCCATTCCATGACCCACCCTCCTTCCCCTCTGTCAGAGTTGCAGCAAGAAGGAGCTGAGCAGGAGAGGGGTTGGTGGCACCACTCATGCCAGCACATATACACATGACCCCATAGGTTGCTAGAGCCAGCCCTTCGGATACCACTGAGGGAAAAATCTCCAGCACTGGTGCACGAAGTGCACACACATCTGCCATGGAATGGACATGAGCAACACACCTCGAAGAACAACAGTTAACGAAAGGTCAGTAACCACTTTTTTCATTCAGACTGTCAAAATTTACCCCTGCAGTTTCAAATGGATTTGGTAGTCTTCCTCTCCTAAATCATTGTGAAGTGTTACTTTATTATTATTAGTCCTTCCATTCCCTACACCCTTTATAGTAAGCAGGCAAAATACATATTTGGGGGCATAAATTTCTGATTTAACACTGATATATCTTTCAGTTGGGGGCTTCTACACTAGTAGGTTGATATGTTCCAAATGCCTCACTGTGGCTAGCACCAGTTCTGCCCACTGACAACAGCAAGAGCACTAACGTTATCAGGACTACAGGCTGCCATTGTCATTTTAAACACTGTGTGCTTTAAAGGAGGTCTACCCAATGTGGTTCTCAAAATGCTGGTGGCTGCCAGTTCTATTTTTACACTAGAGTTCCTGCTGCTGTTTCCACTGGGTGCAACTGAAACAGTGGTAGCAATGATGGGACCTTTAGGGCAAAAAAAGCCGGTATATACAAGGCCTGTGTCCCTGTGATCTTTTATGCATCACAATTCTACATAGCTTTAGTACAGGATTTATCGCACTTGTATCAGGTCCAGTAAAAAGGATCGTCTTTGCCTTTACAGGATACCAGCGCCGAAAGCACCACCCATGAACATCCTCTCCGAAGTAGTTACTGAAGCTTTTGGAGTAGCGTTAGTTGGTTATGTAGCATCACTAGCCCTGGCTCAAGGCTCTGCTAAAAAGTTCAGATACTCTGTGGATGATAACCAGGTAAAGCACTTTCTCCTCAGTGACGGCAGATCCTAAAATGACGGTGATGTTTTGGAAACATACAGTAGCCAGGAGCCCAGCAGATGACTGAGGGGTTTCATATGTAATCATGAAGACTTCGGATGATAATAGTAAACATGCAGTGCAGTCCAAAGGAGCTCTGCAAAGCTTCCTAGTCTATGGAGGCTGCTGCTGATTTTAAGGGAACACAAGCCTCAGTAGCAGCCAGAGAATGCTGCATAGGCACCAGCAGTGGCCAGCTTGGGTTTCAATGTGTTCTTCCAGTGTCCTAATATGAGGCAGTTTCTCACAAGGCAAATCCGTTCAAGAAGAATTTTAAATGGGCCTCAGACAGAAGAAACAGAGCAATTACTGGACTGAACTAGGAACCCAAAGACTCACCTGATTTGCTTACAAAATGGGGCTTGTGCAAAGCATGAGTTTCATTTCAAGGAAGGATTATTCTTTATAAGAAGTAAGAGCAGTGCTGATTCAGACAATGCTGCCTATCCTCAGCTGCAGAAGCTGCTAGTCCTGAGGGTCCCACTACACAATGGACAGGCTGAAGTGTCAGTGGAATGTTTCCTGCTTATGTTACTTTACCGCTGGATGTGGCATACGAGCTACTTCTGGTTGACCGAGTGATCTGTGAAGATAATAACTTAAGCAGTTGGTGGGAAATACATGTACTTAGGGACAAGTTGGATATGGTTCTGTCAGTAGAGCTGGTTGGGAATTTTTCAGCTAATCATATTTCATCAAAAAAGTCCATTAATCTATACCAAAATTGTTCACAAAACAAGATCAGTTTAGATGACTCTCCCAACGCCAAAAAATGTCGGGGAAAAAAGTTTCAAAATTGTCTAAATATTCAAAACAAAAAACGTCAGTTTTCCAGTTCAGAATGACTTTTTGTTTTGAAATGTAAGCTAATTAGACTGAATAAAGGTTAAGCAAAAGAAAAAAAGGTCAAAATCAAAACAAAACATTCTGAACTTACCAAAAGAAAAATGTTTTGATTGACCTAATGTGGAAAAAGTTGTTTGTTCAGTTTGCGAATATTTTTGAGATTTTGATTTTCATTCTCTCAGGACAGTAAAAATGTTTGAACTCTCTCAAATATTGACTGGATGGGAAAACTGTTTCCCTTATAGTTCTGCCTGCCTGTGGGATTGAAATGCCACCCGTCTTCCCATCCCACTGCGGAGCAGTTTGAGGGGGATGACCCATGGCTGAAAAGTGAACAATTGGCCTTGTAGCTGGAGGCTTATTTGAATGTCTTTGTAGAACAGCCCAGTTTTGCTTGAACCAGCCCATGTCTTTTGCAAACTCCGATATCTACATCGTTGAGACATGGATATGTGAATGTTCTGTCTGCTCATGTTTTAAAAAGTATTTCTGCACATAAACTTCTATTCGTTTCTGCTTATGTCTCAAAGCCATGTTTTGAGGGGAAGTGGGAAAGGAGGTGGATGGCCTGAGTGGTGGTAGTTATTATAGCTGCAAATGGCAGGAATAAGATAATGCCTTCAGGGGCACTTAGGGGAACACATTAATCTGTAGCTCTTGCTGTGCCTTTAGTAAATGTGGAGCATGTATATGCATGGCTGGGCCCTCCAGCAGCTTGCTGGTGTGCAGGTGGCAGGAGACATGGTCAGGCATCTACACTGGCTGGATATGCAATGTGTGTGGGCAGTGAGTCTTGCCAGCCTCAGTGTGTTAGGAGGAGGCCATTGGTTCTCATACTGGGGGTCTGTGCAGTGCTGTGAGTCAAGCATCAAGAGCTGCTCTCCACCTTCCCCCTTACGCAGCAAAAGTGGGAAAAGTGACCTGGATGCAGGGAGCTCTGATGCTGCTCCTTACTCCGCCCCACCTCCTTTCCCCCCACACAGCCCCTAGTGGTGCATGGAGGAGCAACATTCGAGGGGGAGCAAGCAGCAATACCAGCCATTCCATGCATGCACGTCTGTTTCCGTAGGTGGGCACAGGAGGGGCTTGCAGGGGTTGGAGTGAACCAGGGGCACGTCCAGGCATTAGGGTGAAGCAGAAGTGGGGAGCCTGCAGGGGTTAGGGGCAAAGGGAGAGTGGAGATCCCACAGAGGCCAGGGGTGAAGTGGGAGTGGGGAGCCCATAGGGACCAGGGGCAGGCATGAATGGGCCGAGGGGGTTGCACTCAGAAGCTTCCTATTTGAAAGGGGTCACCAATACAAAGAGTTTGAGAACCACTGCCCTAGGCTCTCTCCCTGATTCAGTGCACTGATGCTGGAGAACCATAATCAGACATTGTATTAGTACGCACTATTCACTTCAGTATGCAGCTGCAAGATCTTGGATGGCTTCCCACCCCTACCAGGCTTTTCATTTCTAATCCTTTGCTCAAAGGTAGCTGCATTTCAGTCATGGGTGAGGTATAAAGCGCATTAGTAATGAAAGATACCATATAAATGCAAGTGACCATTTCTAACACTCCATTAAAACTTGCTCTCAAGGAAGATACGGAGCCATTCTTTTTCAATATTTCTTATTGAAATTAGAGAGAAATGAGAGCTGGAGATGAGCCTGAAAATACTTCAGCTCTAAACACCTCCAAACTTTGGCCTGTTCAAAATGCAGATGTGAATCTGGATGTAAATGTTGTGGCTGGAGCCTCTCTCTAATAACTAGGAATGCTATTTATTCTGCAAACAAAAAATGTCTCCCTGTTCTACCTTTGAATCTCTCTCAACATGTGGCTCATTCAGGTTAGTACTGAGTCAGGAGAGAGCATATTGTGCTGGAAGATCTTTTACACTGTATGTAACCGTTTTTCCCTAAAAGGCCGTTCTTTATAATTGCTAATGTTTACATAGGGAACTCCCATGTTGGCACGAAGCGTTGAAATGACAGAACAATAGAATAAAACAATGTATTCTTTTTGAAAACTTTGCAGGAGTTTTTGGCTCATGGCCTCAGCAATGTGATTCCTTCATTTTTCTTTTGCATACCAAGTGCTGCAGCGATGGGACGTACTGCGCTTTTATATAGCACTGGAGCAAAAACACAGGTAATGCATTAGACTTACATTGGTAAGAAAGTTGAGAATATTGTGCTGTTGATCATGTATTGTGCTGATTGTATCCATTATATTTTCTTGTTCTCCATTTACCTATAAAATGGAGGTCTCAGGAACGAACTTCGTCTGAAACCATTATCAATACCATTTCTTCAACCTTCATATACGTCAGTCGGGGGGGATGGGGGGAACGGGAGGGGAGGGGATGCCCCTAATTCCTCCCAGCAACCAAACATGTCTCCTCAACACCCAATCTTAGTTTTATAACTCAGGTAAGGAGAGGCATGAATCTGTTCTTCAGCTTTAATAATCTGCATGGCAACACAATTATGTGCTGCAGCCATGCTGAAAACAAGCAAATGGATTAATTAATATACTTTAAATTTAGTTCATTATTAGCTTTCAAGGCCTCTTGTTTCTCCCCTGGGCAGATACACTTACATTCAAGCCTCTTGCATTTTTATTTGCAAGTATCACCATCATGACTAACGGGCCCTCTAGTGGCTGGTTACATATTGAGCTGGTTTTTAGCTTGTTTGATTGGATTTAAATAAATAAATCAGATTGTGACTAAAATGAATTAAATCCAACTTTTCCAGTTGGTTGATTTTCAAGATAAAGTGAAAATAAGCCTTGAAAGCCACTCCTAAAAGTCAGTTAATCTGCCCACTGAAGGTCTGTGCCATTGTGTGCTCGTACTGTGTCACAATATGCTTATATTGTACAGTACATATCAAACCCATGGAGATGACATGTTCAGCTTCTCCAGGGCAGATATTAGCTGTTTGTTGTTGCAAAACAAGAGTTTTGATGTAGTAATTCAGACGATAGAAACTAAATCTGAGATTGATCAGAACTACAGTTCTAGTCCCATAAGCTTGATTCTCAATCCTAGTTATAACTCCTTTGTGCTTGTGGCATAATGATTCCAAAATCCATCTGTAAATCACTGGCACACAGTTCCTTGACACAGAGGAACCGCCTGCTGGCACATCTCAGCCCCTGGCAAGCCCTGTTGCTCTTTCTCCCCTACCGGGTAGGAATAGTGAACTGGAGCTTTGCTTCACTCTGCCAGTGGCATAAGTTAAAACAACCGAGGAGCAGCTCTAACTTGCATGTGGACCAGGGTTGCCCTCAGAATTAGGCAGCTGGACCTGGCTCCCTGATACCTCCCCGCTCCTGTGCCAATCAGAACTCTAGCATAGGAGAGAATCTGTCCCTCGATGCCTGTGATTTAGTTCTGGATCACATGTGAAGGCATATGGCCAGCACTCAGGGTCACTCAGGCTAGACAATGTAAACAGAAAAAGAAAACTATTGTGGTGTGATGTCAGGGGCTAGACACACACACACACATCTCCCCCCCGCCATGTATCTAGAAAACCAGAGAGTCCTCAGACAGAATCCAAAGCTGATCACAACATACAAAGTATCTAGAGCAGTCCTTAGTTCACTGCAAACTATGCTGAGAAAAGCTGGCTAGAGATGAGGGGGAATAAGTTAAATATACCCTAGCAAGTATTTATTCGGTTCTATACTAAACAGTTTAATTGTATAATAGTCTTCCCAACCCTGAAATTAGAAGAACATGTACATATATTAACACTGTCATGTTCACTAAACCGTTGAAATCAGAACATTTCAGTGTTAACCAAAATAGGGAGTGGAAAGGAACCAGCCATCAGTGTCCTCCTCAGAGCCCATACCCTAATCACCCTTTATTGCACTGCCAGTTGTGCACCGTGTGGCTATGCAGGCTCTGCTCTTACATGGACCTTAGGCTACATGCACCCATCTCTTGTATTCTGTTGATTCAGGGTCTTAAACCATCCTCATCTCTGTAGTACCCGACCTGCCAGTCTGTTTCCTGTATGTGGCCTTCTCTAACTCCAGTGCCAGTAGGCCATGACAGACTAAATTCCTTTACCTCTTTTCTTCTGTTGCCTCTTGGAAAGGTGCACTTCAGCTTGACCTCCCAGTTTCTTGGTCTATGTAGGTGGGGTGGCAAGCAGAGGCTGAAGAATGTCACAAGTGTTGAGAGGGTCATGGACAAGCAGAGACAGCGGGTATTATGAGTGCATAGAAGTCAGTGGACTTTGTCATATGTCATGAGGGAGACATAAGGAGCCCATTAAAGACAAGGTTAGCCCTATTTGAATCTGTAGTGGACTTCATAGTTTCCAAGAGCCTCTCCTTGGACTTAGTAATATGCTGAGCATTTCCCTCTTTGTGATACCTTAGTCTAGGAGCTGTGGAAAGTGAGACTTGGATCTCAGGCTTGATAAAGATTCGCTCAAATAGTATCAGCATTTGTCTTTTACCTCTCTTTTTCCTGACATTTTCTTTTTGGTTTAATCATCTCTTAAAGTGCCCCCTGATAATTTTATTAAAGACACATTTTATTGATCTCAAAATAAAGCAAGCAGGCATGTTTATCACTAGAACCCTTCCGTAAACCTGGAGAGGATTTGATTCAGACCTCGAGTACATTGTGAGGTTTTATTCCTAATGTTAAACAAGATTATTTTGTTTTGTAATTTTTCACAATTCTATGTAATAATTCATAGTATCATAGGACTGGAAGGGATCTCAATGGGTCATCTAGTCCAGTCCCCTGCACTCATTACAGGACTAAGTAATATCTAAGCCATCCCTGACAGGTGTTTAGCTAACCTGCTTTTAAAAATCTCCAATGATGGAGATTCCACAGCCTTCTTAGGCAATTTATTCCAGTGATTAACCACCTGACAGTTAGGAAGTTTTTCCTAATGTCCAACCTAAACCTCCCTTGCTGCAGGTTAAGCCCATTGCTTCTTGTCCTGTCCTCAGAGGTTAAAAAGAACAATTTTTCTCTCTCCTCCTTGTAACAACCTTTTATGTACTCGAAAGCTGTTATCATGTCCCCTCTCAGTCTTCTCTTCTCTAGGCTAAACAAACCAGTTCTTTCAGTCTTGCCCCATAGGTCATGTTTTCTAGACCTTTAATCATTTTTGTTGCTCTTCTCTGGACTTTCTTTGATTTGTCCACATCTTTCCTGAAATGTGGCACCCAGAACTGGACACAATACTCCCGTTGAGGCCTAATCAGCGTGGAGTAAAGCGGAAGAATTACTATTTGTGTCTTACTTAGAACGCTCCTGCTAATACATACCAGAATCATGTTTGCTTTTTTTGCAACAGCATTACACTGTTGACTCATAGTTAGCTTGTGGTCCACTATGACCCCCAGATCCGTTTCCATAGTACTCCTTCCTAGGCAATAATTTCCCATTTTGTACGTGTGCAACTGATTGTTCCTTCCTAAGTGGAGTACTTTGCATTTGTCCTTATTGAATTTCATTCTGTTTACCACATACCAAATCTCCAGTTTGTCCAGATCATTCTGAATTATAATCCTATCCTCCAAAGCACTTGCAACCCCTCCCATCTTGGTATCATCCACAAACTTTATAAGTGTACTCTCTATGCCATTATCTAAATCATTGATGAAAATATTGAACTGGACCCAGAACTGATCCTTGCAGAACCCCACTCGTTATGCCCTTCCAGCATGACTGTGAACCATTGATAACTACTCTCTGGGAATGATTTTCCGACCAGTTTTGCACCCACCTTATAGTAGCTCCATCTAGGTTATATTTCCCTAGTTTGTTTAAGAGGTCTTGGGGGACAGTATCAAAAGCCTTACAAAAGTCAAGCTATACCACTATAGTCCACTGATAATATATAATTGCTGTAGTCCACTGATAATGCCAGGGTCAGGGCAGGCTGTAAATGGACAGCAGATTTTCCCAGCACTGCTGAGTGACACTGAAGTCAGACTTCCCAACCAGCCACAAACAGTGCTTCTGATTCCCTCACACTGGTTATCAAGAAGCCACTGTGCAAATACACACAGCCCCTTTACTTATTTCAGTCTCTGGCTCCCAAACTGCCACTAGGGCCAGTAAAACCACCAGTTGTTTAAATTCTATGCTCTTTACTAAAAAGGTTCCCTCTGATCCCAAGGGATCAGCCACAGTACCAGATCACTATAAGTTTGGATCTTACTCAAAATACCACGCTGCCAGCCAATCCTTTAGAAACTAAAACTAAAAGAAAAACAAACAATAAGAGAAACATACAAATGATTGGAAGGTCCATATACATAAGGTTTATAGAAGAATTGTGGAGTTGTAGGCTTGTATAGTCCCTCTGGTATACATCCAGTACCTGGATGGGTCTAAGTCCTTCAGTTCAGTTGCAAAATGAATTGATCCAGTGATGGGCAGGTGTGTGTGTCTGCAGCTGGACAGGAACAAAGACAAAATGGTTTCTGTGGCTTGATCTTATATACCTTCTGTCTCTGATCATGCGGCCTGTAGGCCCTTACAAGAACTAAAATGGAGTCCAGAGTCACATGGGCCAATCCTGGTAATTCCTCAGGTATGCCTTTAGTTCCTTCCTGAGCCTTTTGCTTCTCTAAAGGTCTTGATGGGCCATTAAGCAGGCTATTGTCCTGCCACCTGTCTGTCTGGGGTGTGTCTTATACAGCATAGTTTGAAATACAGGTATATCAAAGATGTCCATAACTTCCTTCTCGCACGTAACACATGAACACAAATATTATCTTTTTATTCAGCACATTATAGCCTTTCTAACAGTACCTGACATGGCATGTCTCACATAAATTACTATGATTTTGACATACTGATGTCAAATAACACAAATCCCCCCCTCAATCCAGTCAGCATGACACCCCCAGCAAGACTGGGGTAGAAGGGAGTAACTGGAGCTCCTGAATACACCTCAAAGGCCCCCTTCAATCCAATCAGCATGACAGTCCTTATTCCCCTTTTTGTAGATGGGCACTATATTTGCCCTTTTCCAGTCTCCTGGAATCTCTCCTATCTTCCAAGACTTTTAAAAAATAATAGCTAATGGCTCAGATATCTCCTCAGTCACCTGCTTGAGTATCCTAGGATGCATTTCATCGGGCCCTGGAGACTTGAAGACATCTAACTTGTCTAAGTAATTTTTAACTTGTTCTTTCCCTATTTTAGCTTCTGATCCTGCCTCATTTTCACTGGCATTCACTATGTTAGATGTTCAATTGCCACCAACCTCCTTGGTGAAAACCAAAACAAAGAAGTCATTTAGCACCTCTGCCATTTCTGCATTTTCTGTTATTGTTTTCCCCCCTCATTGAGTAACGGACCTACCCTGTTCTTGGTCTTCCTCTTGCTTCTAATATATTTGTAGAATGTTTTCTTGTTACCCTGTATGTCTCTAGCTAGTTTAATCTTGTTTTGTGCCTTGGCCTTTCTAATTTTGTCCCTGCATACTTGTGTTATTTGTTTATATTCCTCCTTTGTAAGTTGACCGAGTTTCCACTTTTTGTAGGACTCTTTTTTTACTTTTAGATCACTTAAGATCTCCTGTTAATCCAGGGTGTTCTCTTGCAATACTTCCTATCTTTCTTACGCAATGGGATAGTTTGCTCTTGTGCCCTTAATAATGTCTCTTTGATAAACTGCCAACTGTCTTCAGTTGTTTTTTGTCTTAGACTTGCTTCCTGTGGAATCTTACCTACCAACTCCTTGGGTTTGCTAAAGTCTGTTTTCTTGAAATGCATTGTCTTTATTTCGCTGTTCTCCCTCCTACCATTCCTTAGAATCATGAACTCTATCATTTCGTGATCACTTTCGCCCAAGCTGTCTTCTACTTTCAAATTCTCAACCAGCTCCTCCCTGATTGTCAAAATCAAATCTACAACCTCTCCTCTAGTAGCTTTTTCCACCTTCTGAAAAAAAAAATTGTCTCCAATACATTCCAAGAACTTGTTGGATAGTCTGTGCCCTGCTGTGTTATTTTCCCAATAGATATCTGAGTAGTTGAAGTCCCCCATCACCACCAAGTCCTATGCTTTCGATGATTTTGTTAGTTGTTTAAAAAAAGACTCATCCACCTCTTCTTCCTGGTTTGGTGGTCTGTATTAGACACCTTCCATGACATCACCCTCATTTTTTTATCCCTTTAACCTTACACAGAGGCTTTCAACAAGTCTGTCTTCTATTTCCATCCTAATCTCAGTCCAAGTGTCTACATTTTTAATATATAAGGTAACACTCTCTCCCTTTTTTCCCTGCCTGTCCCTCCTGAGCAAGCTTTACATGCATTTGCCTAGATTCATGTTTCCAGCATAAACCATAAACCATTAACTTTCTGATATTGGGGTGATTTACTGATGCTTCAATGCTAACAGGAATCCTCATTGATACTTGATCATTCAAGGGAAATATTTTCTCCTAATAAAGGAAGTAAAGAGCTCCTTGTATTAAAAAGCAGCTAACAAATTTAAAATTGTTCAAATATCACTGTTGCATTGTTCAGTGTGGTGATAAATGATTGTGACATGACAGAACATGAAGGGCATGTTACCATAAATACAAATACAAAATAAGCATACATTACTGCAGATCTTGTAAAATTACTGCTCACACACATCCCATTTCAGCAGCTGATTTTACAAGTCATGCAGTGGTTTGTGCCTGTGTATCTAACATCAAGACCAAGACCAATGTCGATATTTGATCCAAATATTTTTGTGCATTTAGTGGCTAAAGGCTAGAGGTGAAAATTTAAATGATCCACACATTGTTCCAATCCACAGATAATTTGATAGCCAAAATCTCTAGTCTGTCTCCTTTAACTTTTGGTTTATAATGTTTTGTTATTCTCACCATTTCTGACAAACTCAGCATATTCAACTGACTTTCAATTGGCTATAAAAATTGAATAACATCATTGTTCTTTTTCCTGTTTGTTTGTTTTTAGGTGGCTTGCCTTATATCTTGTGTTTTGATACTTGTGGTAATCTATGCAATAGGACCAATGCTATACTGGCTGCCCATGGTACAGTACTTCAGTTTGTTTTTATTTTTTAAAAGTTCCATTTCACATTTCCATACAAAACACATGCGTCTTCCATAGAAAATGGTTCTTCTTTAGAAACACCAGTGTGAGTGGCAAAATCGAAAGACGAGAATAAACCTCTGAAAGTCTTAAAATACCTACCCTCCAATTCTTTACGCCAGGAAATATGTTCTTTTAACTTAATTTTGACCTGTGATCTGTCTAAATGTATGAGGCCTGTAACGTGTTCATTCAGGGTCCCCCTCTGCTCAGGCCCTCTGCTCCCCAAAACCACTGGCAGCCTTCAGTTTCATGCTCCGACCAGTGCTCTTTATTTATAGGTTGTTATCTACCACCGTCTATTGACACACAATCCAGCTTAACAGCCTCAGGGGCCTCACGGTTGCAGCCACTGACCAAAGGGAGCTCATCCTGCTGCTGTAGCTTCTCTCTTTCTGGCTGTTTACCTCCCCTCTCTGCCCCCCCCCTGCACTTCCTTCCTGTGAACCTTTATAGAAGCCTGCTAAGAAGCCTGCCTGACAGTTGCTCCTCATTGACCATTCCATTCAGGTTTACTCATCCTGTTCCCATTCCTCTCAATTAGGGCTCCAGTACTGTTTGAGTACCAGGGTTTGGGCAGGAACTAAAAGCTCCTCCCCCAGCCTCAAGGGAGCTGCTATGGGACCTGGACTCAACTAATTATGGGGGACAACGAATGAAAAAACAGGGACGGGCGTAGAGGTCAAAGTTCTAAATGGAGGGAACCTGAAGGGGACACCGAGCAGAAAACCCCAGACAGCGCCCACTGCTCCTCGAAGATAGCCAAGGAGTCAGCAGATGCGGCCCAGAGAAACCCTGCTGGGAGATGTGATTGGACGGAGGAATGGAAGGAGGCAGAGCACCTCCTTGGCCAACCTCCTTTCCCTGGTATTGTAGATGGCTGCCTTGGCCAAGGCGAGGAGGAGGTTGACGAGAAGGTCCAGCGACTTTATGGAGCCTCAGATGGAGGTCACGTAGATGAGGAGGTGTGGGGAGAAGTGCAGCCAGAACCTCAGGAGGAGCCGGAATAGGGTCTGCAACCTGGCGCACTCCAGGTAGATGTGTGCCAGGGTCTCCCTCACGCCGCAAAAGGGGCAGGCTTCGGGACAGGGGGTGAGCCACACCAAGTACATGACTGTGCTCACGGCTCCGTGAAGGAGCCACCAGCCAATATCCCCGGTGGGCCGTGGAAACAAGATAGAATACAGGCCAGCCCACTGGGATCCCTTTGCCCTCTACAGGTGATAAGAGGTCCTGCCACTTGGTGTCAGGGTGGGACACGAGGGTGAGGAAATGGAAAGTGTGGAGCATGAGCATGTGGAGATGTGCCTGTGGCATGGTTTGGAAGTGCACCAGATGCAAGTCCCACAGCCAGCTTGGGGTGTGAGGAGGAGGTGATCAGGGGACAGGGGCCTGATGAAGAGGTCCAAAGGGCCTGGGGCAAGGGGCGGGCGGGGAGCCCCCTCTCTTAGGACCCGATCAAGGTAGGCCCGTGTAGCAGGAGGTAAGGCTGCCCTCACCTCCTGTAGTACGCAGGGGGGTTCGAAGGGTGGAGAGCCCCATGCACCACCCTAGTGCTTGGGGATTCACCCAGTCCCCCTAGTCATAGGGGGTCTCTGATCTTTGTGACACCTGCCAAGACCAGCCTCTGGTGCACCAAGTAGTACTCCACCACCTGCACACTGAGATGGGGATTGTGTAGCAGGGGCTCCACAAGGAGATCCGCCCCCTTGGCAGCCGCCATGGACCTGGTTGCAGAGACCAGCCACCAGGTCCGGAGGAGGCAGTGGTAGAAGATCAGCAGCTCAGAGAGGTCTTGTGGAAAACCCCTCAGGTGGAGAAAAAAGAAATTCCAGTCGTATCGGAGCCCTCGGAGGTGGCAGAAGAAGGTGTGCGCCAGTGCGCTCCATGCCAGACTACCCGGAGACTCTGCAAGGCCTGGAGGTGGAAGGTGTGGACCTGGCTATGGATTCAGCACAGGGAGACTCAGGACCGCTGTAAAGACCCAGTGTAGTCCTGGCCAAAAGAACTCCAGAATTGTCTTCTGGAGGTTGGCCAGGAAACTCGGGGTAGGGACCAAGGTGTTGAGTTGGTGCCAGAGCATGGACTGGACCAGCTAGTTAAGCATTAGGGCTCCAGTGACAGGGGGCTGGCTTAGCCTGCTTTCTCCCAGCACCCTGTCACAGGGCCATGTTCCATCTCATGTAAACTGACATAGCTCCACTGAAATCAAAGAAACCACACAAGTTTATGGCAGCAGAGAACAGTGTCTGTGATTTTACTTTCCAAATACATTTGTTCCACACTAGAGCTTGAAGCCAGTGATCTAACCTTTATTACAGAAAATTATGAACTGTTCTTGTTTTGTTGCACAATGAATTATCGATAAATCTTTTGCACTGAGATGTGGCTAGACCAAATAGTGTTGCCATGTATAATATCTAGCCATAAGCATTATAAGTTAACACCAAATCATTACTAGAGAAAGGCCAAAGCCACCAAAGTTAAGATCCAAACTTCTTCAAATTTGACAGTGTTCATATTGGGGATTTTGGCTCAGCCAGCTCTTACTTTTACTATATTATATTGTTTATATAGTGCCATAGGTGTGCAAGGTGCTTTCCACATGTTGGGTCCAGGCCTGAAATAGATTACAGTCTAATTACATAATTTTCAGTTTGAGCCACTGGATGAGGGATGCCCCATGTGGCTTTGCTTTTATCCTTTCTTGGTTTCCTCTCTCTCTCTCTTTCTTTATATGTGTGTGTACATAGCTTGTATTTAAACCTTTGCCTGTTTTCCTGTCTGGGGGTGGGTTTTTTTAAAACCTTTTGCTATTTTCTTTTTGTATTTAACCCTTTCTTATTACCCTTATTTTGAATCTTTCTTATTTCCCCTTTCCTACTTCCATATTTTGAGGCTATCCCTTCCTATTCCTGTTTTGATCCAATCCTCCTCCTTTCTGCTCTGAACCTCACAAATTAAAAAGCTTAATGCAGTCTTGGCCTGATACCTCTACCCTGCCTAGAAGTCTCTGGATTCTCCACGCCAGGGCCCTTCTGCAGGAGGTGGCAAAGAGTGGGACTGCTGTTTAATAGGACAGGAATCATACCAGTGTCTGGAAGTTACTAGCTCTTTTGCTCTGAAGACCCTCCAGAGATAGTGGGAGAAGATAGGCTTGGTATTTCTCTCCAGAAGTTCCTGTCTTCTTCATTCCAGGGCCTCTCCTAGGTATTTGGTTAGGTGGGGAGAATGGTTCTGGTCCATGTGCCCTTGTTGTCTTTACTCATTACATTTTCGAAACATTTACCTTGGTATTTCTAGGATTAAGTTATAACATCAAGTACTAATTTTGGAAAAATGCCAATTTTGCTACCTAGCAGTTCCCTAATAGCCTTTCCCCTTTTTTTCCTTTGCAGTGTGTTCTAGCAAGTATCATTGTTGTGGGTCTAAAGGGGATGCTGATGCAGTTCCGTGATTTAAAAAAATATTGGAATGTGGATAAAATAGATTGGGTAAGTGAAATTTAACCTAAGCAGGTTTTCCACACAGAGGCTTAAACACATTCTTGCTAAACAAACCTTAATACTGCTTTGGGCTGAGAAAAGATATGCTAGGACAAGCCAGTTTTTTAATATACTGCCAGCTTTTTTTCTCAATCACAAAATAGCAGAATTTGAAATGTTAACTGCCTTTATAAGAAACAGAAATGGAATTTGGACAAATTATTAAGGATAAAGCATAATTCAACACTAAAAACGTTTATATAGTCAGACCTGCTTAATCAAAATGGATTCAGAATGTCTAATTTTGGATGTATACAAATCCCTAGGTTAGCTAGTTGGCACAGTTTTGCTGTTATGGAAGTGTAAAAAATGATCTGGTATTCTACCCTGGTACATGGAATGAAAACTGTACAGGACATATAGAAATAAAAGTACAAAAGATGTGGAAATAGACATTGTGTGTTTCTAATGATGTGGCGTAGATTTTAATCCAAATGAAAATAGTATCAGGTGTGGGAAGTACTTTACAGTTTGCAGAGTAAAACAGATTTTGTTTGATTAAAACAAAAGACTCCATAGCAAGGAATGTGAAATGGAGCAGATTGATGAAACAAAAAGTAATGCAGAGTCATACTCAAATATAAATCGAACAGCATGCCTGTTTGTGGTCACTGTAATTCTCTTAAGGAGTGTTGATGGCTGCATTCTTCTGTTCTGTTTATAGGAGGCCATCTTAGCTTCTTCTGGCCTCCTCAGTGAAATAGGATCTCTTTATAGCAGGTACCATAGCTGGAGATCTTCATAGTAGTTGTATTAAAAGTCTGAACTGATAAATAATTTTTTGAAACAGTTCAACTGAGTGATATTTTTCAGACTGTAACAGAAGAGAAGAAGGTCTCTTGGTCTTATCCACAGGTGTAGCATAGTCTTTCATGAATTCTGTGTGCAGCATGTGGCAAAGTTCTGAGCATGTGTTGTACCACCTACATTCTAGTCTGTGCTTCACACACTTGACACTGGTTGCCAGAGTTCCCAAGTGATCTGTGTGGATGAGGTGGAGAGAGGTTGTATTTCCGGGCAAGAGAACTGATGCCAGTTGGTAGGAGACTATAACTATTCCATCAACACATTGTTCTAATGACTAGATGGTGTTTTTTGCCAGGATATTCTGGAAGCTCATCTGAATCAAAAGCCTTCAGAAGTAGACTAGCCTGGTTGATTTTTTTCCCTTGTGGGAAGGTTAGAAAGCATTGGTATCTTTTAGAGGAAGAGACAGTCAGACAAGGTTAAGAGCATGGTTCTTATATCCAACACATCTATCACTGAAGTTAGATAAAATCAAGAGTGTATCAGCTGTATGAATGTGCCTGGAATGTATATGGGAGAATCCCAAGTTTACCATTGTGGACATGAGGTCCTGAGCCAGTGAGATGGAGATATTGTCAGCCTAGGAGAATAGTTTAGATTATTCCAGTGCCAGGCTTGACAGTAGTTCTGTTAGCTCTCAAAGGAACAAAGAAGGCTTGTGTATTGGACAATAAAATTGCCATGCTGATTCCATCTCTGGACTCTTACGTGTTGAATATATTAGAGTAATAATTCATGTCTGAGTAGTTGTATCATCATCTCTGTTCAATCTTTATAATAAAATGGTAAAGCATATTTCTCTACAGTGTTATTCAAATTGAAAGATTGACTTTTGCAAATGGAAGTGTTCATCTCATATAGCAGAACTGTTTGAGAAGACCCACCAAGGCTAAGTAATATCAGTGACTACAATTAGTGTTGATCTTGGACTGTAGAGGTTCTCAGAAGTAATTGACAGTATATAATGAAAACATTCTATTGTTAGGGTTTTAATATTTTGAAGATAGGAATTATACTAAAAACATTTAGAAATAATTAGCAACTGTCATTTTTGGAACAGATGTGAATAAAGAGCATTTGAAAGGGTGTGTGTCGTGTAACATAGAAGTCAGCTTTGTTATGCTCGTTGGCTTGGCAAATGCAGTGTCTGGAAATAGAATATTAGATTTTATGTCAAATTATTATCTTGTTCCTTCCTAAAAAGGAGAACAAAGAGGACCCCAGGTAATTATAGATTGGTCAGCCTAACTCTGATACCTAGAGGATAATTGGGTTATAAGACATTGCCAGCATGGATTTGTTAAAAACAAGTCATGCCAAACCAAAATAATTTTCTTCTTTGACAATGTTACTGGCCTGGTGGATAAGGGAGAAGAGGTAGACATGATATATCTTGAATTTAGTAAGACTTTAGATACAGTCCCACATGGCATTCTCATAAGCAAACTAAGAAAGTGCTGACTAGATGAAATTATTATAACGTAAGTGTACACCTGGTTGAAAGACTCTACTGAAAAAGTAGTCATCAATGGTTCACTGTCAAACTGTGAGTATGTATTTAGTGGGATCCCACAGGGGTCAGTCCTAGGTCCAGTACTATTCAATATTTTCATTAATAACTTGGTTAACGGTGTGAAGCGTATGCTTATAACATTTGAACATGACACCAAACTGGGAGGGGTTGCAAACACATCAGAGGGTAGGATTATAATTCGAAATGACCTTGACAAATTGGAGAATTGGTTCGAAATCAACAAAATGAAATAAAGACAAGTACAAAGTACTGCACTTGGAAGGAAAAACAAATGCACATTTACAAGCAGGGGAATAACTGCCTAGGTATAGTATTGCTGAGAGGGATCTGTGGGTTATAGTAGATGACAAATGGAATATGAGTTAACAATGTCATGAAGTTGTGAAAAAAGTTAATATGGTTCTGGGATGTATTAGTAGAAGTGTCCTGTGTATGACATGAGAGGTGTTTACCCCCTCTACTCGGCACTGGTGAGGCCTCAGTTGGAGTATTTTATCCAGTTCTTGGCTCCACGCTTCAGGAAAGATGGGGACAAAGTGGAGAGAATCCAGAGAAGAGCAACAAAGATGATAAAAGGTTTAGGAAACTTTACCTATGAGGAAAGTTTAAAAAACTGGGCATGCTTAGCCTTGAGAATAGAAGACTGAGAAGGGACCTTCAAATATGTTAAGGGCTGTTGGGATTCACTTGCTCTCCATGTCCACTGAAGGTAGGAGAAGAAGTAATGGGCTTTATCTGTAGCAAAGGAGATTTAGGTTAGATATTAGGAAAAACTTTCTAAGTAGAAGGGTAGTTAAGCTCTGGAATAGGCTTCCAAGGAAGACTGTGGAATCCCCATCATTGGAGGATTTTAAGAACGGGTTAGACAAACACCTGGCAGGAAGGTCTAGGTTTATGTGGTCCTACATCAACACAGGGGGCTGGATTTGATGACCTCTTGAGGTTCCTTCCAGCCCTACATTTCTGTGATTCTATAAACTTCTTTTAGTATCTCATTATATATAGATAGCTACTCAAACTGCTATCTGTTGATTAGTGCTCTATAAAACATACTCCTTTTAAATTCAAGGCATGTAGCTTAAGATCTCTTTAATATTTCTTTCATCTACACCCAGGAATTGATTTTGCTTGCTAAATTGAATATCTGGAAATACATACAAATTATAGGAAGAGGCCCAGGGGATTATTCTATGGAAAATTTTGAAATTCCCAATGTAATTCCCTGTATTTAGAAAATGATAAGGTATTTGCATCAAAGTGGGGATCGTCTCTTACTTATCTGTTTGTACAGCACTGTGGGGCACTGATTCATGTTTGGGACTATTTAAATTAGTTTAGTTTAGTTAGTTTAGTTTAGTTATGGAACTATTGAAGTACAAACAATAATAAGTGGAAAACTCAGATTTTATGGAAAATCTATCTATCATTTTTCTATTTTTTCCCTTTATGGGCACTAGGGGAGCTAATCTTTTGTTGGAATAGTTGGGTAGAGGATTTCCATATAGGACATTGATTCTTCCCACAACAGGTGTTGTCCCTGTTTCACCTTCTGGCAGGAAAGCTGAGAGCCCCAGAATCTGTCCAGCCAGTTATCAGTTCCTTCTGTTACACTCCTCCTATACTGTCAGACTCCCTGCCTGGGGAGTCCTCACTTCTTCCTCCAAAACCAGGAGAAGATATTCACATTCATGATGAGTAGATGAGCTTTCCATTACACCATACTGTAACCCCTGCACTGGACTAAACTTATCCCTCTTTTAATTCCATAGATTTCAGAGGAGTTACACCATAGATGAGTGCATACTGAAATTGTTTTAATAAAACTAATCACATATCTGGAATATAGAGAGACAAGGTAGGTGAGGTAATATCTTTTTAGTGGACCAACTCCTGTTGGTGAGAGAGACAAGCTTTTCAGTTTACACAGAGCTCTTCTGCAAGTCTGGGGAACTAACTCAGGCCTTGTCTACATTACAAGTTTATGTCTACCTAAGTTAGGTCAGTATACAGACACTGCAGCAATTACTGTGGCTGTTCAAATCCATACTACCCTCTTTGCATGTCCTCACCAGGAGAACTTGCACTACCTTAAGTGGGGTAGTGTAGGGGGCTGACAGTTAGAGGAATATCCATTCAAGGGATATCTACTTCCTGAGCAAATGCAAAAAAAAAAACCCCATCATCTCCTGAGGTCTCACCATCTATAACCCTCTAACCGCTACATATAATTCCAAATATGCTGAACAGCTCTGCAGATGGACTTCAGAAAAACTGAGGAACCACTTACTGCACCTCACATACACTGGAAGGGACCACCTCGAACAAGAAATCATCACCTGCTCCCACACACTGGAAAAACAAAAACAAAATCAGGAGAGTTATCTGGAAATCATGCAAGAAATCCAAAACAATTATAAAAAAAAACCTGATCACAGCTATCCAAAACAAAAACAAATAACTCAACTCCAAGAGAAACTATGGCACCAATACCCACCACATGGAAACTACATGACACCCAAATATCATCAGTTATCAAGACCATCTCTAAATGGAGCTGAATTATCTGTACTCTCTAAGAGACTGAACATTTTCCCCACCACAGAACATGATTCCATACTAGCATGTGGAAAATTAGAAGAATTCTTCCACTGGCTCTGCCTCAAAGAAGTCTTTCACAACAATGACAACACCACACAATTATCATGTCCCACCAACAATCATAAGAAAAAAGAATAATCTGATTAGACAGTACAGAGCAGATGATACCACATTCTTGATCATTACACTGATTGCTTTAGGAAAAAATTTGACTGTGGGCAAGTCTACACTACAAAATTAAGTCAACCTAACTTACGTTGATGTACAGCCATCGCAGTAGTTGAATCAGTTTTATTCATCCACACTATGCTCCTTGTATCAGTGGTGCACGTCCTCACCAGAAGCACTTGCACTGATTTAATGGTCAATGTGGGGCATTGTGGGATGATCTCTGAAAGGCAGCAAAAGTCAATTAGGCACCACAGTGTGTATCCTGACAGTGCATCGACCTAACTACATCGACTTAAACGCTGTGCCTTTCACAGAGGTAGAGTTATTAAATTGGATAGTAGTTCCCACCAATGTAACTCAACCACATCTTAGTATAGATGCCTACAGAGTTAGGTTGATGTAAGATGCCTTATGTCAACCAAACTCTGTAGTGCAGACCAGGCCTGTGAAATTCTTAACAAACATGACTTCCACCACAATCTCCACTGCCAAGAGGACAGCTATATAGTGCCTGAAATCTAACCACCAGATAGTGATCAAACCAGTAGACAAGGAGGCACCATCATAGTCCTCAACTGGGATGACTACATTAATGAGGCCAACTGACAACTCTCTGACACCACTACTATAAAGAACTTAAAGAAGACCTCACACCACAATTTACTTAGAAATGTAAAGGTATAATCAAATCCTTCCCCAAACTACTCTACAAACCCCAGGAACCCACCTCAGGGACCTTCTACATGCTTCCCAAGGATACGTCTACACTGCCAGTGGCATTGTTGGCAGTGCATGATTGATTCTGCGGGATCGATTGAGCGGCAGTGAAGACCCACTCAATCGAACTCAGATGTTGATGCCGTTAATTCACCCCTGCAGGAAGAGTAATGCTGTGTCAACCGTGTCAAAGCTATGTAGAGTAGCCTGCGAATCTCCCATTGCCTGCTGCCAAAATCCATTAGCAGTGTAGACCGGGTCCAAGATATACAAACATATCAGTGTCAAGTTCCTGAACGCCATGATTAGCTTCAACAATGGAACTTTACAGACAACTATATACAAGAAACCCATGGATCACCACATCTTTCTTCATAGATCCAGTAATCATCCCAAATACATCGAGAAATCTGTTATCTATAGCCAGGCACTCAGATGCACTGAGGAGAAAGTTCGGGATATACGCCTTAGCACCCTCAAAACCACCTTTACTAAACTTGGACACTCCAAAAGAGAAGTAGATTGCATCATGGAATGGGCCACCCAAATATTCCAAGAGAATCTGCTTCAATATAGAAATAAAACCCACTCTGATCACACATCCCTAGCTGTCACCTACCACCCCATGCTGGAACCCATACTGAGTATCATCAAACAACTACAATCCATACTTGATGGGGACTCCATCTTGAAATCTTTCTTGAACTCCCATTTATGGCTTTCAAACAACCCCCACCTCCCCAATCTCTCCAAGTTCATCAGTGGAAGCAACCTCCAAATAAAACAGGACACACCAATTCAAAGCAGCACCAGACACTGCCAGAACAACCGTTCTGGCAGACATATCTTGCAGACATATCTCCACTGCTACAAAGATAAACACACCTTTCAAGATCCATGGGTCCTACATATGCTTATCACAACATATGGTGTACCTCAATCTGTGCAGTAACTGTCCCAATTGCAACTATATGGGCAGAACCAGACAATCACTACTCCCTCAAATGAATTCAGAGGAAAATGATAAAAGACAAAAACATCATATCACCTGCAGATGAACACTTCACAAGGCAAACACTCTATATCTGACCTATCAGTCCTCATCCTCAAAGCAAGCCTGCACAACACTTTCAAAAGACAAGCCTGGGACCTTAAATTCATAATTCTGCTAGACACTATCATGGACTGAACAAAGACACTGGATTTATGACTTATTACAACAAACTGCAACCCACAAACCTCTCCCTCCACTCTCTCCCGCACCAGCTGCTTCCCCTTTGCCTTTTCTTTGCTCCCAGTAACTGAAGGGGTGTTAATGGGCCACTTCACCTTATATAGTCTCTTGAAATATGTATTAATTATTCAAGCTAAACAATCTGTTCCATCTTGTATTTAGCAGTGACACCCTTGGGTTAGGCCTTGTCTACACTACACAGTTTTGTCAAAAGCTGCCTTTTGTTGACAAAAAAGTGGAGGTGTACACAAAACAATGCCTCTCGCCAACAAAACTCTCCGGCTTTGCTGAGGAAGTAAAACCATTTTGATGAGTGGCTAGAGATCTTTGTGACCTAGCTAGATGGATAAAGTGTCAGTGTAGACACTGGGTTCGTTACATTGCCATAACTGGTCTCCAGGAGATATTCCAAAATGCCCACCATGACTGTTCTGCTTACCATTTTGAATTCTGCTTCCCTGCATCCAGCTACACAGATGTGCACCCCTCACCTTTCAAAGTCCCAGGAACTGGGAGTTTTGAAATTGCTCAGCAGGGAGAGCTCACATAGCTACTGCCTAGCTAAGCATGCTGGCTCCCAGCAGCAAATGTACTCCTGCCTGGACTACAGGGGAGAGGGTGGATCTCTTTAGTCTGTGGGGAGAGGAGGCTGTGGGAGAACTCCCACAAATAAAACATTAACAGAGAATTCTGCTGTCCCCGGCACTAGGACTGCAACAGCAGGCAGGCAGGCAGGGTGGACTGCTGGGGTGGGGAGGAAGAGAGGGGAAAGACTCCTCATGTGCTGTGCAGAGCCAGGGAAGGAAGCAGGGGCTGATGTCAGGTTGTCCCTCTCCCCCTACCAGTGTACTGGTCTCTGCTGAGTTGTGTGTGTGTAAGGAGGGGGAGGGGCGAAGCAGGGGGACACCAACTGTCTGTGTACCAGCTTTTGCCTCAGGATTGGTTACTTCCAGCTGCTATCTGAACAAGTTGTCAGGCTCGTGGGTGTTATGCATAAAGAGACTCCGTGTAGACACATTCACTGTCCTGAAACACACACTTCCCCACCACATACTGTCTCTCACACACATAGATCGAATTAAGTTTTTAGTGTAGACATGTCCTAAAAAGACCATGGAAGGAATGAAAGCAGGAATTGATTTTAGGAAAACTGATGAGTGCACTAAAGAACCCTCTTTTGACAGACTGACATTCTTCGTCCTAGTTATACGCACAAAGCTGCAGTGGATGAGCCAAAGCAATCATCCTCTCACACGTCAGTTACCCTCTCCAAGATTTACATTGCCCACGAGTCAGTACTTTGTTAGCTCGTGTAGTACCCAGATTCTTAGAAAAGTAATTTTGTTGATGCTCTCCTGAACATTCTAATTCATTGGTTGTTGCAAGGTTCAACAAAAGACAGAGAAACATCAAAGATTTCTTTGGCAAGCCCCTTTGAAAGAGATATCAGAGGCTGATAATTTAACCACAGCATTCTTCAGAACTTAACAATAACACATTCCACATATGAAGTGTTGTTATAGCCATGTTGCTCCCAGGATATTAGAGAGACAAGGTGGGGAGGCAACATCTTTTAGTGGACCAATTTCTGGTGGTGAGAGAGGAGGGTTGCCAGTTGTCCAGTTTTCAACCGGAAAGTCTAGTCGAAAGGGGCACCTGTCAGTGTCCGGTCAGACACTAAAAAGTCCTGTTACCTGCAGTAACAGGCCTCCACCACTGGGGGTGGTGGTGGAAAAAGCAGTGGCTGCTACTGAGCTGCTCTCTGCCCAGCCAAGCTGCTGATGCCTGAGGGCTCGGCTGGCTGGTTCCCAGACCACTCCAGCCTGTCCAGTGGAGAGGTTAGTACTGGCACCTGGGGGGGGGGGATTCCTGTCTGCCTCATCCCACTGTGCCCCGATTCCCCGAACCTGGCCCCTTGCTCCGGAGACCGACCCTCTCCCCTGCCCAGCTGTGTCCCTCTCTCCGGGGACCGATCCCTCCGGCCCTGCTGTGTCCTAATTGCCCTGCCCTGGCCCCCTGCTGCGAGGACCAGCCCCCTCAGCCCCGCTGTGCCCTGATTGGGCAGGCAGGCTCCATGTCAGCTCCTCTCCGCCCAGCTCTGCAGGTGGCAGGTGAGTCCCGGGGAACGGGGAGCAAGTGACGGGAGAGGGAGGACCCTGAGCGACAGAGGGAGGAGGAAGAGGCAGGACAGAGGCAGGGCCTCTGGAAAGAGGCGGGGTAGGGGCGAGGCATTGGTGCAAGGCTCATGAGTGGGGCAAGGATGTCTGGTTTTCAGTGATTAGTAAATTGGCAACCCCATGAGAGAGACAAGCTTACACAGAGTCTTCCACAGGTCTGGGAAGCTAAGGCTATGTCTTTCCATACTACAAAGTTAAGTCGACTTAAAGTCGACGTACAGCCACCACTGTATTTAAACTGCTGTTACACATCCACACTACAGTCCTTGTGTTGACAGAGTGCATCCACAAGAGCAGCTCTTGTATGGACACAGAGAGCAGTGCAGCATGGGTAGCTTTCCCACCATGCAACTGGCCTCAGTGTGCTTTGGGAAGGGTTTGCAATGCCTTATTGGGCAGGTACAGCATCACATGATGAACGTTTCTTAATCTCATCATTCCATGGGCCTCCTATTAGACTGACAGTCACTTTTCAACTGCCTGATGGGGAGTGGGGAAACTTGGGGCAATACCTGGGTTCCCAGGGAGGAATGGAGAGCCAGGAGCCTGCGGGTAGCCTGGCTGGGGGCAGAGATCTGGGTGCTTCGGGGCAGTATCTGGGCTCCCGACAGGGAGTAGGGCATCTCGGGGCAACATTTGGGCTCCTTGAGGGGAGCCTCAGGGCAGCTGGGCTCCCAATAGGAAGCCGGGATCCTGGGGGAGAAGCCCAGCTTTGAGTGGGGAGCCCAGTGGGCACTGTCTGGCTTGGAGCAGGGAGCCTAGGGGTAGCCAGGTAGTGCAGTGGGGTCCAATCCTGACTGGAGTTTCCGGATTCCAAGGGTAATACTAGGTAACAAATAATTAAGATGCTTTACATGTCTTCCTCTGCTAGTGATGATGTCAATGGAGTCTCTGAATCTTTTTGCCAGGCTCACTAGTTGATGGAAAATCAATATATAAATGAACACCAGAACCTCCTGCTACTGAGGATGTTACAGAGCTAGAACAATCAAAGGATTGGTCTGCTCTACAGTGTTAGGTCAACATAAGGCATCTGACATCAACCTAATTATGTCAGTGTACACATTACAGCCTTGTTCCCACCGATGTAAATACCCTACTACACCAACATAACTCCACCTACATGAAAGGTGTAGGGCTTATGTTGATGCAGTTAGGGTGATGCAATGTCCGTGTGGAGGTGCAGGTTACTTACATTGGCTGTTGGCAGCCATTCTTGTCAATTTCATGGCTCCATGCTAGAGCTGTGAAATTGACAAAAAAGCCTGGACGATAGTGGCGGGGGGTCCAGCTACTGTACTAACAGAGAAGATAGTGGTCCCTTTCTTGAAGAGTCTTTGGACCCAGAGAGATGTTGTTGAAGGAGATACACATATTAATGTAGCATTAGGAGCCAGCATTTAAAAGAGACCTGCATCATTTGGGCAGTAAAAATCAGTTGGGCCCACAGTGCTCAACAATTTTTCATTTTCTATTGCTAAGCATAGGCTTTGTATTGATTGCCTGGTTTTTCTTCTCTTTTTCTTTCTTCTGTGTCAGCCCTAGAATCTAAAGCATTCTCTCCACAGAGTATGTGTACAACAGGCAGTACCAGAATGTTTTCCTACACTTTCCCCCTAGTGGATCTGAGTCATGTTATAAAGCAACCAGTTTATCTCAGAATGAGATTATACTCTGAATTCCATTTCCGTTATATCCCTGCTAATACTTTTTATAGGTAGCTGAGAGCTTGTTCTGCTTCCATTTGTGCAGCAGATATTTAGATTAATGGGGATCTCAGTGAAGTCCAGAGCTGAAATATGAATCTCTGGGCAAAACTCCAGGTTTAAAGCCTTGAATGAACTAATATCAGGGCCTACAAATTGATGAGTGTGTGAGTTGCTTAAAATGTGTAGAGACTTTTGTAGCTGTCCTAATTGTGGCAAAGTAAGCTGAGACGTTAGCAACATGATAGCAGTGAGGCTCAGATAAATTTGAATTAAAGTGCAAGTGATTTGGTTTGAAGAACAGTACATATTACACAGTGGCTGAATGGGCCCAGCTTGATTCAGTTTGTATTTAAAATTCAAAGTTTTGGGGTTAGCTTTTTCATGTGCAATAAAAACAGTCTGCTAAATAGAAAAAATATTCTGGATCTCTAAACATAAATTAATATTAATGACTCACTGATTAACCAGTTTTGACTGTTTTTCCTGCTGATATTCTGTATAAATCCATGCATATAAGAGTTTTAATTTTAAGATTGTGTCTAGAATTTATCATTATTTGGTTTCAAAGAATAAACTATCTCTTTGCTGTTTGCTAAAAAGGGATATTGCCCAAAAAAGACAGCAGATCCTTTTGTTGTAGTTTGGCACTTTAAAGAGTTGGAAGGAAAAAGTGTTATAACTTTTCACTTTGTGTAAAACACAACTTTATAAAATGTGATCTATATTTGACAATAAAGGGCCAAATCCTGAAATCCTTACTCAGGAATAACTTTCATGATTAGGTCCAAAATTGAATTGCATCTGGCATATCTGAACTAACTGCTGTGAAATCAGCCATCTTCTAGAAGAGAAAAGACGCTGGTAACATTGGTTGTGTGATTGTATTATGGTCTATACTCTCCACAAACTTGAACAGCTAGGATTGCAATTAATCAGAGATACATGCAGCTGTGGAGAAAAAGGTATATCCCTAATATTATAAACTCATTTCCATTCTTTTGTAACCCATTATATAAGACCAGATGCCACTCTTTGCTCAAAGTTCCCTCAACTATAACAGTATTTACTGAGTGCCCACAGTAATGCACAATAACTGTTCTGATGCTCACTTCCACTCCCATGTGATTTCCCAGCATGCTCTTTATTTAAGATGTTCTGTCAACCACAGAAGTCCACTGGAGCATGGCATGGGCCTGTCATATGTAAATGCCATTGTTTTAGAACACATTACAATTTTGAAAAGACCTTTTAAATGTTTAACAGTCAACTGTCAAAGAGCATGCCCTCCCTGTAGTGCCCTGTGCAGGCCAATATGACTCTGCTGAATCTTGCCTCTGTTTCTCCTTCACATAGGACCCCTTAAAAAGTCCACACAGTCCAGATATTCAAACCATTCCCTTTTCTGGGGTCCAGTTTATTAAGTTCTGCAGAAAGTGTTTCAAAAGAAAACCAAATCAGTCCTAAGGTGAAAATTTTTAGCCCAAGCCTCTACTTCTGAGTGCGTAAAACTTCTTGTTGACATATCTGTGCCTGTGTAAATATGTATGTGCACTCTTGAATATTTTTACACTTACATGCACACAAATGAGTGAATGCTGATGCAGATTCTGACACCTGGGTCTTATTGTTCTGTCTGGTGTGCAAGTGTAACTGACAGAATAGTCTGGCTCCTTTTAAGAGTGCCAGTGTAGGAGGTTTTATGTGTAGGAGTGTAGGAGGTTTTATGTTTGCATGTACTCACTTGGAGGTTCCTGGGAGGCCTGGCTGGAAAATGTGGCCTTTTGTATGAAATGTGCTGAAACTCTTTAACCTGGCTGTTAGAAGCTTCCAGCATATATTTCAATAGATGAGGAAATCTTGTCAAAAGTTTTACAAATGACCTTTAATTATTAGGCACAATCATGTTTACTCATTCTGCTGGTTGTTAAACCAGTTACAGAGCAGGATAGGTGTTAATTTATAATTCCTTCCTTTGAATTTCCTTATTATTTTTGTTACAAATGACATCAATTTGGAGAGAGCTGTTCTTGCCAGCAGTTCTGAGAAATGCCATCTGTAATCAACTTCACTGTGCAAAACAATCCCTACTGCAGGTGGCAGGAAGAGTTCTCAATATATGATCTTTACAGATATTCCATTGTGTAAAAAACGGCAGGTTTTTTAAACGTGTGAAATGAACAAATTGTCACTAACTTGCCAACTTGGAAATGAAATCTCAAGAGCCCTGGCAAACCAAGTTGAGTTCAGCCTGAACAACATTGCTAGTGTTGCAACATGTGTCACTATAAGAGCTTCAGAAATGGACTTCCATGACTACTAAGCATGCTAGAGTGTCCAATCAGTTGTGTTCTCTGAGGGAGAGGCACAATTTTCATGGATAATTCAGTGTTCCTTATTTGCCAGTGTAGAGATGCCGCCAGCTCTAGTTATCACTCTAATTTAAGCTTCTTGCAGGGAACCCGCTGCTTGCACTTTAAACATATTTATTCCCAATTAATAATGATACAGTTTTGCAGAGAGCTTAAACTAACTGTGTCTTTTGTTTCCTTCCTTGAAGATCATATGGATTAGTACCTATGTGTTTACAATATGCTTTGCTGCCAACGTGGGACTATTGTATGGAGTTGTCTGCACTATAGTTATAGTGATTTTCCGCTTCCCAAGGTCAGACATCGTTTTTTCTTGAAATGTTCTAGAAGTAAATAATTGTCACCTATATTGCTCCACACTTAGTATGGATGTACAATACACTGGGGTAAATAATAAAATCTCAAATTTTTTTGTAACTAATGGAAAATTGTAGATATAAGGACACTAAAAATGACTTTTTTTATAATGCCCTAACTACTAAGTGCAATAATGGCCTTGAAATGCACAGCGTGAAGTGTTTTAATGCTCTTATAAAAAGGAATTTACACATACAAATTAAATAAACAAGTCAAGCTGGTGCATTTACAGGACATTAAAGAGATCTAAAAGAGCTTCATAATGTGAAATTATTTTATGATTTTTTTTTAATAATTACAAATATCTAGGGCCCATGAACCAAGGCTAGGGTAAGATCAATAATAAGATCAATACAAATTTCCTTCCATTAGAGCCTCTTTTTTGCTCATTGAAAAGTACAGGATGTCTGGCAAGCCTTAGTTACTGAGTGTCATTATACACCTCTAGATAATGTACTGAAGGAGATGCCATCTGACATTTTACACATTTTAAAATGTAGTAATAAAAACAAATAGCAAAATGATTCTAATGTATAAATAAAAATCTACACACTGTAAATTCTGTAAACAATAAAAAAATACAAATAGCACAAATTAATATATATTATTATATTACTAAACATTACTAAATTACGACTCTATTACTAAACTACATAGCTGTGCTTAGGTTTGAATAAAGGAAAAAATTCTTTGAGGTCAGCAATCCTCCCAGTGCTTCTAAACCAACAATCCTTAAGTTACCTTCCTGATGCAGCTGGGTGCCTGCATGCATTTAGAACTTCCTTGAAGTTAATTACTGTACAGAGGGCCTCATTCAATGCTCATTGAAATTAATGGGGCTCCTGCTGGGTGCAGGCGTCAATCCTTCCAGAGTGATTTTCATGATGCAGGATCAGGGTGAAAATAGGTTAAAAATGCTTGTGATTATAACTACAGTAGATGATCTGGTTGAATTCATCAGTGCAGGTTTAACAACCTCCTGCTACAGTGATCAACTGATCACCGATGCTGTAAAAGAGCTAATGAACAAAATGTACATGTTTGGAAATTCTTGTTAGTAGGAAAAGGCCAAATTCTCTTTTCAGTTACACCTCTGTGACTGGATGTTTGGGTTTCCACAGGATGAATGATTTGGCCCTAAGGCCACGAGTCTCAACCAACACCAACTGAAGTCAACGGGAGTCTTTCCATTGACTTCAGTCGGCTTTGAATCGGATCCCATGTGATCACCAATGTAATAAAGGTGATAAGATCCTTAAAATAGTAGTACAACACTGAGCAGTGTAAGACAGTGTGTGTCATGCCATCTGCTTGTGGGGGGGAAGTATGTAGTAACTACTAGTGGAAACAACTATAGAAGTGAAAAAAAAATACTTTAGGGACTACCATGATGAAGATGCAGAGCACTGCACTGCTGTTTAGTTGGATGCCTTCAGATCATTGGATGGAGCATATTTTTATAAATCAAAATAAATGAAATACAGCAGAATCTGTAGAAAGAGAACATGCAAAAAGTACCATCAGCTTTTCCAAGTCTCGTCCAGATTCCCCTCTGGTTACTCTTGGTTTCCATATGCTGAGACAACTCTTGAAATGTTTGTATATTGTCAGAGAAAGGTGTCTCACTTTTGTAGACAGTTAGTGAAAAACATTGAGAATATCATTAATTTTTTTAACCCACATCTCTGTAGTAACTTTAATTTTCTAGGACAGTATTTTTTTCTCTTCTTCATGTTCATATTTTGCAGGTAAATGTAGGTTACCTAAATCCAGTGATGAGTAGTAAGCCATCCCTTTTTCTTTTCAAGAAGGAGGATGTGCATTACACACCTTGTCGAGGGCTATGTCTACAGTGTGAGTTAGGGATGTGATTCCTCTCTTCGTATACACATACTCATGTGTATAAATAGCAGTATACCCAGAGTTGCATGAGTAGCAGCAGCAAGGGTACAGCTGAGCCATACCGTGTACAAACTTGCCTGAAACTTGATGAGAACTAGTGCAAGTATGTGTACAGGAGTCTGGGAAACAAACCCCTAGCACATAGTGTAGACATAGTTTACTTGCATAGGTCAGGGAGTGTCTCTTACTCTGTGTTTCAATTGCACCTAGCACAACAAAGCCCAACTCTTGATTCAGGCCTTTAAGTGGTACTACAATACAAATAATAAATACAATATCAGAGGCATAACAGGAGTAGCTAACGTAAGTGAAGATTAATATTATTTTATTAAAAAGTCCCATTTTTCATACTTTAAATTGAAAAATAAAGCTACAGAAATTTTAAAGTAACCAAGTATAGCAACTTTTCAGAATTTAAAGAGGCTACAGAACCAACCTAAGCCTACCTAGCTATCTAGCATTTGTACACTGGAAGGATATTTTTCCCGGTAACTGGCTGTCCTGCTTTTTATAGTATGATTACAATATAAAATGTACTTTAAACATGCAAAAATATGTAGCAATTCTGTAAGAACAATGCAGTCCTGTATGCTAAGTTTTAGGCCCATATCTTTACCTACCCATATTCAAGATTACAGATGATCTGGTTTTATAACTTTTCTCCATGTATTGATTACAGAGCAAAGACACTCAGTTTGAAAAATATGAAAGAAGTGGAATGTAAATTCAAAACAGAAGCTGATTTTGTAAGTGTACTCTTCCTCTACTCTTTTGTTCCTTATTAATCTGTAGCTTTTTATCACGCATAGTTTGTTACAGAGGTTATAAGAGTCAGTGCACTCAAGAAATTATAATTAAATGATCATTTTTAGAACCAGTGGAAATATATGCCATGAAAATGTTGTGCTTTGGCATTGGTTTTGGGTCTCTTTGTGGTTTCAATTATGTATGCAGAATATAAAGTTTATATACAAAAATTAAGGGTTCTAGTCAATAGTTATGTTCGGTTCCATGGATCTGAAACTCTGTGAATTTCAATTTATGGAAGTTCATCTTTATGCTTCTGTTAGGGTTTGCCTCACATGGAAGCTTTGGGGGATCTACTAGTAATGAGTAGTTTCCAAACAGGTACTACTTGCCTTTTCCCTTCTACTTGATTTCCTTATTCCTCTGCAACCCCTTGACACCCTGTATGTGCATGAGCCCTTCCCAGCCATGATTCTAACCCATCTGCGTAACCAGAACCTGATTTTTCACAGTGCATCCACATGAGGCAGGGGAAGGGAGGCGGGTTGCATGGAGCTGGCACAGCCACCTTTCGTCACCTCTCAGACAGGATCACCTTGGTCAGGATTCACTTGAGAAGTAGATGGAATGATCCTACTTCAAGAGACTGTTTTCTGAACTTGCCTCCTCACCTTTTTTTACACTCCCTGTCACAGATTGCAAATGTTTTGCTTATTTTCCATTACAATTATGATTACTTTGTATTACAGTAGTTCCCATGGGCTCCAGGTGAGATCAGAGACCCATTGTGCCAAGCACTCTACAACATACATAATCAGAAACATTCTGCTCCATTCAGTCAAAAAGATAGACCAAAAATTAGAGGGGAAATAGGTGCACTGACTTGCCCAAAATCAAACAGCATGTCAGTGGCTGTGCTAGGAACAGAACCCACCTCTCCTGATTCCTAGTCCAATGCCTTATCTAGCCTCTCAGTGTGGCATTTTCTGCTCTGTCCACCTGACTTTTCAAGTATCCATCCAGCCAGTCTTCTTAATAGTTCATTTAGCAACATGCCTATCAATTACCATATAAGTGAAACTCTCCCATCCAAATCATTCATTTTCTGACACCTGCATTACATCTTGAATTTGGGTTATCTTGGACTCAAAAGTTGGGAGTTTGCCCAAGAGGATTTACTGTTTGGCTTGCTGAAACATTTTGAGTGATAAGGCTGAAAACAATGGTAAGTGAGAGATGGGAGGATTCTAAAACACTAATTAAAAACAATGTTGTGGAGCCTGTTCCAGTTGTTGATTATTAGATCAAATTTCAGTATTAAGAAAAAAAAAGTTAAAGGAACTTTGTTAGAGTTACATGACCCAAAATCTGATCTATATTTCTTACTCTTGCAAAATATTTTTAAAAATTCTTCATTTCTCTTTTCTCCAAGTATCTGCTTCAGTTCCTTTTTGCCCTAAATCACCAAGAAAGATCAGTGCCTGAGAACATACAATAACAAACTAGTGTATGCAGACTGTGGAGGGAATAAAGTTTCTGTAAGGAAGCAGATTCTCAAGAGTTTATTACAGAAAACAAAGAGGAAAAAACATTTTAAATAGTAAGAAAACTGCCTTGGCACATGCCTTTTAACATAATTTAGAACTGCTGGGTTGCAGTAGTTTAGGGCGAGTTTTTAACTGTGTGAATGCTAGAGTTGTGCAGGCTTCCCTTGAAAATGACAAATTAGAGCTAAACAGGATACTTAAACATGAAATTATGCAAATGTAATCATCTGTTGTACAATCAAGATGCTGTGGATGTATTGGGGTTGTGAGCAGACAATAAATGAGCAGACACTTCAGTGTGGAAAAAATTGAGAGAATGTTTCTTAAAAGCATACGTAAAGTATGTCACATCACAGACGCTGTTAAGAGCAAACTTGCCAAAATATAGGTGGTGCTGAGTAATGCGCACACAGCAGCTGCGGATGTCATGGGGAAACTAGTGAATAGGTTGCTTCAAACAGTTTTCTTTCTTCCTTGGGAAGGACACATCGTAAAGGAGTTCAGTTTTTCTCAGAATGATAGAGTTCAAATTTTGAAATGCAACCAGAATGTTTCTAGCACTAAACCAGATCTAAATTTGTCACAACTCCCCTCAACCATATCCTGAGGAAATAGTTTGATCTTGTCAGGTTCTCCTGCTGGGTAGTTCTTGGACTGGGAGTGTTTTAGTGGTAATGGAGTGCTAAAATGTATTATACTGTTCAGCCTCTGGGTGGTGCTGTGTGTAACATACCTTATTTAAGCTAACCTCAGCCATCCCAGGGAGAGCATTAAAGTTATGTAAGACACATCTCTGGTGTGTCTCTATGAGAAGTAAGTGCTCTAGTCAGTCCTTATCTGATACAGAAGCCTGACCTGCTAGTAGCTACCTACTGTGTACAAGAAGTGCATGACATTGTGTCAGGAGTAAATTAGTGCCTAAAGAGTAAAAGCAGAAGGAAAGCAACAACAAAGGTTGCCACAGAAGGAAAAAAGCAACAAAGGATGCAGGATCAATCTCATCAACATGCCATTCTTCAATGCCCCATAAAACTTCAGTTTTGCTAAATCTACAGAATCAACAAATTGGAAACCACAAGGTTTGGTCAGATCCCAGGTGAGAGCCCCCAACTCCTACCAGCAGCCAACTCGTATCTTCTCCCTCCCCCGACCTTCCCAGTTCTTTGTTTTCAAGTTGAGAAATACGGTTCAGCTCTCCTGATGTGGGGTAGGGAAACCTATCTCCCTGTGAGTCGTTGGTTGCTAGGTGTCAATATCCCAATGTCTGGGTTTTCTCCATTGATATGGGGTCAACCTTGGCTAGTCCTTTTTAAAGACCCATCCCAGCTCAGACAGCTAAGTGGCATTCATACCTATGTCCTCTTAGCCTGCTCTGAGAACAAACAGTCATTTTCTACCCAATGAATAACAATGCAGTATATAGGAGAAACTGAGGCACACACAGGTGTCTTAAAAATATTACTGAAAATTTCCCCTTTGTCACAGCCTGTCATCCCAAGAGGTCCAAGAGGAAACATCCAGAGAATTAATGTTATTCCAATCTCTGAGCCTCCTTATCAGCCACAAAGAAACCCCATACTATCTCCAGTTCAGAGATTAGACTTTATAGGAGCTTCTCTAGACTCCACAACAAGCAAGAAACTGCCTACCTGAGGAGAGATTTTTCACTCTATCCAGCCTAATCTCAATATTACAGTGCAGCCCGCAGACAACAGTGAAGACTTGCCTGAGATTTTGGGCCACATTTTGACCTCCACATATGTACCTCCCAATGCAAAGATGCCCTTCAAATGCCTCCAGATACAAATAATAACAGCGTATACAGCCTTGTATCTACTGGACTAAACCGTTCCATGCCTCTCTTAGACTGTCGGTTGCAGATAGGATGACCAGCCATCTGGTTTCCAAACAAAAGCTGTCTAAGGGAGTTTCAGGTTGCATAAGGACCTGTTTTGAGAATGCAAGGGTACAGCCCTCTTACAGAGTGACAGTACGTTCTACTAGAGCCCAGTCTCCATCTGTAGCTCTATTGAAAGGTGTTCCCATCGCAGAGATTTGTTGGTTTGCTACTCGTAGCAGAAGTCTGCTACATCTATCCATGCCTTTGCCAAACAATACGCTATCTTACCTGCTTCTGGACATGACACCATCTTTGGTGATGCAGTCCTTCAAACTGCTCTGAACTTACCTTCTCAGCACCCAATTCCTCACTGAGTTGAGGACTACATCTCTGCTGTATCTCTCTCTGAGAAGGAAGCTCTGTAGTCAGCATATCTGATACAGAAGCCTGAGCTGCTAGTAGCCTACTGTGTACATATTAGCTTCTCAGTCATAGGAGGTTTTAGCCTTTACAGGGCTCTCTTCCTCTTTGTATGTTGCTCCTTCCACTGCTGCCCGTTATAGTCACGTTGGGACTATAGGCACCAGGATATGTGTTCTTCTGAACATCAAGCATTGTACAGGCTGCTGTTAAAGCCTCCTGTGTGTGTGTTTCTCCATTGAAGAATCCCTTGCCCTATATATATATATTTTTTGCTTTCTGCATCTTTCTTTAATGAAGTATTAGTATTTTAACTGCCATTTCAGCTTTGTTTTTCGGTTGGCTCTGGCATGGTGATGAAGTGATATAATATGACTGAATTTGCATTCCTGGATAAATGGTACAAACTCTTTGCAAGTAAACTGGACTAGTTGTTGTCTGTAATTATGCAGTTTGGGATACCATGCCTGCTGAAATGTGAAATGCTTCATGGCTTTGTCTATGATGATGGTCGCTACAGGAGTGTCTGACAATCTGACAAGTTCCCACAGGTCTGAAAAGTAATCTACAGTAACGAGGTAGTGGTTTGCAGTGAAAAGGTCCATTGCTACTTTTTTCCAAGGTCCATTGGGAATGTGCTGTGTATTTTGATTGTATTTTCATGCTTTCCCTGTGCCAGTTGGTGAATTATCTTTCTGTTTGCTCCATTTATTCTCTGCAATTTACTGGAAGCTTGTTCACTATCTTTGCACATCTATGGCTCTTGGTAGAGTTGGGCTATGTCTATACTACTGCCTATATCAGCAAAACTTTTTTCCACCCATCTGAGTGACATAAGTTTTGCTGACATAGGCATTAGTGTGCACAATGCTATGTTGGCAGGATAGTTTATGGTGCTTGCGGGGGTGGGTTTTTTTATTCCAATGGCAGAGCTTTGTTTTGTCAGCTTAGAGTGTCTTCATCAGATGTGCTGTACCAGTACAGCTACGCTGCTGCATCACTGTACATGTAGACATGGCTTTAATGTGGGTTCTTTGAGCATTCTCACTCCAGGTCCTGCATCTATTGCCCCAGTTACTAACCTAGCACAAATCTGATCTTTCAAAATTGAGAAATTGCATGAGTCAGCTATTTTGCACAGTCTGGCAATATACTTGACCTGTTGTTTTTCCAGATTTTTGATTACCCTTGTTGAAAAGATGCCTTTTGTATGTGACATTTTTTGTGAGTTGAAAATGTTTTGGAGCATTTCTTGGTTGTTGCAAGGTCCTTCTGCTGTGCTGCTGACATATCCAGATGCTGATGAAGCATGAAGCAGCCTTTCCTAATTACAGCTAATAATATGGCTGCTCTTACTTTGTTTTCCTTTTTATCCAGCCCTATAGAAATTTTTTCATTGTTTTCCCCCATGATTTAAAATATATCCAGTTGCTAAACATAGTCTCTTTCATGTTCATCTGCTCAGGGACAGGAATCTGGTATGTTGCCATGATTATTGTTTTCTCTTGGTTTGTTCTGTAATAATCTTAGAATCTAGTTTCACCTATCTGTAGATGACTCACTTCTGACACAATGTTCTATGTGCGAGCATAAAGACATGCAGGCTTTACTCCTGTCTCCAAATTTACAGTGCTCGCTCATCATTTGCTTCCTGAAAGTCGAGTTCTCTGAGTTCCTAGACATAATCACGCAACCATATTTATCATAACATTAGAGATGTATCTGGAAGACAAATAAGTTTGTATTATTTTGGGGCACTTGGAGTTGGCTGGCTGAGAGTGCTCTAGCTTTATGCCAGTTATATGGTGGATGGTACTTGGAAGTTCAGAAATGGCTTCTGCAGTTCACAGCTGATTCAACCTTGCTTCAGAGTAGTTCAGGCTTTACTTCTTCATCTGTTACAGCTTTAGATGCACAAAAAGCTCAGTAACTTTATCTACTGAGCAGAAATTCTTCAGGTAATCCATAGTAAATGATCTGACTTGTTTATGTCCTCACCTTTTAAATACCCCCCAAAGACCATTCGTTTTACTTGTATTTCCTCCTTCATTTAAGCTAGAATCATGTGTGAAGACTGATTAAATCACTAATCTGTTAAAGCACCATGGTAACTCATTATTTTCCCATAAGATTATTGTTCAGTGTTATGTAGGGTTTTTAAAGAAATTTAAAGAATTTAAGAATTTAAAGAATTGTAAAGACTTTTTAAAGACATTTTTAAATCTGAAGGAATTAAGTCTGTTGTTTATTTCATCCCAAAGGAATCTTTACAACAGGTAAAGATAGTTTCAGTGAACAACCCACTAGTATTTCTGAATGCCAAGAAGTTCCATGAAGACCTAATAAGGATAACCCTGAAGGATAGTGGAGGCACCCAGCCATGTGATGATATAATCAAGGTACGTTATACTGCGTGCATTAGCGATGACTTGCATTTCTCTTTTGTGTTCCATCAGAAAATCTCACAGCATTTAATTATAATGCAATAGAAAAATCAGATTGTACCATGGAATAGTTATTTACCATGGAATAAAATTCAAATCTAAACTTCAGGAGATTAAATATATATAATGTTCCCTTTATGTTGAAAATATAGCTCTAACACATTTGTCTACGTGAGTCAATGCACTGGTCCAAAGTCTATGGGATGTCTTCCATTAACTTCATGGACTTTGGACCAGGGTTTAAAGGCCCGAGTTTCAGAAGAAATAATTACAAACCTCTTCAGCTGAAGGCAATGGCTGCTGCAAGGGCTCAGCCTCTCTGGAAATTTGACCCTCCGTTTCCAGTTCTCCTCTCGTGCTCGTGTAAATCAGGACTGACTCAGTTGGAATCAGTAGGGAGTTAGGCTGCTGTAAAACTGTTGAGAATTAGGCCCTTAAGTAATAGTTCTGTTTAATTTTCTGCACTGCGAGTTTTTGGGGGAAAATAAAGAGTGTTTGAAAAAGTGCACATCAATATGGTTCTAGGGAGTATCACCACAGGTATCCTGCGGCTATTCCAATTTATCCACTCATATCTATTCCAGTTTTGGGGGAGGGAGAGTGTTTTGTTCTTACTGATGCTTTTCTTTCATTACTAGGAAGGTGCTACAAAACTATAACGAGGAGAGTCATACAAGTACCTAGTTAGAGAGAAATACATTTTTATTTGTGTCTGAAATTAGTTCAGACATTTTTGGGGGCAAGGATTTAGTCCTTTCCCTCTACTAGAACAGGCTCAACACTGGAATTAGCTGAAATTTTTTTGCACTAATTTTTGTAGAAAATCGGCCTTTTTTCAAAAAACAAAGCTTGTTGCAAAAAATTATCAGATTGATGTTTTCCATTTTTTGTGAAATTTTCTGTGATGTTTTTACTGAAATATTTATCATAAATGTTACATATCTTTTATGAAAAATATTATCAACAGTTTTTGTTGATCAAAACCTTTTTTTAGTAGAAGAGTGATTTTGATAAGTGAAGAATTTAGAAAATTGTTTCAGTAAAAACTGAATTGAAAATACTGCAGAAAATTTTACAGCAAATGGGTCCATTTTGAACCTTGTGAAATGGAAACAACTTTGAAATACTGACATTTTTCAGAAAATTGTTTTCCTGTCTTTTGACCAACTCTGCTTAGTTCTTTGGGGTGTCATTAAACTAATAATGCTGAACCCAAATTAAGGTTGGTGTTTGGCTCAAGAGGTTAAAGTCAACTGCAGTAGTAAACAGGCTGAGATAACTGGAAAATGCCTACCTCCTTTAGTCCACAATTACAATGGATCCACAACATTGAGGCACAGAAAGACAGTTCTGATATTTCCTTCTGGAGGTAAAGAGTCAATTTCATTATTGAGAAACAGAACTAAGGAGATATGAAACCCGATCCTCCCCCCACCAGTACTTACATTATTCATTGCTTTTGTTTCAGTGTGAACAGAACACATTGCTCAATTCAGTATCCAATGGAAATTGTCATGGTGAGTTTACCATTTAAGATATAAGTTGAAAGAAAGAGGGGGTTCAAGTATGTCAGTTGGTTCCACATTTTCCCATTTATTTGTAAGTGAATTTTCATGCCCTAGACACTATTATTGTCTGTTAATCCACACACCAAGTAAATCAGAGAAAGTAGGGATGGAAGAGACCTCAAGAGGTCATCAGATCCAGCACCCTGCAATGAGGCAGGACCAAGTAAATCTAGACCATTCCTGACAGGTGTTTGTCCAACTTCTTTTTAAGAGCTTCCTATTCCAGAAGCTTAACTACCCTTATAGTTAGAGAGTTTTTTCCTAATATCTAAACTAAATCTCCCTTGCTGCAAGTTAAACCCATTGCTTCTTGTCCTACCTTCAGTGGACATGGAGGACAATTGATCGTCATCATCTTCATAACAGCCCTTAATATATTGGAAGACTGTTGTCAGGTCTCCCCATAGTCTTCTTTTCTCAAAACTAAACTTGCTCAGTTTTTTAACCTTTCCTCATCGGTCAGGTTTTCTAAACCTTTTATATTTTTTGTTGCTTTCCTCTGGATTCTTTCCAAATTGTCCACATCTTTCCTAACTTGTGGTGCTCAGAATTGGACACAGTACTCCAGCTGAGGCCTCACCAGATCCAAGCGTTGTGGGACAATTACTCCTGTGTCTTACATACAACACTCCCATTAATACACCCCAGAATCATATGAACCTTTTTTGCAGCTGCAGCACGTTGACGAGACATGTTCAGTTTGTGGTCCACTATGACCTCCAGATCCTTTTCAGCAGTACTACCACCTAGCCAGTTATTCTCCATTTTGTGGTTGTTCATTAGATTTTTTCCTTCATAAGTGATGTACTTTGCACTTGCCTTTATTAAATTTAAACTTTTTGAATTCAGATCAATTCTCCATTTTGTCAAGGCCATGTTGAATTTTAAATCTGTCCTCCAAAGTGCTCACAACCGCTCCTAGCTTAGTGTCATCTGCACATTTTATAAGCATACTGTCTACTCCATTATCCAAGTCATTAATGAGCTAATATTGCATGAGCATGAACAGTGCCATTTTCCCCAGAATACCCTGGCAGTCTTCCTGAATCTTGATTTGGAGGGCCCTCTTGCAAAGATGAGAATGTAGTTCAGTCCCTACACCCATTTAGTTCTTGACCTCCTTTCTGAGATTGCCAATAAGGGATCCAGTAGCGATATCTCATCTCTAGAAAGGACTTGGAGGTGTGTCTACAGCACATGTAGTCATGCCTGGGCTAACTTTAATCTAGCTAGCTGGAACCAAAAGAGCACTGAGACTGCTGCAGCATGGGCTGTAACAGCTGGCCTGGGATCCTGGCTATGTACTCGAGAAGCTAGTCTATGCTGCCATCTGTACTGCTGAGGGTTCACTGCTATTGTTATTCAAGCTGGCCAGATCAGCGCTAGCTCTGGTATGTCTATGTGTGCTGCAGTCATACCTCCGATCCAGTCTAGACATATTCAGAAATTGCCAGCTCATTTCACAAAAATCACCATGCATCCAACACAGGGCAGTGATTTAAATGATCACTGCTCTGGTCCAGAATTGATCTAGTGACCTGGATTACTTCAGCCTCTCAGCTGAAATACAAAAAATCAAATGCATAAAATCCTTTGCTGATAAAATGAGGAAATACCACAGGTTTATGCCCTCATCATGCAATGAATGCTGCAGTGGGTGGACCCCTGCAGGATTGGAGCCTTAGTTAGTACAAGACTGAAAAATACAAAAATAAAAACCCTATGTTACATCTTATGGCTTTTAAAGCCACCTACAATAAAAGCAAAGAAAATGTAGATTGAAATTAACAGTGCTACCTTACCTCAGCATATGGAGCCTGGGAACAAACTAAAGGTTTGTTTTTATTTCAGATTTAAAATACCTAAATCCATCTCATACCACACCTCATAAAATGCCAGAAATAGTGCATACATTGATATAAGTAACCAACATGACCTTCTGGAGGTTCTATTTTATGTGAGTGACCTCAAACATGGAAGGAATTCAGATGTTACGTCTATTGTAAAAATAGATTGTAGGCATTCAGGCTATGGAGGAACACTTGAATTTGGGCTATTATCTGACCATTTACCTTTATCAACTATGTTTATGATGTTTACATTGTGTTAGATTGTTGTATCTGGGGCAACTGAGTGCCTGGCTATAGAGCAGTAAAGCACAGCACTACAATTGCTGCTAGTAAAAACTATAAAATACTGTACCAGCATTTCCCCAAAAGCTCAGAATCATTAACCAATTTTATTTGGATGAACTGATTCTTCACAGTGTGTAAAATTTTCCTCCATGCTGACAGCTAACAAGGCCTATGTACTCCTCACATCACACTTAAGCCCTATTTTAAGGACTTAAGTGGTGCATAGTCCTTGTGCTTGCTCTTGGCACAGCAGTGAATTTCATTTGGGTTAATTTAAATAAGAGAGAGCAGGTGGACTTCCACTTCTAGAAACCAGCATGGTAGCAGAGTTTCTAGCAGTGCTAGACTAAGCACCAACAATAGCCCCCAAGTTCTTCAAAAGAGAGCGCTGTCTGGAATACAGTCGCAAATGTTTATGGTTGTACCAGTAACGTATGAACTACAATGGATTACATTTTGATTTTAGACAAGAGTTGCCCTGGAAAGCACTGTGACTCAGACACATTATGGCTGTCTCAGTTCCTCCCCTGATCCCTTTCTTACTCTAAGGGAGTAGTAAATTGCCATTGGCCTATAGCAGCAGCAAGTTATGATGTCACTGTGCCTACTCAATTGGGCTAGCTAGTGAACAGGGAAGACAAGTTGAAGTCAAGAATTCAACCATGCCCTGCCCCTTCATACCCATCCCTTCTGAAAGGGAGTAAGTGTGTGTTGTACGCCCAGACCCAGAGTCTGGGTGGCCCATACAGGGGTGTAAGGCTGAGGAATTCATACTTACTTTTACTCCTTCACTCCCCTATGTAGGCATGTCGCCTGAGTCCCAGTCTAGCTCTGTATAAACATATGGTGTTGTCTGTCTTCATGTTTACAATATCTGGCATGGGATTGGTTTCGTAAATAAAAAATAAACCTTAACTTTGCTCCACCTAACACACCCTGAGCTAAATTCAGCTCTGGTGTCATCAGCTGAAGGAGATGCTCCTATAGCAAAGAGGCACTGTTGGCTTTGATTACCTTTTGTTTGTTTTGCTTCCGTTGAATAGGTATTAAAAGCTATCAAGATGCAGCAAAGTTTAAACTTGATCTTGGAACTGTCAGCAGTTAACTTTTATTTAAGCAAGGTACTAACCACAAGGAAAATTGAATCTCAAATATTCTCGAAGATGCATCTTTTCCTTCCAAACTTCCTGGTGTCTCATTTTCTTTTTGAACTGTAGGTTTTTATTTTGGAGACAATGAAGGTGTTGTAGGCAAGATTGCAGTGAAACTGCCTGGCAGTCATCATAAATCCTTTTTGGGTTTCCATAGCAGTAGTGTCAGGCAGAGGCTTGCCTTGGAATTTCTTTATTTTTCTTTGCAATGTATTTATTAACATACAACTAAATAAGGCAGTAAACCCCTGGAGCCTTGAGTCCAAAAGCCTCTGGGTCTTAGTCTACGCTCAGGATGGAATTAGTGCCAATATAAATCTACATTATGCTGGGATTCTTAAGTCTCCTCAAGAATTTGAAATCTTTATATCTGTTCTGTCACAACAATTTCATGTTAGCTGTCTTTATAGTCAAATTCCCATCTTTTTTAACATCATCTGTATTTTATGGTAACTAGCTTTAAAGTTAACATTTTTCCACAGTATGGTATCAATAAATATATTTTGTTTCCTATTTTCCCCATTAGGAAAGCCCTAGAATAGTTGATGTAGTCCCCAGTCCAGCAAAGCCATTAAATATGTGCTTAGTTCTAAATATATGTGTCATCCATTTGACTTCAGTAGGCCCACTAAAGGTAGGCCCTTAGTAGTCAGGCCTACAAGCCCCATGGCACAGATGTGGCTGGCCCGAGTCAACTGATTTGGGTTTGTGGTCCTCGGGCTCTGGGTCTGAACAATTGCCATGTAGACATATGGATTTGGGCTGGAGCCAGAGCTCTGGGGTCCTGCAAGGGTGGAGGGTTGCAGAGGTTTGGCTGTAGCCCAAGCTCAAATGTCTACCCAGCAATTTTTCACCCCACATCCTGAGCCCCACAAGCCCAAGTCAGCTGACCTGGGCCCTCTGCGGCTTTTTTATCCCTGTTTAGATCTACCCTAATAAGCTTAAACTCAAGAATTTAATCAAGGGCTTTGCTGGACTGAGGCCTTAATCACAGATTGATTAATGTTTATGTTGCATTGAATATGTACAGTGCTATATAAATGCTCATCATTCTTATTACAGTGGACAAGAACTGTTAAGTGATGCAGTCCACCTCCTTGCCCCGGAGTAGACTCATTCCCTGTTTCTGCTAGTATATTGACAAGACTAGTTTTGAAATTCCTAACCAAAGAGGCTTCCCCCATTTCCCTCGGAAAACTGTTCTACTATCTAATATTTCCTACCGGCAAGACATTCCCTGATATCCAGCTTAAATTCCCCCTTTCTTACTTTTATCCCATTATCTCACTGATATTGCTTCACACCAGTTTTTCTATTGTGCATCAGAACTGAGCCATTCCCTGACTTGATATTTTCTCACTGTATAACAGAACGTTTTGCAACTTGGTAATTTCCATTTATTTTCAGACAAATGTTAATATTCCTATGGAGAGTCCCATAGGCATTTCACACTTAACAATATTTCTATCAAACATATAGGTGAGCTGTCATTACAGCCATGCCCCAGTGTGAGATGTGCGTTAATATTAGACTGCAGTGGACTGACTTTCTTTGACTATACCGGAGTGTCTGTGCTTCTTCAGGTATTTATATACATTTTATATATACCAAATTGAAGCCAAAGCCATGTTCTCCTCACTCATGCAAGCAGGATCCAGTAGGATTACTTGTGTGAGAAAGGTGATCTTAGATTTGGTCATTAAACTGTATTGTGTTTAAATTGAAAATTACCCTTCAAAGGTTTAAGGCCAGAACTGCTGCAATCCCTTCACCCAAACCTCCTACCCCTTCCTTTTTTTCATTTAAAAAGCAGATTAAAGACCAGATTCAAAACTGGTGCAATTGCATGACTTCAGTGGAGCGGCATATGTTTATAAGAAGCTTAAACTTGTCCCTTAGGCTTTTGGCTTTTATTTCTGAGATTTTATGTGAAAACATTGCTTTCTAGCTAATCCACTAGTTAGGTTTTAGTGCTCACCACGTTTTGTTCACATCTGCGTTAGTAGAGCACTTAGCACAGAGCTTTTCTGGTCTAAGCCTGAGGCTCCTATGGGCTACTACAGTACAAATAATAAATCTAATGATAATAGAGATCACTCAGCTATATACAGTAGATCTGAAATTACTTTCCAAAAGCTAATTGCTGTTGGTGCAGATGGGATTGAATTTAGTGGAAGATGTTCACTGAGTAAGGATTAAATTAGGATGTCAAAATCTAGCCCTCAATGATGCATCTTTTCTTTTGCACTTCAGTCTGACTTGCCAGTTCTTAATCTGTGAAGTTCAGGCTGTAGCTTCCTAGTTGCCCAATTGTAATGCAGAATGACTATGGGTGACTCTAGGACAGATCCAAGTTTATGGAAATTTCCAAACAAGAATAAAGCTACTGAACATATAAATGATTAGCTTGATTAAACCTAAGAGAGAATGAAGAACTGTTCTTCTGTTGTGCTCAAAAGTCTCATGCCCACAGTGTCAAAATTACTGTATCAGTAGCTTTGTATTGTTTATATTATAGAATGGCTCCCTCTGGTGACAGTTCTTAGTAAAACTTGAATACCTTACAGCATGTTCCTTGTTTTGTTTTGAAGTTCTAAATTATTTTGAATGTTTTAATGTCAGCTGATGCTTCATACAGTTTTGTAAAATCTTTCTTGTTGTCACTCTTTTAGATTTACATGGATTTTAAAAACAAAAGTATCGATGTGTTACTAGCACATTGTAAAGGCAAGTATCAGGCCACAGACAAATTTTTAACAGTAATTTAAATGCTTACATTATCTTTTTAATGTTCATGTATGTGTCTTATTACAGCTTCCTTGATTAAAGCAATGCAATACAGCGGAAATCTAGGATCTGAAAATCCTATCTTCTTTGAATCCGTTTCCTCTGCCATTGGCGCCACTCATTTAAACAGGGTGAGTTTTAAAGCAGTGATAGGTGAAATCCAAAAGGTTCAACAGCTTGTTTTGGGTGCTTATAAAAATTTGTTGCAGTGTAGAAGTCTCATACATCCAGTGAGCCCTCTAGACACAAACCTACCTTTCTACCCACCCTACCCCTCCCCAAACAACTCACTCCCGTTATTAATTTTTCATGTCCACTGATGACCACTGGCTGATGTTCCAGCCTCTGGATTCAGTTATCTAAGTCTCTCTTATCTCTGCCTCCCCTTCCTTTTGTGACAGCTTATGGGCCCTGGCATCTTTTTGTGCTAGGTTTTGATGCCTCTATGATCCGGTGCATAGTACAGTCTAGGTTACACCAAAACAGAGTTGTACAGGTGCTACTGAGTTCCTCAGCTTGAATTTAAAAGGGGTAGGGAGGGAGGATGAAAGGCTGATGGGAATAGAGAATCTCACAGAAGGAAGGATTTGTGATGGCAGTCTGTAGGTGAGAGTGCAGAAGATTCCTGAAAGACAGCAGAGAAAGCTATAGGGAGGGAAAAAAGGCTTGGTTCAGGAAACAGAGGTTGAAGTTTGAACTAGCTTTTATATGGTAAAAAACCAGTTCTTGCATTCCTTGTTAAAAGAAGTATAAAACCTGCTCTGTGTCCATAATATAAACAATATAAACTTTCTTGGTTGTAATTCCTTTTCAACTGAGTGTATACTATAAACAGTGTCCTTTCCCGTGGCTTTACTCATGAATACAGAGATGGCCAGAAGCCTATGTAGAACTGCCTCCAAGAGAGATTAAACTAGTCAATGATCTGGACATTTCTCTGTTGCTATAAACAGGCACATTCTGCTAATTAGATTAGAAATGTCTCCTCTCTCTCCTCCACCAACAAAATCCCTCTTTCTTGATTCACTCAGTTAACGTGCATTAGTGATGTTAGTTTAATGAATTGGGGGGCGGGGGAAGGGAAATTCTCTGAATGGCGGAAATGTGCTCAGTTCACTATGTTTTTCCACCATTTTACACTCAGAACAACAAGAAGTCTTAGTGAAGTAGGGAACTGGGGGCAAAAATGATGAACCTCAGTGTTGCCAACTGGGACAATTATTTGTTATTTTGTCTGGTTCTGCATTTAATAGGAATGTTATAAGAACATAAGAATGGCCATACTGGATCAGACCAATGGTCCATCTAGCTCAGTATCCTGTCTTCTGACAGTGGCCAATGCCAGATGCTTCAGAGGGAATTAACAGAAAAAGGCAGTTATTGAGTGATCAGTCCCTTCTTGTCCAGTCCCAGCTTCTGGCAGTCAGAGCTTTTGACAAGTTCCCTTAGCAAATGCTCTTAAGCAGAGTAAGCAGTCATGGGATAAGAATCATGGATCAGTTAAAAGATAGGAAACAAAGGGTGTGAATAAATGCTCAGTTTTCACAGTGGGGTCCACCAAGAATCTGTACTGGGACCACTGCTATTCAACATGGTCATAAATGATCTAGAAAAAGGGATAAACAGTGGGGTGGCAGATATAAAAGTACTCAAGATAGGTAAGCCCAAAGCTGGCTAAGAAGAGTTACAAAGGATCTTACAAAACAATGTGATTGGGCAACAAAATGGCAGATGAAATTCACTGTTGAAAAATGCAATGTAATGTTCATTGGAAAACAATCCGAACAATACATACCAAATAATGGGTCTAAATTAGCTGTTACCACTGAAAAAAGAGATCTCGGGAATCATTGTGGATAGTTCTCTGAAAACACCTGCTCAATGTGCAGTGGCAGTCAAAAAATTTAACAGAACGTTAGAAACCATCAGGAAAGAGGTAGATAATAAGGCAGAAAATATCATAATGCCTCTATATACTCCCACACTTTGTTAATGTGTACAGTTCTTGTTGCCCTATCTCAAAAAAGATATATTAGAATTGGCAAAAGTACAAAGAAGGACAACAAAAATAATTAGTGGTATGGAGCAGCTTCCACATGAGAAGGAGCTCCTACTGATGGAACTTCTGCAACAGAGAACAGTTCTGGCATAATTGTTACCTTCCATGTCCAATTCTCTCATTCCGAAATGCCAATGCTCTTCTACATCTATCTGGTTTCCACCGGTAACGGCACACTGTCCTCATTTCAATTAAGTCAAGAGGCTTGTGGCTCATCTGTTGTTGTCTTTATAATGAGAGCGAGCTGTATAGCCTTTGGATCTCTCTTTGCAGTGCTTGATGTAGAATTTTAAATTAGGTATTTGCTTTCCTGCTGTTTCACGTGTTAATGCACTCACAATGTGGGTGATAAGCTGATGATGCATGGTAATAAGGTGAACCTTTCTGTTTCTTCAATTTTAGAATTTCAGCAAACTCAGTGATCACAGTGAAGTGTGAAGTTGACAAGTTGCAGGGTGGCTGTTCTGATCTACTAACATACAGAATGAACTACGCCATTGCGTTCCCTTGCATCTTTTTCATGAGATCACATAGGTGGTATTTTGTATGCCAGATATGTTTAATAGACTCAGTAGTGACAGTCTTGCTGGTCTATAGTTCCCAAAGGTGTCTCCTCAGCTACCGCTGCTGAGAGAATGTTCATACAATGGATTGTTCTATTGTGGATATATATATTTTTGTAAACGTTTAGATACAAAATATTAGAAAGCAGACATGGGATATCGCCCTTTTATTACAGTGATGTATATTGTTTTAGCACATGCTATAGTAACTTAATTTGTAATGCACAACTATAGTTTTGTGCATGGAAGAGGAAGACATTATGAACCCTTGCAAATGATCTGTAGTGACTGGTGCGGTGTACTCAACTTGCCATATACAAAACCAGATTTTGTTTCAAATACTTTCTTTAATCCTTTTCTTCTTAAAACCAGTCACATGCAATAGCAACATCATATTGCATAACCCTGTGCACCTAACCCAGTTTTGTATTTCTTGCACACTTAATCCTTGTATACTATTTAATGCCCAGTGAGAGTCAATGGGAGGTTTTGATTGTGCTTAGTGTATGTGATCATGTCTCCCGCCAAAGACTGGTGCCAGTGACTATTATAGCTTTCTATTTTCATAAACTAAAGTTCACGTGGAAGAAGGCTTTTACTTTTGGTTCTAAAAGTCCCAGGTTTGATCTCCACTGATGCCTGTGGTGTCTGTGTATGTATGTGACCCTCAATATACCAGCTCAGGCCCAAGAATATTATTGGCCACATTCTCAGTTTGTATACATCCACACAGCTTCATTGGCTTTAATAGAACTGCACAAATTTATGCCACTTCAGGATCTGGCCAAAAAATCATGGAACAGATTTTCAGAAGTGGACCTAAAATTGCACATGCAATACATACATTTTAGTGGGCAAACAGGCAATTGCATATATAGGTGGGATAAATGCAAGTTCAGCTGCCCAACTGCACATGCAAATGTGGGTCTTGTACATAGAAACAGATGCATGAACATTTTTGGCACAGCAAGTTGAACGTTTCACCTTGTAAATTCTGGGACAGAATTACCAGTGTGCACAGGAGTGGGGCGAAGCAGCTGGAGTGTACAACTTAAGTCTGTCCCTCTGTAAAATTGAGAAACTGGCCTAATTTATTTTATGGTTAAAAAATGAAGTGATTACTAGAGTGCGCTCAAATCTACGTGTTATCTGGTTCCTGATTTCTAAGATAAATGTTAGTGTCATTAAATTAGGCCCCCAAAGCATTCCAAAATAAGGCAAGATAACTCTTTGTCACTAATCGGTGGTACCTTTAAGGCTTTACTTACACTTTATGTGATCCATTTTAATCTGATTTGCCATGTAATCAGAAGTACTGAAATCTGTCTCTTCCAAGAGATTATTGGTTCCATATCACAGAGACAGCACCCACTATTTGCTTTCCAGGTAGTTCATTTTTATTGTAATGAACTGGTTAGTGTGTATGTATCTGATTGCTCCTTTACTGGATGGAATCACAACAGCTCCACTGTGTATTGCACACTGAGCGTTATTGGTGCTAACCTGCTACCAGTTAAAGCAGATTCTCTTTTAGTTCAAGTGCTACTGCTTCATTGGGAATCTATCCTTTTGGAGCAGAATCATCCGAGTTCTCTCTCTATGTTCCAGATGGTCATGATATGCAGCATAATGACAACCAGGAAAAGGGGGGAAGGACAAGGGAAGAAGAGGGATGGATGGTTACAGGGCCTCAAGGAGTAGGCATTTCACGTTGAGGAAAAGGGAGCCCCATTCTAGGACTAGTCACTCAAACCTCAGAAGAGGTACACCAAAAGGTTTATGAACCTTTCAGAGAACTAGGTTTGAGATTTGTGTTGGCTTAGAGTTTCATCACAAAAGGTTTGAGATTTTAACATAATTTTTCATCAAATATTTAACATTTGATTAAAAAAAACCACACCAAAAAATGGACCACATTTTTGCCAGAATGGTTTCTTGTTTTCAGCCAACCCTAATTTGCCCTGCTAGTTTGAGCTCTGACTTGGGTGTCATTAAAGTCTGCAAGGTGTTATAGATGGTTGCAAGTAGCTGTGACGGTCAGTACCATAATGCACTAGTCACATTACAACTCAAAACAATGTGCAATACAGAGTAAGGTTATTCCAAAAAAAGTTTTACAACATACAGTGCTGCTGTGTAATTGTGTATCTGTGAAACATACAGAATGCAAGAGAAGTGTGCTTACATAAAAGGGTTCCAGAAACCACAGTTCAAATATTTGTCTTGAAATATGTTGTTTATGGTTATAGATATCACGTGGTATTTGTTGATCTGTGAAACAACTGCAGTGAAATGTGAGAGTCAAGTAACTTATATGGCCCAGGACGAGCCTACTTAAAAAAGAGAGAGCAAGAGGAAACGGGGCATATATTCTCCACCCCACTCTCCCAGTCTCACTCAGAGCTGTGGATTCTTTCCCCCACCAACTTAAAAAGGTAGGAAGGGTAAGAGGGAAGTGAGCAGGACACAGCCTTAGTCCTAAGGATCATTTTGGCAGTGCAGAGAGAAGTGTAGTGTCAGGCTGCCCTGTTCAGCTGGGAGGGAACAGGTAAGATCAAAGTCCAGGCAGCCAAGAGTCTGGCTAGATTTTCCCTGCTCCATCTACCCCTACCAGCTATCTCCAACAGATGAGGCAGGGTGTGTGCGTATATGTGTTTGTTTTGCAGGAGGCTAGGAGATATCACTGGTTCCTGACCCTCCTCATGCCCATGCCAGGGATGACGTTTCCATTCCTTCCCTGAGTTAATAAAGATTTTGGGGAATGGAGGAGTATAATTTTGTACTTCCCAGGATGTAGGGGAATCCTGGGGTTGTTTCTCTCACTGCCTCACAGATAGTCAGATGATTCTTAGTCACACTTTGTTAAGGTTACATTTATAAATGGTTTGTAAAGGGTTGATTAATAAATGTTAAAAGCATTTTACAGACATGAATAGTATGTTCCTCAGGTAGTTATAAGCACATCAGTGAAAGAGGTTATAGATGGTTGCAAGCAACCGTTACCTTGTTGAACTCTGTAACAATTGAGTAATCATTTACTAAAACAGCTATTAATAATGTATTAACCCTTTATAAACTATTTATAACTGTACTCTTCATTGTGGAAGCACCACTTTGTAGTTCTATAGTTAAGTTTTGCACTTAAACAAAAAGTTGACTCTCTGCTTTACCTAAGAAAGAGGCAGCATATTCTCCCCAAAACGACAGCATTTACTCTTTGAGTACAGAGTGAATTTTCTGAGAACTTTAAAATAAATTGATTAATGAGTTTAACTTAGAAAATAATGAAAAATGGGGTCATTTAAGAAATTCAACACTCAGTGTCAGACTGTTTTTTGTCCTTAATAATGGAACAACAAACATGCTCTCACCTTCCCTTATTGTTAAAATAACTGTAATCTTGTGCCTAAACTTCATTTGAAAACCTTTGGTGGGATTAATGGTCAGTTCTCCCCCTTATTCTTCATAACTAAAAGATCCTCTTACAACAGGTGCCAATGAGTAATATTCTACTACAGAATTCAACCTAGAATTACCCTCTTTCAAAATAGATTCCCTTTCATTATTTTCAGTGAGACTGAGCTAATGTCTTGCTGTATTCAGTATTGTTGTAACCAAGTTGGTCCCAGGATATTAAAGAGACAAAGTGGGTGAGGTAATAGCTTTTATTGGACCAACTTCTGCTGGTGTGAGAGATAAGCTTTTGAGCTACACAGAACTCTTCCTCAGGTCTGGGAAAGGTACTCAGAGGGTGTGTCTACACTCTGGTTAGACACCTGCAGTTGATCCAGGCCAGCTGACTTGGGTTTGTGGGGCTCAGACTAAGGATTTGTTTAATTGCGGAGTAGACATTTGGATTTGGGCTGGAGCCTGAGCTCTGGGACCCTCCCACCTTACAGGATCCTACAGCCTTGGATTGACCCTGAGCTTCAATGTCTACACCACAATTACCGCCCCTTAGCCCATGACCCACAAGTCTGAGTCAGCTGGCACAGGTCAGCCACGGGTTTTTAATGGCACTGTAGACATACCTTGAGTGTCATGGCTAATTACAAAATTGAACAGATAGTTTAATATAAGATGTTAGCTCATATTTCATGGGCTCATGTAAGATGAAGTGACCCATTAACACCCCTGTATTTCTATGACAAAAAAGGAGTTGGTGGATTACACATTGTTGTCTTAATCTATACATCTTTAAAACCATGATTTTGTCTAGCAAAGTCATGAATTTAAGGTCTTTTGAAAGTGTTGTGTAGGTTTCCTTTGAGGTAAGGACTGATAGGTCAGATATACAGTGATGGCTTTGTGAAAAGTGTTCACCCACAGGTGATATGGTGATTTTGTCTTTTAACAACTTCAACCCATATTCAGTGGGGACCCCATCCTGAAAGAAGTATTTCTTGAACCTCCAATTCTGACCTTCACCCCTCAGCTTTTCCAAGCTCATCATTAGAAGCCAGCTCCTCACAGACCAGGACACACCAACTCAAAGCGGCACCGGACCCTGCCAGAACAACAGATGCCAAACCTGCAGACATATCTCCACTGCTACAATGATCAACACTCTCCACAACACACCTTTTGAGATCCATGGGTGCTACACATGACTACCACAACATGTGGTGAACTATGCATGAAACCAGACAATCACTATACTCTTGCATAAATTCACATAGGAAAATAAACAAAAGCACCATATCATCTGACCTATTGGTCCTCATCCTCAAAGGAAATCTGTGCAACAGTTTCACATTTAATAGATTATCAGATGGCTTCCCCAAGGCCAGCTGGCAAGATGCAGCAGAACTCAGACATAAGTGCTCAAAGTTCCTGTACAAGAATGTGAAGTAACTTCCCCAATGTTACCCAGCTGACTCAGTAGGGCATAGTGGGTGAAATGCACCCCATCCAGAGGGTCAGTACAAAGTCTTTGCACTATTTACTTCCTTTTAGTGGTTTATTGGCCTTGTGTTGGCCCACTGCACATGGGTGAATTTCACCCAGTAGGATTAAGGGACTTAGTTATTGTGCCTATTGAGCCAGACAGTCGCCTTTCCATGTTCTAGCCTTATCTGAACACCCCTGAAACACCTGGGGACCTGCCACTCTTTTAAGTAATAGGGTTTTTAGATAAGTGAGGTACAGCTGAATGAGTTTGTCCTGCATTCTCAGTGAGGATATGATCCTGCAAGCTGATGAGTTCACTCAACTCCCATTCAAAGGGATTTCAAAGGGAGTGTGTGTGGGGGAAGGCTTGGGGAAGCTCCATGTTTATTATTAAACAAGTAAAGGAGGCACATAATAATGAAGTAAATGGGTGTTCTTAGGGGCTAAACAGCTCTGAAAACCAGGTCACTTATTTAGGTGCTTAAATATGGATTTAGATACCCAATTTTACACTCCTAAATCTGAAAACAGTAAGCTTGGACTTCATGTAATTTATACAAATCAGTAGTACAGTATTCAGAGTTTTGGGATGTGGCACTTTATAGGAGGACATTGACTTGTATTTGTTTTCAAGAGATGGTCAGTATTTTCAGAACTGTTATATTTACTTGAAATTTTGCTATCTCCTCTTTTAGGCATCCCCAAATCCCCATCATTTGAATTATGATTTTCCCCTCTTAGAATGTATCCATCGACACTTATTTAAAACACAAACATGAGCTTCTACTTCTTAGTGCGAGCATTTCACTCATTCCAAAACAAGGCAAATGAAGATAAAAAAAAATAGAATTCAAAGCCAGTGTTAAGAAACAAACATGGTGACAATTGTAAATTAGGCATAAAATATGTAATAAGGGGAAGACTGTTAACATTATATTTATGCAAATTAAATGTCCCTAATTTTCATCATGTGTCTTTCACTTTAAAGGTCATTTGCCCTGATTGTATGATTCAAGTGTCACAAGGTCTGGCTTTAGCTGCTTTATAATTTATTTGACAGATCTGTATGCTATAAATATATAATGTAATGAGGAAAGGTACCTTCATTGTTTAATGAAAACCTTGATGTGTCAGTAGTATGTATGGATATTGTTTGACATTTACTGGTTACCAAAATAAATTAATGAATTGGTGAATGTACAGTATGCCTTGAAAATAATGCACTCCTATGCTGGGAAGGATACTTCCCTCTAACTACAGAAAGTGCTCTCAGAAAAAAATGAATAAGTGCCGTTCCAGCCTGGATCTTAATTGGTGCTTTCATCATCTAGATGGATTTTTAGTAAAGATCACATAATCTGCACATTCCCATATGTTTAACAATACATTTAATTGGGATCTTTTTTGTTTGTAATTTTTTTGTATTAGCCTATGCAACAATACATTTATATGGAAATAAATTTAAACATGGGAATTTACAAGTGGAAGGTGAAAAATGTCCTCATTATTTCACTACTTAACAGGTTTTTACACTTTGTACTAAACACTCCGTAATGATCTATGGTGCCTTCTCTGGCTTCATAATGTATTAAATCTTATTAAGGATATAGAAGAGTTGCACAATATCCAGAACATCTGCTTCCTCATGGGTTGCAAGGAAACTCCCTTCATAGATAGTTCTTTCTTCCTCCAAATAACCAATGTGATAAAGTCAAGTTGGCGAGTTAAAAACCCTTTGCCCTTCTATTTGAAACCGGGGTACGTGGCTTGCGCCCACCCACCGCTAAAGGTTCCTCTCCCAGCCTAGGGGAGGAACCACTGGTACCAGGTCCAACAAATTACGGGGGACAACAAATGTAAAAAAATGGAAAGGGCGTGAAGGTCACAGGGTCAAAAGTAGGAGACCAGAAGGGGACACCGAGCAGAGAACCCCAGACAGTGCCCACTGCTCCTCGAAGGTGTCCAGGGAGCCAGCGGACGCTGCCCACAGGAACTCCGCCCGGAGACGTGAGTTGACAAGGGAGCGGAAATAGGCCCCACAGTCGCAGGGAGCCTCCCCTGCCATCCTCCTCTCCCTGGACTTGTAGATGGTAAATTTGGCCAGGGCTAGGAGGAGGTTGACGAGGAGGTCCTGCGACTTCGTGGGGCCACGGATGGGGTGTGAGTGGATGAAAAGGTGCGGGGAGAAGTGCAGCCAGAACCTCAACAAGAGGTTCTGGAGGAGCCGGAAGAGGGGCTGCAACCTGGCGCACTCCAGGTACACGTGCGCCAGGGTCTCCCTCACGCCGCAGTATGGGCAGGTGTCAGGGTGGGAGGTGAACTGTGCCAAGTACACACCCGTGCTCACGGCTCCGTGAAGGAGCCGCCAACTGATGTCCCCAGCAGGCCGTGGGGTCAAGGTGGAATACAGACTGGCCCACCGGGGATCCGCACCCTCCAAAGGTGGTAAGAGGTCCCGCCACTTGGTGTCCGGTCGGGACGTGAGGGCGAGGAAGTGAAGGGTGTGGAGCACGAGCACGTACAGATGTTTCCTAGGCGCGGTCTGGAAGAGGACCGGCTGCAGATTGAGCAGCTGGCTTGGGGCGTGAGGATGGGGGGGCAAGGGGGTTCGCGGGGCCGAGGCCCAATGGTAAGCACCGGAGGGCCAGGGCGGGGAGCACCCTCCTGCAAGACCCGCTCGAGGTACATCAAAGCAGTAGGGGGCAAGGCTGCCCTCACCTCCTGGAGTATGCGTCGGGGGATTCGAGGGGTGGAGAGCCCCATACGCTGAGCCAGCACATGGGGGTCCACTCAGGTCCCCCAAGCGCAGTCCAGGAGGTCTCCGACCCTGGTGACTCTTGCCAGGACCAACCGTCGTCAAACCAAGGGGGTCTCCGCCACCTGCACACGTAGCTGAGGATTGTGTAGCAGGGGCTCCACGAGGAGATCCTCCCCCTTGGTGACCGCAAGGGGCCTGGAGGCCGAGACGAGCCTCCAGGTCCGGAGGAGGTCCTGGTAGAAGACCGGCAGCTCGGAGAGGTCTCGCGGAAGATCTCTCAGGTGGAGAAAGAAGAGCTGCCGGTCGTATCGGAGCCCTCGGAAGCGGCGGAGGAAGACATGCGCCAAGTGGCTCCACGCCGGGCTACCTGCACCATAGAGGAGTCTCTGCAAGGCCTGGAGGCGGAAGGTGTGGACCCGGCTGTGGATGCAGCACAGGCCCTGCCCGCCCTCCTCCAGGGGAAGGCTCAGAATCCCCGCAGAGACCCAGTGCAGCCCTGGCCAAAAGAACTCCAGAACTGTCTTCTGGAGGTGGGCCAGGAAACTCGGGGTCGGGACCAGGGTGTTGAGCCGGTGCCAGAGCATGGACAGGACCAGCTGATTGATCACTAGTGCCCTCTCCCAGAGGGAGAGGCACCGGAGCAGTCCTGTCCATCTCCGCAGCCGCCCAGACACCCTGCCCTCCAAATCCTGCCAGTTCTCCGCCGGGGAGGGATGGGTGGCGGAGAAGTAGACGCCCAAATAGAGCAGCGGGCCTGCGCTCCACCGGATGGCTTGAAGCGTGGATGGGAGGGAGCTCGCTTGCCACCCGGCCCCTACCGTCAGGGCAGAGCTCTTGGCCCAGTTGACCTGGGCGGAGGAGGCTGCCGAGTAGACAGCCAGGCAGTCTTCCAGCCGCACCAGGTTGCCCGGGTCCTGGACCACGAGGAGCACGTCATCGGCGTACGCCGACAGCACCAGCCTCAGCTCCGGCTCACGGAGCACCAAGCCCGTCAACCTCCGGCGGAGGAGACAGAGAAAGGGCTCAATGGCCAGAGCATACAGCTGGCCGGACAGCGGACAGCCTTGGCGTAGTCCGCGCCCGAAGCTGACCAGTTCGGTCAGGGTCCAGTTGAGCTTGACCAAGCACTCTGTGGAGGCATACAGCACCCGGAGAAATCCAACAAAACGGGGTCGGAAGCCAAACGCCTGCAGGGTGCCCAGGAGATACCCGTGGTCCATCTGGTCGAACGCCTTATCCTGGTCCAGGGACAGGAGGGTGAACGACAGACCATCCATACGCCCGAGTTCCAAGAGGTCCCGGACCAGATACAGATTATTAAAGATGGTGCGGCCCGGGACGGTGTAGGTCTGGTCGGGGTGGACCACATCCTGCAGCACGGACTTCAGCCGCAGTGAGACGGCCCTAGCCACTATTTTGTAGTCTGTGCCGAGGAGCGAGAGGGGACGCCAGTTCTGGAGGTCACGGAGGTCCCCTTTCTTTGGCAGTAGGGTGAGCACTGCCCGCCTGCACGACAGAGGGAGCCCTCCGCTAACCTCGGACTCAGCCCAGACGGTGACGAGGTCCGGGCCGAGGACGTCCCAAAACACGTGGTAGAACTCCGCGGTCAGCCCGTCCGTGCCCGGGGATTTATTGGTAGGCATGAGGCGGAGGGCTTCCGAGAACTCGGCCAGAGTGAGAGGTTTCTCCAGCCGGTCCCAGTCACCTGCGCTGACCACGGGGAGTTTGTTCCAGAGCACCCTACAGGCGGCGACGTCGGTCAGCTCCGGAGAGAAAAGGTCTGCATAGAAGGCCCTGGCCCTTCCACGCATCTCCTTCGGGTCCGTGAGGGGGGTGCCATCGGCAGCCAAAAGGCAGATGACATGCTTCCGGGCCCCCCTCCTTTTCTCCAGGGTGTAGAAGAAGCGGGAGCCGCGATCCATCTCCCGAAGGAGATGGATGCAAGACCGGACAAAGGCACCTCGGGCTCGAAGGTCTTCGAGGGCTCTAAGCTCCTCCCGCTTCTCCCGGCACACTCCGCAGAGGGACGGATCATCGGGGCTGGCGGCCAGTCGCCTCTACAGCTCCAAAACCTCCCGCTCCAGCTACTCTATCCCCACATCCCGCCGCCGGCTGGCCCCCCGTGTGTAGTCACAGCAGAAGAGCCAGGCATGCACCTTCCCCACATCCCACCATCGCCGCACCGAGGGAAAGGCGCCCCTCTGCCCCCGCCAGGCCAGCCAGAACTCCCGGAAGGATGCCACGAAGCCCACGTCCTCCAGCAGGCTGTTGTTAAAATGCCAGTAGGCTGGCCCCGGCCTTTCCGCACTGAGAGAGGCCGTCACGGTCACTATATGGTGATCCGAGAACAGGGCCAGCCGGACGCTGGAGGTGTGGGCCCACGCAAAGTGGTGCCGGGAGATGTAGATACGGTCCAACCGGGAGTGGCGCGACCGATCTTCCCCCACCCGGACAAAAGTAAAGGTAATGTCGTCGTCCGGGTGGTGGTCGCGCCAGACGTCCACCGGGGAGTGATGGTCGATAATCTCCCTGAGGACGTCCGCGGCGGCCGGGCACTGCTCAGTCCCCGTGCGGTCTCGCTCCTCGAGGGTGGTGTTAAAGTCCCCGCCCAGGACTAGGCATTCCTGCGGATCCAGCGTGCCAAGGAAGGCAGCCGCCTGTTAGAAGAACCGCACCTGCTCCGGGCCCATGTTCGGGGCGTAGACGTTGACAAGACTCAATGCCAGCCCCTCCACACGGACCCGGAGGTGCAGCAGGCGGCCCGGCACGACCTCGGCAATCCCCAGCACCTTGGGCTGCAGGGCAGGGGCGAACAGGGTGGCCACTCCGCCCGCGCGGGCGGATAGATGACTAAGGTGCACCCCGTCTCTCCACTCCAGCCGCCAGCTGGCCTCGGCGGCTGAGTCCATGTGGGTCTCCTGCAGGAACGCTACAGAATACCCCCCCTCCCGAAGGAAGGAGAGCACCTGGTTCCTGCAGAGACCCGTCCTGCAGCCCCTCGTGTTCAATGTGCAGATGGTAAAAGGCATTACGAGGAGGGCTGGGGGGGATCCCAGTGGGCAGGAGCGCTAGTGGTCCTTGTCGGGCTCCGCAGCAGCCCCAGGCCTGCATCATAGACCATCAGGGCGTCGCGGAAGCCGCGGGCCCATTGGTAGGCCGCCATGCCCTGCCGCCCGGTCCTTCTTCCCTCCTTCAGAGCGGCCCTCATGGCCCGAAGGACGTGGTGGAAGTCCCCCCAGCGCTGCAGAGCGAGCTGCACCCGGTTCCGGGCACCACGCGTGTCCCGGAGAAAGATGTGCAGCTCCTCACACAGCACCTCGGGGGGGTCGTCCTCCAGCTCGGCCCCCGCAGTGACCCTACAGCCCTTTGGGACAGGGTCTGGGAGGGACGGCAGCGGCAGAGGGAAGACAGCAGCCCCGAATGGGCTGGGAGTGCTGAAGACAAAGACCGCCTCCTGGGGGCTCTTCAAGGGGAAAGAGATAACCCCAGGGGCGGCAGATGTACAGGCAGCGGGGTGGGGGGGAAGAAGGTACGGGGACAGGAGGGGTGAGGGCTGGGGAGAGGTTGAGAGCGGGGAAGGGGTCGGGAGTTGGGGTAGGGTTGGGGTTGGGGGAGGGAGCGGGAAGGGGATCAGGGTTAGGGTCAGGTTTGGGGATGGGACCCTCAGCCAGAACGGCCGGGTCGGTGGGGTGTGCTGCCTCCTGGTTGGAGCTGGGAGCTGAGGGGCAGGGCTCTGGCCGGATGTTGTCCGAGGGGCCTGACTGTGGGGTCACAGCACCCCTGGTTTCAGGGCCCCGTGAGGGGGCGGCCAGGCAGGCATTTGCAGGGGGGAGGAAGGCCAGCTGGCCCACAACAAGGGGTGGGGCACCCGGTGACCTGGGACTTGGCCTTTCGGCCCCCGCTGGCTCCTCGGGGGCTGTGGCAGTGGGTCCCCTCTCTTCAGTGTGGAGGGTAGAGGGGCTGAGGGGGGCCTCGGTGGAGGGAGCATGGGGGGCAACTGAGGATGGGGGGGAGGGAGAGGGGAAAGGTGGTTCAGGGGTGCCCTGCTCTAGGCCCTCCATACAGGGGGCGGGATCGTCCACCCCCGGGCAGGCCGGGGTCAACCCCAGGGAGTCAATCTCCTCCATTAAGGAGGAGAAGAAAGCCCCCCCTGCCACCCTGAGGTCCACTCCGGCACCAGCGGGGGTTTTGGGTGGCATTGGGGCTGGGGGGGCTCCGGACGAGGACTCCTCCAGGAGGGACTCCAGGGGGGCGATGGTGTTGCCCACGTCTGCCGCCACGGCTTCCTCGGTCGGTGCCTCCCGCTGGGCTCCGGCAGGGGGCGCGGCAGCAGGCCCGGCCTCAGGAGCCCCCCTCCGCTTGGCCTTGTGCGGGCTCTCACTCCCCTCGGCCGTGGGCAGGAGGGCGGGCTGGGATCCGGCCTTGCGCTTGCCGGGCCTCCCCTGCATGAGCACCCAGCCCTCCGAGGTGGAGGGTCGGGCAGCGGGGGCAGAGGGCAAGAGGACGGGAGTCAGGGTGTGGGAGAGCAGAGGTGGGGTTGCAGGGGAAGGAGACGCCTCCCGCTGGGGCGTGCCCCATCCGATGCCCGACGGTGCCGGCCCTGGCTCCCTCCCCTCCGCAGGCCCTGCCGGACTGCTCCGGGCGTCAGCGGGGCCCGTCAGCTCTCCCGGGCGAGCCGGGGGGGGGGCGCCCCCGGGGCCCGAGCGCTGGTGACAACTGCTGGCAGAGGGGGGGCAGCCACAGGGACCGGACAGCTGCTGGGGGGGGGCGCCGTCGATGGTCTGGCTGGCGCCCTCTTGGGTCCCAGGGGTCCCGGGCCTCCCTCCTTGCCGGGCCAGAGGGCAGTCCCTCCGAACATGCCCCGTCACCAGGCAGAGGCCTGGTGGGAAGAGCACAGCAGGGCAATTAGAGGCACCTGGACTCAATGAAGAGCAGGGCCAAGGGTATTTAAACCCTGCCTTCCCTAAAGGAGGGGGAGGGAACAAATGTAGGGGGGAGTTGTGGAGTAGTTGTAGGTGAAGGGTCCCTTCCAGGCCAGGAGACAGCTTCTCTACAGCCAGGGGAGATGAGGTAACGGGGGGCACCCTGGCTACAAACAGAAAGTAAAGTGCACGACCCCCCAGGGGAAGCTGGCAGTTTGCCACACCAAACAGAAATCTTGGGCTTAGGCTTTCCAAATGTGGCCTCTGTTTATTCATGCACACAGTTGGCACATACAATCATTTGTATGTGCCATTTTCTTTGCACTGTTGCTTCTGTCTGTAAATGCTAGAGACTGTGCTGTTTGTATATGATAAGGAGGATTGCATGTATAAATTCTCTCATTTGCACAGGTAAGGGAAGATACCCCAAACATTGTGTATAGTCTAAGTGGAGGCAAGGTTTAGGTCCCTTTGAAAATTTGGATCCTTCAGACTTAGTCTAATTTTTCATGCCTTTCAATTTCTGAAGGCATTTACTGTGTGGCAAAGTAAGTTTAACATTCTGCCATGCTGTGCTGGCAGTATTTTACAGTCACTTCACCCATGGGTAAATGATTTCAAAAGGTATAAATCAGTAGTGAATTAAAAAGGAAATATTTTGGTGTGGTACAGGCCTCTCTTTTAATCCTTGTTACTAAAGACTATTTTTCTGAGCTATGCTACACGAATGGACTCTGTTCAGCAAAATATAAGGGAGCTATGGAGCCTAATCCTGATTCAAGACCTCAAATAATACATTCTGTTGTGGTCCCAGAATCCATTGTCTTAATGTAGGCTGTACTCCCAGACTGCTCTAAACTTAAAAGACAAGTGTTAAAATTATACCACAGCCCAGCCCCAATTGTTCAGAAGGCATCACAGCACCGAGTGAATAAAAAGTTGTCAAGATCACAGCTCTGGAACTTCCTCCCCGATACTGTATTTTGGTCTCAATGGCCAGCATGATGTGCAGATGCTTCTCAATGTCCATTTAAAAAAATTTCCTTTGAGTTAAAAAAAAAATGAAGTATCATGCTGGATCCATGCAGGCACTTGAGGGTTGTGTGTCTAGTTCCAACCGAAAAGCTGCTGAAGTGGATGCTGTATTAATGCTATTATAAGTGTTGTCCATCAGGGACCACTTCGGTGCTTGATCTGCTTGGTAACCTGTCTCTGCTCGAAGCTCCTGCGGGACTCAGGGTGCGGTGGTGTATCACAGTTTGAAACACAGCCACATCTTTGGCAGTCTGGGACTCATAGGCTCCACCATACGGACTCAAGCTGAACTCCAACTCAAATTCTATCACCTGCCAAAGAGAGCTCTGACAGTCAGTCGTCTTTCCATAGTTATCCATTAGTGCCTAATAAAAGTTCTTGTATGATTGAGAAATTTGGGGGAAGTGGTAAATGGGGTTATTCATTAAAGGTTCAGAAAACATGTACAAAGGCTTGAGGCATGATTCTGCTCTCAGTGGTTTGTGCTCTTTTGGCTGATACCTGTGTTAATTAGATCAGAACAGGCCTACTATCTTGAATGATAAAACAAGTGCAGTCTTCAGGCCAGTTTAATACTAGGCCTTTGTTGTGATGACCCGATAGTGTCAATTGTGGCTGGTCTTTTGAGATGGCTATGGTAATTGTCACTTCCAACCTTTGCTGGACTTGAACCAGCAGGTAAAGGAGCACGCTTGCACTAGATGCACAGTGCAATTCTCCAGCAAGCCATTTCTTACTGAGACTCGCCTTCAGCCTGCCCCTGCTTATTTTTTCTTAATATGTGATGCAAGCGTGCACACTGTTGTTTTAGATTAATGAAAAACACTCCAGGAAAAAAAGAGTAAATATTAAGCCATCTTGAGAGAGTACAGTGTGTATGCTTGACAGTTTTGGCAAATCTTGCAATTTTACCACTATCTGCTGTTTTTCTTAAATCACCAGGTCCTGGTGATTAGGTGGGACTCAGCTTTTCTTTGGTGGTAGTTGGGGGGAGGGGGAAATATGTTTCAGTCCCCCACAGTTGCACAGAAAAGTTGACATAAGTGAACTCTAAAGCCTAAAAGACCAATAGGCAAATAAAAAGTATCTACCCTCATGATTTTAATTCATGATTTAATTCATTATTGTGTGGGGCTTGAGTCATGAATTGTGAATACAGGGGATTAGGAATATTGCTTCTCTCTGCGGGCTTCAGCAACTCTGAGAACAAAATGGCTGTTGAAATCTACAAATGGGAAGAGTTTTTAGAAATCTAAAGATCCAGCACACAGAAAGCAAAAGATCTCACAGTTCCATACTGAAATACACCAGACCTACCCATCAGCCATCACCTTCCTCGCTGGTGCTGTCCTCTTCACATACACGCACGTCAGCCAGCATCCAAACACGCTGTAGACTCTTCAGTCTTTGGCCCAGATCCTCAAAATGGTATTTAGGCACCTAACTGGCACCAGTGGCAGTTAAAGCAGCAGAGTTCTTACCCTAACCTCTGCCACTGGTCCGTTATCGTACACTGTAATGAACCAGATAATTCATCTGTTAGGTTTTGTTAGCTATATTTACATCATGATTAGCAGATCAATCTTATAATAAAAGAAACCAAAAATAGCATTGTGACATTCCCTGCCAGCAGTGTAATGGTCACTTTATTGACAACTTCTCTAATATAAACTAACTGTAACAGACACTCAGTCTTCTTTGTTCTAAAATTGGATTCCCCCTTAGTCAATCTGTCACTTTGCTTAAATTGCTGATGCTTTATTTTATCTCTCTATTTTTGCCTGTTCTCTATATGCAATATACCTTTGATTAAACACATCCCTATTCTATAATACCTCTAAAAAGAGGATGATTTGGGAAATAAATTAACTGAGAACAATGCTGACAAATAAGGGGGGGGGAACGCATTTCTTGCTCTCCGAAGGTTCTTGGGATATTGCATTTGGTATTCCAAATTCAGGATCGTTTTCATGGTATTTTCTCTAGTGGAATTAACATTTAAATCTGATGATAATTATCCATGCTCATTGTATGATGATCATGTTAGTGAAATCCATATGAAAAAATAAAGTATAGAGCCAGATTCTGAATGCATCCATGTGTCAGCTGAATTGTAAAATAATTTGTCATTATGCTTGCATGCACGAATCCAATAGCTATGTGACAATGACGTAAGGGGTGAGGGGGAGAGGGGAACATTATGCACCACATCTAGCACAATCTGATCCATCTTTTAAAGAAAAAGAGTTGGGGGGGGGAAAGAAAGTAAGCAGAATGAGAACCCGAGTACCAAAGAGACATGCACAATAGCTATCAAAGCTAATTCTCTGCATTCCATTTTCACTGGCATACCATCCAGCCCCCTGTGAACGAATGTACTGTTAGGAGTGCATTTAAATGGCACCACGCATAGGCTTCTACTTAGCACTCCAGGGTATAATAAAATTGTATATATGATATGATGTATTCCTGCCAAAATAAGTTACCATTCATAATGCCTTGCAAGGCATTGTCTTATATTGTTGACTGGTATGAGTAAAATTCCCTGACACATCCATCAATCCTGCTAATATGCTCTTTAGCAGCTTATAAAGTGCTTCATTTCAATAAAAAAAGGAGATAAGTTTTTCTGGACCTGTGGTGGTTTTTTTTTTTTTTTTTTAAGACAAATGATGCATTTATAAGATCTTTCATCAACAGGAGCATGAAGCAGGTGTTTAACTGAACTTACAGCCTCCTTATTTCAATCACACTGTACCTTCAGAGGCAACAGGAGAAGCACATCCTCCAAGTTGCCACCCACATCTTACTGACACACGTTACAAGCATCTAAAAACGAATTAGTCCGTGTCCATCATTCAGCCCATAGACCAGAGACATTTCTCTTTCAGTATTACCTTTCAAATGCCATCTTTGACTACAGCAGGGAATAATGACTGAACCATTCCTGGCATGCTCCCAGGCAATGGAGGGCAGTGTACAAGATGTAGAAAATGTCAGAGAAAGAGTAGGACCTGTGGAGATACAAAGCCAAGCCAGGAAAACTGATGGTCATCAGTTAATCAGAGCTAGAATCAGGTGAGAGATCATTAGGGTTTTACCTGTCAAAGGCATTAATTTGGGGAGTGTTATTTATCAGTTATGTAGCTCTGGTGATGGTTTCTTTACTAAGGAGATTTTATGGGTCCAATCCCTTAAGTGCCCACAATTCCCACTGAAAGCAGTAAGAAGTGTTATAGAGAAACCCAATCCCTTATCTATGTGAATATTAGTCCTGATGCCCAGTGTGGTGACCCCCTCTCCCCTATTGAATGTATATGTATTGTAGATATCAAAATAAAATAATAAGGTGACATAAAATGCTGCAGGTGAAAATGAACAGACAAACTATTCAACACCAACTAGCCCAGAAATGACTCTTCTGCATTAGTGGTAGTAATACTGTTAATTTTTGCTATCCAGCTCTGGGAGCACCAGAGTCCACATCTTCCCTTAGAGGCTTTGACTTTGCATTGAGATGTAGATCCATGCCAAACTGTCTCTATTAGCTGGAACCCCTAGGAGACACAGCAGGCTTCATACTGCCAGTGACAGCTATGCTATTAATGCCAATTAGCCACATTTAGAATAAAAACAAGCATTCAGTGCATTCTGGTTTCTCTAGCCGTATTTTGTTTTAAGCAATGGAGACTCAGGAGGGTACAATTACAGTATTTGTTTGCATGTATATAGGACCCCTAGCTGTGTTGCTTACACAAAATGAGACCATTTGTCATAAAAATTGTTTTGAGTAGACCCATCAAGCTGTGCATGTTATTCCTGGGTAACTACTTGATCTTATTACACTAGCCCTTATCCTTCCTTATCGCCACATTCCCCTGTTGTTTGAGACCATCGCTCAATGCATCACGGCTCAGATTTGCTTGTATGCTTTTCAGGATAGAAACCATGTCATCGCATATGGGCTCTTTGGTACCTACCATGCTTATGAGAGCCATATATAGTAAATAAATAATAGCCTCACAGCAATCGTGAGCATTATATGCTGTGGTGGCCATTAACATTCAGATACTGTCCCTGCCCTGTCCCACTAAAAAGAGGGAAGGGGAAGATGTACACACACAGGAAAATAATGTTGGATTATAATAAGAGGATAAAGATTTAATAGGTCTTTTCCAGTTCTAACTGCTATGATTCTGGAAAATGTATCTTGAATCACCAATGTTCGAGAAATTCAAAACTAAGGCTGCAACTGCATCTATCACTTGTTTTAGGACATGATTTCCTGCGTACACTTTTTTTCCCAGTGATGGTGCTCATGGATGTGTTGCATTATGCTGCTCTTTGCCAAGGTACTACAGTGGACATCAGGGTGTACTTTCTGTGTGCTGCCTGGGTATCTAGATACACAGCTACCATTAGCACTCATTAGCATAAGCTTTGTGTAGCTAAGTCCCAGAACAAAACAGTTATTTATTTCACAAATTGAACAGCACCTAGTACTAAATATTTCGGCCACACCTAGGGAGTATCAGGTAAGTTTAGGGAAAAAATCAAGCTCAGTCCTTTAGCCTGAATGTCCTGGCTTTTGTATATTTAAGAGAGTCCCTTAGCATTATTTTAACATAGATTTTTATGTGTGAATTAAACAACTAAATCCATTATGAAAACGCATTTACCAAAGGGCTGACACCAGAAAAAGCCTGAGGCAGACGTAGAATCCTGGGACACAACATCTGTTCCATAAAATTTAACTCACATTCCAAATCTTTGCCTGTTCATTGCTCCTTTATAGCTTCTCAAACAGCTACTTTTCTCCTCAGGACATACAAGTTCTGACAGCCCCCATGAAGGCCAAATGTCTCCTTTAATTCTCTCAGGCTAAGCCAGTTACGGGGAGACTGTCAAGATACACAGCATTTTGATATATTTAAAAGGACAAAAAACCCACTTACCACTTTGATTTGTCAAATTTCACATCTATTTAAAGTACTGCTTTTACCTTATGAGTCAAGCTGCTTTATATTTTATGGACCAGTTAAGTAAGTTAGCTGATGTGTAAATGCCTTCAATTACTAATTGGTAATGCTTCCCATGACATAACATAAACTGACTGAGAAAGTAGCATATGCTGCTATTACCCATACTACATCAGCCACGTCTCAAGATTTGAGGCCAAAATTACCACTTGACATGACTGCAAATTCAAATACACTTTCTGCTCTGGGTTGAAATTAAAAGAATTTAGTCTGTTTTATATATAATATATATAAAGCCCCTGCTTTCACTGCTACTGTAAAAGTATTTACATTAGTGACTGTTTATTGGGGGAGGTCAAGGGGGTGATGTGTCGCTTGTTGCAAATCACATCAGGCTGAAACTTGGTAAAATACAATGTCATCATCAGCCTATATGTAATATGCAGAATGCATTTATATATACAGTGTGTGTAGTTAGAGAGAGAGAGATCAGTTATTTTTTTAAAAAAGTTACAGAGGGAGCACATGTTTATAACAGTTTCAGGTGCTAGCTTATAATGGTTTAATTAAAAATGTCTTTAAAATTCAATTCTACCAGAAAAGCTTTTTGTGGGGCCTGGTCCAGTTTTGCTGGTTTAAATTAGTTACGACTGGCTCAGCTATTCCTGTTTGGAAGAACAGCTACTGCCTGAGCCAGATTCAACAAAGCCTCTGGGCGCACAATCCTCCCCTTGATGACAGTGGCAATGTGGGGTATGCAGCGCTGGCAGGATCAGTCCCTGTGTTAGGTGCTTTTTAAACCTGAATTACTAGCCAGCCAGAGTATAACATTTCAATACAATATACGATCGCTTTTCAGGGACTGTTACCTTGGCTGTTTCATGCTGGCAAGACGTTGCATGTGGACTGCTGCCTTTCCAAATTACATGGTTTCCCTCGAGCAATTCTGTTAATCAGCTACATAATTATGACTTCTGAAAGGGGCAAACTGAGTGTAGTCCTACAAACAGTCACGCATTGAACTCTCTCTGAAATCAATGGGATTTATATGGGCAGATAGCTTTGCAAGGGCTAGGCGCTGTATCATCTTCGGTATTTTAGTTGAGCAGTTTTGCTATGCCTTATAGCATGTCTTGCTTACTGCTAGAAAATATATTCAGACAGATTCTCATTCTGCAATGAACCCTTTCCGTATCTGAAACGGTATTTCTTTCCCTATTGCAGAGGATCCTCCTATCTGATCAAAAACATTTACAGGTACTAAGGCAGCCAAGTTAGAAAAGGAAGGGGTGGAATGCCAAGTACATTTTAATATCTACAGGAAAAAAAAGAGATGAAAGAGAAAGGGTGTAGTTTTTTACGTTTAAATCAATGCACTGTTAACGAGAAAGCTCTTGCCCTTTTAAGTGGTTGATGCACATTCTCACGTGTGTAATTTGTTCCTTATTTCATTCAACTTCTCAAAGGCTTTCAGAATGAACCATGTGCAGCTCTTGCTAAATCCTAGCAGTTCCCAGAAGTCATTGTGCCAGCTGGTGGCACATGGGCCAGTGGGATACCTACCTGTGGTGCGCTGCACTTTACGGCACTGCACAAGCACTCCTGGTAACTACGTGTAGCTTCAATGCGAGACACTTGCCTGAGCAGTATACAAACTTTGGTGGTGGTCCACCATTGCAACGTGCATCACCCACAGATGGTTTGTTCACTGTCCAGTGCCACATGGGCTTGCAGGAACTCGCAGTAGACATCCTTTTTAGCCCTTCTTCTTTCTCCACCTCATCAGAGTCAGGTGTTGAGTATGTGGAGGGGGCAACCTTCAAGGCCACCATGCCAGAAGCTGCTGAAGAAAACCAGACTAATGTGCCACTGGATTTACAGTCACAACAGAAAGGGAAAGAGAAGGTTGCCTTATTCCCAGAAACATGGTTAATAAGAAATGCTTATGCACTTCAGCCTTAGAGTGCCTCAGCTCAGTGCTGCTCTCCAGCCCCCGCCATGGTGGGTATGGCCCAGCAGAGCTGAGGGGGCAAGGATTTTCAGTTGCATGAAGCTATAACATTTTGGTCCCTATTCCAGGGGTAGGAGTATAGGCCAATGGCACCATTGGCACCATTTTCAACTGGTGATGCTGACTTTAGCTCATCTCCTGAGGGTGACAAAGGCACAGAGAACCCAGCTGTGGCTGGTGTTCTGAAGTCACCCGGGCCCATATGCCGCCAGCATGTTTATTGCAATGGTACCAGCTGAACTCATTGCAGAGTGTGTGGGAAAGTGTCCTACTGCAGAGGAAGCAATAAGGCTGCTATCCATAGAAATCTTCCGGAAAGGATTGCAGAGTATCTCCATGAAAGTTTCATCAAGGTCTCAAGAGGATAACACAAACAGTGATGCACAAGCCCATCTAACCCCACAGGGAATGGGAAGTAAATACCAACTCTACCTCTGTTTGGTGCACCTCTACCTCTTCTTGTATGAGTAAAACAATGACATTCTATGTCTTTGTTGTACTACTCTGGGGATGGGCCAGGCACCATCCTTAAAATTAAGCATTATAAGGAAACATGTACACACTTACCTGTGTTCCCTTCCCCTTCATCAAGCTCATCTGCACTCAACTGGCAGGTTCGGCAAGGCTGTGTTGGAGCCTCAAACAGGTCCGGGTTCACATCATGGCTGGAACCCACTGCCACATCTCCCCCCACTTTTTCCTCCTCGATTTTAACAGTAGAGGTCTCTGTCTCAGGTTCCTCTGAGGCATCCATGGAATGGAGTGTCTCCGTTAAGAATGGCGTACAGTTCCTTGTGGAAGAGTCAGGTCTACAGGGCTGCACCAGCTATCTTATTTTGCTGTCTGGCCTTGTGGTGTACCTGTCAAAGTTCCTTCGCTTTCATGTAGCAAGGCTGCTGAGCCCTGCCATAGCCCTTTGTCAGCCTCCTCCACGCAGTCTGCTTGGCTCTCCACGTTTCTACAGCTGGTCCATAGCTGTGCTTGCACAGCCTCCTCTTCCCACAGGCCCAGACGATCCAATGCTTCCTGCCTACCGCAGACAGGAGCGTATCTAGAGTGTGGAGCTGGCATGGTCAGTCGCACACAGCAATGGAGAGCTTCTGGCTGTGCTCGCCAAAGTGGGGCAATCGGGAAAAGGCATTTTAAAAATGTGGGGGATTTTAAAGAGGGTGGCTTCTGGTCTCTGATCCCTGAGCAGTGGAGTTTAAAATTGTGACCAAAGCGGTCACTGTTGCAGGAAACGGGGCATTCTGGGACAGCTGCTGGAGGACTGTAGTGTCGACACAAGTCATGCAGGTCAAGCATAGCAGTACATCATTCGGGGAGGTGGTTTTACTTTGTTGCTGTAAAGGGGTTCTTACATCGGCCAGAGATAAATTTGAACATAGACAGGTGCACAAATTGTAAGTCACCTTGCGTTGACTTACTTCAAGCTAACTCTGGCGTGTAGACCAGGCCTCACTGTGAATTTAGTGCTTGCTCAGAACTGTGTGGAGACACGCTGGTATTTATTCACATACAGCAAGAACAAGCTCCTCCACTCTGCCCTGCCAACATGCCTCAACCCTGAGCGGGAGGAATGACCTATAGGAGGATAGGAAAGATCATTATTAATGCACACATCTGTTTGCAGAGATTGCCAAGGAGGGGACTGACACACCAGGGCACAGCCAACACTAATGAGTAGCTGTGTCACCCCTGGCCTGTAACCTGGGGTGCCTTTTGCTATGCCGTGCTTCTATAACCACAAGTCTGGACTGCTCACAAACAGCCTCCAGTAACTAAGTCACTTCCAGCTATGTCTGTGTGCTGCAGCCAGCCAGCCGCACCTCGTCTGTTACCAGCCTGAAAGACTTCCACAGGGTGGCCCCAACACACTCTTAGTCCCAGATTTTCCCCTGCAAATGTATGTCTTGTACTGCCAAGGTCCTCTCCTGGATAGTAGAGATATGTTAAGTCTATTATTCCTTTAAGGAAATAATATGCACACAACTTGTTACCCCAAATGGAGTTACCCAGACACTTCAACTTGAACATGCTGGATTAAATAAAACAAGTTTACTAACAAAGAGAGAGATTTTTACATGCATGCAAGTAATGAGGCATAAATGTCAGAAATGGTTCCAGGAAAAATAAAGATAAAACACTTACTGGTGCCTAACTTAACTGTGGTGGATTCAAAGCAAAGTTTTCTTGCCATGTTTTCAGCTGGTTTACTGACCAAACTGTGTAGGTCGAGACTCCTTCCCCAGAGTCCAACAGCTGCTTCCTTTGTCTCTTCAGGTACAGTGAATGCTATGGGCAGAGGGAGAAAGTGTCTTGGGGTGTCTCCCCCTTCTTTTTATAATCCTGTCCCCCCTTTGAGAAGCATTTCCACCTGGAAGCAAGGCAATAGGCTGTCTGTGTGGAAGGAAACACCACTCTTAGCAGTGAAACTCCATGCTGTTTCTTTGCTAAGATGTAGATTGTTGCTCCTGCTCCCTTTCCTGCCACAGAATGGCCACTTAGCTGGTCATGCTCCCTCAGCTTTGTTTACACCTGGCTGAGGTGTCAGCTTGCCCTGTGTCTGAGGAACTAGTTTGGCCATTTGCCAGACTTAACTGGAAAATATAATTGTCGTGATTTCTGTGTATGATTATAACTTCATATATAATGCTGCTATGCACATTTTACTATGATATTATTGAAAAACCAATTATGAGTTTTTAAATGATACCTCACAAGACATGTCTTGTACAAAAAAATATTACAATAACGTGTAAGGTGTGACTACAGGAGTATATTCTGTCCCAGGGACCAGTTAGCACCAATAGTGTTAGTCTTTACAATGTGTACATTTCTCCACTGGGAACTGTGCTAAACTAATCACATACCCATTGGCTAGCAACAAGTTTGTTCACTACCATTCTCAACTGGCTATGGGCTGTAACTTTAAGGTAAACAGCACTATAAAGTTCCATTACAGAGTACATTTTCAAAACGTGTTTTATTTTATTTTACTCATTTGTAGTTTCTCCTCATAATCTTGCAAAGTAGTAATTCCCTTCCGATTTTGCTGTCCATTTCCATCTGATTCTCCCCTCCCCCTACTCCTACTCTGGGATGTTTTCAACACAGTTGAAATGAGTCTGTTTTGATAATTTCCATCTTTGCACAACAGCATTGTTAATGATGTCAATAGACCTCTTGGGACAGGATTTGTTAGTTAACTTGCATTCCCTCTTCTGGCTGGCTGGCTTTGTAAAGTACAAAACATTATAGATCATAGATAAACAGTGGCTATTGTTTTTTATTCTTGGTGACAGAATGGTTGATTTTTAACCATCCCCTCCCAGATATCTAGATTCTAGACATTTCTCACTATATAACAACTTCAGAATTTTGGCTCAGGCTACTTAACAGTTCTAGTTAAAGTGAGTCGGAACCATGCTGCTGTTACAACCAAAGTTGGATCTGACCCAAACTCTGTGGACTAGAAGAGTCCCAAGCTTGGGAAGATGTTCAGAATTCCAACTCAGATCTTCATCTGAATAGCACACTTAGCCCCATATGTAAGTCCCCCACCTTGTATAATACTGGATCAATCTCTCCTTCTTTGGATATATATTGTACTAACAGAGGGAGAATGGAAAAAAAAATATTGTCAAAGCATTTGATTTAGCTATAAAGATCTAAGTAATATTTAGATTTTGTGCTTAAAAATAGAGGTGTTGTGCTCTCTGAAAAAATATCAGCACATAGAGAGTTAATGAAGCCAAAGTATAGAAAATTTGGGAAATGGGAACTTGAGGAAACATCCCAAGGCATAACATGCAAAACCAGTTTTACTAATCAAAGAAGTATTGTGAACTTGGCTGACAGTTGCTTTAATGAAAGGTTGTTGTCCAGCTCCTTAACAAAGTTCAAAAGTATATACAGTGTATATAAATTCCAAAATATCTAATATTTTGTACTGAAGACCTGAACCCCTTTTGTCAGAGAAACGAAAGAATTATGACCTATTGAATTCCCATGCTCTGGACCCTGTCCAACTGAGATAGCTGATCTCTTGGTGTTTACATTCATAGAATTTTAGACCTAACTTGATTAATCAAGATGAAAAGAGAATTAATTTTATTTTATGATGAATTAATCAGACTAAAACTACCCTTGCACAAATCCACTGAACCAGAACAATCAGCCTAACCCTGTATATATCTAATTTGCTTTTAATTGCCCAGCATTTCCTAAATATTTAGATCCACATTTTGGAAGAATCTATGATTTTTTAAAGCTTTCCATAATGCAAGCTAATTCTTAACGTAATGCCCAGGAGGAATGCTGCCACTTGTAACCTATAGAGTTAACTTAGCCTTTTATTTTACTTAGCGGTAACTCAAGGAACCTAGAGGCCTGTATCCTGTAAGACACTGACTTAAGCAAGCTAGCCTAAGTAAAGCAGGCCTATCATCATTAGCATAGATAAAATGGCCTGACAGTCCCCTAGATTTTGGGGAACTGGGAATAGTGTCCTCACAAAGGGAGTTGGTACATAACAATACCAGATAACTGCAGGACTATTCAATTGATATTAGGCTCGGATATTTTAGGATTAAATTCATTGGCAGATGTTTAACCACAAACTTGCTTTAGCAATAGTTGATTTATATAATAGTGAGCTAATGGGCATTAATATGTTAACCTATAGGATACAGGTACCACTATATTATGAGGGTGAGGAAGATAGATATGTACATGGGAGGCTGGGTAACTGAATGAATATGCATGATAGAAGCCAGGACCTATAATAGGCCAAGTCATCCTGTTGCTGGGTGACGAACTTTATATCATTGACCCTTCAGCTCTTCATTATCATCATCTACCTCAGACCTTTTGGCATTGGGGACTAGACTCATTTAGCATGCTAGAGACAGGGCTGGTTCTTTGTTTCTTACCAGAAGACCCCAAGGAAAGGTGTGGCCATATAAGTATATGAGCATATGCAATGGATGGTACCAAGGATATCCCCAATACTATATTACTGCTATTTGTTTGTGGGGTTTGGAGCTTTTTGTCTTTTCGGATTGTGTTAATAAAAGTTACTAAGGCTTTGCTTTGCCGTCAGCACGAGTGTCTTTGCCATACACCCCATGGTCCCTCAAGATATTGAATTTAGTTTTAAATCTGTGTCCAATTCTGGGGATAGAATCCTATTACACCCAGCTCATTTAATTAGTATCAGCTGGCAACCAATAAAGAATCACGCTGCACACTCTATTATGCAGACCAGGTCTCAATGATCATTTTAGTACCAGAAAAATTGAATTATATGAGGGATTATAGGATGGAAATTACTGCATTAATTAATCCCTCTGTCACCACAAATCTTTAGAAAGTTGACCCATAATTTAACCCAAAATGCAGGTTGTAAAAGATGGAAATTGGAGAAAAGCATTTATCATTTTAGCTAACAATAGTTGAGATGTTGAAATATTTGGGTATTTTGAAAGTTCTGCATAGACCTAAACCTGGAAATTCCAGTGTCATGAGAAGGGCTATTTCCAGCCAACTCCAGAATGGGGTTTCTAGGGAATAAGTCTATTAGGAAGGGAAAAGGCCCCAGCATGTTGGCCTACCCCAAACTGGCTTGTTAAGGAAGAGGAGTGGGACCAACAGGCCATCAAAAGAAGTGAGTTCTCCAGATTGCCCCCAGAAGAGAGAGGAGTTACAGTGCCTTTGACCTCTCCTCCCTGGCCAAGAAGACAATGGCATAATTCTGATCTTACAAACACTGTTGTAAATTAGAGTTGATTGAAAAAAGGTAAGTATATTTCATTAAAATATTGAAAATATACTTTTTTTTCTTTTTTGGGGGGGGGCAAGAGGTTACTTTTACAAGAAGTTTTGAATTCTTTTCTTGCTTCAACTGGGGAGAAACCCCTACCTAATTTTTTCCACTTCAAAAAGGAAAATAAAATAAAAAGATAAGAAAAAGTATGTGTATTTTCCCCTGCCAAAATGAAATACTTTCTGAAAATTTTGAAAGGTTTTCCTTTTCAAATTTTACATGCACATGCATGCATGAGCACCTTAAATGAACCAAGTGAAAAATTTTTGGAGAAAATTTTCATCTTTGTCAAAAAGGCATTTTCCATCAGGGCAAAAAGTTTTGACAGAAAAATGTCAGCCAGGCCTAGTATAGATGAGGATGAAATTAATTCAAATCAGTGGAATTACACAGAGGTAAAATGGGTATAAACAAAAGGATAAAATCTTAGGGAAGAGCAGAGGTATTTTACAGAGAGGAAGAGTTACAGAGACTGTTGAATGAAAGACTCCCAAGGAACCCACCTAAGGTTCAACTAATCTGGATAACAGCTGATCTTTGGGATGCCTACAGGATCAGGATTTGAACTCCGAGCTTTTAGCTTTTTATCACATCTGTCTAGCAGTTTTGTCAGATAGACTGCATCTTCATTCCTGCTTATTTAATCATCCCAAAAGACATTAGGAATGCAGATTTTGAAGGTCTGTCACCATCAAATATAAAATGCTTGTCTCCATTAAATACACTGAATCTGACTCAGATCTGTTGTTTAGCCTTCATCAAGGATGAAGCCATAACACTTTTTATATATATGCTTCATTAACTTTCAGTATTCACTCACAGTTTTAAATCTTTTATTGGGCTTGTGCCCTTTCATAATCACTTTCCACCAGTATTTGTGTGGTTGAGTTTTAAAGACACTGGTGTATATAGACAATGGGTTTCAAAATTGCATGCACAAGTATTCTTGGAATCTGAATTTTAAATTTACACAGGTAAAAATTCATGCAAGAAGTGGCTGTGCACTCATCCAATCTAAGAACAGAAAAAATACCATGTGATTTCTCTAAACAATCAGTTTCAGTAGCAAATAATGGATACCACCAAACACTTGCTGAGAACTGTTTGTAATCAATCTATAATTTAAAAAACTCACAGGAAATTGAAATAATTCTTTATCACAAATTGAGGAATCTGTGATCTGCTCAGATATTTGATGAGCAGAAAGATTATATTAACTGGATGAATTATTAACTCATCTCTATCTATATCCAAAACTGTGGAGGTGATTGAAAAAAATTCAACAGAATAGTTTTTTGTTAAAAATGGAGTTTCATCAAAATAGAAATGTTTTGCAGAAACACATTAATTTCAATAAAACTTTTGCTGGAAAAGAGTCAGAATTAATTGTGTTGACTTTGTTCCACTAAAGTTGAATTATTCTATTTTGATAAGGTAAAATCATGTGGATTTGACTTTATTATCTGGACTCATCATGTTGCACTTTATCATATTAACACATTAGCTTTATTATATTTATATATTATAATTTAATATACTATAAGTCTGCAAACTCTATGCAGACTTACTTGGTGGTAGAGTATGTCCTTATCCTTTAGTGTGTATTTAACCTCTTTATGAAGATACAGGAATTAATCCCACTCTACTTAACAAGACTCACTGCAGCAAAGATCCCACCATCAATTTTAGAGAGTTTATGCAAAGTATCTTTTCACTGACGAGATCTTACTGAAAAAATGACATTCCAGCGGAATAATCTAACACAGACCCCATATAAAAAGTCTACTGTGTACTTTTAGTATACCTTGTATAATTTTAGTCTGTTTTCAGTGTACTTAACATACTCTGTGTGATAACGTTATCTAAATGTTAGGTATAATGGACTCTGCATAAAACTATGGGGAAACCAAAAGGGGGGGGGAAATCAATTTATCCCATACTTTCAATTATGCTCTGCTACCACTATACTCCTTCATGTTTCTTCTGAGGTTTGTAGCCAAGAACTAATCTATGACCATCTGTTTTTAATCTGTTATTCAGGATGATGGTCTGTGGATCAATGAACTCTGGCCATATTCTCTATAGAAACTGCAAAAATTTTCTGGAGAAATTCCAACAAATAATAATGTTCACCAGAGACTTCTTTTTTCCCTTGCTTATCTCAAACTCCAGTTTTTCATAAAGGAACAGTATCTTAGCTGACTTTTCCAACAGCTGGTCCTGACATGATGCATTAGTGCCATCTAACTAAACAATTGAAGTCATAAATCTTTGAATTCTTAATTATGCTACCACTGCCCAAGGAGTTTTTGTGAAATACCAGCAAGCTAAAGACAGTCACTTGAGCGAGAGCACAATGACACTGACAACATTTCCTTCTCAGAGAGGTAGTTTTGCATTTTCTGCAAGAAGAACTTACTAGGATATAAAAGTTCCTTGCACCAGGTTTTGAGAAGAAACAGAGATGGAGTCCTTTGCTTCAGTTAATGCATAATGGATGTAAAACCTACAGAAACCACAAAGGAGAAGCAATAGGGAGTTGCTCTGCATGGGCCAAACTCATTGCTGACATAAGTGAGTAACTCCACTGACTACAGGTAACACAAAAAAGAAGTGTGTAAACAGGAAATAAATACTACTGCTTGATGCCTTTATTAGCCATGGACTTGGCATCTGTTAACAATCAAATATAATATATATCAAATATAAATGCTACTCACAAACAATTCCCACCATTAACAATCCACACCCACTTACAAGCATATCCCCCAGAGCTCCCTTGCTAACTGTAAAGGAAATACCTGGTTGAATAAATACATCCCATACACCACAGAGACTGCCAAAGCAGGGCTAACATGGACTATAAGATGAAGTGAATTTCAGAACCAGCAGACTTTCCACAGAGAATGTCTGGCCACTAGCTTCACAATTTCAACCAAAATGGTTTCTTGTTCTAGCCAGTGGTAGTATGTGTCTGGTGGCCCTCCACTGACCCTCCCAATACTATCTGTGGAATCTTCGGAGAGGCTAGCTCTGGAGAACCCCAATTATCTCTAACCTGGCATTCTTATGTGAAATTAACGCCTGTCCCCTGAAGTGCACAAAAATTCCTAGCTATATGAATCCCATCTGTTCAAATACTTTGATTATTCATTTTGAATGGGAAATTGCAATCTGTAATAACTCCTGCCAAAAGCACCATAAGAGTGACTGTTCTTTTAACAATACGTAGGCATGTGTCATGGGGTCCATTCACCACAGTGACACATCCTGCTGGTCAGCCTGGGGATCATCTCTGCCACTTGGTGCACCCTCTCTAGGTGGTGCCGCTTCTGTTGTTTTCCCACCCTGTGGGCCCACATCACTCCAGGACCTGCAGAGTCCTCTTCATGATTCAGCCCTCCGGCCGGGTCACCATTTGTGGTTCCCCCTTCGGGGTTACCCCAGATAATTTCTCAGCACACAGTCCCAGGCAAGCTTCTGTGCTGCTGAGATAATGCCATTTCCCCAGCAGGGGAAACTGGGCTACCTTCTACTCTGAGTTCCAGTCCAGAGACTCTCAGCTCAGCAGTTTTGGGTGCTATCTTAACAGCCTCCCACTGCTCTTCCCTGCTCTGCTTCCTATTCTTCCTGTAGCCTTTCCCAGCAACCTGGTCTGGTCTCAGCCTCTGAGCTTTACAGGCCTCACCTATTCCTGCCCAGCCAGCAGAGCCTGCTTTAACCAATTCCCTGCTCCCAGGCTACTCCTTCAGGTGCAGCCTGGGCAGTTAACTGGCCTATATGGTCCCGTGTGGGGTGAACGCCCCATTGAAGCAGGTTAAGATGCTGCATTTTAAAGATGTGGAGCACTTTAACATCACCGAAAGCAATGAAGATAAGCACCGTGTCGAACTGGCGTAGTGGAGTGAAGAATCAGGCCCTCATAGGAGTAGCTGAGAGCAGATTTCAGATTCTTGAGCCAAAGCGTCTCAGTTATAAACTCCTAAGGACACAACATTTCAGAACATCCCCTTTAACTGAGGTTATTTACATTTCATGACGTTTATCCTTTGCTTCTGCTGGTTTAGGATGGATTTCCTGCCATGGAGAAAAGAATTGTGGGAGAAAACTTTGTGCATATTTTCTTTTGTAAAATTCTCTCCATCTTTCTATCCATCTGCAGCATAATTCTATTCAAAGTATTTTCATGTAAAAAACGGGTACATTTTGATCCAGAAAGTGCTGGCGAGGATTAGAACATGAAACAGCAAATTCAGATCTCTGGTGTAAAATCCTGGGCCTGCTGAAGTCAATGGCAGTTTTGCCACTGATGTCTGTGGGGCCAGGATTTTACTCCTGTCTCTTATTCCCATCTTTGCCATGGACTCCTTATAGCACATAGGTAAAGCCAAGGGATGATAACCTCTTTAGACCTGATCCAAAGTGCATTTAAAGAAGAGGAGTCTTTTCATTGACTTCAGAAGGCTTTGGCTTAGGCCATTTGAACTTAGTTTAAAGAATCATAGAACTGTAGGACTGCAAGGATCTAGTCTAGTCTAGTCCCCTGCTCTTATGGCAGGAAGAAGTATTATCTGGACCGTCCTTGACAAATGTTTGTCTAACCAGATTTAAAAAATCTCCAATGATGGCAACCTCCCTAGGCAATTTATTCCAATGCTTAACTACCCTGTCAGTTAGGAAGTTTCTTTGTAATGTCCAACCTAAACTGCTCTTGCTGCAATGTCAGCCCATTGCTTCTTGTCATATCCTGAGGTTAAAGAGAACTATTTTTCTCCCTCCTCCTTGTAACTATCTTTTATGTACTTGAAAAATGTTTATCATGTCCCATCTCAGTCTTCTCTTCTCCAGACTAAAAAACCCCATTTTTTCAATCTTCCTTCATAGGTCATGTTTTCTAGACATTTAATCATTTCTGTTGCTCTTCTCTGGACTTTCTTCAATTTGTCCACATTTTTTCTGAAATGAGGCACACAGAACAGGACACAATACTCCCCCTGAGGCCTAATCAGCACGGAGTACAGTAGAAGAATTACTTCTCGTGCCTTGCTTACAACATTCCTGCTAATACATTCCAGAATGATGGTGAGTTTTTTTGGTTTATTTGTTTGTTTTTTGCAACAGTGTTACCTGTTGACTCATATTTAGCTTGTGATTCCCTATGACTCTCAAATCCCTTTCTGTAGTACTCTTTACTGGGCAGTCATTTTTCATTTTGTATGTGTGCAATTGATTGTTCCTTCTTAAATGGAATACTTGGCATTTCTCCTTATCGAATTTCATCCTATTTAGTTCAAACATTGCTCCAGTTGTCCAGATCATTTTGAATGTTAATCCTATCTTCAATAGCACTTGCAACCCTGACAGCTTTGGTATAATCTGCAAACTTTATAAGTGTACTTTCCATGCCATTATCTATGTTTCCATAAAATGGGGATAATAACATTGATCTAACTTACTAAAGCTGGTTGGAAATTTTGTGTTGAAATAGTTTTCTGTTGCAAAATGCCATTTTGATCAAATTGAAAATTTTCACAAAGTTGTATCCATTTTGAAAAGATTTTGTTTTGAAAAAAAATTGGAAAACAATTTAGAAAATGTTGAAACATGTTATTTCAAATATTTTAAAATGAAAATTGTTGACTATTTTTTTTGGTTTAAAACAAGTTTTCAATTAGAAATTTACTTTACTTTACCTGAATTTTTTTAAAAGGGTCTAAGCTAAAATGAAAAGTTTCAAATCTATTGAAATGAAACATTTCAACTGATCTAAAAATATTCATTCCATGAAATATTTCAAAGTTTTGACTTTTTATCCCAATGTGGGATGAACAAAAATTCAAAATCTTGATGGGATGGAAAATCTGTTTTCTGGCTAGCACTAGTTGAAAGGCTTATCTAAAAAGTTCAGAAAGTGCTTTTAGATCTTGTGACATTTAAGTATAAAGAATTATTATTCGAAATGGAAGTTTTCAGAAACCTAGAGGTTCAGCTGACTCTGAAGCTAGCATTTCCACCACCAACAGGAGCCAAAGAAAAGAGACTACATTTTTCATAGTCCTCCAATTTCTACCATAAGGCTATTTAGCCGTAGCTTTTCAGAGGAGATTACTGTCCTGATTGTTCACTTAATAGAATACCCATAAACTTTAATTAAGAGAGAATCTGAGTAGAACAGAACATTTTCACAGGGTAATAGTTTCCTGCTTTCTTATAGCCAAGGCATTTATTGAAATGAAATTTATTTTCAAAGCAGGAGACATTGATCTTGAGCTATTACAATAACACTATTTTTCTTTTACCACATAACTCATGGCAGTGTAGTCATTTTGTCTGATGGATGTTAATACACAAGAGACACATTGCTTCACATGCTGTTTTTGAATAGCAGTATTCTGAATGGTTGAAGTCAGACTAGATCATCATAATGGTCCCTTTTGGCCTTAAAATCTATGAATTCATGAATAGTTTATGCTTCATTCAGAGAACAGTTTACCTCTCAGACATGCAGTAGGATCAGGATACTTTTTGAATTAACTGGTTTATGATCACTTAGTTTTAATCATTTGTAATTCGTTCAAATATATATATATATATATATATATATATATATAGTAGCTGTGTGTTATCTCAGCAAAACACTGTAGTAATTCTGCTAATAATGAACAATAAATTCTTTGCCTTTAGCTTCAGCTTTTCATCCAAGAATATTTAACAGTTTTTACTAGTGATATGGTCTCCCACAATATTCTTGCCAGCAAGTTAAAGAATTATGGGTTGGATTAATGGACTATAAGGTGGATAGAAAGCTGGTTAGATCATTGGGCTCAGTGGGTAGTGATCAACGGTTCAATGTCTAGTTGGCAGCTGGTAACAAGTGGAGTTCCCCAGGAGGTCAGTCCTGGGGCAAGTTTTGTTCAACATCTTCATTAATGATCTGGAGAAGGAGTGGATTGCACTCTTTGCAGATGACACTAAGATGGGGGGGAGTGGTAGATACACTGGATGGCAGAGATTGTTACCTGGCAGCTCTGTGTTCTTGGGGAAGCAGGGCTCAAAACCCCTACTCCTCTGGCTCAACTGAATCCCGCCCGAGCCTCTGCTTGAACCAGAAACCAAAAGCAATGAAAAGGCCGTGAGACACACCTAAACCCCTCCAAACAAGGGTGACAGGATTGAGACAACTCCCCATGCCTCATCTACATAGAAGATGTAAAAAGGAGGCATCTCGATTAGCACATCGAATGGCGAACAGAAGCCTCATCTACATCGAAGATGGAACAAGAATTAGCATGGAGGATCGAGCTCCAAAGCAGGGATCGCACTGAACTCTGGGACTGGCAAAGCAGGATGCACTGCATGGTGGGAGATCTCTGCCCCTGATGTAAATGAACCCACACCTGCACACATCCAGCTCCGCAGTTATCAGACCATTTCTAGTTATTGACATGCAAAACACTGAATCTGCCTGATTGCATTGTGAGCTCCCTCAAGGAACACTGACCATAGCCAGGAGTGATCAGTTACTATTGTCCAGAATAAAGAAAACCACTTTGGGATACTTCCTTGAGACATTATTTACCGACAAACAAACCTGGTTCTACAAAAACTCCTACCCAAGTTCAGATCCCTGTCCGATGCCTGGATCCAAATGCTTCATCAGATCCACTGGAACTCCCCCTTTTCCTGACTGATCGTGTTGTGGGCTCTGCCTCTCTCAAGGACTCCTGACCCTAAGCTGAACAGCCTGTCTCCTAGGAACATCTGAGCTGCAGGGAGTGATGAGGCCCCTCCCTCCCCCATCTTCCCCAACACACCCTCTCGCTCTCTTTTTTTAGTTCAGGCATAACTTTCTACTTTTGTAATCAAACCTGGGATAACTTTCTCCAGTACCCCAACTGTAATTGTATAGTATTGTAAGCGTTTGATTGTTTTTCTCTTCTTGTATGGCATCACTATTAGTTTATTGCCAGGTATATAAAACTTATGATACTGACTATTATAATCATGCTGGGTGCCAGTCTCTCTCTCTCCAAACGCATTTACTCCTTTGTGTTCTTGGCTTCCCTATCTTGCTCGGCAGCAACGCTTCTTTTACCTAAGCCAAAGATCCCTGGAGTGCCCAAAAATCCTACGGGGTTTGCTCATCCAGGGGCTTACTGCTAGAATAATTGTAGAGTGAAGGGGGAGGCAGCTGGGAAGTGCTGCTCTGCCTAGCCTACGGAGTCCAGGGGCATATAAGGGTGGCAGCTGAAAGTGCTGTTTGGACCCAGCCTGCTCATAAGTGTGCTCCATTCTGGTGCAGTGCAAGGGGCACATGAGGGTGGCAGCTGACAGTGCTGTGTCACCAGCCTGCTGAGTTCAGGGACGTGTAAGGGGTCAGCTGAGAGGGCTGCTCAGACACACTCAGTTAATCTGGAATGTGTGTGTATCTGTGGGGGGTTTATTTGAATCTGGGGCTGGAGGAACCCAGCCCTGAAAACCTTGGGTCCTGCAGGATAGCTCCATTGGGAGGGGACTTGTAGCCATATGAACACACAAGTAACACAAGCAGCACATTAATAGAATCACACACACCCCTTCCAGGAAGGTAACCCTAATAAATAAACATATCTCAAAGTGACGGGCAAATCTGGTAACAGGACAGAATACAGAGTGACCTAGACAAATTGGAGGATTGGGCCAAAAGAAACCTGATGCAGTTCAACAAGGACAAGTGCAGAGTCCTGCACTTAGGATGGAAGAATCCCATGCACAGCTACAGACTGTGGACTGACTGGCTAAGCAGGAATTCTGCAGAAAAGGACCTGAGGGTTACAGTGGACAAGAAGCTGGATACGAGTCAATAGCATGACTTTATTGCCAAGAAGGCTAACGGCATATTGGGCTGCATTAGAAGGAGCATTGCCAGCAGATCAAAGGAAGTGATTATTCCCCTCTATTAGGCACTGGTGAGGTCACATTTGAGTATTGTGTCCAGTTTTGGACCCCTCACTACAGGAAGGATGTGGACAAATTGGAGACAGCCCAGAGGAGGGCAACAAAAATGATTAGGGGGCTGGATCATATGATTTATGAGGAGAGATTGACGGAACCATGCTTGTTTAGTCTGCAGAAGAGAAGAGTGAGGGGGAATTTGATAGTGTCCTTTAACGACTTGAAGTGAGGTTTCAGGAAGAATGGAACTAGGCTGTTCTCAGTGGTGGCAGATGACATAACAAGTGCAATGGTCTCAAATTGCAGTGGGGGAGGCGTAGGTTGTATATTAGGAAAAACATTTTCACTAGGAAATGGTGGTAAAGCACTGGAATGGGTTATCTAGGGAGAGGTAGAATCTGTTTTTAAGGCCTGGCTTGACAAAGGCCTGGCTGGGATGATTTAGTTGGGGCTGGTCCTGCTTTGAGCAGGGGGTTGGACTAATCTTCGATGATTCTATGGTTCCATGAGAGTGCAGAATGCATCCACTATAGCCTATACCACTTAGCAAGAGATTTTGTTCCTATTTTAGTGCACAGTTGTATTTATAGATAAGCTTCTCAAAAGACTTTTTGTGTCCCTCTCTTACAGATGAGAGAAACTCAGCTATTTAACTCAGCAGGATTTTGTTTACAGAAGAAGTTGATACAATTGAGAATTTTTCCAAAATTTAGCAGTGTTAGGTCTAGAGTTATTGGCTTAAATCCATCTGTAGCTGTTTTGAACCCACCCCCAACCCCTCAATTATACTTTTAACTTGGGATTAAATGAACTCAGAAACCCAGAATGAAACTCAAGCAAGTTTTGCAAGGTTTCCACACAAAGCCATAGTCTAGCCCAAGTTTTATCCAACCTCAGCTCAAGCACACTGAAAGGTTCACAAGTGATACACTGGTAGCAAACTTAAGCACGAGAAGCAACTGATGTCTGAAAAGCAACTACATTTTGAGCTAGATAGAGACAGGTGAATTTTGGGGATAAATAGTATATTTGCCAAAAAAAAAAAAAACCAGTTACAGGGATGGATCACTCCATAATTGCCCTGTTCTGTACACACTCCTGAAGCTCTCTTATGGGCTCTATCAGAGATAAGACACTGCTTAAGATGGAGCATGGTCTGACCAGTATGGCAACTCTTATGGTCTTATGTATGGTTGCCCTGAAACTTTTTTTTAAAGTTCACATGCCAAATTGTTGAGGTAGGGGGAGGAAGAGGAAGAGTTCTCCTTATAACCTTTGGCAGAGTTGTTAAAACGCTCACTTGGGATTTCATCCATAGTGGCAATTTATAGTTTTTCATGAATGGTCATTGGGCCAGAGAGGGCAAGTGTGAGAATGACTCTATAGATTTGTGGTGGAGGGGTTTGCCTAGGATGTGGGATACCCAAGTTCATGTTGTGACAGATATGGTAATTTCCTGCAATATCTTTGGGAGATCTTGCTGTATTACATTTATATATGATTGTGGACCAAGGACTGTATGTAATTCCCTGGGAGATGGTGACCACAGCCCTCTAGGGACTCAGAACAGTGGGGAGTGATTAGATAAGTTCACTCAGGTTGTGACATCTCCAGAGAGGTATCATCCGCTGGAGAGGCTCACAAATACTGGCTCAGATTGGATTCTCAGAGAGCAATAGACAAAGAAAGGATTGTTGGGTCAATAGCCTAAGTTTAATTAGAGTCAGGGCCTTCTTTCTGATCCAGGAAACAGAGACAACCTGTTTAAGGGGGACCCGAATCCTTCCTGGAAAGAGTTGGAAGGGTTTTGGCCTTCTAAGACCCCATAAAGCTGACAGGTGATCTCTGATAAGCTTTTAGGATGTATATAGGGACTTTTACTGTTTTTACTGTTTTTTCTGTAATGCTTTCACCTTAAGAATAAATGTGCTTTTATATATATAAAGAGCTGGCTGATAACTTGTAACATCTGGCAATTACAACTGTTCATAGCTTTTGAAGAGAAAACAAAGTACGGACTCTGGCATGTTCAGGCAGTCTGGTTCGCTGGCAATATCACAATGTAGGAAGGGAACTGTGCAGCCTGGAAAAATCCTGGTCAGGAGGGAGAGAGATGCAGGTCTTCACCCAAGACAGGTGATGAATAGGAGCTAGAATCCTGAAAGTGGGTGTCATTGTTGGATCATGTTGGGGCAATATAGGTGCATTGGTTCTGAACACAAGTCCCTGTTCCAATCACTCTTTAAATAATTAAAGTGGGACAGCTTCCACAGGGAAGAGTGAAAGAGCCGTACTTCAGAAAAGTCAGTGGCCAGGGAATTTCCCTGCAATATAGAAGACACAAGTTCAAATCCCTGCTCTGCATCAGGCAGAAGGAGGCAGTGAAGTGAGTCTCCCACATCACAGGTGACTGCTTTAACAACTGTGCTAAAGGTTATAAAAAGGATATTCTCCCTTCAATCCCTATAATGTTAGAAAGCAAGTGTCTCCTGCACTGGCTGTTTTGTGAATCTAGACCTTTATAAATGCATGAAACATAATATTTCAGGTAAAATAACATGTTTTTAGTGCAACCCCAAAGGGATTTTTTTGATTCTTCAACCTTTTTTGCAATTCTTAGATTCTGTTCAATCTGAACTGAAATTTTTTGCAATTTTTGGGAAGTGTCAGCAAACTGCCAAATTAGCTATTCATTCAGCTCTGATGGCAGCTTCCTAATGCCAAAAGAAAACAAATGAGTATAGCTATACAAAACACACAAGACTCTAGCTTTGAAAGGATGTCTTCCACCCAAACACCTCAAGTCAGAAAGGAGGCAAACAAAAACCCTTCCCTATTTCTGTGATAACTGCACTCTCCCCAGAAATGTTCAGTGTCAGTTCACCTTTTCCCAGCAGGCTTTTCTGGTAGCTGGCCTTTAAAATTTGGGAGATAAAAGCAGCACAACCTAAAGCAGCCATTTTGATCTGAAAGCTGTAGGCTGTATCTGTTTTCCTTCCAGCTGGTAAGTATTCTTAGCTCCTGTTATGTTCTCACTGGATTTTCTTGTCTTGTTCCTGAGGAGATGGCACATCCCCACAAAGTTTTGGTGGACCTGCCCCAGATTTCTGGTTTTGTAAGAAGTCTCACAGAGTTCCGACCTCTCTGAACTGAACAAAATAATAGGGTATTTTGGAGTGAGGTTGTTCAAATCACTTTAGCTTTATCTACATTTTGCTAATGTATTTGTTGCTGGTTTTAACAATTCTGGAAGAATGTTTGTTTCCTGCATCCTTTAGATTATTATGATGATCATAAAGCCAGTGGTTGGACAGAATGAAAATACCTTGCTCCCATGAGTTTACAGAGTTTTGCCTGGTTGGCTCTAAATCTTTCATGTTCCAAGACAAAGTGCAGCTATGGTTATATATGATCTTTCTCATTAAGGCTAGCCTTTGAGATACCAAAACCTGAGACCTGAGGAATAGATGAATATTTATCTCATTTGCCTTTTGGGGGCAACTAGGAGTAGGGGAAGGGACATGAAAATTCTAATTTATCAAGGGTACTATTAGATCAAAGCTGGCACCTGATTTTCTGATAATATTGTTCTAGCTCTCCTTAGCTCTAATCCATGACTGTGGCATGCAGCCCATGACATGGTATTTTAGATTCCTGGAACCAGTTCTTTGCACACTTCTTGATCTCCATATCTATCTGACCCTGCTGTGTTAGTGATCAGTGGATAAAATGTCATAGTTACACAATTATAGGTAAGCTGCAGGGAGGGAAAGGTATGCATAATGGGAAGTGACACATAATGCTGGGATGTGTGCAGAAGTTTTAGCTACATTCCTTCCTCATACGATATGTAAGTAAATTTGGACTTGACAGCTCTAAATATAAGGGAACTATGTATTTAGCTAGTCCCTTTGCCCACCTCCCAAGCACCGCTTTTCTTTCTGCCTCAGTAGGTGTATTTTCGGCCTGGGTTGTGTATTTGGCTGGCTGCATGGCCCCAGAAATCAGACAGCAATCAATCTAGGGCCAGTTCCCGTCATCCACAGGAGAAAAGTCAAAGCAAATAGTTCTCCTGGTCCTCAGGGTTAAAAGGCAAACCCCTCCTCAGGAGAGCTGAGGCAGCTCTCCCCCTCCTCTTTATTGATGGTCCTTCATTGCTCCTGGCTGTTTCCTGCTCTGCGTGGAGATAATTAGCTTCTCCCAGAGGTTCTCGCCTCTGTGCCTGGCAGCTATGACACACTGCATGGGGTAGAGCCTGTTCCAGGCCCTCATTCCACAGCACTCGAGGGAAGTGGAGCTGCCAGGTCTGAAGCAGTGGTGGGGGTGCATGGCACAGCACAAAGCGGCAGCCTCTGGATCAGTTTTCACAAACATTCGCTGTGCCTTGTGGTTCCCATCTTGAGTCTTGAGCCAGCTCTTGATGCCACCCTCTATTCCTCCAGACTGCTCAGCAAATGCCCGGCAGACACAGCTTGCCTTTCATTTGAAGAAAACCGTCGGCGAGAGGCGTGCAGCGGAGTCAGCTATTAAACCACTTGATTCTAATCTGTACCACGGCTGAGTTAGAAAAGACAATAAAAAAACAGCAAATAGTCTCCTTTTTTCTATTGTCAACTTCACCAGTTCAGAGCACACATTATCATCGGTCTCTCTGCCAAAAGACTCTATGCAGAACTGAAACACTGTTTTACCAGGGTGTGCTTTCCCACTGAAATGTTAGAAAACCCCGGCGTGGACATAACCGGCCTTTTCCGGGGGTGCTACAGATGGAGGGTGAGATTGCCAACGGCCTGAATCCAGCCACACGGGTGTAAAGGGGAACAAGAATTCCTGTGTGGCTGCATTAAGGCTCTTTGTCTCGAGGTTCTGGGTGCAAGGGAGGCGCATGCTCTGAGTTGATGCTAAGTCGCCATCCTGTGATCAAAGTGGATGAGAAGGAGGCCAAGAGGGGTGAGGAGTTAGGGCCTTGATGCCTCCCCTCCCAAGGACAGCTGAGCTGATGCATGGGGAGAGGTAAAGAGGTGAGCTGCACGCTCAATAAATGACTTCTCCCCGGGATAAGGAATTAACTATAGCTATGTCTGCAGTGGCTGTACAGGCCTACACAGGTGGTGGTATGCCGTAACCCCCCCATATTCACATCTGAACCTCTGATGCACGTGCGTGAAGGACAGCGCCCAGCAAGAATCTGGAAGAGACTCGTGCACGTGCCTTGGCCACGATGAGCCGGACCAGATGCTCTCCAGGGCTCCCAGTAGAAAGCCTGACATGACTCACAATCCCATCCTCAATGCTGCAGGCCTCATACAACAGGATGCTGATGAGTCATTAGAGACCCTGGAGGAAGCCCCGGGAGACCTAGAGGAAGAGGCACATGTGATTCTGCACCTTTACCCAGCTGAGCAAGTCTCCCCCTGCCCAGACCCTGAGGAGGACCCTGAGCTGCAGCAGGAACCAGAATCCGATGCTGTGGGCCCCTGCTCTCTGTGCCAATAGCCCCTCTTGTTCTGGTGCTACATGCCTGAAGACCAGCCCCTGCCTCTGCTCCACCCTGAGCTGGTTCCCAAGCAAGACCTAGCTGTCAATCAATGATTTTACTGCAATCGCATCAACCACCGTTACTCATTGAGCAAAAGCTACAACAGAGATTATTACCCATCTGCCACTGTGCTAGGTGCAGTTCTTGTCCAGCATGCCTGCTGCAAGAGTCGGGGGGCCATGTGGACTGGGGAAAAGAGAGTGCTGGGGGTAGGGAAGGGCCCAGTTCGGATTAATACGGATGTAGAAAACTTGTGGTTGTTCAAGAATACCAACTCCCCCATCCCCTCCATCCCTTTCCCCTTATAAACGGGGGCACATGGAAGGCAGGCAGGCAGGGGGAGAGGCAGTTTTCAGATATGGGCTTGCTTAGATCCAGGAAAGAAAAGGGAGCACGTTGGTTGTCCGAGGAATATGACATTAGGCCTTTCTCTCTGTTACCAGTAGAAATGTTTTGTGCAGTTCCCTGGCCCTCGTGTCTGGCCTTTCTGCTCTGAGCCCTGCTATGCAAGTTAGGAGAGGGGTGAGTAGTGAAGGATCTGCTCCAGTGGTTGCACAAACACAATGCCATGTCCCTTAGCTGAGGACAGATGACTGACTGGCCTTTGGTGCTCATTGGAAAGTTCAGAGAATAAAATGAAGCGACAATGCATTTCTTTCTCTGTCCCTTTCACCACTGGACACAGGAGCCAGACCCTTTTTGCAATGCTGAGGGGTTATGGAATGGATGGAGGTTCTTAATGGGTCTCTCTTCCTCTTCCATGGGAGCACTGTCTACCAGCTTAGAAAGCAGTCGATTTCCTCTCGGATTGCCTGCCAGCCTTGTAAGCATATTTCAGCAACTTTTTGTGTAGCAAAAACTCAAACTGGTTTCTTGGGTTGGACAGCAGGGCAAATGTTCTTGGCCCACCCTCATATCTGATCAAATCCCTCCATTCAGCAATATCTAGAGGGGACACCATCAGCAGAAACATCCCTCTGGCATAGATTGTCAGATCTCCTCCCCAGGACTGGAAAGCACCTCTCTCTTCCATTCTGTTACCTTGAAAATAGCTACATTCTCCAAACGACGGCCAGACTATAAAGGAGAAATAGCTAACTGGTCATCTAGAGCCTGGAGGGACTTGAACTCTACCACAACTGCCCCTTTACGACAGGACTTCCTGCCACCCAACCAGTTGGTTTACAGCTGACTGGTAGGTGTCAGGTGCTGCCAGTGTTTAAAGAGCATTAGCCACCTGCTACTGCACCAGTATGGGTCTCTGAAAACAAATGATCTCGCACTGAAGGGTTAGTGCAAGCTTCTCTCCTAGCTCCATGAAGGTCTGCTTCCTCATTCAGAAGTTCTGCAGCCACTGGTCATCATAACAGGTTTTCTGAATGCTGTGATCCTACCACACTGTGCAGTAGAAGTGTTGGTCCACCCAGGGGCATACCATGGCGATACTGGCAGCGATAACTTCTATTCCATGGGATAGTCACTCACCCTCTCAGTCTGCTCTCATTGGCTTGTAAAAAAGTTCTGGCCTGATTTCCCTCAAGTATCTAGTATGTTTACCTCGGGAATATTTTTCTTGTGACAAATAGCAGCAGCAGAGCCACATCATCCAGGTCTTGACCCATGTCTTCTGGCAGAAGGAAGAGGTGAGCAGGAGTTGCTAATTGCCAAATGTGTTTCAGAAACACACAGCAAGGTGGTTCCTAGAGTGTCTCCTGTGATGCACAGAACTCTGGGATATCACCCCATAAAAGGTAACACTAACATTGTATCAACAAGGGGCAGTGTGGACGTGGGTATTGATGTGCACACAGCATATAGCCATGCCCCATGCAGTGTATGTGGCCAGTCAGTGAAGGTCTGGGGTACACTTGCCAGCAGTACATGGACAGCTACCTGTGAAAGCTCCCAAGTGTAGTCATAGCCTATGCTTGAGTCATAATTTTTTCTTGTGTCTAGAAGCAAAGGTTTGATCCTTAAAACTTGTGTTTTGAAGTCATTCCTTGGAACCAGTATTATCTAAATTGAATCAATGAAAATTTTGCAGAGCAGAAGAGCAAAATTTGCCTAAAATCTTTCAATCATTTCATTGTGCCATTATCCTGGTAGCTAAAAAAGAAAGTAACTTTTTTAAAGAAAAATGTATCCCAGTACCACTCTTCCTTTACATACACTGACAAAATAAAAATTTGTCCGGTAGTCTTTATACACCTGGGCAATGGTGCTGTGGTATCTGAATGAGCACTTAATCTAAGTCTTATGGCATGTGTTTCACTCCATGAACACATGTGTCAAAACCTCTTTATAAAACTGCTTCTTGCAGCTTCTACCTGTGGGTCTTTGTCTACGTTAAACTGCTGAGAACTTGATGTGAGGGTGCCATGCAATGAATCTGCGTACTGGGATTTCACGCGCCATACACACATGCTATAGCGTCATATACATTAGCCAGCCTTCTCAAACACATACATTCTCAGCAGGGTTTGTCATCACACTTTCCGGCCCTCATGCTCAACAAGCAGTGCAGAGTGTAGGGGACAATAGGGAACCAAGTCTCTGCAGTGCGTGTGAGGAATATTTCTGAACTGCATTAACGTTACTGCTGATGAGTTTTGTGAGCATCTGATTAACCCTTCAGTACTTCTGAGCCACAGCATTGCAATGTATTTTCTTTCAGCCTTCCCTTTTTTTAGCTTCCTGTCTTCATAGGAAAGCTGTGGCAAAACATCGTCTTGGTGTTTTTGAGAATATTGCAGGAGCAGGGGCTCTCCATTCCCAGCAAACACTGTTGAAGTCATCTCGACTCTCATTTGTCTAGGCTTTCATTACTACCAGGACTGACTATTTGAATTTGTTCCTGGTGGCGTTCCAGATTGTTTGCTAAACTGGCTGCAGATGGTTTTGAATGTTGCTGCTGCCAGAACTGTTACTAGGACTTGATCTGCAGATCGTATTTCTGCAGTCTCATGTTTCCTCTACCCGGGTTGCCTGTTAAACAGCATATGGCTTTAAATCCTTTTCCTAACCTATAAAGCTCAAGGGGGTTCTGATTCTGTTTGCCTTTCTGACCTTTTGGCTTTTTACACTCTCTGGCTCAGACTCTTTATTCCTCTACTACAGTGTCTGTTGGTAGGGCACACTAGGAGAGCTAACGCTGAGTGTGCTCCAAGGCTATACCATTAGGACCTGCTGTCACCCCACTGAAGTCAGAGGGATGGATTTGCTGCCTATTGTACATCATGGCTTCCCTCTTGTCAGGGTTATTAGCATATATGTGCATCAAGGCAAAGTGAAAACTATTTATACAGACGCTTTGTTGAGCTTAAGAAAACACAAATGTAATGGTTCATATCCTCAGCTAATGTAAATGGCAGCAGCTTTTATTTAATTCAGTGGAGCTGCTCCTATTTACACCAACTGAGCTCATTATATTTTTATTGCATTTTGGGATGCAAAACCTAAAAGTCATACAGAACTTGCTCATATCTGCTACAAATCCTCTGGGTACCGAAAGTTCATTAGCTCTCCTTCTACTTACTTTGACCAGTGCCAGTGCATTTCTCTGGTTCTTTTTAAAACTGCATTTCCATCCTGAAATGTAACTGTGACAGAGATGGCAACTTGATGCAGTATCCTTGAAAAAACGCATTGAATTCACTTTAAGTATCTTGGGAGTCCATTGTATTAAATGCAAAGTTTATGTAGTATTGTGGGCCAGGTTGTACATAACCTCTCTGGGGAGGAGATGTGATGTGAGGCCTGGGAACTGAAAGGGCTATATTCAAAATCTGCCAGACAGGAACAGACTTTTGGGACAATAAGTGTGAAGTGGATTTCCTAGGAATGGAAATTCTTCACCTCTCATTATGCAAAAACCCAGACTTTTGAAGCTAAGGCCTGAGGAGACAGTCTTAGTCTTTGTCTACTGATCCCAGAGACTGGAGATCAAACGCCCGAGGTGTTTTAAGGCTGAACTGTCCAACCTGGGTTGTGGTTCTGCATCTGAGACCATTTTGAACATGTAACCAAGGGGAAAACACACTTGTAGTTTTTGAAGGACTGACATCTTCCAGAGCCCGTGGTTGGAAAGCTTTTTAGAATGTGTGTAGGTTCTTTTATTGTTTGTAATATGTTGGTGGTGTGTTTTTTTTTTTTTTTTTTAATACTCTCACTTTAAGGATAAATGTGCTTGCTTAGAAAGAGCTGTGTGGTAACTTGTAACTTCTGGTAATTACCCTGTTCATTGCCTTCAGAGAAAAAGCAAAGCCCAGACACTGACTTTTTGCATGGTCTGACTTGCTGGGAATATCACAGTGTAGACAGGGAACTGTGCAGCCTAAAAACACCATGGTCAGGAGTGAGAGAGATGTGTGTCTCTCCAAAAGAGTTGATGGTTGGGAGGCTAGAGTGGGTGCCCTTGGTGGATCATGGAGGAGAATACCAGTGCATTGGCTCTGAAAGTGTGATAGAAACTGGGTAGAAATGTCACCATCCCAGTGCGTATTGAATCATATTTGCTTTCTTTACCAACAGTCAGAGGCTTCTGTTGATTTTTATTCCCATTAGCACTGCAGGGCCAACAGAGTTCTGGTACCAAGCTGAATTTTTTTCATGTGCACACCTCATTAGTGGAACTGTTAATTAAATTCCCATCACAGAGCCTAGTTCCACCCTCATTTGTACCTCCATGTTCTTAGTGAAGATGCAGAACTGCTGGGGCTGCAGAGGGGGAAACTAAGTCTGCCTGACCTTTTTGCTAGTGATGCTGCATGAGCCAGAAACAACATATAACTGGTGAAATCTTGGCCCATTGAAGTCAATGGGAAATTTGCCATTGTATACAGTAAGACTGTGTTTATAGGGTTGGTGGAGAGGTGCGACAGGGAAAAATCTGGTTTGTATTTTTTTACTTGCAAACAGAACAGATTTGCTCTGGAAGGCATTGAGACACAAACATGGAATCCCACACTTCCTTTTGCACTTCATTTTCAGAGCAGCACCACACTTTATGCTTTAGCTGTTTGCTTTTACTTTTGAACATTTGATATATAATTGATTCTCATATTCCTGCTAGCCTCAAACACCTTAGAAGTACCAAGGGGGAATTTCAAAAAGCTTGTTCTGCACTCACCCCGGCCCTTGCAACCATCACGACAAGGGATCAAATGTGTTCCACTGTTTTGTTTACATTTGTCTTGAACATTAGTAATAAGCATATTGTTGGGATGCTATATCAAATCAGTTTAAATTCAGAATTCTAGGATCTGAATGGTGCTACCTTTATAAATGTTTTTGCCCTATTTCCTTGTAGTCCTGCTGCCTGTGATGTCCCAGTAAGTTCCTCTTGTTTTGTACTCTATTAGCACTCTCATCTTTGCTCCTTTTTGTATTCAGTCACCTCTGTTTGGCAATCTCTCTCTGATTTTAAGTGAAAAACTCCCAACCTTTTTAAATTTAGATCCCTCCTTATAACACACTTTTCCTATTGCTAATTGTTATGCTAAGCCACCTTAGTTTGTAGTGTTGTGGAACATATCTTAAAAATATATATTTTAAAAATTCTGAGTAGAATAAGTGATATCTGTACCACCTTGAAATCTGACTTTCAAGTGTGTCATGTGTTTGTACTGTTCTGCTAAAATAAGAGCTACAATGTGGCTGGCAGCAGTACAAATTGGGGTAAGCACAAAAAATTCACATGTTAATGATTCTTCATGAGAATCCTGTTATTGAAACAATTATGTGTATACAGGTAAACAAGTCTAAATTCAGAATCCCCTTAGAACATAAGTTATATTAGGATCATTGCTATAGGGTAAAGTACATTTATTCAAGGGGAAATTGTAGTACCTGATGAGAGTTAAACTATCCAAGGAAAGTTTCCAAAGTATAAGGAAGGCAAATATAATGATAGTGGGAGATGAGGAAGATGTGAAGGCTACACATGAGCTTTCATGAATATTAATGAATTCTCATCATTAGAACTTTGCAGCAATTTGGTAGATTTATAATCTTGGAATAACAGGGAAATTCCAGAAGACTGGAAGAGTGCTAACGTTGTGCCAATATTTAACAAGTGGAATAACCTGGGTAAGTTCAGGCCATTTAGCCAGATGCCAATCATAAGAACAGTCATACTGGCTCAGACCAATGGTCCATCTAACCCAGTATCTTGTCTTCCAATAGTGGCCAATGCCAGGTGCTTCAGAGGGAATGAACAGAACAGGTAATCATCAAGTGATCCATCCCATCACCCATTCCCAGCTTCTGACAAACAGCAAACCCTACTCATCTGGCTAATAGCCACTGATAGACCTATCCTCCATAAATTTATATAGTTATTTTTTGAACTCAGTTATTGTCTTGGCCTTCACGACATCCCTAGTTAAATAACAGAAAAGTGGGTTCTGGATCAAATTAATAAGAATTAAAAAATGGGAGCATAATTAATGCCAGTCAATATGATTTCATGGAGAATAGGTCCTGTCAAACGCACCTGATTTCATTCTTTGAGGAGATTACAAACTTGCATGGTAAAGGTAACTGCCTAGATGTAATATACTTAGACTTTTGTAAGTCATCTGACTTAGAACTGCATGATAGGATAATTTAAAATTAGCATTATACAATATCAATCAAGCACACATTAAATGGATTAAGGTCTGGCTAACAGATAGATCTCAGGAAGTAGTCATCAGTGGGGAATCATCATCAAATAGGGCTGTTTCTACTGTGTTTCCAAAGGGCTTGCTACTAGGCCAGATGCTAGACAATGTTTTCATCAATGTACATATAAAATCACTGCTGGTAAAATTCGTAATAGCCCAAAGATTGGCAGAGTGGTAATTAATGATGAGGACAGGACAATATAGAGATATTTGAGTCACTTGGTAAGATTGGCTCATTCAAACAAAATGTGTTTGAATACATCCAAATGGAAAACTTCATACATCTGGGAACATGGAATGCAGGCCACATTTACAGAATGGGGGACTGTATCCTGGAAAGCAGTCATTCTAAAAAGGGTTTAGGGGTCATAGTGGACAAATAACTCAACATGAGCTCCTAGCAGGATGCTTAAAAGGCTAAAGCAACATTTGAATGTAGAAACAGTGGGCTAGTGAATAGGAATAGGGAGGTGATTAAACCTCTGTGTATAGTATTAGTGAATCCAGTACTAGAATACTGGGTACAGTTTTGGTATCCAAGTTTTTAAAAGGATGTTGAAAAATTGTAGACAGTGCAGAAAGGAGCCACAGAAATGGTCTGAGGGCTGAAGACAATACATTGCAGTACATTGCAATACATTGCAGTGAGAGATGTAAAGTGTGCCAGCCTTTTAGCTTATTAAAAATAAAACTGAGAGGTGGCTTGATTATGGTGTTTAAGTACCCTCCTCGGAAGAAAATAATGGGTATGAAGGGGTCTTTAATCTAGCAGAAGAAGCAATAATAAGAACCAATAGCTGGAAGCTGAAGTTAGATAAATCCAAAATGGAAAGAAGGCACAGTTTTTTAATAGTGAAAGTAATTAACTATAGGAACAAACTACCAAGGGAAGTTCAAATTCAGCCTGGATGCCTTTCTTGAAGATATGATTTAGCTAAACACAAGTTATTGGGATCAACACAGGGGTAAGTGGGTGAAATTTAATTGCCTGTGATATAGAGGAGGCCAGACTAGATGATCTAAAGTGCCCTTTGGGCCTCAAATGCTATGAATCTATGAAAAGATTGACCACTTTTATGGCTAAAATCCTGCTTTCAATGTACTGTATGACACCAGGCACTCCCGGTGTTAAGTAAAATATTTGATCTTCCATTTTGCAAGGGAATTCTGATATTGCAGAATTTGTGTTCACCCTGGATTGGGATGAAAACGAAAAAGATGAACATTTTTTGTGGAATAAAATTTTCCCAAACATTTTATGTGGATAAGTTGAAACATTCCATTTTATTATTTCTGACTGAAATGAATTTTTTTGACATTCCCAAATCAAAATATTTCCTTTCAGTTTGTTGAACTAAATCTAAACATGTGGTTTCATGTCAGTTTGACATTATTCTATGTCCTGCTTAGCTGCCATGGTGCCACATAGGAGTTGTAGTTCAGGAGCTGTTGTAACAACGGGGCCTACAAATTTACCCTAAATGCCAGCTCAACTGTAAAAAGTGAGTGAAAGTTTATAAAACGTCACAGTCACCTATAATAACAAATGTTGATGGGGAAAGGTTCAAATTTTCTGTCTCCCTTTTTTTAATTAGTCCAAACAAAAGGACTACTGCTATAATTCAAGGACTGTGTTAAGATCAAACCTGGTAGACAAGACAATGTGAGACTGAAAATCAGTGCACCAAAATTCGTGTGTCAGAAACTAGATGGACAAAATATTTTGCTCAACACTCCCTTCTGGGGTCTTTTAAAGAGAGAAACTTTGTGGGAGGGGAGAGAAGTGGCTATAGGAGTGAGCTTCAGCTACATAGCTACTACCCCCACCATCTTCTGGTAACCTGGGCCTTTGTCGTTCTGATCCTGAGAGATAACCTGACCAGCCCGAGCCAGAGAGGGAGTCTCTGACTGTATCCCAAACAGCTGCTGGGATGTGAAAGTTTGTTTCTCTCTCCCCCACGTGTCCTTTTCCTTCCCATCTTATTTCTTTTCTTTTCTATTCCTCTCCTTATCTAACAAGAGTCTGGTTTAGCTGGACAAGACTGCATATTTTGCAACACTGCTGTAAGCCTCTGACCAAAAAGGTAGCTAAATGCAATGTTCTAAACAGCCTGATGCTCATTCAAGTTTGCCAGGTCTCAGAGTAGCTGATAGACCATGTAGGGCCTATGGTTCTATGTTTATTTTAACAGTGGGGATTCCCTGAGAATCAACACCAGAGCCAGAAGCTGCATCTTCTATCTTTGCTATTCTTTTCTCTTCCCTTTTGTGTATATCTTGTTTTGTCTTCTAGCTAGAAAACGAGACTGGACTTTAACAACAACTGCAGCCATGACAGCTCTAGCCCATTTCAACTAACTTCTTCCCTTTTCCCCAAAAAGAACAGTTATTACCATCTAAACAACTATCTAACAAGGGTGTTTTCTTCCTGCTACAAACTCTCTCTAGCTAAAGGGAAAGGGAACAAGAGATGTGAAAATGAAAGCCTTATTTAATACTATGTATTTCAAAAACTTTAGTTGTTTTTCCTTCTTTTCTGTAACTTTATGAATCGGTTAAAAGAATTTTGAATGGTGTATTTGCCATGGTACTAAGCAACCTGAGGTCTCTCTCTAGCAAACCCCAAACCTTTAAAACTGTTGAATGTCAAACAGTGACTGGGTTATGTTAAAACCAGTACAACAGCGCCTCATGTGCCCGTTCTGCTCCGTGGGCTGGACTCTCCATCTGGGCTATATTTCTCAGAATGGAATGATTCAACTGGAGAGGAGACCACAATGCATCCTTGATGATGTAGTCCAGCCAGGGAAACTAGCCCAATAAAGAGAAAAGGGCTCTGAGGTACCAGAACCACAATTCCCCTGAGGCATTGCAGCACCCCAGAGGAACACAGATTAATGTGAAACTACCCACCAGCAAAATGTTTTGAATCAGTTTGACAAATTGAAACTCACTTGAGGTTGATCTGACCCCAAACAAAATATTTTGGTTTGATTTTCTCAACCAAAATCTTTGGGAAAATTGACATTTTCCTGCAGAAAACTTCAATTTTGCAGAACCTTCATTTTCCAACGAAATGCTTGGATAGAAATTTCCTGACCAGCTCTATTTAAGAGTTACAGAATCAGCTCTTAATTGACAAGCGGGAGAGAGTGCCAAATATTAATAAGCCCCAGAGACAGCAAACTGATTAAATGTGTGTTTAATATTCTGTTTTGAATCCAGGGGAAAATCCATGTACAGTATACATGTTATTTTAAGTTTGTCATTCTTCTGAATAAGTGCCTAAGTGAAACAGCATGTTTTTGATATTTGGGTTCCATTCCCTAAGGTTACTTTAATCCAGCTCATTGAATATAAGCCCCGCTGTTTCTCTATATGAGTAGAAGAGTCATACAATGAAGGCAAGAATCAACAACAAAGAAAATATTGGATTGATTCTAGTGTGTGCCTGAATAACTGCTAGGTCTTGAACAGCAGAGGATAGATCTGAACTTTGGTACACAGGCGGCACAATTACCCATTAACTTCCTTGCTAGTATTCACTTGTAGAGCACCTACTGGAGAAATGAAAGAACCAAGCATTCAGTGGGTGCACAAAAAAGCCATTATCCTTGGGGTGACTTGTCCCTTCCTGAAAGGGAAACTACAGAGAACAGCTAGATGTAATGGTTAAACTTAAGAAAAAGTGAACTATTAAGAGACGGCAAAGTTCCTCCTACCACTGATGTGATAGAGAAGTAGCTTAGCACATCTATATTTAAGGTGAGAACTAGCTTTTTCATTCTAAGCCTGATTGTCAGGGCTGGGTCATGGGCAGCCAGACCTAGTGGTCAAAGCTGGAGTCCACAGCCAGGAGGGCTTGGATTCTGGGAGGCCAGAAGCAGGAGAGAAATCAGAGATCAGAACCACAGATCAGGATGCCGGGAAGCCAAGCTGGGGGAATGGGAGGCACAAGGTACACAGTTCAGAGCAGGGTGGAGACCAGTTGCTTAGATAACTTCTTGTTCCTGTTGCTGGCTTAAATAGGGCCAGCAGGCCAATCCGCTGCTCTGGGACTCCGCCAATAGGCTGTCAGGGGCAGATCCTCAACCTGGAGCTGGGCTTGATGAATCCTGGGTCAGCCGTTGTCAGTAGGGAGCCACACGGAGGTTTGCAGTGTGACTGCTGCCGTGGACCTGACTTCGAGGCCTGTGAGTCATGACGTTGATTTTGTCCCCCCCACTTAAATCACTTAGAAGTTCTGACATGCCAACTGTTCTGGCTCAAGAAGCACAGCAAACTGTAACTCCACTGCTCAAAGGCCTGATATTTAAAATAATTTCACATGCTGCGGAGTGCAGAAGCTCTATTTAGAAGAACCATTTGTATGCAAAGAAGTTCCAATTACAAATTTAACTGCCAGTGCGGCTGGCACAATTTGTAATCAATATCAGCTGAACTGGTAGCATTCATGGAGGTTAGTATGAACTCTACTAGTGCAAAACACTTGAATTCAAGGATTCTACTAACTGCTGGCAGAGCTGTAGATTGCAATGCTGTGCTGATGATTCTTTATTTGATTAACGTTGTCTTTTTACATAATATGTATACATAGAAGACAATCTAATCTAAGAGGAAGAAGTGCTGCAAATTTTAGTCTCTAACAGTCTCTAGCAAATTCTGCACATCCGTGGTTTAAATACTTCCTTACAAAAGTAGGCACATTCCCAGATAAAAGTCTTTATTAGAGAGAAGTTAAACAATCATTAAACAATCCTTTAAAATACTTCACTCTGATCTTGTATCCCACATTCTTTTTCTCCCAGTCCATCAGCACTGCCCCTTTCACATACTCATATGGAATCTTACATCATCATTTCCTAGCTCAGCCACTTTTATGACCTGGAACTATTGAGCTTACGTTACCCAGACGTACTTCCATTTCAAATACCCATGGCCAAGAAGAAACACGAAGACTCAATTCTTATGCCTTAACCACCCTACTGTTGTATTATGAGCCAAAGAACACTGTCTGCCATCTTCACAATATATACTAAATGGAATATACAGCATAGTTGTAACTTTCTGATGCCAATCAGATACTGCAGTGTAATACAAGTAGATGATGGACAGGAAATAGGGCTTAGAGCTATGGTTTTTTGAGAGCCTTAACTTTTGAAAACATTTTGTTTCAAATATTTGTTATTTTAACAACAACATTCTAATAATGTTTTAGCTTAATTGATATTTACTACCTTAATATTCATTAAGACACATAATCATAATTCAGTGTGTTTTGCCTTGGAATAGACGAACATCTGTTCTTTTAAAATAAGAAGTCTTATAAGTTGCCTAGCTGACACAAATCAAGGTCCAACACCATATACTTTACAGGATATTATTTCCTAGACAGGCTGATGGATAGTTACAACTGAGGCAAACAACTTTACTAGGCCAAGTTGAAGTTGAAAGCAAATAACATCTGAAGTGTTAAAAATCTTACAAGAAAAGGCTATAGTTAAAAGTCATACACAAATTTGGCGTCAAAGGTTAAACACCAGAAAGCATGGAAACGGTGACAGTCACGCAATAAGCATAACTCTGCTCTGTAAACTACATTTTGCAAGCAATCAGAAACTCATGAGACAAACTTATTTGTCCAGAATGAGCAGATTCATCTCATCAGTGAGCATAAAACTGTAAAAGCACACAAGACTCGCAAGACGTCAGGTTGCAATTGCCACTAATTTGTGGATGAATAATTGGAGTTCACTGTGTGATGGTAAGCTACAAATATTCAATGTTTATGTCAAATAATCCATTGAAATTGTCAAAGACAAGCTAAATTGTTTAAAAGGGGCCTTCAACATTCTGATGGCAAAGGGTTTGAAAACGAACCTACTGAAATTTACATACAGCCATGTTTGGTCAGCAATTTTGTATGCAACTGATCCCCGGTTACTTGATACATATTTTCCCATATCAGAACAGCTACAGCACTATGCAGGCCTCCACTGAGCCTGTGTAGGCAAATTTATTAGGCATGCCATTGACACTTCTTCTATAGTTATTGCCAATAGAGAATTAAAAATACGCACCAAGAATAGCAAGTCAATCTCTGAGTCACTATTAGGATTGAAAACAAGAGAAAAAGGAAACAACTGGAACAGCCTCAGAAGAAGGAAGGTGAAAAAGTCTAGCTCTCTACTACTAGACCAAGCAGCTACTGTGCATGTGGTATGTGTATGCCATGAACATGGTGCATGTCAAATAGCGTACAGAAGATGTCGCAGTGATCTGTGCTAGATACCAAATTTATTCCTTCCTTAAATCCGTTTGATCCTGGAGACGAATAAGATGGACCCTAACAAACGTCCTTGCTTTACCTTTTACATATTGTAAAAATAGTGAATCAGAGCACAATAAATGTTTCATTCAGCTACTGTAAAAATAAAGATTTTTGAACACAAATGTCCTGAGCCAAGCTGAGAAGGGAGCCAAGCCGAAAGCAAAAATGCCCAGCTAACGCAGTGCACTGTAGCTCCCAGCTGCATAAAGATTCACAGTGAAATAACCCTCTGTGACCCACATTCATAGAGGTAGCGTTAGATGCTATTTGTTATGCCTTTGAGTTGCTTTTTTCAAACATTTAAAGATGAAACTCTTTTTTGCAAGAATGGCTGCAGGAATTGTGACTGCGAATGCACCATTTGTATGCAAAGATATGTGTGTTCAAGTCTGCATGCAACTATAGATTCACTTGAGTGTTCGGGAGGCCTCTTGAAAGCTCTTCGTAAATCTGGGAGTCATGATGTTGGAGAGCGGATACCATGGGGCTTTCGTGACCAATCACACAGGGAAAAAAAGCAGATACTTGGAGAAATGGTCACAGCAAATAGCAAGCAGTCAATAGATACAAATATGTTTATATAAATGGTCACTGTGAAAGATTATTTGAATAAATTTGTAAAAACCACATCTTTTCTCTTGTAAGTGGCCCATAGACAAAAGGGTGTAATTAACAGAATAAACTGATCATTCTATTTAGTTTGCACAGCTATGAGCAGGTAGAGATAACTATACATAAACAAAGATCTTTGAAAAGCATATTAAAAGGGAGCTCATGAGAAAAAGCAGCATGTATCTATGACATTACTGGGTACCCCTCCTCTAGAATCTTCCTTTCCAGGCTCCTTTCAGTTCAAAACCCAAATATTATGCACTGACACAATGAAATGACATTTTAAAAGTTTGCACAATGAACATGTACCCTGCTCCTCTAGGAAAAGTCATACAGACACCTGACACTGGGAATTCAGCCGTGGGTGCCAGACAGCTGCTGCTCATCCATATTTCCAGGTGTGCTTATTCAATTGGGAGGTCGCTGCAGCTGCAAACACAATCACAACAGGGACACGTGCAGGCTGGAGAGAAAGAGGGTATGCTCAGATGCTGCTGCCTGGACTGACTTAGTTTTGCCATGATTTAGAGCACCTGGTTTGTTGCAGAATACAGATGTTTGCTCCGCTGCCCAAGAAACTAGCGCTTCATTCCCTTTATAATGAGCACTGTGACCTGGGGGAGTTTTTCAATCCCTGGTTCAAGAGAATCTAGTTTTTCCTCTTTTGGCTTCTCAGCTGACAGTGTGGCAAGTTCACAAAACCAATTAGTGGAAAGGGTACAGAGAAATTAAGAACTTAATTTTCAAACTCCTTTGAGTCCAATCTAATTGACAGGTTGAATTATAGCTTGTTCTATTCTTTGGTTTCATTTTTCTGTGAGGAAATCCCTGGTGGCAGAGTTTTGCTTGGTCCATTGCTACACTTTTCCAAGACTATATTAAAAATTATTCAGTAGTAACTTTCAGAATTCCCAACAATCTTAGTACCACTGAAATGATGGTGTGTGACCAAGGCATTTTCAAAACTGAATAGATTATAATTTACTCAAGCGACAGGGTCTTTTTTTTCCAAGACCACTGATTTAATTAAAATCTACCACCTATATATTAACAGCAAGCTTGTGGATCACCATATGCCAATCAAACATAATGAAGTAAATGCAAATATCAGATAACTTACTCTTGTATCTTAGAAATGTCCAGTCTTAAGGATTCAGGCTCTGGAATTTATTTATTTGGCTAGACAAAAAAGGTGCACATCCAAATGTTTACATTTTAAATGATAGCTTATACGTAACCCACTAGCGATGTTTTCTTTTTATTTAACGTTCATACATTTCATCAAAGGATCTCGCTCCTTTTATTCCCAAAGTTACATACATTCCACCCAAAATTGAGGCCCCACTCACATTTACTGTTGCAAATTATTTGTATCAGGAAAGAACAAGTAACAAAAATGAAGTTCTGGAGCTAGTTTTGGTCAAGGAATGAAGCTGACAGTGTAATTTTCAGCCTTTCTGTGGAAAAATGTTTTGGTTCTCCTACACCTTCATTTTGGATCGTAGTCACACATTGTATCACACATTTGGGTGTCAAAGGCGGTGAGGTGTGACAACATTTACCACTTGGATGGCAGTGGTGCCCCAAAGCCTCAGTAGGGAGCAGAGACCACTGGCATGTAGAGGTTCTTATGCTGAAAGGCCTATTTACAAAGTAAACCAAACATAAACTAGAAACAAATTTACAACTGGGCTACAAGCAAATAGCATGAGAACATGTTATCTAGGAGAATAAATCCCACAGTGAGAACCAAGTATGGGGAAAACAGCCCTGCTGAAACATAGAGTCTGAAGAAAAAGCAGTTTTAAATCTAGTCCTGAAGGATGTTACTGGTACACAAAACTAGCACATGCCATGGAGAGGGAATTCCACAGCTGCAGGCCCTGTGCCTCGGTGTTAACATTATTTTGGTACTATAAGAAGCTCTTCATGGACTTTCATTAGGATTACTTATCTATAAATTATCTTTCATTGTCATGGCCTCTTCAGGAGATACCATTCATATCAACATAGCACCATCAGGAGATTTCTGTTGTAATGACAAAATCATGGGGTTAGACAATGTGAAAAAGTTCTCTTTCATAATGTAAGTTACCTTTCATTTTATTTATTTTTTTCTTTGCAACAATCACCTTTTCAAGTCATTATTGGATCAATACTGACTCAAAGGGAAAAGCACTCCTTAAAACCTGTTCTAGTACCACTTCTTGCAGCACTGTTGGAGATTTTTCCACCCTGTATTGACTACAGGATCGGATCTTGCAAACCAAAATGCACATGAGTAACTTTTTTCATGCAAGTAGTTCAATTCACTTTGCAGACAACACAAAGTTACTTCTGTAAGCAAGGATTAGACATTAAGTCTGATATGGCTTAGCTTATGATATCAGAACAAATCACTGCCTATACGTGCAGAAAAAAAGCCACACACATTTTAAAAACAATTATAATTAAAGTACATACTTAATAATAGTTGTCCTATATTTCGGTTATTACTTTCAAATTAAGCTGTCTTGATCATGATAAAGATTTTAATACTTTAGTGATTATCCTTAGTGTATACATAGCAGTTTGCATTCTAAAATGCTGTATAGGGGTTAACTAATTAATGATTGAACTTTTTCATGGCCAAATTCCAGCATGTTTTTGCTAGATTGAGATAGGTAAAATAGAGGTCTCATGTAAGAAATGTCAGTGTGAAAAAAAAAAAGCAGAGAAGAAAGTTCTCCCACAAGATGTCACTGTTGCTCTTTCACAAGAAGTAAGGTTGATGTGGAAAATAAGACCAGATTCCCTAAAATGACCTAAAAGCACAGAATAGCATTTCCTTTTGTATGTGTGAGTCAGCCTGGGTACTGCGTTATCTATGCTGTACAATAATTTAATATTCAGTAGACAATAAGAGTGTTTGGTACACCCCCTGCTCAAAACAGAACAGTTACACAGCATATTGTACCAAGAGTCAGGTAGAGTTAAGTGCACATTCGTGATAAAATTAATGAAGGATAATATTTTCTTCCTATTAAAACTACTGAGAAACTAGTACCCCATGATATCAAAAAGCATCCAGAAGTGTGGACCTTTACATATGAATGGGGGTCTCTTGGCCTTCAGTCTGATGCTTTTTAATTAAAACTGGGTGAACAGGGCAATCAAAATCAATGTTGAGAGCAAGGACTTTGCAAGTAGCTTTGTCAACATACCTTTGATTTTGATATGAGTCATGCCATCTATGCAAATCCACACCCTGGGCGACGGTATGTTGCTACAGCCTTGCTCCATCAACACTGATCGCCAGGAGCCTGTCGGCAACACTTCCATCAGCCTTGGTTGCTACCTGCAGGGTGACTCCAACTTGTTCCCAGTCCCAAATTTCCCCCAAAATGTGTGTTCTGCGCTGCCTCGTGCTCTCCTGGAGTAGTTCAAATGTTAGATATCCTTTGTCCCTCTAAGGGGTCAATAACCAACAATTTGCTACCTTCACTGGAGTTATCAAAAAGCTCAGTTTACTCACAACACTGGATTGGCTTTGATTTAGAAAACAAAACAAGTTTATTTGACTTATAACGAGAGAAGATTTAAGTCAGTACAGTTATATGGTATTAAAGTCAGAAGTGGTTACAAGAGCAATAAACATCAAATGCTTTCTAGTAGCTAAACAAACTGAACTTGATTCAAGGTAAAATCCCTACATGGATTCCTGGCAACATTGCTGACCAAGTTTTACGGCCAGAGTCTCTCCCAGAGTCAAAGACTGGTTCCTTTGCTCTCTTACGTATGTGTGTGTGAGAGAGGATGAATCTGGGGTGTTTTTCCTCCTCATTTTATATTCCAATCACCCTTTGAAATGCATTTTCTGAGGGTTGTCCCTAGATGAAATTCCTTGCAGTTGTGAGGACAGAGAAATGGAGTCTCATGGTGAAAGAGGTTTCATGATGTTTTTTGCTAAAATGCAAAGTGGTCAGTTCCTGCCCTGCCCCCGCCTTTGTTGCCAAAGAATGGGCACTTAACCAGTAATTGTCAATCAACTTAGATTACACCTGGTTAGACATCAGTTTGCCTTTGAGAAATCAGTTTATTCCCTCTTGCTGCCCCAAGTATACTGGTTACTACTTAGATATAAATTGAGATAAACGGCCATTTCTTTGTTTAGGATAGAACTAAGCAGGTCTACGTCAGTTGGAATATGTGGTATCAATATCATACAGGGGGAATTCAGAATATTAATAATGTTGCTACATTCATTTCACCATGACATTATTGACCCAGTGAGTTATTAGTTTTCGAATGATACCTCACACGGCATATTTGTACAGTAGGGTGTGAATAGAGAGGTGAATTCTGTCACAACAACCACACTATTAAGCTCTTTGGACCTCAAATAGGGAGCCTAAAGAGCTTAATAGCAGAAACTTCATGTGGCAATATTCTGGACCAAATGGTCTAATTTACACTAGTGTAACGATTTTGCCCACTACATGGAAAAGGTCAAACTCATTACTAATATGACTCCACTGGCTTCAGTGGAATTGCACTAGCTTTGCCAGAGGGGAAATTGGCTTCTTGCATGTTTCTTTCATAACCCATCATTGAGAACCCAATAATACTTTGAGTACATGAAGAAATCACACAGTCTTTAGGATGGGTTTTGCCTTTTTGTAAGGAAGGTCCCTTTTGTGGCTTAAGCAGATTGACCTTGTCTATTTTAAAATAATAAACTCTTTACTTCTCAGTGGCCAAAGCAAAATGAGTCTAGTGACTTCAGTCCAGTTCCCAGTGGAGAGATGATCACACCCTGCTACTAAGTAGCACACTTCTCAGGAGGGTGACAGCAGAGAGGCTTACAATTGTAGCCATAGAAGCTGAGGTACCCTCTTGTCCCTGGCCCTGATTTTCCCAGGTTATGGTTGAGGCATATTGGCAGGAATCTTATACAATTCACCTTTTCAGTGTATATATACGGGGTTTCAGTCTCCAAGGTTAACATCCCACTATTCACCTGGTTTCAGTTAAATAAGTGAAAGGGACTCCTTATTTCACTCCCACAGTGGGACTGCACATGAAATATATGTAGGAAGATTTATGGTCATTTGCAATTTCATCCTTCAGCCAACTGATCTCTCAAGCTGGATCACATCCCTTTTCCCTCGGTTCTGAAATACTTTCTGCTCCCTCCTTTAAAACTGGTAGCCAGCAGGTAGTAGGGGGAGGGTACAAAACAGCAGCTACACAATACAGAAGGTAACACAGTACCTCAGGGACCAGCCAGACAGTTCTTCCATAGTCAGAAACAAGCACACCCAATAGCTCTACATGGTATTAACAATTAATAGTGCTGTAGGACTCCTAAAGTTCAATCATTCTGACAAATTATTAGTTTAGTTTTTGTGAATCTATAGTGTCACGCTGGTATTCCTTACACACAGCAAGAGAGGTGGACAGAGCGACATACTGAATTTACTGCAGCTGACATAAGGCCAAAATTGGATCCTAGAGAAGTTAATGGAGGAATTCTGATCCACTTCTGGCAGATGAGGATTTGGCCCATAAACACATTTTTCATTTAACAAACCATAGTATAAATTTCCATCCATTTTCTAAATGGGACTCTATACTGCAATTATGAATGCCACTAAGCTCTTCCTGTGCCAATGGCAGCATTGTTGCTATAGTAACTAATGTACTTCAAAGGGGAAAAAGTGAAGGGAGATGGGGGGGTTGCTAAAATGAAACAAATCAAGTGCCATGAACAAGATATGTGGTGGCGCTTGTTGTTAGAAAATGTTCACTGCCACTTTTTTAGGGAGACTTGTATAAACTGGAGGGGGCCCCTATAATATAGAGCATACAATAGGATGTGGTGCTATAGGTTTTATTAGTATGACTTTGAGGTGGCTGCATGACATACCAATATCTGGATCTCAGCCTTGTAGTAATAACAACTTTCAGTCACTCCCTCACCTTCACTTTGGGTTAGATTATGCCACCTTACGCTGAGTGTAGTCCCTTACTCAGTGATCATTTATTTAAAGTGGGCTTATCTCAGAGTAAGGTACTGCGCAGGGTGAGTAAGATCGGTAGAATTTGGCCCATTATATGAATTTTCTAGCTATCCATATCTAATCTCTGTACAATATATGATTATATATGCATGTACACCTCAGATGCACTGTGAAGCTATGATATGGGATGAGCTACCCCAGCAAATCCATGAATAGCTGCTCTCAAACTTGTGCTTACAGATTGAGCGAGCACAAGTTATTCTTATTTTCAACAGTTTACTTTGTGAATTTTGTTCTCGGCAAAGACAGTGGGATGCTTGCCTTGGAGACGAAAGGCATCTCTTTATCCACTGAAAAGATGGATTGTACAAGACCCCTGCCTATGTGCTTCAACCATAACCTGGCAAAATCAGCTTCAGGGACAAGAGGGTGCCCCAGTCTCTGTGGTTATAACTGCAAGCGTCTCTGCTGACTCTCCTAAGAAATGTGCTACTTAGTAGCAGAATGTGGACATCTCTCCACTGGAACTAGAATGAAGTCACTAGGCTCATTTTGCTTTGGCCACTGGGAAGAAAGAGTTTATTAGCTTAAAATAGACAAGTGCAATCTACTTAAGCCACAAAATGTACCTTTCTTAGGGGATGGCAAACCCCATTTTAAAGACTGTATGATTTTCTCCTGTGCTTTTAAAGTATCATTGGGTTCTTAATGATATTTTGGTCAGGTTAGTAAGCTAATTTCCCCACTGGTGAAGCTAGTGCAATTTCACTGAAGCCAGTGAAGTTATATTAGTAATGAGCTTTGCCTTTTCCATGCAGTGGGACAAATGCTTACACCAGTGTAAATTAGAGCACTTTCTGGTCCAGAATATTGCTGTATGAAGTTTTTGTTATTGAGCTCTTTAGATTTCCTATTTGGTCTCCAAAGAGCTTAATAGTGTCCCTTTTATAGTTGTTGTGATGGAATGCACCCCTATATTCACTACCTAAAAACTATTGTAATAATTTTTGTACAAAATTTGCCTTTTGAGGGATCATTTGAAAACTAATAACTCACTGGTCAATAATATCATGGTGAAACGCATGCAGAATATTATATGAAAATTATTAATTCCCCCTGCTGATGTTATTACCACATGTTCAAACCCACACAGCCTTTACTAGGCTTATCCTGAACAAAGAAGTGCCTCTTTATCTCAATTTACATCTAAGTAGTAACTAGAGTCCTTGGGACAGCAAGTGGGGATAAAATGATTTGTTAAAGACAAAAGACAAACTGGTGCCTCTAGTCAGGTGTCATCAAAGTTGATTCACAATTACCGGTCAAGTGGCCATTCTTTTGCAACAAAGGGGGCGCAGGAACAGATCGCTCTGCATTTTAACAAGCAACAACATGGAGCCTCTTTCACCATGAGACTCCATGTCTCCATCGTCACAGCTGAAAGGAACTTCATCTAGAGGTAACCCTCAGGAAAATGCGTTTCAGAGGGTGACTGGAACATAAAAGTGAGGTGAAAAAACACCCCAGGTTCATTCTCTCTCTGTGTGTGTCTCTCTCTCACCTAAGAAAGCAAAAGTATCAGCCTTTTGACTTTGGGAGAGACTCTGACCTTAATATTTGGTCAGCAATGTTGCTGGGAATCTGTGTAAGGATTTTACCTTGAACCAAGTCTAGTTTGTTAAGTTTTAGCTACTAGAAAACATTTTCTCTTTATTTCTTTTGTAACCATTTCTGACTTTAATACTATATGCTTGTACTCACTTAAATCCTCTCTTATTGTAGTTAAATAAACTTGTTTGATTTTTTTTTTAAATCAAAACTAATCCAATGTTGTGGTTAAAGTGAGCTGTTTGGTAACTCCAGTGAAGGTAGCAAATGGTTGGATATTGACCCCTTTGAGGAGCAACAGATCTCTAGTATCTGAACTACTCCAGGAGAGGGCTGGAAAGTGCAGATCACACGTATTGGTGAAAATTTGGAGCTGGAAGTGTGTAGGAGCTGCCCCACAAGTAGTAACCAAGCCTGCTTGGAGTCAGAGTGTAGCTCTGATGAGCTGCTGGGGTAATAGTTGCTGGATCAGGGCTGTGGATATACACAGACACTCAGGGTGTGACATGCATGCTGTTCAGCTCTTTGTGAGCAGCCCAGGGTTGGAAGCTACAGCAGCAAAGCATTGTGAGGCACCCCAGGTTGCAGAGCAGGTGGTGACTGGTCTGGATGGTGAGCAGTCACCCTGGTATGTGACAGTTGTATATAGAATTTTTTCCCCTTATTTCTACTTAATTTGAAATTAATACAAATACGATGTAGGTTTTAATACCCTGAGGGACACTAAAGCCTGAAGCAAGTGTAAGCATGCTAACCACTTCAATGTGAACTGTGCTGTCTCTGCCAGTAGACTATTTTACAGATTACTTGGCATTTTGGGGGGTGATATTTGTGATCAGAAATGAGAGTTGAGGAAATGTGCCTGGCTTCCATCAGAAATAAGCTTATTTTTAAATGTTGGGTTTCTCTGAATAGGTCCATTCCCTTAAATAGGCTTCAATCCTCTGCCCTGCAGGTGGAGTAACAACTTCAGATAGTCCCAGGTCATTCAACATTATATCCTCTTCTGAAATATGAACTTATGACTGTTTTGGGCTGTTCATGTCCTAAGGTTTTGGTGTAGTCAATTATAGACATAATGCAAAAGTCTGATCTGGATGGAACTATAATTATAGTTCTATATTATGTGCATTCTGGTAACTCCTGCAGGCCATGACTGAGCTCAAGGCCTATGTGTCTGAGGCACCGTACGAACTGTAAAAGATGGACTCTGCCCCAAAGAGCTTACAATCTAAAGAGACAAGAGAGTCAGAAAGTGGTAGAAAGGGATGCGATGTAAGAGTTTCTTTACTCAGGATGAATATATGGCCTTGGACTAATCATGTACCAAGCGTCGAAATCACAGGGTCAAAAAAGGACGGGTCAGTGTGACTCCCTCCTTACTTTTTCAGGAATACTGATCATGACTGGGCCCATTGTTGTCTCCTTAACTTGTTCTTGGAGATAGGTGGTGATAATTCTCGAGCTACATGCCTGGGTCATTTAAGGGGATGTTTTCAAAGGCACAAATATCAGTTAGGTCCCTACTTCCCACTGTGAAGCATCTATAACTTGCGTTTGTGCAGCTCAGCACCACTGCTCTGCAGGTCACTGAAGTGAGAGACACATCACACTCTGGTTTATCTACTGAGCCATGCCATAGTCTAGGCAACATGTCACAAAAGCAACAACAACAAACCTAAGTGTGACCTAGACCTGAAGGAAGTGATCATAGCCTGACTGAGTTACAGTAGAAGGAGGGCATCTCCTTTTCAAAAACATATCAGTGTAATTCTGTTTATTAAACACCACTGAGATCTTTCATTTTCCTTTCCTTTCCTTCCAATAACTTGTTGTTTTTTTTAAGAACATTAAACCACCCACCTATTCCTCAAATCTTAATTAGACAGTCAATTAGATAAATTGCATCTACTTTTCTACCCCTTTCACTGCAGTTCCATATGTACAATAGATTGGGATGGCTTCTTTAAAGGCTGCCTCTGTATTTTCAGTGTTGTGTTGGCAGAGCTCCTGCTGCTATTGTAACCCATGCTTTGTTTTCTGAAGGGAGTACAGATGCAGCAGGGTCAAGAGTCACTTATGGTGCAAGTGATTTGGGTTAAAACAAAACAGTTTCTCTTGGCTAAAAATGTCTCAGCATATACGGTAAATGAATTTAGCAATAAACACGATCACTTTGCTTAATAGTGTATTTAGATTAGCACTGAAATGGATCGCTGGGATTCAAACAGCTGCCAAATTCTAGAATGTCACTGCAGCATACGCTCCCAGTTGTGCATAACTTTACCAGTTACTATAGGATGGAGAAGTTGCTACTATTTCATGACAATTGTGGGGGTCCCAGTTCAATATGTGCATCTGGATCAGTATCACATAGCAAGTCTTAAACTGATAACAGCAGAGGTATTACCAAGAGGTCTCGTTTCCCTCTGTGTTTGGCTTACTCTCCCTAGAGAGATTCCTCTCATTTACCATGTGGTTTCACTTCAGAATCTTGCAACCTCAGGTCATATAAGTTATTCAACACAACTCATAGAAAAACATATGACTCAAGTGAGTGAGGGTTGCAGAATCAATTCTTAAGATTTTAGGCCCCGACTGGCTGCTTCTTACTATCTTTATATAATCACTAACAGCAGCAAAAAAACAAGTGCATAGTGGACATAAATTGCTACCAAATCAAAATTTTCCACCTCATACAGAAATATTATTTTACGCCTGCTTTGCATATATGCCAATTACTACACAATATGCAAGGCAGGGGAGAACTGGGCCCAGAAAAACAGTTCAGTGACTGCAGTACTTTAGTGATAAGTAAGGCAGGTTTTAGATTTATTCAAATAACAAGGGGTTGGGGCATTTTAAAGTTATATTACATTTAAAACAATTCAAAGCAGATTAGGGTTGCAAATTTCGGCACTCATAAATTGGGAAAGGCCAGGATAAGCTTGCCCATGAAACTCTAAAAACCCCTTCCACTCCTGTTCATATGCATTATGACACTGTCTTTCATTACATGATCACATATTATTTTTCCACAGGACTCCTGCCTCATTCAGTGCACAAGATAGATGGTGCTCTGGGAATGAATCAGGGTTGTCATGAAGGAGGTGACTGTCTCTAAGCTAGGACCCCTGCCTCATTTATTGCAGAAGTTAGGCATGTAAAGAATGAGCCAGAGGCCTGCAGGAAGAGAAAAGAGGCTCACATGCTTAAAATAGTTGAGTGCCACCCTAAAGAACTGTATTCTACCCCTCCCTCTGCCACAGAGATCCTCCATGTTGTTAGACAAATCATGTAAAACCAGATTTTCCACAGATGGCCACCAGTTGTGTGGTCTTCATTTTCTGGGTGTCCAACATGAGACATTTGGGACCAGATTTGCAGAAGTACTGAGTGTTCCAACTGAAGTTGAGTGGAGCTGTATTTTGAACATATAAAATGTTAAAAAATGCTTAGTATGCTGAAATGCCAGGCCCCATGTTTCTCAAATTGGGCATCCAAAATTAGTGAATACTTTTGAGAATTTTGGCCTTAATCTGTGCCTTCATTTTTCAGTTGTAAAATGGGGCTCATGATACTGCCTAATCTCACAGGGGTATTGTGTAGATAAATTCATTAATGTTTACTGATAGCTCCATAGAAAAGCCTAGGAGGAAATTAATAATTTTACATTGACTGCAGGGTTTGGATGGTGTGTTAAATGAAGCCTGGGGTAAGGCCACACATTTAATGAAGAGGACTTAAAAAAAAAGAATGAGCCTGGGATCCCATGGAATAAATTGTATGTGATCATGTAATTAAAGATTGCCTTGTAATACATTTACACAAAGGGGGTGAATTAAGTTTTCATGGACAGAAATTAAGGAACATTACAAACCTCACAAGGGCCACTTTTTTCATCTTGCCTTTGTTAATATAAACCCATAGCATAACGTACATATAACTTAGGAAAGAAAGAAAGGGCTGTTCATATATTTTTCTCCCTGAGGAGAATGTAGGAGACAGAATAAAACACATGACATGGAGCTACTCACGTCACCTAATGCACTTGTGGAAAGGTAAAATATACCATGGTGATGAGCTTGGTTTACAGAATACAACACAGAAATTCTTGGTAGTGGGAATATTTTAATGGTGGTGGCCAGGAGTGGTGGCCATGTAAGTTTGGGAAATGGGTTCTTTCCCCCACTTTTCTTTAAAAAAAAAAAAAGAACTTTTAACCTTCCTTCTGCCCCTTTTTTCAGTGGTAAAGGGGAGGAAGTAAAAAACTACAGGTTTGTCTACACTTAGGCTGGGTCCACACTGATGGCGGCAAATTCGCCGCTGTCACATCGATTGCTCTGGATCAACTAAGCAGTTTGTGTAGACCCCCTCAGTCGATCCAGCAATCAATGCAGGAAAACCACCCCGGTAAGTGGCGTAGCTCTGCGTTGAAGGGAATGGCGCATGGAAGAGACGTAGCGAAGTCAACAGGAGATACGCAAGTGATTTACGTCACTTGCGTATCTCCCATCGACTGCTGCTGAATCCCAAAGGTAAGTGTAGACCAGGCCTTAAAGTGCTACAGAGGCACAGCTGCACTACTGTAGCACTTCAGTGAAGACACTACCTATGCCAAAGGGAGGGCTTCTCCCATCAGCATAGGTATTCCACCTTTCTAAGAGGCTGTAGCTCAGTTGATGGGAGAATTCTCCTGTTGATCTAGAGCTGCCTACATCAGGAGTTAGGTCTGTTTAATTACATTTCTCAGAGGTGTGGACTTTTCACATCCCTAAGAGATGTAGTTATACTGACCTAATTTCCTTGTCTAGACCAGACCTGAGAAAGTAGGAATTTTACACAACTTTGAAAAACTTTGAAATTTCATCAAAAGCTATTTTTATTTTTTTGTAAAATTTGTTTTTAACAAAACACAATTTTGAGATGGGAAAAGCTTTGTTGAAAAATTAAATATTTTGGTAGTTTTAGTCACATTTTCATCTCAAAATAATGTCAAGAAAGTACTGTCACAGTTCCAAGGATAATTGCACCTCTGTCCCCACCATAGTCTGGTCCAGTGGTTCTCAACCTATTTACCATTGTGGGCCGCATATGCAACTCTCTACATGTTGTGAGGGCGCATCCACACAATATATATACTACCTGAATGGCTTTGAGGATGTCACATGGGCTACAGCTGTGTGCTGATTGGTCTGCAAGCAGCCTGTAGGCTGCAGGTTGGGAACCATTGGTCTGTTCAATGATGCCCCTTTGGGGCTCAGGCCTTCAGTCAGATAGTCTCTATGAACAGGGACCTGTGTGCCTCTCCCATTAGACTGATGATTTAGACTTAGTCTCCTTGCAGTTCATTATGACTATCCCAGGAGGTCTGATCTTAGTCAGGCACCTGCATTCTGCTCTCCCCAAGGGTTATGACATTAGTTACCAGTGACCTGCCAGCTTTCAGAATGCACAGTACATTTATTTAAAAGCATAAGAGAAAACATATCCTAAAAGAATAAAAAATCTGTGGGTATGTTAAACCTAGCAGTCAGTCAAACCTTTGCAGCAGGGCTTTGCCCTCTTGATTACAATACCATGTCAGTTATTAGATCTAAGGATTGACACTCAACCAGTTCATCCTGATCTTTATATCACATGCTCTTTCTTTGTCTCCTGGACTTCTTGAATCCAGGCTGGACCAGTATACGCAATTTTCCCCAGGAGGTTGGTACTTCTCTGGAGTTGTTTAACTGTCCTGGGATCCTCAGTAATTATCCCCGTCCACCTCCACTAATTTTAGTTCCTTGGGGAATCTTGAATACCCTCCCTCATGGAGCCAGGATTACCGTACCTTGCTATCAAAGATACATATAATATTTATAGATGCCAAAGTTTCTGACTAATCCTAGTGCCTATAGAGTATGGTATACCTTAATATAATAGTCTTTTGAAGTTTCCACACTTTCAAGGTCTCAAATCTGTCAAAAATACAGTGAGAGGATGCTGTCAAAAATCCTTCTGACACAAAGTTTGGAGTCAGGATGAGGAGTGGGAAGCATGTTAGTGTAGTCAGAGATGCATTATATATGGATATAGCAGTGTATAATTCATGTTAGTGTAGTCAGAGATACATTATAATAAGGATATAACAGTGTATAATTCATGATGGCATTGTCTAATTCCCATTTTCTACACCTGTAAACAAAAAAGTGCATGAACGTTGATCTTTTCTGATAAAAAAAAGTCAAGTCTATTTTCCCCTATGAATCAATTCATCATGCTCTCATTAATCGCAACTGTATTTGGCTAACTGTTTATTTATAACAGTGGGCTCTCTGAGACAATTTATTTTTGTGGTGAATAAAGCATTCTGCTACCTCCAACTCAGCAGACTGCCACAAAAGCCAACAATTGTATAATAAGTCCTCTTCTGAACGGCTGCTGGTCTTGCTACAGATCATCCCATCCCAAACTAATTTGTTTGTAGTTGAGAAAAGCAACATAGTTATCAGCGTATCTTATATGTATTTAATAACAAAATAATATCAGGCATCTCTTCTGCAAGTATGAGTGGCTAGTGGGCTATCTTACCACCCCAAGTACAGGACTAGCTACACTTTTGGACCCCTGTTCAGTTTCTCTCTAGAGTGCACCCTTTCAAGTGACAGACCCTGCTCCTTCAGGGCTCTCAGGGTTGAATCCCACTGGTCTCCGACTCACACACCTGGTCCCTGGGCTGCAACATTCTGTTTACCAGCCATGATTACCTAGCAGATCCAACTGGGTTTGACACTTGTAAGAGACTTCATTTCAGGAGCTTTGAGCAGTAGTTAAAGGCAGTGACACCAAACAGTTTCTTCAAAACAAATGATTTCTTAATCCATTTGAACATAGCATTCAGAGAAAAGGGTTAAAACAATAAAAGGCCTACATACATAGGCTAAGGTTTAGATAAGACCTTTCTCCCCAAAGCTACGGCAGATTCATCTTCTTCCAGGTGCCTCCTGCTTCTGGGGATTTATTCTACTTCCCTACAGTCACTGCTTCTCTGTCCACTTGAGCTTAGAGATTCAGGCTTTTATCTACTCTAGGGATCTTTGCTTCAGTTTTTCTGCCTGAAAAAAAGGGCTTGAAAAAAGGCTGGGTCAGATCCTGCTATCTCTGTTGTGCTATTAGAGTATAAACTTTTGCCTGTCTGTGGAGTAAAGTTGTCTGGCCCTTTAAGGAAGCAAAGTGTTATTGTTGTGGGCCTTGCCTTAGCTTCAGCGTCCCTTACTTTTCTATCTTCACTGCTTCTTGCAGACTGGACTTCCCATAGCAAGTCTCTCAGGGGATGTCTACACTGCAATAAAAGACCCATGGCACAGCTGTGGCCATCCCAGGTCAGCTGACTCAGGCTTGATGGACTCCAGATGTAGGGCTACAAAATTGCAATGTAGATGTTTGGACTTGGGTTAGAGCCTGGACAGGAAGGGTCTCAGAGCCCAGGCTCCAGCCCAAACCTGAATGTTCACACTGCTATTTTTAGCCCTGCAGCCTAAGCTTGAGTCAGCTGACCTGAGTTCTCAGACTCAGTGCCATGGTTGTTTTTTAATCACAGTGTAGACACGCTCTCCGGGGCCTCTGTTTTCATGCTTCTCCTCCCAGCTCTGGGAAAGAGGACATATCCATTCCTTAAATCTGTTACTGAGCCATGTGGCAGGTGGGTAGCCCTAATCCCTTTCCTGGCTGTTTCACCCTGTCACAACATGCGTATGATGAAACTAGTGTAGCACAAATTCACCTGCAGAACCAACTATTAACGATCATCATTCACAGCGCTGATTTATATCTGTCACTAAATGCATCTGACTTTTACCTTGTGTAAAAGGAATTAGTTACAGGCTGATTTGGTCAAATGATTTTCAACCATGTTTAAGGTGATCTTTAAACTCTACAGAGTTTCATCAATTTGCACTGGCTGCTCTAGACTGTACCACAAAATGATGCCTTGAAGAAAGAGTCCAAACTATTGCTTTGGCAGCTGTTACAGACTGATGGGACAATGGGGAAGGTGAAAGGCCCTGGGGCATAATTGCAATGGATCAGCAGAATACATACAGATAATAACAGAATCATAGAAATGAGGGGCTGGAAGAGACCTTGAGAGATCATCAAATCCAGCCCCCTGCACTGTGGCAGGGCCAAGTAAATCTAGACAATCCCTGAAAGTCTTTACTGCACTTCATCTTGTTGATTTCAGACCAATTCTCCAATTTGTCAAGGTCATTTTGAATTCTGATCAGTTCTCCAAAGTGTTTGCAACTCCTCCCAGTTTGGTGTCATCCGCAAATGTTATACACATACTTTCCATTCCATTATCCAAGTCATTAATGAAAATATTGAATAGTAGCAAACTCAGGAGAGATCACTGTGTGACCCCACTATATACGCCTTCCCAGTTTGACAGCACACCATTGATAACTATTCTTTGAGTACTGTCTTTCAACCAATCATGCACCCATTGTATACTAATTGCATCTAGACCACATTTTCCTAGTTTGCTTATAAGAATGGGTCTGTATCAAAAGCTTTACTAAAATCAAGATATATCACTTCTACTGCTTCCCCCCATCCACTAGGCCGGTAACCCTGTCAAAGAAGGAAATTAGGTTGGTTTGAAATGATTTGTTCTTGACAAGTCCATGCTGGCTGTTCCTTATAATTCTATTATCTTCTAGGTGCTTGTGACCCATCTGTGCCTAGAGTAGCCACCTGAAAATGCCAAGGTCAGGGCAGGCTGCAAAAGGAGAGCAAATTCTCTCAACACTTGTGGGTGACACAGAAGCCAGACTTCCCAACCAGCCACAAACAAGGCTTCTGATTCCCCACACTGGTTATCAAAAAGCTACGATAAAAATATACACAGCCTCCTTTACTGCATATCAGTCTCTGGCTCCCAATGAACCACTAGGTCCAGTAGAGTGATCAGTTATTTAAAACTCTGTGCTCTTTCCCACAGAGGTTCTCCTGACCCCAAAGGGTCAGCCACATTACCAGATCAATATAAGTTTGGATCTTACACAAAATACCACACTGCCAGCCATTCCTTTAGTAACTAAAACTAAAGGTTTATTATAAAAGGAAAGCAACAAATCATAAGAGAAGTGATTAAATGATTAAAGCAATCAGACACATACAATTGATTTGAAAGTCCAGATAGATCAAGTTTCTAGAAGAATTGTGGAGTTTGCAGTCTTACATAGTTCCTTTGGTATACATCCAGTACCTGGATGGGACTCAGTCCTTTTTTTCACAGCTTAAGCTTAGTTCAGCTGTAGATGAGTTGATCCAGAGGTAGGTGAAGACTGGCTGAAGACAAAATGGATGTGGTGCATCTGCCTTTTATGTCCTTTGGCCTTTGCCACGCTGCTTGTGGAAATTTACAGGAATAAGATGGAGTCCAGGGTCACATGAGTAAGTCCTGGTGACTCATCAGGTATATCCCTGGTTTCTCCTCCTGGGCCCACTGTACCTGTGAATTTCCTTAATGGGCCATTAAGCAGGCTAGTGCTGCAGCCATCCTGTCTGGGGTGTCGCCCAGAAACATAGTACCAGTTGAAATACAGATACATCAACCATATCCATAACTTCCATTACACACAGAACACATGGACATAAACATCATCTGCTTACTCCATATTACAGCCTTTCTAACGGTACCTGACACGGCATATCTCATATGAGTTATTATGATTTTGACATATTGATATTAAATAACATACTAAATGCCCCCCGCCCCACCCAGCATAATAAATGCCCCCAAATCCAGCCAGCGTCACAGTGCTTATAAATTGATTGTTTAATAATTTGTTCCAATGGCTTTCTAGGAATCAAAGTGAGACTGACTGGTTTATAATTCTGGCCTGAGTCCTGTTTGTTCTCCTTTTTAAAGATAGGTACTGTCAGGGCTGGCCTTAGGAGTGAGCAAAGGGGGCCACCACCCAGGGTGCTACGCTCAGGGAGTCACCGTACAGACTGAGTTACCCCTGGCCAAGCTGCTTGGGATATTGCCTCCTGTTTGCTGCACGGAGCACAGGGGGAGGAGCTGATGTCAGGGTATTCCCAAACCTGTGTACTGGTCTCCACTGAGCTGGGGTGGGGGAATGGGGCAGAGCTCATCTGTGGTGCTACCTGTGGGTAAGGAGGGGGTGCTGCCGGTGGCTGCTGCTGCCTGAACAAGTGTTCAGGCTGGTGAGTGCTCTGCTTAAAGAGACAGCGTGCTGACACACTCACTTAGGCACACACACACTCCCCCAACACACACACACAGAGACACACTCACGCTCACACACAAACTCACAGTCCCTCACACAGTGCCTCCAACACACATACTCCAACACACATACTCGCTCTCTCACACACGTGTATTCTTCTTCTTCTTGTTTCTTCCTGGCACTTCCTGCCGACATGTGCAATGCACATATATGCTCTGTAATTTTATTCTTTTCCAGTTCATTAAGGATTACAGTACTGTTATTTTGGTTTTTTGACTGCTCTGTGCATTTCATAATTTTATTTCTCTCTTATGCTTAAATTTAATTCTTTGACTAGTGAGTTCTAAAATACTTAATCTGTCCTGGCTGGAGTAATTCTCATTATTACTTTTATTACCATATTGTACTTTGTCATTCATTATTTAAAGTAGTACAATCAAGTAATAGTAGTCTTCTAGAACGTACATTTAACTTTTACTCACCTTAGCTGTGACAGTTTAAAAAAACATTAGCTTTAGACACTGTAAAGATGAAGGTCCCCCATTTTCAAATTGTGTTGTTAGCCATAGCTGTATAATAAATTAAAATTCATACAAAAATAAATGACATTCCACGTCTGATGCTAATAATAACGATGGAGTCAAATGTTAGGGAGTCATGTACATGATTGTGATCGGTAAACACAAATGCCAAAATAATGAGAAAAATAAATTCCCGTTCTTAATACAAGAGGAAAAAACCCTTAATCGCTTATCTTAGAATTAAGTAAATATGTATTTAGTGGTGTGAAAAACAATTAACTAAAATGAAGTAGATAATGGCAGTAAAACAGAGTGTGTCGTTTAGAGAAAGCAAGCAGATTTTAAGCAGATTTTATTTATTTTTATTTATCTGTTCTATAGATAGTGTACAAAGTAACAAACTTGTGTTTCTGATATTTGTGTTAAAGCTCCAGAACTGATACCTCAAGGCTTGTGATTGGGAATATCTTGCTGTATTATCTCCTGATTGTTCTAAATTTACATATAAACTTAAAATATGGCTTTAATTGCTGTTTGTATATATTTTTTCTTTCTTTATATAAGAATTAGATACAGTGCTCTTTTCAGCTAATTTCAAAGTTATTATCTGCAAAAAACGTAGTTTTCAGGTACCAAAGTAACCCCTATAATCATGGTTAAAGTTGCCATCCTGCAAAATCCAAAGTGGTGCCTGTGGTGAATGAGGAGTGGCTGTAGAGCTGCAGGATGGCAATGGGCTCCACCAAAATGCAGCCCCTGTGTGACTGATTGGAGCCTGTCTTGAGCTACAGGCCGAACATCAGGCAACACAAACTGCAGCAGTGCAGGGGTAAAGGTGGCAAAACACCAATATACCATGCCCCCCTTACTTCTGCGCTGCTGCTGGTGGCAGCATTACCTTCAGAGCTGGACACCTATCCAGCAGCTGCCACTCTCCAGCCTCCCAGCCAGTGCTTAATTTGTGCTGGGGCCCGTCTCTTTCAATACAAATTAAGCACTGGGGGGAGGCAGCGGAGCTTGGAGGTGATGAGGGGGGAGCCCGGGGAGCCTGCAGGGGTGTCAGGGTGACGGGAGGGCATCCAGAGGGGCTGTAGTAATGCGGGGGTGTCCATGGGGGCCAGGGGCACCAGAATACAAGTTCACCCAGGGTGCCATTGTCCCTAAGGCCAGCCTTGGGTGCTGTATTTGCCCTTCTCCTGTCCTCTGGAATCTCCTCCCTGAGTTCTTAAAGATAATTGCTAATGGTTCCAAGATTGCTTCAATTAGTTCCTTAAGGACCCTAGAATTAATTTAATCAGGCCATGCCAACATGAACACACTTAACTATTCTTCAACTTATTTCCCTGTTATAGTTTGTATTTCTTCCCCCCTTCTTATTAATATTGTGCTGAGTTTCTGGTCACCATTATTTTTTTAGCTAAGACAGAAGCAAAGTGGTCAGTGAACACCTCAGTCTTTCTAATGTCTTCGGTTATTAGCTCTCCTTCCCTGTAAAGTAAAGGACCTACACTTCCCTTCATCTTTCTCTTGCTCTGAATATATTTAAAGAACCTCTTATGCCTTCTGTGTTCCTTGCTAGATGTAAGTCATTTTATGGCTTAGTCTTTTTGATTGTGTCCATACGTGCTTGTGCTATTTTTTTATACTCCTCCTTAGCAGTTGGTTCATGTTTCCACTTTTTGATTTTTAGGCCATTAAGGAGCTCCTGAAGGAACCATATTAGCCTTTTACTATTCTTCCCATTTTTCCTTTGTGTCAGGATATTTTCCAGTTGTGCAGTTAACGTTTCCTCCTTGAGAAACTGCCAGCTCTCCTGAACGTCTTTGTCCCTTAGATTTTCTTCTCATGGGACATTACCTACCACTTTTCCAAGATTGTTAAACTTGGCTTTTTTGAAGTACATTGTCTTTATTATGCAGCTTTCATGCTTTCCTTTTCTTAGAATCATGAAATGATAGATTTCACAATCACTTTCACCCAAATAGCCTTCCACCTTCAGGTTCACAACCAATTCCTCCCTGTTGGTCAGAATCAAATCTAAAATGGCTGTTCCACTGGTTACTTCTTCCACTTTCTGAAACAAAAAGCTGTTCCAAGTACAGTTGAAGAATTTACTGGAATTTTTTTTTTTTTTTGGCCATATTACTCTTCCAGCAAATGCTGTCTTCTGGGGTGCTTGGAATAATCTAATTAGTACAAATATTAATACCAATGTTAGTGCATAGTAATTTTGATGGAATTTTATTTTGAGAAAGGATCATTGTTATTCAGGATAATTGGGTGTTTCCTGCTCCAAACACAATGTATCATTTGTTCTTCAATATGTCAAGAACTTTCAGAAACAATGAGGTATCAGAAAGATAATGCTATTTATCACAGACATTTTCTCATTTCTGTCTGAAGTTGGCACTACCATGCCAGTGAAAATAATACATACAGCAAATCAAACATATCCATATGCATTTCTGTAATCCCTTGCTCAATCTGGCTCATTTGTCAGGTCTTGGAATTTTATAGGAGACTCTGACCCTATCCAGAAGCTGACATTAATTAACCAACAAGTGATTCCTTTTTAGTTTAAGAAAGACTTTGATAAGATAGCAGTAACTGAAGGCATTTACTTAGCCCTGAAAGAAAACACATTTAGTTTCACAGCAAAGTTGTGATCATAAAAAGGTGGGGGAAGGAGGGAATATAGTGTTATAATTTATTGCCTTTGAGCTTCTAATGTGAACCTCAATTAGCACATTCTTATTAAGGTTTCCAATGATGTATTTAATTACTGGAAATAGCTGCACATAACTGCATTTTAGAAATAGATGTAAACTTGCTTTCTGTGTTTAAATTACCCAAAAGACTTCTGCTTTCTAGCAGCCAATTTAAATCTGAAGTACAGGAATTTATAGTTCAAGACCAACCTTCTAGATTCTTCACAGGAAGCCAGTGGCTTCAGATGAGTTTTTACACCAGCATCATTAAAGGGAACCGTCCAATTCACATGTATGGTGCTATCTGACCTTTTGCATGCAGGCAATAGAAACAATAGGAGGGATTTTAAATGCAACAGCGAGTAGAAATATTCTCATCATTTGTTAAAAAGGAATGAGAGAGAGAGAGATGGAAGCAGTTTGATTAGAAGGGACTATGCTTGAGTTAATGTGTTAGTTGGAAAGACTGCATAGACAAATGTGTGGTATTAAGGACCAAATTCTTATCCTTTAAGAACAGCTGGGTAAGCAAGATGGGAGGCAGGATAATGGTGGTGGTGAGGAGGGGTGAAGTTCAGAGCTCTTTCTGTCAGCAGCTAACAACTGGCTGCTTATTTTTTATCTTGTGTAGGCCTCCAGAATGTTCTGAGGGGGGCCTACTTTCCTAGTGCTTTTGCTGCTTGGTATCTTTGCTACTTATCACACCTGAACTGGGAGAATAAAATCCCTCACTTGCAGTTTGAAGCACAATACATTACTCAGATTCTCAACACAAGAGCTTTCCTCGTCCAGAAGGTTGTACAAGTATTGTGAGGGAGAGGTGAATGCAGCTCACAGGGAAGATAGAAGAGGAGAGAAGAAATATTTAATTACACCATTCAAAGTAATATTAATTTAATAACCTGTCGTCCCTTCCCATTATTTAAAAAATGGATGTATACAGCTCTAATAAATTCTGAGGCCCTGTTTATTTGTTATAACCTTAGATTTTTTACTTGGAAGTTTATTTAACCCTGGGATGGGTATTATTTTGAAAATGGTATGAACTCTGAAGCTACCACTTCTGCTATCATCAGAAGAAAATAAATTTGCTTTTTTGCAAATATATAGGGTTGATTTTTTGCTAACACAATGGACTATGAGAACAGATCCCATTGCAATTTGTATGAACACATCAGAGCAGAGTATTTCCTCTTGCTGTAACATGGGACTAAACAAAATGCATTGTACAGCACTCAGTAATGCTTTGAAGGACCCTGGGTTATCTAATAAAAACTATGTTTAGTAGACTTCAGGTTAACATGCTGCTCCTGGGAGAAAAAGATAATCATAGGCTTGTCTGTCTTACAACAATAAGTAAGAGAGCAGGTAAGAGAAGATTTTCAAAGAACTGTTCAAGGTTTTAGCTCAACTCTCATTGACTTTAATGAGAGCTGGATGGCTAAAACCTCATGCAAAGCTTTGAAAATACAGGGGTTGCTCTTACTGCAGGAAAGACTTGGAGTTGGCTGATAAAGCAGGCAAGAAGCGTACAGCTCTTGAAAAAGGTAAAGATACTGCTAAGTTCATTATAATACATACGTGCAAATAAATAAATAGAGATTTAATTATACAAGAAATTTGTCCCACTAAAAACCATCATATTACATTCTCAGCTGGTATGGAGTTTTACCGTTGACTTAGTGGGAACAAAATTAATCCAATGCTGAGCACTTCTGAAAACTCCACCATTAGTCTACACAGTGAGAGTATAATACAATGTAATTTATGGGATAAATTATCTGATAGAGAATTAATTTTCTCTAATTCATTTAAATAGAGAATAAAAGGGTGCCTACCTAAATATCCCTTGACACGTGTGATTTGATTTAAATTTTCTCAGTTCAGAAGTGAAAAGTTTTTTTCTAACTGCTAGACCTGTGGACTCAGCCTGGGATCTGAAAGTCAAGCTGTATACTTTTGGCCTCATGATACTTCAGAAATAAATAATTAGGCCAAATTCTGCCCTCACAATTTGATCCTGGAATTGGAAAGCAGCTAACAGTTCTTCTGGTGATACGTGAGTAAAAAAGTAAAAAAAACCCTTATTTTCTAAGAGCTGTGTTCATTTTATAACAGGGAAAAAAAGCCGTAAAATATTTTAATCACTGAATTCATCAGTTATAAGAATACATAGGGAAGAGAGCTGTTAAATGAGAATGTGCCATTCTTTGGCAGTTACTTTTCAGGATGGAGGTACTTTTAAAGAGACTTAGCCCTGGTTTACACTTACCTGGAGATTCGGTGGCAGTTGACGTGAGTTAGGCAAGCTACGCAGAGTAGCTTGTGTAACTCCCATCGACTGCTGGACTTCTGTTCTGCATGGTGTCTTCACTGCACTGCGCCACTTGAGGAGGTGGTTTTAGCACATCGGCTTCCTGATCGAATGAGCGGGTCTACACTGACTGCTCAATCGATCCAGAAAGATGGATCTGACTTTGCCACCGTCAGTGTAGACATACCCTTACAGATGTGTGCTGAAAGAAAGAGAATTTTATTTTCTAAATGAAGGTAAAACCAATTATCTCTGGGCTTCAGTTTCTTCTTAACCAACAGGTGACAAATAGGGTTCACATTAGTATTGTAGCTTCTTTAGGTTCAATTAAATCTAATGTAATAATAAACTAATGTTAGTCACTCCTTACTTAGAGCAGGGGACTGGGAGGCAGGAGACCTGATTTCTGTTCTTGACTCTGTCACAGATTTTCTGCATGATCTTAGGGAAAGTCACTAAAATACCTATGGAAAATTTAACCTCTCCGCTTCCTCATAGCATTTCTGCCATCGATGAAAATCTTCTGAGTCAACATGACTTCTGAGATTCAGCATACTTCACTTTTAATAACAGTAATGTTCTGGGGTGCAATCCAGACCAGTGAGGGGTTGCATCATCTCCTGACCTGTATTCCTGGGTGCCTTAAATGCTTTGCAGCTGTGTCTTACAGGCCCGGACAGTGACAGCCAGCAGACAAGCATGCACTGAGTATCTGTGTGCTAGGCAGCTCTGATTCAGCACTCTGATTCCAGAAACCTCTTGTTACACCCCACCCACACTCTGGTATACACCTGGTAAGAGGATCCCAATACCTCTCAGTCCCAAATTTTCCCCACTGTGTGCTCTGCAATGTCCAGACCTTTCTGAGGAATAGTAAGGTTGGTCTGTGCCTCTTAAGAAATGCAATGCACAGCTTATCACTTTATCTGGAGTTATCTATCACTTTAATTCAAGCACAGCACTGGGTTGGTTTAGATTAAAAAGTAAAACAAGTTTATTAACAAAAGGAGATAGGATTTTAAGGGAGTTCAAGTACAAAGGATAGAGTTAGAAGTGGTTACAAGCAAATAAAAGTGAAAAAACACTTTCTAGAGGCCTGACTTTTGAAACCTGTGCAGTAGAGAAGTCCATCCCACTACATAACAATATTCTTCATAGATTCATAGTTTCCAAGGCCAGAAGGGACTAGTCTGACATCCTGCATAACACAGGCCAGAGTACTTCCCCCAAAGAATTCCAGCATAATTTAGAAAAACAGCCAATCTTGATTTTAAAATTGTTAGTGATGGTGAGTATACCACGACCCTTGGTAAATTGTTCCAATGGTTAATTACCCCCACTGTTGAATAGTTGCACGTTATTTCCAGTCTGAATATGTCTAGCTTCAACTTCAAGCCATTGGGTTGTGTTATACTTTTCCCTGCTAAACTGAAGAGCTCACAATCAAATATTGTTCCCCGTGTAGGTACTTACCGATGGTAATCAAGTAATCTCTTAACCTTCTTGTTGTTAAGGCAAATAGACTGAGCTCATTGGGTCTATCACTAGAAAGTCTGTTTTCTAACCCTTTAATCATTCTTGTGGCTCCTTTCCAAAGCCTCCTAAATTTATCAACATCCTTCTTGAATTTTAGACACCAGAACTGGATATATTATTCCAGCAGGGGTCACATACCAGAGATAAAATAACCTTTCTACTCCTACATGAGATCCCCCAGGATCTCATTAGCCCTTTCAGCCACAGCATCACACTAGGATCTCATGTGCAGCTGCTTATTCATTATGAACCCTAAATCTTTTTCAGAGTCATTGCTTCCCCCAGGATACTGTCCCCCATTCTGTAAGTATGGCCAACATTCTTTGTTCCTAAATGTAGATGCTTACAATTAGTCATTTTGAAGTGAATATAGTTCATTTGAACCCAGTTTACCAAGTGATAGAGATCACTTCATGTCAGTGACCTGTCTTCATTATTTACCACTCCTGCAATTTTTGAGTAATCGGCAAACTTTAACCGTGCTGATTTTATCTTGTCTTGCAAGTCATTGATAAAAGAAGAACTGATCTCTATGGGATTCCACTGGAAATACGCCCACTCAGTGATGATTCCCCATTTATAATTACATTTTAAGACCCAACAGTTAGCATTAATTATATTACTCTCCTTTAATTCTTTATTGAGTCCTATATCAGCCACTCCATTATCTTGCATGAGATTTATATTAGGTTGACAGACCTACAATTTTCTGGGTTAACCTGTTTATCCTTTTTAAATATTGGTACAACATTAGCTTTCTTTCAGTCTTCTGGAACTTCCCAATGTGCCAAGGCTTAAAAAAAATCAACATTAATGGTCCAGTGAGCTCATTAGTCAGCTCTTTTAAAACTCCTGGATGCAAGTTATCTCAATCTGCTGATTTAAAAATGTCTAGCTTTAGTAGCTGCTGTTCAACTTCCTCCTGAGATACAAGTGGAATGATATCCCCCAAATACAAAACAGAAATATTTATTAAACACTTTTGCCTTTTTTGCATTATTGCGTTATTATTACTGCATATTATTATTATTGCATTATTATTGATAATTCTACCATTTCCATCTAGTAATGGACCAATACCATTGTTAAGATTCTTTAATTCCTAATATACTTAAGAAACTCCTTATTATTCTGAACTTTGCTGGCCATAGAGGTCGCCTTATGCCCTTTTTCTGTCCTTATCAATTCTCTACAATTCCTAGCTTCTGATTTATATTAAGTACTAACAACTTTCCTTTCTTCCATTTGTTATATATATTTTATAGCTGACTTCACTTCCCCTCTAAACTAGGTCTGTTTTTTAATCAATATGGCCTTCTTTTTTTGATTGTGGCTTTTCGAACGTCTAGTAAAGTGTTCTTAAACAATTTATAATTATCATTCACATTTTTCTGATTAAATCCTTGCTCCAATCCGGTTTGGCTTATAATTATTTTTAACTTTGTGAAATTGGCCCTTTTAAAACACCAGTATTATATTACTGGTCTGGACTTTATTTTATTTGCTCATTACAAATGTGGTGATGTCACGGTCATTGTACCTAAGCTACACTTAATTTTTAATACTGTGTTCAGATCCACTTTATTTATCAAGCCAAGATCTGAAATAGATTTCTCCCTTGCTGGACGCAACACTTTTGAGTTAGGAAATTGTCATCCATAATATTAAAAAATTCCAAGGATGTTTTTCTTAATGAAAACAAACCTGTTTCCTTCCAAAAGAAGAAAACAGAATTCACTGTGCATTCAGTTTTACAGGCAAAATTTATATTTATGCAGGCCAATGAATTAGTCCCCAAGATCTGTTATCAGTACAGTGTCCAAACATAGCCCTAGCCAAGAGTTCAGAAGATACTCTTATTTTGTTTCCAATTCAACCATAAACTCACTTACATGCCAGCCACCTGCCCTCCTTGAATCTCTATCAAGCCAGCGGGAGAAATGGTTAAAAAAGGAAGATTTCAATGAAAACCAGATGTTGCATCTGATCTGAAATTTCCTGAGTTGAAAGGGGGCATTTTACCAAATCACCAGGTGCCTAAGCCACTGCCAACTATTGAGATGAACTATCAATTATTTTTCTTACTGCTTATTTGCTTATTTCTAAGAATAGTCATTTAGTAGGTTTTCTTTTGTGTGACCTAGTTCAGCTAAGGCAAAGCCAGAAGGGAGAAGAAAGGGAGACCCTGATTCTCTGTGCCCTTTTCTTTGGTGTGCAGGGATGAAAAGCAGGCAGTCGGCACACCTGCCAGACTAACTACTCGAAACCACAGAACCATATCCTATTTTGACATTCCTTGTAACCTTTGCCCTTGCTTGACAATTGTTTCCATTTGATCAGCTACATAAGCCTTTCGATTGACATGTCTCTGTAACTTTTGGAGGTATAAAAGGGAGATAGCAAGTCTGAGTCAGGCAGATCACTTCATGGACACACTGAGAGATCTCCAGACACAGACCAGCCCTCTGGAAATCTGTGACTGACTCACCTGAAGGCTGCCTCAGACTTGTGGGTAACTATCAGCATTTGTATTTGTATGTGCTTAAGACTAATAACTGGAGACTTCTGGGAGTATAAATAAATGGGAATTGCTGGAGATCAGTGAAGTAAAGCTTTAAGTTAAGAGCAGTTGGTTTTGACTTGTCTGTGCCAGGCATATAGCAGGTAGAGGTACTGTGTTTCCTTTGATTTATTTCCTGGTACTGACTTGCAGACACTAAAAGTTACAGGGTTGAGGAACTCTGCTTAACAAGGTAAATAAACTGTACACTCTGTTCAGCCTGCTTAGTTATAATATATCAAACAGTTGCTTGTGGAAATGCTTTCCTGGTGCATTTAGTAAAATAAAAGACTGTGCAGTGCTAATTCCCCTGAAAGCTCTTACTGAAGGATTGTTTGTTCGTACTACTCAAATCTTAGACAGAGAACAATGCTTGGGTTCACCCTTGACTGGTCTGTCCCACTCTGTATTTTACCATAGGGTCCTTTACTTAAACAAAATGAGAATTGGTGAAGATCAATGTCTTAATCACATAAAAGTAGGGAAGATCCAAGAGTGGAATCTGCAGCTCTGAATTTAGTCTAAACATGTTGCACTAAGGAGATTTGGGGGAGAACCACTGAGCAAGAAAAGAGATTACAAGTTTAAAATACTTAGACAAGTTAGATGTCTTCAGTTCGGCAGGGCCTAGTGAAATACAACTTAGAATACTCAAGGTAGCTCAGATATTTCCTCAGTGACTTCTGGATGGGGGGAAGTGGGATATGTGATATATTTTGACTTTAGTAAGGCTTTTGGTACTGTCTTGTATGGCCTTTTCATAAACAAGCTAGGGAAATACAACTTAGGTTGTAACTATGAGGTGGGTGCATTACTGGTTGGAAAACCGTTCCCAGAGAGTAGTTATCAGTGATTCACAGTCAAACAACAAGCGCATTTCGGTGGGGTCCTGCAGGGATTGGTTCTGAGTCCAGTTCTGTTCAATATCTTCATCTGTGATTTAGATAATGGCATAGAGAGTTACCAAGTAGGGGATTAAAAAAGGATTCTCAGGAGGAAGACCCTCAGAGAGAGAGAGACAGGGAGTCTGGGCAGGAGAAAGCAAGGGAACGATCCAGCCAAGCCCAGACTAGTGGAACTGGGGAAGAAGGCGCCAGCTGCAAAACAAGCCATGCACTGGAGCAGAAGGACTCTGAACAACCCAAAGGCCCCTGGTCCCAGCCCAAAGAATGTCCTAGCATGGTAGGAAACTGAGGCAGGGAAATACATATACGGATTATGATGTTTATATGGATCTGTGTATTTCTTATGCGATTAAGTAAAGAGCAACAACACTGTAAAACGCTGTTCAAAGCATCTGTGCCAGTTATATGCTACACTTACCATGTGCCCCCAGAGAGAGAGAAACTAAGCCAGAAGTCTCACACTTTTGGTGGGATTCTGGGAGAGGGGGAAGGCCAACCTCAGAAGTGGGTGGTCAGAATGGTTGCCCTGGGCACCAACTTTAATGGGGGTTTCAAATAAATGGAAGGGGACTATCACGTCACTTGGCAGTTTTCTTTTCTTTTTGCTTGGTCAGTCTGCTCAGCCATGGCTTGCTCGCTCGCTCTTTCTTTCTCTCTTTCTTTCTCTCTTTCTTTCTTTCACTGGCCCTGGCTATAGGAGGAGTCTGAGGAGTCAACATTAGTTACAGAGGCTGGGCGGTGGGCTGCCTGGTTACAGCTCGAGCAAAGGGGTGCTATGAGTATGCCTAGGGATCCCCTGACAGGGGCAGTGCCCAGGTTCTGTTCATACCTTGGAGGCTTAAAATGCCTGGGGATCCATGGATTTCCCCCATAGCAAGATGGTGGGCTGCAAGCAGGGAGAGGCTGACTGGATCGGAGTTGTCCCAAACACACATTTTACACAACAATATATTGGTGTGAGAAATTAATAATCTCTCTCTCCTTGGTTATCATTCACCCCTTTAAATAAGGGATGGCAGCATCCTGACCCTACACAGGAAATGGGCATCCATCAAGACAACTGCTGGGTGCTTAAGGGGCTGTCAGTCACGTGTGATGGTGTGTCTATATCGATGGCCGCACTGTTGGTGCCGCATTGATTCTACAGGATCAATTGAACAGCAGCGGAGAACTGCTCAATCGATCCGGAAGTCGATGATGTTAATCCAACCCCACAAAAAGAATAATGCTGAGGTGATCGGAGGGCATTTCCCGACGGTGCAACGTAGTAGGGATGCTGCGGTAGGTAGAAGTTAGGAAGTTGATGGGAGATACATAAGCTACTCTGTGTAGCTTGCATATCTCCCGTCAACTGCTGCTGAATTTTGCCAGCAGTGTAGACCTAGTCTCAGACAGACATCCCATGTCTAGGTTTACTTCATCTGCATTTAGCCAAAATCACTAGAAAGGAGGCAAACAAATGATCATTGATCATCCAGTGGCAGTACAGTTCTCTCTGGGGAAAGAAAGGATTGTGCTGTTCTTCTATTATAAAGTGAGACTATAGATTTTATGCCACAGTCCTGAGGAGGCCACTCATTGGTCACCTTTGCTCTGGCACTTACTTAGGCCTGGTCTACACTACAGAGCTAGGGTGACATAAGGCCACTTATGTCGACTTAACTCTGTAAGGTATGGTCTACACTTACCTTCCGGATTTGGCTGCAGTTGATGGGAGATACGCAAGTGATGTAAAAAGCTTGCGTATCTCCCGTCGACTTTGCTGCGTCAGTTCTGCTCGCCAGTCACACTGCGCTGTGCTGACAGGAACAGCGTTCCCCTCGACACAGCGCCACACCATTTACGGAGGTGGTTTTCCTATGTCAATTTCTGGATCGACTGAGAGGATCTACACAGACCACTCAGTTGATCCAGAGACATCGATCTGACAGCGGCGAATTTGCCGCTGTCAGCATAGCCATAGCCGAAGTGTCTACACTACAACATTACTTCCACTGGTGTAATCTGCCTTCTATTCCAACCTAATAACTCCACCCCTGTGAGAGGTGTAGCGCTTAGGTCGATGTAGTTAGGATGGTGCAGTGTCTGTGTAGACACTGCATTACTTACATCACCTGTTGGCTGTCAGTCCCACACCAGGCTCACATCAGGAGCCCTCAGCCAACCGAGAGCCATCACAGGACTGCTGCCGTAGGCTCAAAGCTGAAGACCCCTGACTTCCCTGGGGCCAACAGCCCGAGCTGTGAGCCACACGTGGGGCTGATGATGCCACACCCAGTTAAGTCGGTTGAAGTGCTCCTGGCCAGGAAATGCACCACTGACAAACAGGGGTGCAGTGTGGACATGAACAACTTCAGTAATTCCTGAGGTGGCTGTATGCTGACCTAATTTAGGTCAACTTAATTTGTACTGTTGATAAGACCTTAGTGTGCTATCCTGCCTGAATCAAAGCAGGCCTGTGACACTACTATTCACTCCCCTTTTCCTCCAACGTAATCAGCTGCTGCCCACAATGCTTACATCACTTTACATTTGCCGGGTTGAAGATTTTGGAGAGAGTTAGCAGAATGATTCTTCCAGGCATCCCCCAAACTTTAAAAAAATCATTTTATATAAAAAATGAGGTGAAGGGTGTAACGATCTTGAGGGTTCATTAAAGACCATGCTATTGAATGAATATTGAATGAGAACTTTAATAACATAGACAAGAATGATTCCCAGGTGTGGAGCTGGGCGCAGCCATGTTAGATCTGATGTAGGATACATCTCATAGTTCACACAACACTGTCCCATGGTAGGGAGCGTCTCTAAATCAAAGTCTTCTACAAGCATATTTCTACATCTTCCTTCCTACAGAAAACAAGTTAACACTTAGATACAAATAAAAAGCTATCTAATGATGCATGCACTAACATCTTATAACACATAACAGCTAATAACACATGCGTTATGCAATTCCATTAACTCAATGTTTCATCTACCTAAAGAGGAGAGGTTACTAGCACATTACTTTCAAGTGAGTCTTTACCATCCATTTTCCTCACATATCCTAGCAAGTCTCTATGAGTCTTTGCAGATGTTTGATCACCTGATTAGATATGAGTACCATCCCTTTGTTCGAGTCTGAGTTCTCTTGTTCCCTGACAGTTTCTTCACCATGTGCTGATGCTACCAGATCAGTCAGAGGAGATATGCTGGAATCTACCTCAACTTTCACCATGTTGGAATTCTTTGGGATAACTCGTAGATCCTGTTGATTACATTGAAATGTGTCCCCTTGGTCTGTCTGAACCACATAAAACCATGGATGCAACTGTTCTTTAATGGTACCCTTTTGCCCCAAGTATTAGAGAGGTGATTTCTCAGACACACTCGGTCACTTGGATAAAGAGATGGGAGATCACGAGCCCTTCTGTCAAAATAATATCTCTGCTTCTACTTCTGATTTTCTTTCACCTTCCGATTGGTGGCATTGTTCTGAGATCGTAGCAAGTTATCAGTAATAGGTAAATTAGATCTGATCCTTCTTCCAATTAAAAGCTGAGCTGGAAAAAAGCCATTCTTCAGGGGTGTACATCTGTAGACCAGCAATGCTTTATACATATTGCCCCCACTGTCAAAAGTCTTTTTCATCAGGTTCTTTACTATCTGTATAGACTTTTCCACCAGTTTATTTGATTGGTGGTAATTTGCACTGGAGATTTTATGATGAAAATCCCAATCTGGGGCAAATTGCCTAAACTCTGTGCTGGAAAACTGTGGCCTATTATCGCTGAAGAGCTCATCTGGAATTCCATGTCTGGAAATAATTCCTTTCATGCCTGCGATCACTGATTTACTATTAGTACCATGCAGTGTGCAAATTTCTGGGTCCAGAAAGTAATAATCAGTGACTATTATTACAGCACATCCTGCCTTCATGTGCCAAGGCATGGAGCTGGTGTCTATATCATTTTCAATATGTAAGAAAGTTCTGCAAGAGGCAGTTTTCCAGATAGGCCATAACGAGGCCTCCAGAGTCTGGAACACTTTGTGTACATTATTATGAATTTAAACACATATACAGTGCTAGATAAATGTTGATTGGTTAATCTTCACAACACTCCATGAGGGGTAAGTAAACTGATCCTCCCTCTTCATTTTACAAGGAAGAAAGCTAATCAAATAAGTTATGTAACTTGCCCAAGAAGGCTAAAGAGAATCCAAGAGTTGCCCTACCTTCTGGCCAGAATTCACATGGGCTACTCAGCAGAGGAACTAATGCAGCTACAGAAGGTTGGCTCAGAGGGAACATGTGGTAGCTTCAGTGCTCAGTGACATTTTTGTTGGCACCACAACTTGCAACCTAACTGGGGTCATCTTCAAAACAACTGTCATTATCCAAAAAACTGAGGAAGCTGTGAGTACAGTTCTCATGGAATATGAAAGTCAGCCCTGAATGTCTGCAGGAGACCATGAGCAATCTGTGATTTTATGGGGAAAATCAGTGATAAATTTTCAAACCCATGTTTTTGCAGGTCCCAAATCCTGGCACTGGGCTGGCAACTGAGAGACTAAAATATGTGGGTTGTTTTACACAAATCATTCAGTCACCGATTTGGGGAGATTTGTAAAAGTATATGTCTAAAATGCATTTTTTTAAAATACATGATGTCTTAACACCACTGTGGAGTTGGAGCAAAACATGTTTTCTTTATTTAAAATGTAATCTTTATGGCTGCATTAGACTCGGAGCCAGAGCAAACATTTTTAACTGCTGAGGTTTTACAGCCACTCTTGGGTTAGGAAAAAAGCTGAAAAAATATTCTGCCTGGCTAGGATGACTCTTTTAATGTTTCTTTTAAAATGCAAACAAAATTTGGAACCAGTGCAATAGTTCATCCAAGTGGAAGAAACTCCTTTAATTTTACTCTAGTATGAAATAGCATATCTAGAACATGTAACGACTTTGCTCAGTTTAGAGAGGAAGGAAGGTCTTGTGGTCAAGGCACTGTAGTAGCTCTCAAGAATAGAGTTGGGCAAAAATTTGGTTTAATAGTTTAGTCACTGAAAAATTCAGTTTTGGCTTATCCAAAATTATTCACAAATTTGACGTGAATTGTGGAATAGTTTTGGCTAAATTTTTGTATTTAGATGCCATTCACTAAATGGCAGTATCAATTCATTTATAATTGTTAGCCCAGTGGGTAAGGCACTCACTTAGAATGCAGGAGATTCCAGTTTAATTCCTCTTTGTGCCTAATATGGAGCAGGGATTTAAACTTGGGTTTCCTACAGTGCAGAATAGCGCTATGGGATATTCTGCTGTAGAGCTTTCTTACTGGTTCTTGCTGAAGCTACTCAACTCTGTATAAATAAGTAAATGATCACTGGAGTAGGGACGTGAACTTGGGTTTCCCATGTTCTGAGTAAGTCCTGGAATAAATGTTATATGCGAGCTGCCACCACTACCTCCTCCTCTTCCTGTTTTGTGATCTAGCCCTTCATTTCCTTTCCTTTTATGTCAGAAATCAGCTTTCCCTCCAATTTTTTGAAACTGCCAGCAACCTGGAAAACTCAGTTATTCACCCAGCTCTACTCAAGAGATCCACGTTCAGTTCCTGGTTCTGCAACAGACTTCCTTGTGTAATTTTGGACAAGCCATTTAACTTTTTGCAATGGCTTATACTCCTTTCTTTGGATAAAAAGGCAATATCTTGTCTTGTGTGTCCTACATATGTGTAGTTTTGCTTTCCCAGTACCATGCTTAAAAATGTATCTAATGACTGTCTGATGAAAGTGTGGAACGTTTAAAGGTTTGTCTACATGATGTGGCACTGTGCACTAGAGTGGTGAGAATTCTAAAGCACATCAGTATGGTGTTGATCTATATATTGCCCCTGCCGGTATGCACTAAAAGTTCCCTAGTGCACCTTAACGAAGAACTGTTTGAAACGGGACTATGTTAACGTGCACTAGGGAACTTTTAGTGCATGCCAGCAGGCGTTACATGAGCCATTCAGCATGCTGGTGTGCTTGAGAATTCACGCCTCTTCAGGCGTGTAGACAAGCCCTAAGTGGCTAAAATCAGTGATGAATCAGAGTGGTGAAATGGACAGGATTTCAACATCAGTGGTGCCGAAAGCAAAGGTAAGCAGTGGAATGACACATTAGAATGTGATTTCTTTGGGGCAGAGATTGTGATGTCTGCATTACTTAATTCATTGTCAGAATCAAACAGATAATAAAACCATACACTATTTTGACCTGGGGATGCCACATTTTCAAAAAAGGTCTCTAAAATTTGTGCCAATAATTTTTATTTTTCACATTCAGATTTTTGCACAGTGGATACACATTGGACCAACACAACACCATTGAAGAAATACTTCTTAACATAAGTAAAAGGAGCAGCACCAGACCCTTTGTTTATGATGCACAGACCAAGTTTGTATATAGCTCAGAAGGGGGAATTAACCCCAAATTCATTTTTAGTCCCTCTGTCTTTAATCTGATACTGCACTCACTCCCCTTCCACTTTCAAAACGTCTCCTGCAGCTTTTCACTCTGACCTGCTATAAATCAGAATCCAAGCATCTGCTTCCACACAAAGTCCAATGGCTCCGTATGATGTTGGCTGGTGTTTGCTTTTTGTATGCCAGGTTACATAGCTACCAGCACCTCCTCAGAAATGTTAGCTTTCCTGCACTTGGTGCTTTGGGCCGTAAAATAACGGAAACATGCTTGCTTGTGCTTATTCATGTCTTTGTCTACACTTAGATTTATCTGCTGACAAAAAATTGTTTCTAAGGTTGGTTGAAATTTTTCCATCTACAGTTTTTAATGGAAAATTGGCTTTTTGACTAACTGAAGAGTTTCGTGGTGTCTGCTTTCCTCCAAAAATTTTAACTTGTTCACTGAAAACCCCAAAAGCTGAAAATCGAATTGTTTATAGCGTTTGGTTTTTCTAACAAAAATTTGAAATTTTCCAGAGCTGACAAATCTTTATTTTTCTGGCCATCTTGAGTTATGTAGCTTTTCGTAGGTTATGTTTTAAAATAGCTGGGTTAAACCCAGAAAAATGAAAATCTGCAGCTTCCATTGTCTTCCATGAGAAATGTTCAGCACCTCTCAGAATGCATAGTGCATGCTGCATACGCTGGAGCAGATTAGCTGTTTTTCTCGTGAGATTTTCTTCCATCTCCATGCTATCTCTCCTTGTCACTGTGAGTGCTGTTGATCTCCTGGATTGTTTGAGGTCACGGCTACTGCTTCTCCTTTATTCTTTAAAGCAACACCAAAGATTTGTTTTCTTCTGCTTTCAGTCGTTAGTCTGGCAATGTGGAATGCATGCTAAAATCATTGCATATCCTTTGTAAAGTACCTTCAGATGTCTTCCCATGATGAGGTGTCAGACAACTTCAGTTTTGCTGTTGTTAGTAACACAGTTGTGTAGAAGTTACCAATTCACAAGTATTTGCATGAGAAAACAGATATTCTCAGGAGTTTATGGGTATTTGTTCTTGGGATGAAAGTTCACCATGTAAAGAAACTGAAATTAGAAGTAGAAATGACCTGTCAGAAATTCAAGTCCATCCTCATTCAGCATGTCTTCTAGTGCTTGGTCTAATGATGTTGTTTAATTGTCTCAAGTGATGTGGTTTCCACTGTTTCCCTTGGAGAGACTATTGCACAATCTAAAATTCCTCACTGTTAGACTGGAGATTTTATCATCCAGATTAAGACAAGAATAAGAAATGTTTGCAACAAACACTGGGTTGTGGCGGGAGGGAGTCAGGGAGACTGAGAGTGATGAAAATAATGTCCCATACCAATTTAGGTGAATAGTTCCTGAATCTTGAGGATTTTCCGATTGGTTTTCTACACTTAATGCTGAGGAAACAGGCCTAAGGGAAGAAGCGTGTTCTGAGGATGGTTTTTAAGGGTGGGAGGGGGGAGGCTCAAATGAAGGATTCTAGGCCCAGCAGTCTACATGGTTGAGGACCAGGCATACAGCTTGAGCTGAGTTAAAAGAATGGATAGAGTAAAATGTGTTCTTCACAACCTGGAATATGAGAGGTTTTTGTCTGACCTCCTGGAAAAAAGGGGTTGTGACCTTCTTAAGAGTTTCCCCACCTCCCTTTGGCAAGGGGAAATGAGCTGGGATATGCCTCTTTGACCAGCGGATGGATATCTATTTTTCATGGATGTTGGGAAGGGAATTGTTAACTATTTGGGAAACCAATTCAAGTTAATTGCTGGCCTCTCTGGGTGGCATGTGACTAGTGTCGGTACTGAGGTGACAACAAGAACCAGCTTGCTGTCAGGTTCGATTTATATGGATCCCTCAAATAAGGAGCGACAAAGATTGCTTTGCATACAACTTTGTTTTACTTGCAATAATTTATACATCATCAATTACAATTTAAAAATCACTATTGATTCCCATCTAATACAACAATTTAACTACTTAAAAACACAATTACAATTACAACTATACAATTATACTTACAGAGCTAGCTTACACTATAGGGTTATACTTATGCTATTATACTTACACTGCACCAGTGAAGTTCGTCAGCAGCAAAGCAGCCTTCTCATTCTGCTGGTACAATTCCCGGGTTTTACATCTGAGTGGAACACACTGTCACACTCAGGTTGTACAGTCACACGCTCTACATTCAGGTTTGAGCGGCAAACTGGGGAGAGACGGCAGGTGGATCAGGCCCACACGTAGAGCTACTCTGGTGCTCTTCCAACAAAGATATGGACATCTCCAATTTACTTCCTGTTTGTGACCACCTTTTATATTTTTCTTCTACACAGCAATATGCCCGCTTAGCCAATTATGAAGTGTCTAAGAGCGATGGGGTGATCGGGGGCTGGACCCCGACACGATATTATTTTCCTTGATTGCCCAGTTATGTACCAGACAGAATTTTGGCCCCCTGCTTGGGCAGTTGTACTCTTTTTGTGGATAAACTCCAGTTGCTGTCTGCTGTTGACAAAGCATCACTTATTGCAATACATGTCTGAATACAATTTAAATGAAGTTTACTGAGTTTCGAGTAACAGGTTTACCAAAACCTACAGGCCACATACTGATCTTCAGTACTTGACACCTTCTCCCGGTGCTTATCACAGAGATTTCTGACAAGACAAGGCTGGATGTTGTTACAAAGCAGTTAACATTTTACATCCAGGCCCAATGAGCTTATATTTCTATTAATTTAAAATGGAGTTGGGTCACTTAAATTATAAAATGGAGTTGGGTCACTTTAATTATAAAATGAAACAAGGTTACAACAGGTACGAGTTCAGTAGAGGGTCTGGTTCCCTGATAAACCGGAGCTGGAGGTGGACTGGAGAAAGGCATCCCCTACAGAAGCTAAGGCATGGAGGTTGGGGCTTCTAATGTCTGGAACAGTGAGCTAGACCCCACCCCTCCCACCCTCATATCAGGTGAGGGCAGTGGGGTCCAGGTTTTGGGTGGGAGAAGGATAACAACAGCCCTTGAATAGGTGGAAACCATTAAGGAAGGAGCAGTGGCATGATATAATTTATTGCAAGTAAGTTCCAAGGGGAGTTAAGTTAATAAAGTTGCACTGAATTAAGCCACATTGCTTGCATCTTCTCTTTCTCCCTACATGGCCAAGATGAAGAGAGCAAGGCAAGGACTTCATTGTGCAGGGTCTTAAAGGCAAGGAAGAGAAGCTTGAATTTTATACATATGGAGCCAGGAAGCCAAGGAGAGGAATTGCAGAGGGACTGAACATAATCAGAGCAGCAAAAGGTGAATGTTTGAGTGGTTGAGGGTAGCAGGGGAGACCAGAAATGATCCAAGGGTTTCAAAAGGAATGGAGAGGGAGGAAAGGATGGTTTGTGGAGGTGCTGTAGATAGTGTAAAAAGAAAAAGGCAGGATTTTGAGATAATGTCACATGGGGAAAGAAAGAGAATAAAGTCAAAACTAAAGCCAAGGCTGAGAGTTGGTGGGACAGGGCAATGTACAGTCAGAGCTACATCTGAGTGTTGTCTCCTTTGCAGTTTAAGTGCCAGAATTGCTTAGTTTTGCTTCCTGGTTCTCACACCTATACTGCTCATGAGACAACACTTTTATATCACCAGATGTAATCCAGATGGTACACAATTTATATATGGATGCTGGAAAATACATATATAGTTTCCATTTGAAGTCTTTTAAGTATAATCTTTATATTCATTTGAAGATGGTTCAGTTTTTACTCCAGCCATAAGACAGTCCAATCATGGCTTCCAGGTGAACGAACATTGCTCTGCTCTATTCTGAATGGTTCCAGGTTTCTGTGAGACCATATTGAAGGTGTACACGTGTTTCATTTCAGAAATAATTCTGACTAGCGCAACAGTGTGTTACTGTCGAATGTCCATTATTATGCTGAATGGAAATGAAGATGAGATAAATTTAGAACATCTTTCATCTCATTTTCAGTATTAACAACTGTTCCATAGGCTTGCCAATAGACCAACGTGTGCGACAAAGCTGAAGGCCTTGATTTAATCATTTAATTATTTTCCTCAAGTCTCAAACTTGATTTAATAAGCAGTTGTTTTTGGTGGTGTCTTACCTCATTCTTTGATTAACCTGGCATCCAACTCTCCTGGCAAAGCAGAAAGAAAAGATCAGGCATTCGTTAGTACAGCAAATTATATGATGTAAACATTGGTGCTTTGTCAGAATTTAATATCACTGCTAAAATGTGGAGGAAAACAAAGTAAAAAGATATGCATGGGAGATGCTTCAGAGTATTAAAGTAGTTAAGTAATTGAAGTAGTGATATAGTCCCCATTCCTGCAGTATCTCAGCGTCTATCAAATATTTGTGGAGTTATCTTCAAAACGCCTCTTGAGGAAAGGGGTATTATTATTTGCATGTTGCCGAAGGGAAACTGAGGCATAGAGTGACTACATCACTTGTCCAAGGTCACTGAAGAGGGAGCCAGGAACTGAACCCAGATTGTCTGTCCATCACCCTCACCACAAGCCCATCTTTCTCTCTAGCATTCCTTGTTCAGTGCACAATCTGTGCGCCCTGTCCCTAGTGGCTCAGCAGTGCCATAGATTATAGGGGTGTTTGGGGGATACCCTCGCTTGGCCACACAAAGGTGGAGGCAAAAGTAAGAAGCCCTTCATGGAGCACCTGTGTGCAAAAGCATATCATGATAACATCCCATCTGTTACCCCCTCCTCCTCCGGCCCCCCCTCCCCCCAGGGCACAGCAGAGGCAGCTTTCTTCTGTTGCCCTGAAGCAAGCTGGCAAAATGGAAGAGGAAAAATGCAGGGGACTGGCCTTGTCTCTCCTTCCCTGCACTTGCCCATGGAACAGGGCCATCACACTGTGCCAAAGCAATCTGACGCATCAACACATAGCTTCCCCCTTTACCCAGTCATAAGCCAGAAGCAGCCTGGAGGGACTGAAATTGTCTGAGAAGAAATTTCTCTGTTCTCCTCCTTGGGACCTTCCAATCTGCTGTGATTTTTAATGCCCCCTTGTCTTTCCATATGTGGCAGGTGTGTATTTCCAGTTGTGTCCCAGTTCTGTTAGACATTATTGGAGAAAACAATGTAATAGTAGCTTCAAAAATAATTAGCTATGTATATGGATAACATGCACTGCCTCAATTACAGTAGTTAGGATAAAAAATTATATGGCAATTCATACTTCAGGATACAAGACAACCCCTGATTGCCAAGGCATAGGAAAAAACTCTCCCACAGACATATTACAAAAGAACAGTCATACTGGGTCAGACCAATGGTCCATCTAGCCCAGTATCCTGTCTTCTGACAGTGGCCAAAGGTGCTTCAGAGGGAATGAACAGAACAGGTAATCATCAAGTGATCTATCCCGTTGCCCTTTCCCATTCTCTGGTAAACAGCAATCCCTGCCTATCCTAGCTAATAGCCATGGATGGACCTATCTTCCATGAACATATCTAGTTCTTTTTTAACCCCATTGTGGTCTTGGCCTTCACAACATTCTTTGGCAAGGAGTTCCACAGGTTGACTGTGTGTTGTGTGAAGAAATACTTCCTTTTGTTTGTTTTAAACCTGCTGTCTGTTAATTTTATTTGGTGACCCCTCTCAAGCAGTTGTTATTGGTTTCTGTCAGATGGGATACAAGATTAGCTGGATCACTGACTTGAATTGATATGATAATTCCTTTTTTCCTTTCATGTCCGTCCTCTAACCGCTCCTCAAAGCTATAATTAACTTTCCCCATAAGTCAGTTCACTCAAGCCTCTGATAATTTGTGTTCCTCTTTTCTGAGCTCTCCCCAATTTGTTGTATATAATATCTGTAGCATCTTTTTTGCAATGTGTTGCCTAAATCCAACAGATGAAGTCACACTTGAGCTATAAACCAATAGCCATTACTTTTTTGCTCCATGGGTGCCCATCAGCAAGAGATGAGCACGTACAGCCTTCTGCAGTAGTAACACTGCACTTTTCCACTCTGTTTGCCCGTAGCTCCAATAGTTATAAAGACTGTGCAATTCAGAACTGTCCCATGATCCCTGTCCAATGCATGGGAAATAAGCATTCTAGTGTTGCACTGATGTTTGTTTGATAAATGCCTTTAACATTTATCTAACAGCAGAGGCCACTTGCCTGTGCCAATGTTCTGTTCCATTGACAATGTCTCTTAATTATCCTGTTGTTTAAATAAACAAGACAAGATAATTAAGAGATAATGTCAATGAACATCACTTACAGTTGGTGGATCCCTCACCCATGCTGACTTCACTATCTAGAGCAGCCTGCTTGACTCTTGTGCCGGATTTAAATCCCATCTCCAGGCAGAAAACATACCAAAAAAGCCTCTATTTTCATATATAAAGTATCACCACCACAGCACAGACACTACTTTTCAAACACGTAAGCACACAGCTTTGCTGAAAGTAATTTACAAACAGACCTTTTCTTCTTCGTATTTTATGTTCCCTGTGACATAGGAAAGGATAGCAGAGAGATCTGGGAGGCTAAATTTAGGAGGCTTGGTAAGAGAAAGAATTCCAGGACCTCCATGATAGCATTCTGTGAAATGTTTCCAGGGCCAGTTAGACAGGCAGAACTGCAGGGTCTCAATGTGTAGATGAGTTGATGGTGTAGGGAGGAGGGGTTTAGATTTATTAGGAACTGGGGAACTTTTTGGGAAAGGGGGAGCCTATACAGGAATAATGGGCTCCACCTAAGCCAAAATGGAACCTGATTGCTGACACATAAAATTTAAAAGATCATAGAGCAGTTTTTAAACTAAAGACTGAGGGAAAGCCAAAAGGTGCAGAGAAGCAAGTGGTTCAGACAGGGACATCACTTGAGGGTGGATCTATTAATGGAGATTCTCTATATCCTAGTAAAGGGGAGAAGATGGAAGAGGATAAAATATGGGTGGGGTCTGATGAGAAACAGTCAAATGAAAAAGAGTCCCATTCAATTACATCACATAATGGCAGACAAATAAAAAGTGACAATTTTTTAAAGTGCTTATATAAGGTACAGTGCCAAAAGTGAAATTCCTGCAAGCTGCATGGAAACTTTTAAAAGACACCATAATAAAGGCTCAATTAAATGTATACCCAAATTAAAAAATACAGTAAGAGGAGCAAAAGAGTGCCACCGTGGCTAAACAGCAAAGTAAAGAAGCAGAGGCAAAAAGACATCCTTTAAAAAGTGGAAATTAAATCCTACGGAGGAAAAGAGAAAGGAGCATTAACTCTGCCAAGCGAAGTGTAAAAATATAATTAGGAACACCAAAAAAGAATTTGAAGAAAAGCTAGTCAAAGACTCCAAAAGTAAGAGAATTTTTTTTATGTACATCAGAAGCAGGAAGCCTGGTAAACCACCACTGGGGACACTGAACGATAGAGATGCTAAAGGAGCTCTCAGGGTGGATAAGGCTATTGCTGAGAAACTAAATTAATTCTTTGAATTGGTCTTCATAGCTGAGGATGTGAGGCAGATTCCCAAACTTGAGCCAATCTTTTTAGGTGACAAATCCAAGGAACTGTCCCAGATTTAGGTGTCATAGGAGATGGTTTTGAAACAAATTGATAAATTAAACAATAATAAGTCACCAGGACCAGACGATATCCACTCAACAGTTCTGAAGGAACTCAAATGTGAAATTGCAGAACTACTAACTGTGGTAACCTACTATTTAAATCAGCTTCTGTACCAAATGACTGGAGGATAGCTAATGTGGAGCCAATTTTTAAAAAAGGCTCCAGAAGTGATCCTGGCAATTACAGGCCAGTAAACCTAACTTCAGTACCAGGCAAATTGATGGAAACTATAGTAAAGAACAGAATTATCAGACACATAGATTAATATGATTTGTTGGTGAAGAGTCAGCATGATTTTTATAAAGGGAAATCATGTCTCACCAATCTACTAGAATTCTCTGAGGGTGTCAACAAGCATATGGAAAAGGGTGATCAGGTGGATATAGTGTACTTAGATTTTCAGTAAGCCTTTGACAGGGTCCCTCACTAAAGACTCTTAAGCAAAGTAAGTGGTCATGGATAAGAGGAAAAGTTTTCTTCTGGATCAGTAACTGGTTAAAAGATAGGAAACAAAGTGTATGAATAAATGATCAATTTTCAGAATGGAGAGAGGTAAATAGTGGTGTCCCCCAGGGGTCTGTACTGGAAAAGGACTTGTCCTTGTAGCCTTCCTATAAAGTGAGGGTCAGCTGAAAAATACTCCAGCCATTCCTTAGGCGAATCAGCTAGACAGGACAAAGCTAAATGGAGGAGGATATAGCACAAGGATAAAAGTAAATTGCTATTCAGAAGTAATAGAGCAGTTGTAACATAGATTCATTCATAAGAATGACCATACTGGAAAAGATGAGTGATCCCTTTAGTTAATTATCTGTCCCTGCCAAACATTCTGCAAAACATTCTGGGTTCAATTAGTTTTGTCGGCAATTCCTGACCAGCTCTAGTCATTAACATTGTCATGTTTAGGTTCATCATTTGTGTCTGGTTTTTTGAAATGCAAATGACAGTCAGGTGGTGTTCGTAAAATACAACAGATTTGTGCCACCATGATGAAAGCCTTCATAAACAAACACTTGCTTTCTGTGATGTTTAATGAAGTGGGCGCTTCTGTAGTTTCACTTGGCTGTGCTTGACTCCTGCTTTGCATTTTGTAGTCATTTGCAGGCACAGACACAGGTTCATTTTGTCCCCCTGGAACTTTCTCTGCCCTCACCCCCAGGAAATTTCCTTGAACAATAGAGGCAATGAGTTTTAAAAAAAGTGCTGAACACCTGATCAATTAACTAGCAGGAAGAAACCAAGAAAAGACAAATAAACTAAGAGCCTATTTGCATCTGATTTGCATTATCCTTGTGAACACATTTGATTGATATTTAATTTCTTCCTTATACTATTCAGATCACAAACATTGCTGAACATTCATAGCTGTGTTTGATCGTTTGTCTAATCATCTCAGGTGTTGCTGCAGACAAGAGGAAAAAATGGCCCTAGGATTTTAGGAAAGGGTTAAGGTAAATATCATCGAAGTGCAATGATATACACAGGAGAATTAACTTCAGAAACTGTTTTCAAATGTAATTCTCCCCTGTATCACTCTGCTTTTATGCTATTTAGCAGGGTTACACAAATCAGATAATTCTGGTAGCTCATCTCTGACTTCTGATGATGTCTATGATTCTCTGTAGAAGATCATGTGGCAAGTCCATGGCATGGTTGTCTCTTCCCTTTAGTTTGTATTCAGTTGTTTTTTTACTTACTGTTTAGTTTATCTCCTCTTTTCACTATCTCTGCATCTCTTATTTCATTTTACATATTTGCATAATACCAGTACTTGTCTTTCTCTGTTTTTCTCTTCTTGACAGTAACAAACACTGTAGTGTCAAGTTCAAGCACAGATCTGTTTCATGCCTGGGGGCCATTTCATAGTGAAAATAAGTCCTAATCCATTTCACTCTGATATTATGCCAACTATTAAGTATTCTTGTCCTTATCTATGATGTCTTATTGTTGATACCCTGCACCTAGTCAAAGTGCAGATAGTGAGCTACTGAGCAGTGAGTGTAATGGTGACACAAGACATTTGCATGGCAGACTCACAACACAAGAAGTGTCTTTGAGTAACCATAAGTGCTGAATGTAACTGGAGTTTGACACACAAACGTATTGGTAAGAGAATGTTTTTTATTTCCTGGTCACAATTACCTCAGATGGTTCAGGGCTACAAAATGTTAGTACTCCTCTCACGTGGGAGGGATCAGTACCCATGAACTCTTGTTAAAGTAAGAAATCAAAGTCATTCACAGCACCCACATCACAACCTTGCTGTAAATATTTAATATTCAGATTGTTGTAATTGGACATGGAAGTCATTCGGTATGTTTCTGTTTCCTGACTGGATGAGTCAAACTCTTGCAATGAGATTTTTGGAGCGAATACTCAGGATTAAGACTTGACATTTGCTTGTAAGGAATATTCTGCAAAATTTGCTTAAAGTTTATTGTACCTTCAAACATCTCTGCTAGTAAAATCATTTGCCATTGAATATTTGCTGAAAGCAAACACAAGAGGGGTACTCTCACACTCTAAGTTAATTTGTTTAAAATTCAAACAAATATTAATGGAAAATGTTTTGAAATATTCACCTAGATATGCTCTGTAATTATAACCCATTGACAGAAAAGAACAGCAAACTCAGGATCTCTGGTCTGAAGTTTTTAATTCTCATTCTTCAAATCATTCCCACCTTCTCCCACCCTAATTGTCCCCCCACACACACACACACACTCACACTTTGTCTGACAGGCAAAATCACTCCAAAGTACAATCTCTCAGATTGGGGCAGCCACTGTAAAAATGGCCACGAATAAATAAATAACAATTTTAAAATCTGCCTTTGGGCAACACATTTACTAATTTTAATTCTGGAAATGAGGGCTAAGTGCAGTGTGACAGAAACTGTACTAGCTGTTGCAAATGCAGCTGCTTATTTTGATCAACAGCACAACATTTGCTTTGGAATCTAGAGCCTCCAGTCCCAGTTGGAGCAGCAACCTTTCCCCTATAATTAATTTTTGTGTGCTGCAGTCCATTAGAGAAGAGAGTGACAGCCTCTGGACACAGATTACTGTCTTATGTGTGGCCCAAAGGAACATTATGGTCTTAATTAAAGGTGGCTTGGTGTGTCAACCCTGGCAATAGCTAAAACATCTTTAATGCTGTCAGTATCTTACCACCTTAAGAGAATTCTGGTAGCACACAAACTAAGTAATTTAAAGGCAGCTCATGTTCTCTGTAAGTTTTGCAGGACCACTATGGGGAATACTTGATAATTTATGAAGGTTTACACCACCAAATTAATTACTTTTTCCTGATGCCACATGTCTTTTTTTTTTTTAATATAAAAGCTAGCTCTGAATTATAAGTAACAATATTGTCCTTGTTCATTCCTTCAGTACAGGAGACAGCTTAGTAATATCACCAATGGAACTGAGTTGCTATATTTCAGAAAGGTCATTTGTTATAGCATCACTATAGCTAAGGCTGTGTGTGCTCTTCTAATATAAGCCTTTGTTTTCTGTTGTACATGTTACTGAACCTTCAGCATGAGATTGATTTTTGGGGGTATTTTTAATGTCGTTTGCAAAAAATCATTTTACTTTGGTTTGGCTTATGTATGCATTGCAGAGCCCTCAGCACTCCCACTGTATTTAGGGTAAGAAAAGAGTTTAAATTTGGGAACTTCCCAATAAAACATTTTTAATAAGATTAATCAAATCAGAAGCTTTTAATGGAAGCACACTTTTTTCTTTAGGTCCAAGATGGGAGTGGGGGGGGGGGAAAGAGAGAAATTCCACTCCACCAAACAATAGGAGGAGCAGCAAAAATGGGAACTCACCCCCCTCCAGACTCCCTTCACTGAACTGAATTGTGAATTTCAAAGCCTAACTGGGACCATTCAAATAAGACTATTCTACAGCCTTTTTTTTTTTTTTTTTGGTGGATTCTATAAACAAACAGATAACCAAAAGTGAAATTAAATGCAAACAAGATTCCGCTAATGCAACACTACGGGCTTGATTCTGCAAACCTCTGCACATAGAACTTACACACAGTTCAGTGGGAGTGCAATGATCAGATGGCTTTCAGGAGCATACAGCTAAGACTGCACAACTAATCACAATGTTCACATATTATTTTGTTTCTGTTTTTTCTGGTTCAGGTGTAATTCTTCAAACAGAAAAACTTTACTCAGAAAAATAGTCCCACTGAAATCAATAGGGCTATTCACATGGGTAAATTTAAGCATGTTTATAAGTGTTTTGCAGGATCCAGGCCTCAATGTTCATAGTAACTAACTATATCACAACCTACTAGAGCTGCTCAAAATTTTCTGAATTTCCCATTTTCAACATAGTATTTTTTTTTGAGTATTGGATTTTTGACAATAATATAACAATAAAATCCCTGAAAATATCTGTTGAAAATGTTTTGGTGTTTCAACCAGGTATAGAATGGGTCAATTTTTTTTGACCATTGAAAAATGTTCTTAAAAACTTTGATAGTTAAATTCTGATCACATTTTAAAAATTGTTTTTGACCAGCTCTGCTGTCCTTATTGTAAAATATTTTTTTAAAAGAAAAATATCCCTCATTATAGAACTTCTATATTTTTAATTCATAATTTAATTATTAATTAATCAGTTAACAATTTCCTTTTGTCATATTTAAAATTGGCACTCTGTTTTATGAGCCCAAGAAGTGCCAGGCAGACAGAAATGCTGACTCTAGATGTGGATGACTTATGTACAACATTTTATGTGAATATTTTTTCAAACTTTTAACCAAATTAATTTTAGGCCTATTCATTCTCCTTTTGTGTTCCCTTCTTGTGAACAGTTATGCATTTGGGTTTTACTGGTGTGAGTGTTCACAGAAACTGCATAAGCTTGTACTGAGAATTCATGGAAAACGAACTTCATGGGAAGTAAATTTTAAATTAGCTTTTTGTTGACACTTGCTACACAATTGATATTCATCCAGTTGGCAAAGAGAAACTGCCCGGTGTGACTTATTGATCCCACCATGAAGAAACACAGGTCAAATTTCAAAATAGACAGAGATGAAACGTTTGGAAAACACGACTAGCAGAATAAAACTGAGAATAATCTGCCTCTGTTCATAGACATTCCGCAAACAGAAGGTGAAAAGCAGCAGCTAGTAGATAGCTTTGGACTGGGAGTCAGGAGACCTGAGTTCTACCCCTGGATCGCTAATCTACTGTGTGACCTTGGACAAGCCACTTCTCCGTCCTGTGTCTCCTCTATTTATATTGCAAACTTCTTGGGGCAGGACTGTCTCTCACTAGGTGTTTGCACAGTGCCTAGCACCTGTATCAGTTGGGGCCTTTTCGGTGCTATTGTGATACAAATAAAATAAAAATTCGAGATGGTCAGTCATGAAGCCAGAGAGATGGGCAGCCTGCCCATGCACTGGAGTGGCAGCCAGCAAAAAGTAAAAGTCTATTTTGCTTCTCTCAAATCTGAATTTTCTGTGAAGCAATGACTCTGGGAAAAGATTTAGGAGTTATGGTGGATTATCAATTGAACATGCTTCCATTTGAGACTGTTTCCCAAAGAGCTAATGTGATACTGGGACACATAGAGAGTGGAATCTTTAATAGGAGTAGGGAGTTATTTTATCTCTGTATTTGGCTCTGGTGCGACCGCTGCTGGAATATTCTGTCCAGTTCTAGCATTCACAATTCAAGAAGGATGTTGATAAATTGAAGAGAGTTCAGAGAAAAGCCACAAGAAGGATTAAAGGATTGGAAAACATGCCTTATTGTGATAGACTTAAGGAGATCAATCTATTTAGCTTAACAAAGAGAAGGTTAAGAGGTGAAAGACTGTAAGTATCTACATGGGAAACAAATATTTAATAATGGGCACTTCAATCTAGCACAGAAAGATATAATGTGATCCATTGGATGGATGGTGAAACTAGATAAACTCAGACTGGAAATAAGGAGTAACTTTTTAATAGTGTGGATAATTAACCATTGGGGCCATTTACTCCAGAATCATGGAAGATTCTCCATCACTGGCAATTTTTAAATTAATGGATTTTGATTTAAAAGATATGGTCTAGTTCAAAAGGAATTATTTTGGTGAAGTTATGTGGCCTGTGTTATATAGGAGTTTAGAATAGATTATCATAATGGTCCCTTCTGGCCTTAGCATCTATGCCTTTTTCTGGAAATCCATTCCCAGGAAAAATTTTGTATATTTTACAGTTTTGTAAGGATTGAGGATGAAAACAATTGTAAAAACCTGAAATTTTTCATAGTAAGGGATTTCTACTTTCTGACCAGCTCTAACAACAATAGAAATGAAATATGGCAAAAAATCCTGTCTGAACTGTTGTCAGTTTAGATCTAAGATTCTTGGACATCAGTGCTCAGCAAAGCAGTTCCTATTCACTTTCACTAGGGTTAGCACTGACGTTGCCTCAATCATCTAAAAGATATCAACACAAGTCTTCCATTCTATTGCATTTTAGAACAATATTCCTATTTTCAGTCATGTCAGTGGTATGTGTAACACAGGTCAGAACTCAAACGTCAGTCATTATGCAGAGCACACCAAGCTGAACTAATCGGGGATTACATTTTCTGATGCATTTTTTCTTCAGCACTGAAGAATGTTTGGACATCTTGATATTACTTGAAGTACAATAGCTGCTGAAGGCCTTCCAGGTAGCAGCATCTGGGTGTGCTACCATCTAGTACAAAAAGTGCCTTAAGGAACTAAGCCTCATGTAGCTCAGCATCTGTTTCAGGTTGTTGCAAGGGATGATGTTCTCCTTGTGAGATTGCCCTTGAAGATCACTTAAATACATCTCCACAGCTTCAGCATTTTCCTGGATTTTTTGCAATGTGCCTATATGTGAAACTAAATATTCCTACTATATCAAGTGTTGTCTACATTATAAAATTTAACTATGTCTGAACGCGGCCAGCAACAGTTGTGTTAATTGAACACAGTTTAGCAGTATGCTGAGTTTACAAGACACACATATTCAGCACCACTTCACCCAGCTATGTCGGTTTAATTGAAATGGTGATGAGCATACTTTGTCCCTGTCTATGCTTATAGCACACAGTCCTAGATCAGCTAACACAACTGCTGAGCTTCAGTTCAGACACTTAAATTTCAGTGTAGAAAAGTCTTCACAGCAACACTCTACTTTGAGTTCTCTTTATCTCCAAAGTGGAATGCTGTATGATACTTGCATGCCAGTCAAGAATCCTGTGTCAAAATCTGTTGCTAAAGTCCTGTTGCACTAAAGAACATTGTGACCCATCCGTGCCTAGGGTAGCCACCTGAAAATGCCAAGATCAGGGCAGGCTGTAAAAGGAGAACAGATTCTCCCAGCACTAGTGGGTGACACTGAAGCCAGACTTGCCAGCCAGCCACAAACAAGGCTTCTGATTCCCCACCCTGGTTATCAAGAAACCAAGATAAAAATATACATGGCCCCCTTTACTGCATTTCAGTCTCTGGCTCCCAATCAGCCACTAGGTCCAGTAAAGAGACCAGTTATTAAAAACTCTGTGCTCTTTATCAAAAAAGTTTCTCCTGATCCCAAAGGGTCAGCCACAGTAACAGATCAATATAGGTTTGGATCTTACCCAAAATACCATGCTGCCAGCCAATCCTTTAGTCACTAAAACTAAAGGTTTATTATAAAAAGAAAGAAACAAACTATAAGAGAAATGTTAAAGGATTAAAGCAATCACATACATACAGATGATTTGAAAGTATATATATATCAGGTTTGTAATAGAATTGTGGAGTTAGCAGGCTTGTATAATCCCTCTGGTGTACGTCCAGTGCCTGGATGGGTCTCAGTCCTTTGTTTCACAGCTTCAGTTCAGTTGTAGATGAGTTGATCCAGAGATAGAAGAAAGACTGAAAGAAAGACTAAAGACAAAATGGATCTCGGGCATCTGCCTTTTATGTACTCTGGCTTTTGCCATCTGCGTGTGGAATTTTACAGGAACGAAAATGGAGTCCAGAGTCACATGAGTTAATCCTGGTGACTCATCAGGTATATCCCTGGCTTCTCCCCCTGGGCCCATTGTACCTGTGAATTTCTTAATGGGCCATTAAGCAGGCTATTGCTGCAGCCATCCTGTCTGGGGTGTCAACCAGACACCGCACCATTTGAAATACAGATATATCAAACATATCCATAACTTCCATTACACACACAACACATGAACATAAACATTATCATTTTACTTAGCACATTATAGCCTTTCTAACAGTACCTGACACGGCATATCTCACATGGATTACTATGATTTTGACATATTGATGTTAAATAATATAATAAATGCCCCCCAGCAATCCTGCCAACATGACAAACATGCTCACAGAACATTTTAATTTCAGAGCATAATCGATCTTGTCCAATTTTTGTTCCATTTTGGGCTGGTGACTTTTGTAGGCTTGATTCTCTTTGTCTTCTTGTACTAAACTCTGAAATCTAACAATTGGTCACATATCAGTTAAATATTTTTTTTAATTCTTACTGACACACATTAAATAACAACAATTGGCAGCTACAAGTCTATGTGTTTTATCTGGGAGCCACACGATGGTGCTGTTACAATTAGCCTTTCTAGTTCTATTTTTATGCCCGCTCAGCAAGACTAACCAGCTAGTTCACCAATTAAGGCTTCAACAGGAAATGACTCAGGGTGAATCAGTCACTCCATTATTTCCAACAAATTTACAGCAGTATGGAATTTTATTCAAAGTGTCAGGAAGACAGAGTCCCTGTTGTTCTCTCTCTCTCTCTCTCTCTGCATTACCACTGATGGTCAGGCAAATGTACAGTGATGGAATTTGTTTACATGTGATAAAGGTGATTGTCTGTGATAGAGTAGCTTAAGGCAAATAAGCATGTAGGAACCCTGACAACAGTTGTATGTGGAAGAACATTTCAGTTAATCTTATATAGCCCATTGCCCATGATACTTTGTAATAACTTTAACAGCTCAGGTGTCTGTGGTTGTAATAGTTCAGATCAGAAAGAGACTAGTTGGAATTCTGCCTGAACGTTTGAATAATTCTGTGACAATATAAAGCCTTTCTAGGCTTCATAATGCAGGTCATGAGATACTTTGTATGTGAGTCCTGCTCAATGTAAGGGGCACCTTTTGCAGCTTATTGTCTAAACCATGATGTAGTTTGTCACTGCCAGATTATGCCTATTATTTGCCTACTGGGGGACAAATACGGTGTATGCAGTAGCACTTTGAATTGGCTGCTGCTGCTGCTGTTGTAATGCACTGGATGAATAGCATGTTGGCTGCAATGAAAGAGGAGCCTGGAATAAACTGTACTGAGGCATATGTCTATGTTAACAATGGATGAGCCAGCCTGGCTAAAGTAAGGACTGAGTCTAACCTTTGTCTAGAACTAAAATCAAACCTTTTTTGAGGTTCAAAAATATTTGGTCAATTAAATTAATTAATATTTTGACTTGCCCTTCTCCTTCCTAGTTCAGGTCAGGACTGGAAGCAGAAATGCCAAAATACCACAAGAGATTGTTCTTACAGTATTTTATGTCCCTGCTGGAAGTAAGAAGAGCTAGAGCTCTTCAGATAAAGACGGTCCTTGTGCAAATTTCATCCCATGTCACCAGGGAAAAGACCATTCAGAGGAGCACAGAGATTTTTGGGTAATAATTGAAACTGAACCTCTGTAGTTTGCTTTGTAGTCTTATACATCTGGATTGGTACCACCCCAACCGTCATGGCCTTTAGGCTAGTTTGGACTTGTGGTGCTGAGCAAAGTGCTCCTCTTTATGTGGGTGTACAGAAGCAGAATACTAGGATAACTCCTGTTACAAATGTGTAACCTTCCTTGCCAAGCCCAGAGGATGACTTGTCTCTCGGCAAAACAGAGATATAATGGAGATTAACGTACAAATGTGCCTTTATATTCCCCTTGTTCATACGGTGATGTGTGTTGCCTGTTGAGGAAGCACTAGTTGATTATCACCAGCTGTATGCAGTTGGTATGTATGAAGGTCAAACCCTTGTATCATGGTAGCATTTACTTCATTATGCCTATGACATCACTACTCGCTGGAAGTCACGCCTAGCATGAGTAGCTTCACTGAAGATAGTTCCACAACCTACTGTGGTGGCTTGTTTTAATGCCAAACTATTTACATAATTTTTTCTCATTTCATTGATTTCTCTGAGGCAGCTTTATTTCATTTCTTCTTGCTCTGGCTCATAATTCTTCTGTCCCAAAATTTGTTCTTCATTTTGTCCAAAAGCCCATTGCCACGTCTCAAGTGTAGTTAATAGAATTAGCTGTGCATTTGTATGATGTTTATGATCAGATGGAAGGAGGTGATGCTGAAGTAAAAGGTATCTTAGCTATAAAATTCAGCCTGGTGTAAGTGTTCCAGCACAGTGGAAGCACAGAGCACATTATTGATGCTGTGACTTCCACAAAAGCTCCTCACAAAGAGATTTTATTGTTTGGGTTCCATCGTGAGTAGTCCTGCACAGACACACAAAACGTCTAGGGAAAGAGTATCTGAAGAGCTGCTCGTTCCCTTAATCCCTGTGCAGAAATGCCCAGATCCTCAAAGGTATTTAGGTACCTTGACTTCAGTGGGAGTTAGGTGCCTACACTGAGCCAGAGTCTCAGCACTCAGAGAGCATGAGACATCTAACGTGAGTGCCAGAATTTGGAGTCGCCTCTTTGAAGGGATGGGGGAATGGGAGGGACCCTTTGGTGTCCATCACTGTGCTGCCACACTAGCCTGCAGAGCTGTCTCGGAACACGGAGAAGACACTGTACCTTTGGGATGGGTATTGTTTCCTTGGAGCTCCAGCAGCCAATGGGCCTGTGTCTGGAACAATGCGTCTGGCAAGTCTCACTGAGGTGTTGCGTCTTTGTACCCCCTCTCACTGGGAGGCTCTGGCTGAAGAGCAACTTCTCTGTGTTTCCTGGTGCAAATTCACTTTGTAAAACAGTTTATTAAACAGAACTTTCAAATGTACCAAGAGAATCAATTATATGTACCACGGCAGTTCAGTGCAGTCACCAAAGGCTAGAAAAGCTCAGTGATGGCCTTTAACGTAAGCTACCTCTATGTTCCAATGGAGCCCTGCATGTACAGCAACACTGAACCCAGTCACCAGATATCTGAAAGTGCCACTGAAAAATCACCCTACCTCTTCGACATGTGTCACCTCTCTGAGGTAGCTCCGCCTCCCTGCACCTTCCTAGTTATTATTATAGTAGCAACTTGGGACTCCAAATCAGGGATCATACATGCTCTGGAATTAGCACATCGGACTAACGAGGCACTATGCTAGACATATATTATTATTAGCGTTAGTGCAGAAAGCTAATTTTAGCTTTAACTATGGATAAAGACTATTGTCATTCCATAATTACTGATTATTGTCATCAGCTGAGCTCTGGTGTGCTCAGCACTGTGCTAACATCTTTTCCAATGGCTTCATCTTTGTTTCCCTTGCTCACCAGGAATGCTAGTGAGCTAATATGCACCCCAGCAGAGTTTGCTTTCTGCTAGCAGCTAGAGGAAGTGATGTCAGCACTAGGAGGTGGCTGGGTGGCCTGGTCTCAGGTGGGGAGAGAGCTGAGGCGGCTCTTCAGATGTCTGAAATACGGTGTCATAAAACTTAGGACCAGCCCTGATCGTTCTTTTATGCCTAAATGTTTGTGTGTGTTACCAAGCCATAATGTAAAAATATATAAACATTTTCACATGTTGAACTACAGATTAAATATGGTGCTTATGATGATAGTTAAAAGCACAAACACAACATATTGTGAAAAATGCCACATGCACATTTAATTATGATTCAAATTTTCAGGCATGCAGTAGGGAAAGGATTTACTGCGTGCTTCCTGAGAGTAGTTCAGCAAGTCTAAGGAGATGCTCAGTGACTTGCAGGATTGGACCCCTTTATTTGTATAACCTCGAGTAGATTTTTCTTTATTTTTGAGCCTGCCAGTTATAGCTGGAATTTTTCAAATGGATTTTTAAGTGGAGGACACTGAGATGTATGATTTTGTGGATGTTGATGTAGGATTTGGCTTATCTGATAGAAACATGTTCCCGGTTAAGGAGCAGTTAACGTACTACCCAGAAAGCAGCATTAGTGAGCCCAACTTTCCAGACATTGCAGATACCTATTTTAAAAAAGTAGACCAGTTTAGGATAATATTAACAAGATATATTTTTTACTTTGGAAGGGCTTATGGTTCATTGTATGTTCATTGCCTCACCGTGCATACCTCAAAAAGACATGCTGGCCAAGATTTCCAACTCAGACTAGTGATTTTTTAGGGTGCCCAGGTTATGGCACATCATAGAGTTGTCTGATTTTCATGAAGTACTGAGACCTTTGAAAATCAGGCCACGTTAAAGTACCTGAAGTTAAGCACACAAAACTAAGGTACCTTTGAAATCTAAAGCTTCTAGTATTACAGACTTTTGAAATAAGACAGAATGAAAGGTACTTGAGATGACCTCTGGGGCACAGAGTTCACCACTGTCTCAGTGCAGAATTGTGTTACAGTGCTTTGCCCAGTTTTAAATACTATAATGACTGAGATACACTCCTCTCTTATAGTTCTAAAACTTCACATTATTTATTTTACACCTAAATACATACAGAGTCGCACACTGTGAACCTTTACAACAAGGAACAGTGTTTGACTTCAACTGGGACTGACTACTCAGGGTTGTAAGCACTAGATATTTTGCATAGATCTGACCAAAACCTTTGGATTTTAACTTATGATTTCTGAGGCAAAGTGACCAGTTTTTGTGATTTTTTTTTTTGCAAACTATACTAAATAAAATTTTTAAAAAAATCAAAATACAAAAAATTTTGCTCTTATTGTTGCAGCAAATCCACCAGCATTCTAACTGATATTTTAGAAATCTGGCTAAGTTTTTTCAGCAATATTTTTGAGGCAAAGCAATAAGAATATCTGTGTTTGAGTGCAACAGAAAAGCAAAAGCTTCGGAATCTTAACTGGTAGCATCGAAGGCAGATGCAGTGGTGCCAGCTTTCATGGTTTTATTGTGAATCTCATGACACTTGGTGATTTTCTTAAAACCCTGGTTCTTGGAGGCAAGTGATTGCATGAAAAAATCTCAGTTTTCACGTTAAAAAAAAAAGAAGTTTGTAGCCTACTGTGAAGAAAAGCTTGAAGACATGACTTGAGTGAACCCCAAAGGCTTGGAAAAAGAAGGCAGATAAAGCTATTACCTTTATAAGAAATAATGTTGGATTATTTTTAAGCCCATCTCAATAATTCTTTATGTTTGACTCATGGGAAGTGAGGCAAGCAGTAGTACCCTCCCCAAAGTAAAAGCAACATACAGTGGTGCTGTAGGAGTGGAAGAATTATCCCTATAGTATTAATATTTAGAGAACAGACCAGCCACTGATGGGATTAAATTAAAAACATCACCCAACTTGCACAGACCTGGGCTAAAGGGGGCTGTTTTTGTTCACTCTCCTCTAACTTTATTAACGTATTTATATTATAAAATGTTCCCATGAGGAATTTCGCACTCTCATACAATTCTGGGCCTGATTTGCCATTGCAGTACTGCAACAGAGCTATGTCAACTTACACCCGCTCAAGATGTGGCCTTTAGCATTTAAAAGCACATGCCAAAAAGACAATGGAACAGGCAGTAGAAAATCAGACTCTTGTATATTTATTTACACCTCTGCAAAATGGCCACAAAACTCTACCAAATCAGTGGTGTTTCATACCTTCCATCCACAGGAGGATGTAAAAGTGAATACACAAGGGGCAGGATAGTGGAGGATTGGGTTCAGTAGTCACAGAAATAAAAATCACACTTCTAGACTATGAAAACCTTGTCACCCCACAGAAAAAAATGACTGAGTAGGTAGACCTTACAACATATCCCAAAAGCAACACGTTTGATTTCTTTTGAACTAAATAGGGTTGTGAGTTCCAGAACTTAATTGACAATACCCTGCCCTCTGCCTGCAGCAAGTTGTCAGCTCAAGCCTCCCAAGTGATCTTAATTGCCAGAGTAATCATGATTAGAGAGACGTCTCTGAGATCCAAAGGACTTAAGCAATGAAAGACTTGATCTATCCAAACTAGAGTTGGTATTTCTTTTAAATGGCTATGTTTCTATTTCACAGGGTTCTGAATTCTTGGCGTTTTCACTTGGGTTTGCAGAACAGGGCTCTTCACTTGATTGTTTTTCCTTATGTACAGTAACTTGTGTAGCTCCCGTCGACTTTCTAACATCTAATTACTGTGGCGTCTCCACTGTGTTGCGCCGACAGGAAATGCCCTCCCATCGATGCAGTGCTGTGCTTCTTGCTGGGGGGGATTTATAGAGTTGTCTTCTGGGTTCGATTGAGTGAGTCTTCACTGTCACACAATTGAACCTGCAAAATTGGTCCTGCCCTGCTGGCAGTGCTACCGGAGTGTAGACACAGCCCCAGATAAGTGGAAGCTATAATAGTCAGTCAAGGGAGCACAGGTGTAATGGGTTCCCTATGACCCAGGTTGTGTTTTCTGTTGCTGTTGGTTTATTTGGGAAGCTGATTTGTGGAGGAGTTATGCTGTTAGTTTGTTCCAAGATGTTTTAATGAAGTGTGTCATAAAAATCAAATGGGGTCATCCTACTTAAATCTTACGCTCTCTCTGCAGTGAAATGTACCGTACCATTCTTTTGTTTTTGCTTAGGGTTAACTTAACCAAGACTATAACAGAAGCTTATGCACAACAAACCTGCTAAAGGAGACGATATTTGCAGCACAGTTGCTTACCAATGAAGCGTATATACAGCCTAATTAACATAACTGGAACAATTATAATTATGCTATAATTTTGTTTACTTTAGCACATTCTGTTGCAGTATATGGATAGCAATATTTGTTGTTGAAATATTCCCCCTTGCTACATTCAGGTTGTTTAATTATCCTGTTAGTTTATCTTATTTATAGCATGATCTAGCTGCTGAAAGGTGAGGAAAGTGTTAAAGTTGACAAGACCTTGACTCTGCCTGCCATTCTCTACTAGCAATCTGGGGCATAATCCTACAAAGTCTTGCTCTAGTGAGCACTTCTTACTTCCAGGAATAGTCCCGTTCCAGTCAATGTTACCAATTTGCTTCAATAAGGCTTTGCTGGATTAAGTCCTAAAAAAAAATGAATAAAACTAATCAAGAACATGCACAGCAGAAAGCACCTTGTGCAGGTTGTTTGTAGAAAAGATGATGAGGAAAACAGGTATTACTAGTTCAGAACTTCATCTAATAAAAGACAATGAGGCAAACTGATTTCAAACAGCTTTCACTCCATTTTCTCTGTTTCCCCCTGAGCTACTGGATCAAATATATTTTAGAACATGCAAAATCTTTTCCCATCAGGTTTTATCCCGATAGGGTTCCTTCCAAAAGCGGATCACAGGTTTTTTTATATTGGGAAGAGGCAAGTCAACTGTTTCCATGGCATCATTCATTGCATTTACAGAAGCTTGCCCCAGATACTGGCTTACCCCAGATACCAGTGAGGGAAGGGAAAGAGTGTCTTGGGTGTGCCTTTTCCTTGACCCACTGGCACTTCTGGCGGTGCAAAGAGGGGGGGAGGTCCTTCTGCTATTCCAAGCACAAAGTTTGCTATTGTGCATGACTCTTTGAACCTCCTCCATCTCTGCTCACCACACACCACCTGGCCCTTTGATGACAAACTAGTTTCACTTCTGCTAACAATGCAGAATCACCCTATCCATGAGCAAACTGGATTCTCATCTAACTTGCATGTCACCCATTCTAATGCCTGTTACAAACTGGAAAGTGTCTATATCAATTTTTATGAAAATGGTATGTGCCTCTTTTTATTTCTAGTTGCTTATTATAGAGCTAGATTAAAAGGGATTGTTAAAGAAGCCAAGCAGGAAAAGTGAAACAATGTTTTACATGTTTCACATTGATAAGGAGCCCCCCGACAAACGCAGAAGCCAGTTATACAGGCATGATGGGAAGAAAGAGACCAAAGGAAACAACAAACCATTACAGAACTGGAGGCCTGGAAATGAAAAAGGGGCTGAGTGCGCTAGGAGAGTCTGCCCAGCAGATGTCAGGGAAAGATGGCAGGCTGGGACTGACTGATGCACACAGAGTCAGAGAGAGCTTTGCTGCAAGCATACAGTCTGTGTGCCAGACTAGGGGTGAGAGCTGTGTGGTTACCCTTTGCTTTGCCTTTTTAATCCAATGCCCCTAAATATTGCATTCCTGCTGCCTGTTAAATACCGTCTGTTTTGGAAAAGCTGTTCTGTGTCACTGCGAACATCTCCCAGTTGCATAGTTCCCAAGAAGGGAAATCTGGTAAGAATACTGTGGGAAACTGTATCAAAAGTTTGCTAAAGTCAAGGTATATCACGTCCACTGCTTTCCCCACATCCACAGAGTCAGTCATCTCATCCTAGAAGGCAATCAGCTTGGTCAGACGTGAATTGCCCTGGGTGAATCGATGACGACTGTTCCTGATCACCTTCCTATCTTCCAAGTGCCTCAGAATGGATTCCTTGAGGACCTGCTCCGTGATTTTTCCAGGGACTGATGTGAGGCTGACCGGCCTCTAGTTCCCCGGATCCTCCTCCTTCCCCCTTTTTTGAAGATGGGCACTATATTTTCCTTTTTCCAATTATCTGGGACCTCCCCCAATCACCACAAGTTTTCAAGATAATGGCCAATGACTCTGCAATCACATCAGCCAATTTCCTCAGCACCCTCGGATGCATTGCATCCGACCCCATGGACTTGTGCATGTCCAGCCTTTCTAAATAGTCCTGAACCTGTTATTTCACCTCTGAGGGCTGCTCACCACCTCCCTGTTCTGTGCTGCCCAGTTCAGTAGTCTGGGAGCTGACCTTGTCTGTGAAGACAGAGGCAAAAAAATCATTGAGTACTTCAGCTTTTTCCACATCACCTGTCACTAGGTTGCCTCCCCTATTCTGTAAGGGGCCCCACTTTCCCTAACCCTCTTCTTGTTACTAACATACCTGTAGAAAGCCTTTTTGTTATTCTTCATGTCCCTTGCTAACTGCAACTCCAATTATGCTTTGGACTTCCTGATTTCACTCCTGCATGCTCGAGTAGTATTTTTTTACTCTTCCCTAGTCCTCTGACCAACCATCCACTTCTTGTTGTTCTATTGGTTATGGTCATTGAGGATCAGTTTTGTTACTGTGTTGTGAATCATTACCAAAGGCTGTTTTCATCAGTTGAGACGTACATCAATTTGTGCTATATTTCTGCTTTGTTTCCAATTACCATTTCAACTCTTACCTGCTCACCTTGATCGCTATTGTATTCAATCCACACTGCGTCTGCTTCCTTTGCCTTCTCTACAGAGTCTTTCTGTCCTTGTCTTCTTCCTAGTGAATACCTTCTTCTCCAAATAGGCTCTGTCTCCCTCACCTAGCATGTATTTGATATATTACCTTTTCCTCCTCATGATATCTAATTGCCATGCTCAGTAAGGCACAGCTGCAGTACCCACTCAGACTTATTCCACATTTTTAACATTTTTCTGTTTGTGCAGGTGACTACACTGCTGCCTGAAGGGTCCAGCTGTCGCAGTCGTGAACAGCAATAGGTTATGTTTATGCTTGAACAAGCATAAATTTTGTGGTCATTGACATTTTCTTTGTATGATGGGCAGAACACTCGACCTGCCAGGAAGCTCACAGGCTGATCTACTGGTTTGTATAAAATGGAATAAGTAGACTTTTCTTTTGAGGGTGGATTTTCAAAAGGCCCTGAGTGAGATAGGAGCAGAGGTCCCATTGAAAGTGGCCTGATTTTCAAAGATTCTAAGCTCCCACAAGCTCCCCATTGACGTCAGGATGATTAAGAAATGGCATAGTTATGGATTCCAAATGGAATCCCATCCAGTCCTCTTGGGCCATGAGGATGGTGACTGCAATGAAGGATTTTAAGAGGTGAGGTGCAAAGTGGAGCAAAATGGGGGGATCCTGATGACTCCAAATGAAACTGAAAAAGCCTCATCACTTGCAGAAAAATGTTTATGATAATAGGCTCATGTTGGTTGCAGCCTATATGTTTATGTTCCAAAAATAGTATTATATGTATTGTTTCATGAGACAATTTCTGCATTGGCACATCCTTGTTGAGATAATGCTATGCCTGAAAACCTCAGTTTCATCCTGACAACATGTCTTTGACTTAATCACTGGCCAGAGTGCCATGATTCTTCACAAAATGCAGCGTTGACATATTCTGCTAAGTGTGTTAAACATTTCCACCCAACTTTATCTTTAGTCTACAGTAGTCTGAATTTCTGTTGTTGGATTTCTTGCTGCTACTTAAGCATTCTCTGTATTGTTCTGGTGATAGAAAGGGTATGCTGGCAAACAGCTGAGGAGCCCCAGGGGAATCCTTGGCAAGCATAAGATAGTGTTGCTATTGAAAAGCAACCACATCAGTATAAGCCAGTGTATTTACTGAAATGCAATCACATATGGTTCTGCAATATTAAGAAGCTGATCCAAAGCCCATTGAAGTCAATGGGAATCTTTCCATTGCTTCCATGTGCTTTGGATTAGGCCCTACTTGTACACTGTGGTTTGATCAGAGGACAGGCATCAGTTATGTTTATGAGGGCCTCAGACATTATTTTCCAGGCAATTTCTAAAGTGCCAAGTCCATCCTAGCAAATATTTCACGAAAGTTGGACAGGAAAAGTGACAAAAAATTCTACATCCGGTTGAAACTGAAGGAGCGAGGTAGAGCATATTTTCCTTGTATGAATTTTACCAGGGCATTAGAACCAACACCACTATTCCTGTAGAAAGGGCCATGGCATCTTTAATGACCACAGGTAAGGAAGACTTAGCTTTTATGGCTCATCCAAAAATACTATGCTATGCTAACTGTTGTTTTGATGGCAGTAGTTCTCACAAGAAGAACACTGGTGACCACAAGGCACTATGTCTCTGCAGAAGACAGTTACCATTGAGGGAGTTTCCTTACCTGTCTTCTTTATGTACCAGAAAACAGGAAACAAGTTTTTTTCCCAAGATCAAAGGATCAAAGATCTGGGGATCAAAGATCAAAGGTTAATTGTGATATTTTTCTCTTATCAGAAAATTTCTGATAAATTTCTTTTTCATTTCCCACGTGACAATTGACATTGTAGTGCATCACTTCAGGTGTGTTTTTCATGTAGTATTACACTGAGACAAACACGATATGATTTGATATCTATGATCTGCTTTGGATGTGACACGTGAAAGATTTGAAAAAGATGCCTGTTTTAGAGGAAAAAATATCTGTGGACTTCTTTTCCCTTTAAAAAGAGTCAACTATTTTTGAACTGTATGCAGGCTGAAGTTGGGTGAGTCAATCAAATTAAGTTAATTAACGGAAAAAATTCTTCCTGTTTGTTCATGGCGTTTCTTAATTGTTTGTTTGAGGTCATGTTAATTTATGCTTCATATTTTTTCTACTCTCCCACTAAAAGAAAACACACTATCTGGTGAATATCAGGAAAAGGTTTCTCAATGTTGAACTGTATTAGACTGTGGAAAGGAAGGATAGAAGCCACAATTACAATTGCCTTGGACAAAACACATTAGAGAATAATCCTGCATTTGCAGGGAGGTATATTGAATAAGTAACTCCTGTGTGATAGTCTAATATTCAATTACATTTTCAGTTATGTGCACCAAAGGTGTGTCCAAGAGCTGAGCTGAAAATGGTTTCTCTATCTTGTGAATTTTCACATATCTTTCCCATCCTTCATCAAGATGAAAAGCAGAAATCCTAAAAATTGTCATAAACCAAAAATCCACAAAAGTGTTTCAGCCCCATACATCTGAAACATTTCAATAATTTTAACCATTTCGTTTAGATTTTGACCATTTTTAGTTTACAATTTATTTACTATGATTAGCTTAAATTTTGAAACAAAAAGTTTCTTTGAACTAGAGAGCCAAAATTTTTAGTTTAAAAAATATAGGTATTTTGAAAAAAAAATTCAAGTCAAGACATTCATTGACCTTTCTCACAAAAAGTTTTGGTATTGACATATCATTTTTTTACTACAATTTTTTGTCAAAGAAAGGCCAACCAGCTCTAGTGTGTATATGAACAGCATGGCACAAACATTCTGGAACTCACAAATAGTACAACAGTCCTTGGGATTCTGCCTAAGGTAATTTCTGCTGTCTATAACTATGTCTAATTTTTGCTCAAGGATCCATTAACACAGAGTACTTTCAGCAAAAGGGTAGGATTTTATGTGAATGTTTGGATCACGTAAGGCCAGATTCTGTACCTTACCCATACTGAGTTCTATTTTACTGCATGAGTAGTCCCATTAATTTCAGTGAGACTAACTGGACAAGGGATTGGACTACTCATGAGAATGAGTGGAAGAATCAAGATACCATAGATTCTTTTAAAGTGGGTATCAAATTAATTTAGCTGCATAGTTCACTTGGATGCTGGTAGGATTGCATCATTGTAGTTCTCCTTCACTTCCAGTCTTTAAATCAATTGAATATCTTTCTGAAAGAGATGCTTTGTCCCAAACAGAAATTACAAACCTTATGCAAGAGTAACTGGATGAAATTCTGTAGCCTGTGTTATGCAGGACATCCAACTAGATAATAATAATGGTCCTTTCTAGCCTTAAAATCGATGAAATTACAATTTTGCCTTTTACCCCAGATAACAACTCAAACAAACTTCTTCTGTATCTACTGTAGAAGGAAAGCTTCACAAGGTGAGTATTCCCAGAGTAAGCAAGCAGAGTTGAGTGCCTTTTAATCAGTCCATCATTGCAATGACTACCATCTCTCCTTCTTAACTAATAATATTAGTGATAGAATGCATAACTACAATTCATACATATTTCATTTCTGAGATCCCTTGACCTATCTCCTGTAGAGCTTGTGTGGAATTACCTGAAATGCTAGTTTAGAACACATGAAATGCCAATGAACAAGGATGAGAACTAACTCTCCTGAACACATAAAAATTACATAAATCCATGTATGGAAAATACCGCTAGTAACTATATGAAATGGAGACCTGACTGCAGCTTGAAACCTGCCCCGTAAATGTTGCCCCTTATAGTACAATAAAAATGTCTTGAGAAAAATGTATACCTGGTAACTCCAGTGACTTCTCTCATAGACTCATAGAATGTAAGGCCAGAAGGGACCATCATGAGCATCTAGTCTGATCTCCTGCACATTACAGGCCACAGAACCTCACCCACCTATTTCTGTAATAGGCTTATAACTTCTGGCTGGGTAACTGAAGTCCTCAGTTCTTGATCTGAAGACCTCAAGTTACAAAGAATCCATCATTTACTCTAGTTCAAACCAGCAAGTGACTCAGGCCCAATGATTCAAGAGAAGGCGAACCCCTCCAGGGTTTCGGCCAATCTGACCTAGTGAGTGGAATCTCAACGTCCACACCCACCAGATCAGAAACCAGAGGGGCGGGACAGGAAATGGAAGTATAAGAGGCAGGCTCGGTACCTCAGTTGAGCAGCAGATGCTGAGGGAGACAGACACCTCCCGCCTGCAGCTGGCTCCTGAGTCCGCCATAGATGCCTGAAATTCCAGCAAGAACCCCAAACTACTAAAGTTGCCAGAGATGCACAAAGCTGAGAAACTGCTGGGTGACCACTGGCTGTTTACCCCAAGGAGGCAGAGGACAACCCTGGTACTCAGGTACATCTCAGGATGGGTAGGAAGAAGCCCAGGGATAGCTAACCACATTCCAACTGTGCTCATCCTGGAGCACCGGTTGGCATGTTTCAACCAGAGCACCGCTGACCCAGTGATGAAATGCTCCACCACTGTTAGGGCCCTGGACTGGGACACAGTGGAATTGAGTGGGTCTGTGTCCCAATACCCCCATCACCACACCAACCTGGTGCGGCAGACACCCCCACTGGGGCAGAAGGTCTGTATCTACACTCATCCCCTTTGCTAGGGGCTCTAGACTACGTGCCTTCCCCGCCCTGCCTGAGGGCCAAGCGCCCTAGACTGCTTGTTTGCCCCATCCCACCTGAGGGCCAGGGCCCATGACTTTTGGACTGCCATATTTGGCCCGAGAGTCCCAAGAATTGCTCATCTCCCCTCCAAAAGAAGTTTTTTCTGCAAGACGTAGCAGCCGGGAGGTGTGGCCTCCCTCCAAGAGTGAGACTGAGGGAGGGCTGCCACCTCCCACCCAGGCCCAAGTTCACCTACAATATTTAATGTACAGCAGAACCTGCAAGAAAGAACACGATGGGCATCACAGTAGAACAGGAGGTCAGACCAAATTATCAGAGTAGTCCCTTCTGTCTTTATAATCCATATGAACAATAGTTAAAGCACTGTACAAACAACCACCATAAACCTGGAAAATCATGCAGAACCTTAGGCCAAATGTTTCAAACCTGGATGCTTGAAGCTGAATGTCATATTTAGGCTCCAAAATTGGCATCCTGATTCTAAATGTTGCTAAGCACAGGTACACACAGCCAAACACAGCTACAACTGGCTTCATTGGAAGTTGTGGACAGTTATAATAGAAAATCAGTTAATTTATTTAAGTCCCTGAATAAAGATTCAGTTGCCTAACTTCAGATACCTGCTTTTGAAAATTTTGCTACATCATCCCATGACGAAGCCTCAAAGGGAGTCAGAGATATGGTCTCATCTGAACCTCTTGGGACTACAAACCTTGGCTGCAGAAATCTTGAGAGAATACAAGGTTTCATTGTTTTGGTTTTTTTTGGCAATATTTCACTTTCTTCCTACTTGCTGTCAGTGGAAACAGCCTTCATACCAGCATTTTCATGCACGTACTTATGCTTTGGGAACTAGAGAATGCAGGTGAGAGAGAAAGGACAATCTATTTAACCAAGCCTTTTCAAGCTTCTGAAAATCTTTGGTTTGGGTTCAGTTCAAGGGATAGGAGAAGGCTGAGTTGGTTCTTCTTTGAAAAAAACTAACCAGCTAAACTCCCAAAATACAAAATGATTTTATGATTCTTTGTGAACCTTATATAACGTCTCATTTATCTTCTGTGAGAATTCTACTCCTAGAAAATAATTGAAAGTTGTCACTTTTTCAGAGAGAATCTCTGAAATGTACAAAAGTCCTGGATAAAATACCTAACTAAATGCATCACAGAAAACTAATAAATCCCGGTGATGATAAAAGGCTAATTCAATTATCTAATCTGATCAAAATATTGGTCTTGTAAAATCAGTTACATTTGTCTTCAAACAGAAGGACATAGAAAAGGTTCTCAAAAGAAATACATTCTCCATAGGAATTGAACCACAAATTGATTTATGAATATACTTCCCTACAAGAAAATATAACTTAATTCCTAAACTACTCCCACTAAGAACCAATGAGTGTTTTGTCTTTTTTTTGTACTAGTTTAACAAATCACTGAATGTGTAAACAACATTTTGTATACAGCATGTGATTTATATGCTATTTCTCCTTAATGCTTACAAGGAGAACAACAGCAACCCATAAAACCGTCTGCTCTGGAGTATTCCTTCAAAATAAATCCAGCTCACATGCTCAGTACAGATTGGGATTTCAATGCAATAACTGACAATTTATAAATCACCTGCTTTATTTCACAATGAAAGTGCACATCTGTAATCCATATTTATTTCACATTACTAATCATGAGGGTGCTACTGCTTTAATTGTTTTGTGTCATATATATTTAATCTTACTGAATAACCCTACACATTAGTCTAAAGGGAGCATTTGTTTTACACGTGGGAAATAAGAGATTAATTGTTTCAAATGTTTTCAAATATGATACTGAAATGCACAGAAGTCCAGCACTTCCAAGATTTTGCTAATGAAATGAAAATGCACATTTTTTATTCACTTATATTTAAAAGAATTACTTAATATCCCTCTAAATATCGACTTCAAACATGAAAATCAAGCCAAACAGAGAAAATATTTTGCTCAGTGAAAATTACTAAAAATGTTGACTCACTTCAGAGATGCTTTCTGTAGTTGCATGACTTTGTTTTCCCCTGTACATACAAAATATTTACAATTGCTGAAACTATTTTATCCAAAATTTTAGGAGGCTGGTGAGTAGATGCCAGACAGATGGTGATTTAAATAAAAAATAGCTAAGTTATACCTTTACAACTATCCCTGATTAAAGGGCACATCTTTCCAGGCCTCCTTTAGGAAAGCTTTATACTGCTCCTTTAATCTGACCTTCAGTCTAACTACACTGGCTTTATTTTCCATCCCTCCCTCTATGTCTACAAAATACTTAGTCTCTTGAGGGCAAATCTAAAGATATTCATGACAGAGGCCATCTTTATGTACTGTGCTTCTCCAGCGCCTACCAGAATGGGATCCTGGTCCATGACTAGGGCTCGTAGATGTCCTGGTAATACAAATAACCGATATCCGGACCACTCTTACCTGCCGTTCTGATACCACTTCCTGGGACTAAAACCGTGCAGGCTGTCCTTGCTCTCTGTCCCAATAGTCCATCTGAACTGGGTCAGAGGCAAGGTCTTCTTCCCCTTCTTAAAGACCCATAGCTGGAGGGTCATAGGGAACATTGGGTGTGTGTAAGTCTGCTACTAAATAATTCAGACCCTACTCATGGCTAAAGACATCCAAGTCTAAATGTTGCTTTCCTAAACAATATAAAGATTGCATCACTTAAAACTTCCTTATAACAACAAGGGTCCCAGTGCTTGTGCCTAACAGCCCTCCTAAATCAAAATGCGGAAGATGTAATCAGTTGGCTACATGTCGCACTAAGCATTCAAAATCATTATCCTGAAATCCATTGGAGAAGGAGGTGAGATGCTCTCAGTTCAGCTCCCAGTAGATTGTAGGTCAGGAGCACAAAGACACACTATATAATTGGACTCAAGTGGTAGTCTCAGCTCGTGAGAGGCCAAGGACAAATTAGTTAGACTCTCCTCTTACTTTTAAAGGAAACATTTCAACATGGGCACAGTTCAGATTGCTGCTTCTGCTTGACCTGTGGATAAATAGAAGGCTTAAAGCTTCCAGAAATTGAGCACTGAGCAATATGGGAGCCTGCATATGACAAGGAACATCAAGCTTTTGAGTCCAGAGCATTTCTGTGAGTATTTTGGTTGCAGGGTGAATTCTGAATTCTTGAATTTATATCCACAATTAGACAACTAATTTTTAAAGCTGTAAATTACAAAGGAAAATAAAACCCAACAAAAATGCCCCATACAAACATTAATTCACCATAAATACCCAATATCTTTATATTATATTTTAAAAGTAGCTGATTTCTACGTGTTCCATGAATCATTCAATTATCAGATAAAAAAGTACACAAAGATAAAAATCACTGGTTCAGTATTAGAGGTGATACTGTAGATACTGAACATGTACTTAACTCATTACACATGCCCAAAACTCAAGAGCAAATCAATAGCAAGCAATCTGGTACACTCCAGTATTGAGTCTTGTCTAGTCTAGAGCTTTAGGTCATGTTATCATACATGTTGATTATTTGCCAGTTAATATGTACTAGTTAACCCTATTGTAAATAATGTAAGCTCTTCACAGTCTAGTGAACCAGGCCAAGAGCAAACATTAGTGTCCTCGAATAACATTTGTAATGTGCCTACATTAGCACTAAATGGTGATATTAACTAGCCTTCTTATTGGAAGGATGATTTATTGGCTAGGGTAAGAGCCCAGGACTTAGAAGATCTAGGGTCTAGTCCCTGCTCTGCCATTGAGTTCCTTTGAGACTTTGTGCCAGCCACGTAGCCATTCTGTGCTTCAGATCTCTTCTATAAAATGGGGATGATAGCTCTTCCTTACTTCAGTGGGGTGGTAGGAGGATAAATACAATAAAGAGTGTATAAATAAATTAAATAAAGGCTCAGGTACTGGGGCAATAAAGGGGATCACAGATGTACCTAAGCTAGATAGATTTAATAGGATAAAAACTGTAGTCAAGAGAGGGCCTAGAAGTTTGCCCTGTTGATTCAGCTTAACTAGCCTGGCAGGAGGAAGGAAGTAAATAAAGGCCTTTTGTTCTGTCTCCAAAAGTTCATTTTAGAGTGCTACAAGACAGTGGAAGGAATGAACACACTTTTGAGTTACCCCTTTTCTACTGCGAGGACAAAGGTAACCGTGTCTATCCAGTTTAAATGTGAGGCGTGTGTCTACTTTTGTTTTGTGGTAGTTAAAGCCATGCAGCTTTTGTTTTCATTGTCGTGTTACGACACTGTGCTGCCTCACTGTTTCCAATTGCACTGAAAGAGATTTAGAATTGGAAATAACTTTTAAATGGTACTTTTAGTATTGTCTCAGGAGCCTGTCACGTTCCCCCAAGGAATTAACGTTTCAGCCTAAGCACTGCAATCAACATTATAAAGTAATGACGCTATATTTATATTTATTTTGCTGTGTTCTGGGTAGATGGATCCTGTTGAAAAGATACTTGCACATCATGAGACAGAGGGCTGTGTTTTTATCTTGAGAAAGGGGCACCAGTTCCTGCAAGAAGAGGGTGACTGACCCTTCTGGAGGGTCCCTGATCAGACAGCTACAGGGCCCCATGTGGGACCTCTTCTCCCATAGCCTCATGAATTGGAAGAGGGAAGGAGCTGTTCCCGTGGATGGGGTTAAACCATCATGGTTACATTCCATTTCTCATCATGCTGCAAATGCCTTCACGGTTTCTGGACTGTAGAGATATCACCACAATCTATGGCTCCTGTCTGCTGTGATGCTCTCTCAGCTGCCACACTCTGTTACCTGCTTCCCTGTTTCTGCTCCTCTCCATCCTCCTCACCCTTTTTATGTTCCCTTCCCTTGTGAAAAACCCACCGTGTGTTTCTGTTGATCACCTGGACAATCTACTCTGTGATGTGGTTAGTATGTGGAGCAGTACATAATGACTTACAAACTCATACTGTCTATGATCTGATGCAGATGTATGAGATATGCTGAATAACAGCAACACAGTGCCTTTAACATCAGGCTGGTATACGGATTCAGAAATAATCCCAAAAGAAAAGTGTCACCTCCAAATAACCCACACCAAACAGACCTGTCCTTTTTAGAGCTCTCTTAGTCACCTGGACCCAGATCCCCAAGGGGATTTAGGTGCCTAACTCCCACTGATGTCAAGAGGAATTAGACACCAAAATCCCCTTGAGCAACTGGCTATGATACCTTGTTGCAAAACTCAACTGGAACAAAGTTTGTATCTATTCTTTCTTGAATTTTGGCTGAGCATTAAATTAAGGATTTATAGATTTTCAGAGAGTCTCTTTGGCTAAACTGGAAACAATTTTTAATCAGAGTTTTCCCTAGGGAGCAGGAGGGGCAGGGCTGCCAGGTTATAGGGGTGAAGCAATAATGCAAGTATCTCCAGCCTCACTCAACTTAACTTCCAATACTACCTACCCCCTAATTTATGGAAAAACAGATTTTCTCACAAGTATCATCCAGAAAAAGCTTCATGTAAGTAATGAAAATGTCAGGTCCCATAATCTCACATTAATGCTTATGTCTCAAGGCTTTATTACTTTTGGAAATCAAAAATTAATCCCAGAAAATTTTCAAAATTAAATAAAAAGGTAGGTGTGCTTTTCAGTACTTCTAGTGACGGAAAAATCAAAGCTATAAGTCAAAGTAAAGCAGTTCTGTATTGTATTTTTATTAGTTATTGATTATTCGTGATATTCATTGAGAACCTCCTGTGTGCTTGGTGCTGTACAAATATAGAAAGAAAATTCTCCCTCCCGCAGGAAATATAAAATGTAGATCAGACAGAATTATTACAGTTCAGGCATTGGATACACAGGAAATGGTCTCAATCTTAATGTAATGTAAGTATATAAAATACATTTATCTTTCTTGGTGGATTAATGTTATAAGTGCTTTTTAAGGATGGATTTGAGTGATGAACCACAAGAATTCCAATTGTAAAAGTGATGTGAATGAGAGCAACCAGATCAATGGGGAAAAGTTTCAAAAGCGACATTAGGGGGAAGGCTTGAGGTGAACATAAGAGGGGGGTAAGAATAGGAAGAATCAAGACCAGAGATATGGGGAAGGTCATTTTAATGGACCTTGAAGATAACAGGAAGCTTGAACTTCATGTGAATGGTGAGTGAAATCCTGAAAAGGGATTCAAAGATGGGGTGATGTGATCAAAATGGCAGGAAGGAAGCATTCTACCAACAGCAGCTATTAGTGACAAGCAATGGCTGTCAACCTTTCCAGACTCCTGTACCCCTTTCAGGAGTCTGATTTGTCTTGCGTGTGCCAAGTTTCACCTCACTTAAAAACAACTTGCTTAAAAATCAGACATAAAAATGCAAAAGTGTCCCAGAACACTATTACTGAAAAGTTGCTTACTTTCTCATTTTTACCATATAATTATGAAATAAATCAATTGAAATATAAATATTGTACTTACATTTCAGTGTATAGTATATAGAGCAGTATAAACAAGTTATCTGTATGAAATTTTAGTTTGTACTGATTTCACTAGTGCTTTTTATGTAGCCTGTTGTAAAACTAGACAAATATCTAGATGAGTTGATGTACCTCCTGGAAGATCTCTGCGTACCCCCAGGGGTGTGTGTACCCCTGATTGAGAACCAGCAGTGTAAAGTTCATTAGAGAGGGCTCAAGATCTGATGAAATGTAGTGAGAGTTCAGAGTCAGCATGGCGGTAGTTGACTGGCTGTATGTCATTTGACAACAATTTTAAAAAAATCAGTGTTGCTTTCTTCTAACACTAGACAAGGAACTTTACCAGAATAAAGACCACAGTATTTTATCCCTCAAGCTACTTTGTCTTTCTCTCTTTGATTTGTTACAGAATTTTCACCTAGATCCTTCCCCAGGCCCTGATGCCTGACATCCTGCTTCATATATAAAGCAATAGTACAGTCTTCTTACGCTGTGTTGGCCAAATCACTGATCTTTCTAAGCAAGTGTTTTGTAAACACAACTTTGGATCCCAGAGAAATAACACACAACAGGGAGAGTTTGTTTTGCCTCACCTCCTCATAACCATTCACCACAGAAGCTGGATGCAATCTGACCCTCTATTTTTAAATAATGTCCACCCCTTAGTATCCACCTCCATTGACATTTAAGTCAAACAATTTAATTTGTTTTCTTTATAGCTTCCCTCATCCCTTTGAATGCAGTACATCTTATTTCTGAGAAGGTTCATTTGACTTATAGGAATGGACATCTGCTCATCTTAGTCTCATGTGGTCTCTCTGGATAGGAGAAAAATTATGAACCTTGCATTTCTTTACCATCTCCAGGGAAATAACTGTGGCCACAAATATAGGGCAGAAAGAAATGAATGATCTGAGCTTTTCCACTATCCTTTATTTGCACTCTTTGTGGTTTCTGTTCTCTTCAATATTGTTCATGTGTTTGTGCTCAGCTGGTAAGCCAGTAGAAATTGAAGCCTTTGCCCTTACTACTGTGAAGCTTTTACCATACAACGCATGTGGTATAAGAACCTAGTTAGAGAAATAGATAATAGCTAAATATTTGTCAAATGCAAGGAATGTTAGAAGTACTAAAAATGCTGAGCAAGATTTTACTCTCTTTTGTTCTTGTGTAAATCTGGAGTAATTCCATTGGCTTCAGATGTACTCTAGATTTACACCAGTGTAAATGAGAGGACTTGGCTCCTTTAAATAGCAATATTCAATATGTAAAATGCTCCAGCAAAATTATAATTGAAGAGGATAGTGTACAGCTCTACGGGTCTTGTACAGGTCACAAGAAGAGAGCTGTGCAAAGTGTGCAAATTAAATCTGAAAAAAGAGGAACTGGTGTCTAGATACCACAGCACCTTGTTACCTGGCAGCTCTGTGTTCTTGGGGAACCAGGGTGAAAAACCCCTATTCTATTTCTGGCTCACCTGAATCCCCCCCAGCCTCTGCTTGCACCAGAAACAAAAGCTATGAAAAGGCTGTGGGAGACACACCTAAAACCCTCCCAACAAGGGTGATAGGATTAAGACAACTCCCCAAGCCTCATCTACATGGAAGATGTAAAAAGAGGCATCTCAATTAGCACATGGAATGGAGAACTGGAGCCTCGTTTACATCGAAGATGGAACAAGAATTAGCATGAAGAATGGAGAACCAAGCTCCAAAGCAGGAATCGCACTGACTTCTGGGATTGGCAAGGCAGGGACACACTGCATTATGGGAGATCTCTGCTCTTGATGTAAATGAACTCACACCTACACCCATCCAGCTCCGCAGTTATCAGACCATTCGAGTATTGACATGCAAAACACTGAATCTGCCTGGTTGCATTGTGAGCTCCCCCAAGGAACATTGACCATAGCTGGGAGTGATCAGCTCCTATTGTCTAGCATAAAGAAAACCTCCCTGAAGAGACATTGTTTACCCACAAACAAACCTGGTTCTACAAAAACCCCTACCCAAGTTTAAACCCTCTCTTGCTTTCCTCTTCTGATGCCTGGACCCACATGCTTTCCTGACTGATCCTGTTGTGGGGTTTGCCTCTCCCTCAAGTGTTCCTGACCCTAAGCTGAACAGCCTGTCTCCTGGGAACTTCTGAGCTGCAAGGAGTGGTGAGATCCCCCCCCATCTTTCCCAATTCTCTCTCTCTCTCTCTCTCTTTAATCCAGGTATAACTTTCTACTTTTGTAAGCCAACCTGGGCTAGCTTTCTCCAATACCCCTACTGTAATTTTGTTGTATTTAAATGTTAGATTGCTTTTCTCTCCTTGTATGGCATCACTATTAGTATCATAAGTTTTATATACCTGGCAATAAACTAACTATTGTAATCAAGCTGGTTGCCAGTTTCTCTCTCTCTAAATACATTTACTTCTTTGTGTTCTTGGCTTCCCTACCTTGCTCTGCAGCAACGCTTCCTTTACCTAAGCCAAAGATCCCTGGAGTGCCCAAAATCCTATGGGGTTTGCTTATCAAGGGGGTTACTGCTAGAACAATTGTGTTGTGAAGAGGCATATAAAGGGGGTAGCTGAAAAGTGCTGCTCTGCCTAGCCTACGGAGTCCAGAGGCGCATAAGGGGAACAGCTGAAAGTGCTGTTTGACCCAGCCTGATTGAGTCCAGGGGGCACATAAGGGGAACAGCTGAAAAGTGCTGTTTGGACCCAGCCTGCTCATAAGTGTGCTCCATTCTGGTGCGGTGCAACGGGCACATGAGGGTGACAGCTGACAGTGCTGTGTCACCAGCCTGCTGAGATCAGGGAGGTATAAGGGGTCAGCTGAGAGTGCTGATAGCCCGGTCTGCTCAGACGCACTCAGTTAATCTGGAATGGTTGTGTGTAGCTGTGGGGGGTTTATTTGAATCTGAAAACCTTAGGTCCTGCAGGATAGCTCCATTGGGAGGGGACTTGTAACCCTATGAACACAGAAGTAACACAAGCAGCACACTAATAGAATCACACCCCCTTTTCCAGGAAAGTAACCCTAATAAATAAGCATACCCCAAAGTGACGGGCAAATCTGGTAACAACCTGCTGCAATGGAAATTTGGGTGTAGATAAATAAAATTTTCTTGGTTTTAGGTTTCTTTACAAACTCAAAAGACAGAGGAAGTTTGTCAAAATGTTTTCTAAAGGCAGCTAGCTGACCTTCAACCTTCTTAGAGTCTGGATTTAAAGACTGAAGTGGGCATGAAGACTTTAAGGATTTTACATTAATAATCATGCAAATTTCATGGCTTGCATCTTACAAAATTCACAGATTTGAATGATTTCAACCAAGTTTCTTTCTTTTTTTTTTTGATCATTCAGATGCCAGATTGGATTAAGGACTTGACATTGTAGCTCCTGCTCCTAGGATCCCAGCAACTGGAGTCAGGTGAGTGTCACAATTTCAGCTATCAATTTAAAATCATTTTAGTGCTTTCAGTTACAAAAAAAAGCTTGAAAAAATGACCTGAGTGTAACCATGACAGACATCTGCCTGAGTCTGCAGACATCCTGAAAAATAGCTCTGAGAGGTGTGAACTGTCCCACTCATCTCAACTGGAGAACTCCACGGCTCTGGGGATCCTGCCAACCCCATCTCAGAAGAGGACTGTGTGAGGCAGCACAAGAGGAGTCCAGCTGACCTGGCCCATTTACCTGAGCAGATACCCCAGGAGCTGGGGTGTGAACTGGTCCCCTCAATTACTGTCATTGCTGCCTCTCTAGGGAAGAGAGCAGGCCCTTGCAATGACTTCTAGAAGATTCCAGGAGCCCTATGCTACCCCATTCCAAATGGCCAGGGGCTATGAAGTTGAAGTCACAGCAGGGCTTTGTTTCATGATGTGCCTAGAGCCCTGGATTGCCTAAGCTTGGCCTGGGTCAAAGATAAAACTGAAAGCAGAGCTTGATGAGGAATCTTGTGTGGCACTTTCTCTTCTCTAGACAATGCTTTTATTAGTGTCTCTTTTTAATCATGAGACCCAAAGGCACTTAGCACAAAAAGCAGAAGGGAGCACCATAATGTATTGCAGTGCCACAAGTTAAATACCACGTCCCATCATGAGTGAACGTGACAGACTACGGTAAAGATATGTATGAGTTATTGCATCTGCAAATCATTGTTTCCAATAGCAATAACTTGCAGTACTGTGAGCCATTGATGTATCTCAGGGGAGACTGTAGGTTATCTTCCTTAATTAACCTGATTCACCAGTGTATATAAGTAAATAATCAGTACAGACTTGATCTTGATCTACCCACTTGTCTGAGTGGGTAGAAGGTGTTTTCTTCCAGTCCTCATGGCTTGAGAAACAAGGATATACAGGTCTTTAGCTCTGATTATCAGTATTGGAAAATCTCACTGTAAAATTTGGTCCTTACTATTATTTAAAAGATAATGTCCTCCTGGCAGTATATCCTGGTTATACAGACTGTGGTGGCTTTTCAGTATGTAGGCGCACATTTTCCCTTTCCTTGTCTGAGCATAATGCCATCAGACAGAAAGAGGACTGAGTTGGGCTTGATTAATTTTAGCACATGTTCGCAAGGGTGTTAATGGTGCAGTTATCACAAGTTAATGACACCCACTATGCCCTAAACCCACTGTCTTTCCCTCTCTGCAGAAGCTAAATAACACCACAGGGAAAAAGTCATACCAAAGCTGACAGGAAATCTCAACTGTTTCATTTTACGGAGTCAGCAAGAACTGCTGAGGCAAAAGAGGTGAGGGTCAGAATAAGGAAACTGACTCTGATCCAATTTCTAGCTTGGTCTTTTACTTGTTTTGAGTAGGTAAAGCATCCAGGAAGGGAGGCAGGAAAAAGAAGAGAGATGTGAAAAAACAGTGGGAGCGTGTCCTGAGCACGAGAAGTAATTGATCACATTCAATTTTTTTCAGTTCCCTGAATAGACAAGTATTATTCTTACCGAACTGAAGTCAATGTGAATCTTTCTGTTGACTTCAGTGGATTTTGAATCAAGCCCATAATCAAGAGGAAGGCTTGAAAAATCCACTGCAGTTCTGAATTTCTCAGGGAAAGGTAGAAGATAAGCTAGACTTAGAGATTTAGAAAATGTTACTCTCTTTCCTTTCTTGGCTTCCCAGGCCTTGTCTGAGGCATCACTGATAGAAATCCTAGACTACTGTTAGGTTTGTTGGCTGTGTACAGCATTTCAGTTTGATTTTCTTTTGTCACTTTTACACAAGTGACAAGATACACTTTTGTTCCGAACTGTGAGGTGTGCACTCAGATCTTTGTCTGGCTTGTTTAATTGCATCTATGCCAGGGCTTTGGTGAGGGGCTTTGGAAAAGTTGCCCCTGCCTGTGTTATGTGCTGTCCTATCCCAGATAACACATACCAAGTGCACTGCATTTATTGGCCTTTAGCCTTCTGTCATTCCCACAGCAAACAAAGTAATGGAGTGTATGTACATGATCCTCATTGAAAGGAGTGATATCAGCTTTTTGTCTAGCTCAGTTAATTGCCAGTGTTTTGGGAACCCTGGCCCTGTGCTATGTCAGGCAACATCCCATCCCACGTTTCCCTTTGGATTACTCTTTTATTTTTCAGCAGTCACCTTCCTCTAGTTACAAGTGTTAATTTTTACTGCTGATCTAAACTGGGTATCAAGCACTTCTCAAAGAGAGGCAAAAATAACAGCAAGGATGAGAGGTGGTTTTACAGTCTTAATCCTTCAGTTTTACAGTCACTACAGAAGCCAAACATTTTCTGCTGATCACAAAGAAATTGTCTTACATTAAGAATGTCAGGGTAGCTTAAATGGCAAAATAGTCTCAAATAGAGAACAGAATAAACTTTAAACTGAGGAAACAGAGATCCCTTATTTTAGGGAACCAAAAATCTTTTACTATGGTGATCTTTAAATCCTCTCTGGTTTGCACTGTCATAAAGGAGGGCTCTGATTCCCAATCTAAGTATCATTCAGTTATAGCACCCTTACATTCCCATTGGGAAGAAAAGGGGATCCGGCCCCTGTCTGCACTCATGTGCTGTTATGAAAAAGCTTCCCCAGCTGGAAGACCCTTCCAAGGGTCTTCGTACATCTCCTGGACTCCCAGCAGGGCAATGTGTTCATACTTTGTGCAGCATATTTCAGTGCTCTTTTCTAACTAACCTCTTTACGAGGCTTGCTGACCAACCCCAAACAACTAAAACAATACCAAACAAATAAATAAATCAGGCAGTGTTTATAAGCTCATATCTTTCATTAACTAGAGCAAACAAACAATTAATTTAGCTGCTGGGGCAATGACCTTATCCCCTAGCCCTACGTCAAACCCTCCAGGAATTTTCCTGATTAAATAGTTATTGATGTCTTCAAGTGGCTCACAATGGGAGCCCCCAAAGTGGCAGGGAGCTATAAATACAGCCCAAAATATATTGGTTCCTGAAGAAAACAACAAACTGGCTTGCTTTTGAAAGCACATTCATATGTTTAGTGAAGCCCACAGATTAACTGATATTGGTTTCCTGCATCCTTCCATGGAACTGAAATTCTGCATACACGGTTCTGGGCACCACACACCCTGATCCAAACAGTAAGTTAGATGAGTATTCCTAGTCATGGTCCCACACTGAAAAAAGTCTTAAACTTAGCCCCGTCTTAAACTTCCTGAGCCTGATTTACCTGCCCCCTCTTTACCAGCCATGAACTCTGCTCTCCAGCCTCCCTATCGCTCTTTCCTTCAATTCCTTTCTTGCATCCCTCTTCGGGCTTGCTAATCATGTGCAGCAAACATCCACAAGCTGCCAGCAGCGGGGTATGTGACAGCACCTCGATGTCAGTCATGGGCATACTTTTACCTCGCTGCACCCCAATCACTTCCTGTAGGTCCCCTGGATCAGGACACAGGATCTGTGAATGACAAGACAAGTCCCTCTTCCTCTACAGCCAGTCATGCTCAGGTCTCATTCCCTCTTGTGCCAACCCTGTTTCCTCTCCTAATACTTCCCCCCTCTTTCTAATAAACGTCCACTTCAATTCTCCCTCCTCCAACAGAGACTGGGTGATAGACACACACATTTTGATTCCCAGCTTTTAGATAGATTGACTGCCAGCTATGCAGTTTAGATTCCTTCCTTTTCTTCATCACAACAAGGTAACCAGAGATTGCCAAACCTATTCGCTATATGCAGGAGGCAGATGTGGGGTGATGGCATACAGCACCACCTTCTCTCTCTCATACTTGGAAAATGGAGATGGGCCACGCCATAAGTATCTTCTTTAAGTAAGACCAAAGCTGTGTTTCCCACTTCACAACACGTGAAGGCTGCAATTCAGCAAGCAAACCTGGTGGGAGGGAATTTTTAATAGAGGGAGTAATTAATCATTGGAACAATTTACTAAGAGTTTTAGTAGATACTCCATCACTGGCAATTTTAAAATCAAGATTGGAAGGTTTTCTAGAAGATATCCTCTAGTTCAAGCTCAGCTGTTGGATGAATACAAGAATGAATACAGGGAGGTCCTCTGGCCTGCGTTATGGAAGAGGTCAGTCAAGTCTTAAAATTTATGCATGGGAGGCATTTCTTGCTGCTTACAGGTAAATTGGCTCCATCTTGGTTGCCCAGCTGCCCCTTGCACAACAACAGTGGGATCCTGGTAAGGACAATAAATGGCACTCATGGACCACATCACACTTGCATAGCAAAGATGGAGAGCTGCACAAGTTCCTTCTCAGGCAATGAGGCTGGTGCTGGCAGCACATAAACTAATTCTCCAACCCTCAGAGTAGGATAGGAGTGGGAGAATACGCTGTGCAAGGTTCCTGCTTTTCAAACAGCAGGCTGGTAGCAAGCGATGCCAAAAAGCTTAGCAGGAACTGCCCACTCAGCAGGCAATCAGTTTCCATAGGATTTGGGTCCCAGTTATTCTTAAACCATTCCTGGACTCAGAGCCACCATTCCATGTGGCATATTCAAGGGGAGGGAGATGCACCTTCCCCTGCGTAGGTCAATGTGAAATGACAAAAACCACTTTCTCCCATGCAGCCATTGTCAGGAGGAATCCCATAATGCTTAGAGTGGCGGGTGGGGATCTATCAGATGAGCCCACACTGGTTGGTTGCTCAGAGCCGCTGGCGGCAATTAGAGAATGAGCTTTTCACCCCTCTGGCTGCCTCTACTGGAGACAAGCTCTTTCAGCATCCCAGAAAACACTGTATGTCAGATACTCTGCTGCATCCAGTTATTTGTCATTGTTCCTCACATCCTTTGCCTGAACAAATTACGGCCTGCATATCTGTGAATGGAATATTATCATTATTCATCCCTGTCCCTGTTCCCTGATTGGGTGTTTGAAACTTTCTGAACAAGAGAAGAATGAGTGATGAATAATATCTAGCAGAGGAGTACTCTTTTTTTCATACACTCGCTCCTGTAAGAATATGTGTATTTGTACAGATATAATCGTTGCTTCCATAAACATTCATATGCAGAGAAAACAGCTTGAAGAAAAACTAAGTGAAAAGCGGCAGGAATACAGCTGAATCAAATCATGAGTTGAATTTTGTGTACACATTCACAAGCACATTTTTTCATTATTCAATCAGTTGCAATAGAATCTCCTTGTGGTCTAGTGGATAGGGAGCTAGATGGGGAGGCAACAGACATAGGTTTTCTTCTTAGCTCTTCCACTGACCTGCTCTATGCCTTTGGGCAAGTTGCATTGCCTCTCCCTGATTCAGCTTCTTCATTTTTTAAAAAGAATGCTGGTACTTACCCTCCTTTAGAGTGCCCTTTAAGCTCTCTGTCTAAAATTGGCTGTGTGAGAGCTAAGTATTTTTTTAAGAGGCTCCTCAGTAACCTAGCAAAAATCCTGGTGGTGCTTACCTGCGTGTTGCAGGTGTTTTCAACGAGCCTGTTGCTTAAAAGGTTCTTAAAAAGCTTATAAATGATATTTTTGCCCCTAAAAGTAATCAAGGATTTCTGTGTGTTTGACTTGTCAAATCATCTGAGGTTTTTTTTAAATTACTATTTTGTTCATTTAACAAAAACTTTTTTCCTCTGCAATGTCCAAAACTTAATAATTACTGTTTTCCTCTGCTGTGTCAATTTGTCCTCCTGAGCCTGGAGAGATCCTCTTTCTTCTAATCTAAACCTGTAGAGGCATCTTGGCAGCTAATGTGGGCAATTACAGGCATTCTTGCTGTAATTTATACAATTACAGGAAATTTATTTTTTCTTAGCTGTGGGCTCCAGCAGTCTAAAGTTGCTGACCAGAAAGGAAGCTGTGAACATAATTTTTTTTTAAAAGATTTTGTTTACGTTTCCAGATCCATGCTTCTTTCCACTTTCCACCTATTTAAGAAAGGTTCTGAATTAATTGTATGTGTATTTGCATTCTCTTTCTTATCAGACTGTGTGCATAATTTTTAAGTGTTGTTTTAAACATGCAGCCAAATGCTGGGTTTTAGGCATGCAAAATGTTTTAGATTTCTAACCCCCTGCGCCTAACGTGCAAAATAAATAAATAAATCTCCCCAGCTTTCTCTGCATGTTATCTGCAATCAAGCGAGAAGCAGCAAAAGGCACAGAGAGCAACTGTGGGATGGCATTGAATGGTGGGGAGGAGGTGGGAGGACTTACAAATGTGTGTTAACCCTCTAGCACCTGAAACTTGCTCTCTCACACTTACAGTGCTCTGCATTATCACGCAGTACAAAAAGACAGAGCATCATAGATTGTTCTACTTTTGTGGAGTGCCACAGTTTAAAGCTGTTCTGAAATAGTCTCTAAAATACAACAGGCCATCTTTAAATAGCATGATTTTTATAAGTGTTGATGGGGCATCTTGAATTCATAGAAATATATGGTTGTGTGCCTGCGTTATGCCTTTGACTTGACGTTGTAGAAGTCAATATTCTGGAACGTCAAAATAAGGGTCTGATCCTATGCCCAATGAACTCAACAGCAGTTTTGCCATTGACTTCAGAGGAGGCATGAGAATATCTGTGTAGTGTGGAGTGCTAAGCACACTGTCAGCGCTTAACAAACAATAGCACTGATATGTAGGCCTAGCCTGCCCCTTTCCTACCAAATCTCCTAATTTTAAATGCATTTCAGCTGTGTGGCATCACAAAACAAAATTCAAAATAACCTTTAAAATATGGCTAGCAAAGCATCATTACTTGCATCTCTCTGGATCTCACACTTGGACATTATTGTTTCACTGTCCTGGCAAGATGTGGTTCATGGTAAATGTCTAAGTTATCATAGAATCATAAATTAATCATAGAATCATAGAAGATTAGGGTTGGTAGGGGCCTCAAGAGGTCATCTAGTGCAACCTCCTGCTCAAAGCAGGACCATCCCCAGCTAAATCATCCCATCCAGAGCTTTGTCAAGTCACACCTTAAAAAACTCTAAGGATGAAGATTCCACCACCTCCCTAGGTTATCAATATACTTTACAAAGAGAATTAAGAAAACATCTTACAAAGGTTAAGAGAGCCACTGGAATGTAGATAGTCAGAAAGAGTTACATAAAAAGATAGCTTGTGTAGATGACATCTTGAATACATCCTCACTGGAATAAAAGACCCACGTCATGGCTGCAGCTGGCCCAGGTCAGCTGACTCCAGCTAGCAGAGCTCAGGTTGCGGGGCTAAAATTTGATGTGTAGACATTTGGGCTCAGGTTGGAATCTGTGCTCTGGGACCCTCCCGGCTTATGGGGCCCCAGAGCCCAGGCTCCAGCCCGAGCCTGAATGTCTACACCGCAACTAAACATCCCTTGAGCCTGAGGCCCACCAGCCCAAGTCAGCTGACATGGACCAGCCATGGGTGTTTAATCGCAGTGTAGACGTCCATGTTGAGTATAGCAATTCCAATTACCCTAAACAATTGGCAATAAGGATAATGCAGAACAATAACAATGGTATTTTGTCAACTGCAATTTATAATAATATATAATAATAGTACATAATTTATTTCTTTTCCTGCTAATAACTCCTTTGTACACCTTTGCTCTTCCCCTTTTGGAGACCATTGAAGAGAAGGTAGTGTCAGGCAATACCTAAAGGCTTCCATGAGTTTGCGCAGTACTGTTGCAGCCGCAGGTATTATACAGCAGCACTGTTGGTTTTGTTACTCAGTGATCTTTGGATGGGTGCATTTTAAAGAAAGCTAAATAAATAAATATACAAGTTCTTCATGTGGAAAGGCCATTGAAAAAGTTTACCTAAAATGCATTGATCCAGACTGTGGCTTTTAAAGACACAGCCACACAATGGAAGATGATGGAGGGCATCACACCTGTGGCAGGTCCTTGGAGTTATTCTGCTTATGGATGCAAATAGCATCACTCTGAGGGCATGTCTGCGAAAGAAAAACAATCCATGGCAGCTGGTCTCAGAGCCTGGGTCTACTGACTTGGTGTGACACGCTGTACTCCATGTACACCCTTATGGTGTGACTTGTGTATCATTCATGTTCACCCTTGAGGTGTAACTGTACTGTCTGATTCAAAGTATGCCATGGAAGGTGCTTTTGGAACACTCATGACATACTGAACATTATTGTTGTGGTAGCCTGTTCCCTGAAATGTCATACATCTGCAGATACGAAACCCTGCTATTTCATATCCCCAAATGTGTGTCTCGCATGGCTTGAATAGATACAGACGAGTACAAAGCTGTGTCTCCACGCCCAGCAGAGGCATTCATACAGGAACAATGGACTGGCCTTAAGCACCTTTGAGCACTTTGGCTCAAGAGAGAAAAATTACAGCCACTGCCAGTCAGGACCGATCACCTGACCCCCAGGGGGTGTTGAAGAAACATGTTAAAAAGAAAGAGGCATCTTTGTCTCAGGGATTTCCCCCTGGAATCTACTCCCAAGCACCATCAAAGACTGGCACCTACCCATGGGGGCACGATGCGTCGCAACCAGCCTATGTGGTAAGCTAACGTCATAGATTGAAAGAGACTGAAATATTAATCTTAGTTTAGGAGTCGAGTTATCTTTTAGTTGATTGTGACTAACTCCTTGATTTATGTTAATCTGACTTGGATTCACTTAAAATCCAGCTGTAATCATTAACCTTATTTGTTAGTTTTATCTAAAACGGAGCGTGTGGAATGAGTGTGTGTTGAGACTTCACTTGGAGTGACAGAGCTGGTGTGTAGCAATTTCTCTGATAAATTGGCAGAGAGGTCAATGAGCTTGCAGGGTGCAGTGTACAGCACTCAACCTTGCAAGACGGCAGTTGCCGGGGTTGCATCTGGGACTCGGGGTGTTTGCTGAGGGTCTATCCCATGAGTGGCTGGCCAGAATGCTCCTTCACTAGGTCAGGGACTGATTACGTGCAGGAGGCTGGGCATGGGCCGACCCAGGAGTGGGTGGTTCACACAGCAAAGCAGGGTAAATTGGGGCCCAGGAATGAGGAATTGGGGTGACACCACTACACACCAGCCCAGACTGCAAAGCGGGGGAGGGGAGTCACACTTGGGCTCACAGGATTTGTGTTTCAGGGCTAAAATTAGCAAAGTAGATATTCCCACTGGGACTGGAGCTCAGGCTCTGAGACCTAGCAAGGGCGGTGGGTCTCAGAGCTGAGCTCCAGCCTGAGCAGGAACATCGACACTGAGATTTTTAGCCTCGCAAGCCCTGTGAGCCTGAGCTGGTCGACCTGGGCTCTGAGACTTGCGATTGTAGGTCTTCTTTTGTGGGGTAGATGCACCTTAGGCATGCTGGGATACCTCACTCTGGAGGGCCCACTGCTATACCGAGTATACTGATGTAATGCACATCTATAGAAATATACTGTAGAGTTAGGCTTGGCGGAATTTGACTTTTTTTTTTTTTTTAAATTTTCATGGATCATATCAATGTTTATTTTAAAGCTTTTTCATTTTTATCAGTTTAAACTTGCACAGTTACAGGAAATTATGGGTGGTCAGACAATGGAGGAGTTCAGTTAATAATTATTTAATGACAGTAGATATTGAGATTCAAAAAGTTAAAGCTTTATAGTCATTAATATGCAAAGAGTGAATATCACATGTCAAGGTGTACAAAGTAAATATCCTTAAAACAAACTAATGTGTTCTCAAGCAGCATTTTTCTTACTTTACCCATCTGTAAAGTGTGATTATTACCGACTGAAATATTTTTGTAGGGTTTGGTTTTTTTTGTATGGTGAAATCAACGTTTACCAATTTTTATCAATAAAAATCTAATCCTTCCAAGTCTATATACAATAATAGAAAAATGCCCATTATACTCAGCTTCCTACTTGAGCTGCTTCCATTTTTTTTTTTTTTTGGCCTCCTGAAAGCAGCATTGGCTTTTCTGATAGGAGAGGGCCCTTCGTCTATGAGACCATCATTCGACAATAGGCTAAAAGGGCTCAGTATTTGATCTGATGTCATGAAAAAAACGGCTTTGATGGTTTTCCTCAACTTGCTTACCAAAAACCTTGCTTGACAATTTATTTTGAACATCTGGCTACTATTATTTAGCATCTATTTATAAAGCTGTCCTCAAGAAAGCTGTGGCCTCTCTCATAGAAATATCTGTCTTCAATCAGTTTGTGTGTGTGTTGTGGCAATGGGATACTTTACAGACGTTAGTTCCTAATTGCCCAGGGTTTTCTTATACAAAATCAACATTCCTTTATGGAGCTACTTTATTTATATATGGTTTCTATTAACAGAGCTGTTTCTGCATACAACATAAATGAAAACAACTCTATTAAAGAAGCTGTGAGTCACTGATGTCATTTTATTAAATACATTATTTTGATGTCTCAGACAAGGCATGAACAAGCTATAACCAAGTGGCTAGGGATTCCTTAAAAATACCCACAAACCACTTCTCTGTTTCTGCATTTCCGTTAAGCTCATTTAGAAGTCCACATTCCATTTTACCAAAGCTAGTGAAATAATTATAAGCACATTCAGAGAGACTTCCATAGGTAATGAGGTGGGAGAAAGGCCAAGCTTGTTTCTTATGCAGGGACAAAGATGTCATAATTCAAGGTTTTGTGTACTAATACTATATGGGTACATCACACATCAGGTGAAGAAATGTTAGGATTTGATGACACGCACATCACATCAGACATTTAACTCCAGGTGTACTTCTGCTTCTGTTATATGTTTATATCCGTGAACTATTACTTTAAAAAAAAAAAGGTGCACTTTACAGATGATGGGCCAAAATCTGTTCCTCTCTGCTCTTGAACTTAGTGGGATTGAAGCAGAGGTTTACTTCTGTGTATCCTACCTGGACTATTTTTCTGCTTTGCTACATGCAGCAATGTCGTTTGATCCTTGATCTGTTTCCCTTCACTCAGCAGAGCCTGGTTCATGGTGCTACTACTACAGCAAGTAGAACGCTTTGTCAATGGTAGTTACATCAGTTATCAAAAAGCACTGTAATTACAGCACTTGTGCCTGTCCACACAGCACTCATCATGGCGCCAAAGCGTGTCCACATTTGGCTGTCTAGCATTGACAGTGAGAGCAATGGTGGGCAGCTATCCCACTGTGCAACTTGCCACCTTGTGCCGCTAGGAGTTGTGGGAAGGTGGAGAGGATCACAGCGAATCATGGGCATGGGCTCAATGTCCCATGATGCATTGATTTCTGTCCCATCATTCCGTGCATTTTGTGGCATTTTTCAAGGGCCCACTGTTTCCTGAGCACCCATCATCTCTATCTGAAAGCCGCTCTGCCAAGGAATCTGAGGAAGATACCTACCCGTGAAATCTCCATGTATATTAGCATGCTTCTCAGCCACACTGCCTACCTGTGCAAGGTAAACAGAGCTACTCTTGTGCATTTCTATCCCTTCAACAACCTCTATCACTTAGCAAAGCAAAAAACATCTGTGCCTCCTGTAAACAAGCAGCATCAGCTCCAAAAAAAACACTTACCAGAGTTCCCCTCTCCTGCATCCTGCACGCCAAAGCTGCAGGGCTGGAATTAGCTGGAAGCTTCCAGGGTTGTAAAGAGCTCTTGACTCCACATATCACCAAATGACCCTGTTCCTGACTGTGGTTCCTCATCCAACTCCTCACCAATGACTTCTTCGTTTGGGTCAAGTGCAGTTTCTGCTGCCCCAGGGCACACAGAGGTATCAATGGATGTCTTGGGGGTGCAGCTGATGTCACTGCTGAGGATGGCTTCCAGCTCCTTGTAGAAGTGGCAGGTGTTTGACTGTGCACCAGAGCAACTGTTTGCCTCCCTAGCCTTTTGGTAGCCCTGTAGCAGTCATTTGATTTTCGCTCAGCACTGCATCATGTCCCATTCACAGCCCTTCTCTGCAATGGCACAAGAAATCTGGCTCTAGGTAGGAAAGCTCCTTCAGCTGTAGCAGAGGTGGGATTGCATGTCCAACCCCCAAATGCCAAGGAGATCCAGAAGCTCCAGTGTGTTCCAAGCGGGAGAGCATTTGGTGTGTGCAGCCACCATGGTCAGCTGAGAAGAAATGAAAGTTCTCCACGCCAACCAAGCAGGAAGTGGAACTTAAAAAATTCCCAGAACTTTAAAGGAGGGTGGCAGGTGGCTGCAGAGCAGCGGAGTTCAAACTGATAGCCAGAGTGGTCAGGATGGGCAATGTGGGACACTTCCAGAGGTCGTTTACTATGATATAACCAATTGCTATGTGTACACTGATGTTTTGTCGATTTAAGTTGTGTGAAAAAAGCTCTGCACCGCTCGTCTAAGTGATTTTATTTTGTTAAAAAAAAAAGGCAGTTTTGTTGGCAGGGGAACGGGGTGTAAGTGGAAGGAGGAGTGATTGCAGTGTGTACACCAGCACTGTTTTGTTGAAAAAAGCTGACTTTGGCCAACAGTGTAGACCAGCCTTACTCTTTTAGGCTGCAATCCATCTTTCCACTCTGTTCAAGTCCATAGATTTTATATGTTCAGAGGTTTGAAGCAATAGCATTTCCAGATACCTCATAAGAGTGTTACAGTCATCTGGGTAAAAGTCACCTTCCTAATTGTGATGCATGGGTTGCAGAACACCACTATTTCCCTGACTCGTCTTATCAGTTTAACTGCAGCACCAGTCCTGGTTCAGAGAGAAGCTTGAATATGTAAGGAAGAGATAAGGGCAATGTTAAGACTAGTAAATGGCACAGGAGTAAAAATAGAATTCCATGTGTTTAAGTGGAATGATTCAGTATTCTTCAAAGTAATCCTGCATATGCTCGTTTGAGCTCTAATGATTCTCACACATGAACAAAATAAAAGAATGGGATAAAGGCTTACGTTTTTATTTACTTGCTGATCACTAAGCACCATGACAGATGAGAATGAGTTTAGAGGGTAGACTGGATAAAAGAGGAAAACAGTCATAGTTAAGAGCCTGACATGGTACATCTGCATTGTGCTGGGTCCCAGTTTTCTTGTGTCCTTGATTATTATGTATGTAGCAGTAGAGAGCATGAGATGGAGAGAGATTTTTAAATTAGGATTCCTAAGCAACGAGGTCTTTTCTCATAGCAGACAAGTGAGACACTTTTGTTCCAGTAGTTATCTCTGCTGAATTGTAGCAGATATACTCTGCCAATTATGTTTGATCTTATTACCCTTTAGTTTAAATTAATCATAATGCAAATAAAACAAACATCTTGCACCAGCCAAAGTGTTTAAATATTCATTAAGAAAAAACATCTGGGTGAGATCTTTGCCCCACTGACATTAAAGGGAGTATTGCCATTGACTTCAGTGGAGTCAAGATTTCACCCCTGGTGTTTTTCAGTCTATAGAGTTGAATGAATAATTTCATATTGACCTGAATATTTGTTTATGTCCATCACTTTGTTTTTGTTTTATGTATCTAGAACTCTGAATTCTCCAGAGACAAACACATCAGCCTAGACTTTCAAAAGTGACTAGTGATTTTGGGTGCCTCAATTTTTCGCTGCCCAGATTGAGCGTCTGAAAACAGAGAGCTGGCACTCAGCAGATTTTAGAAAATTGCTTTTTAAATAATGCCTCAGGTTAGGTGTTCAAAATCATTAGTCATCTTTGGAAGTGTTCAGCCAATGTCATTTGGCTTTCACAAATCTGCTTCTTGGCTTCCAGACTGGTTTTTCAGAGTGTGGTGGAGTAACTCCCCAGGTGGTGCTGAGTGTCCTCAACTTACACGTAAGCCAACGAGACTACTTGTGTGTAAAGTTAACTACATGTCTGTAAGACTGAGACGGGGGACAGCTTTCACTTCATTACTCTACCATAGTGAAAAATATGTAAAGAACTGAAAAATAAACCCCACTTGTCTGAGATGAAAACTAGCAAAAGTAGAAATTAGTTTCCCCTCTGACTAGGTTAAAAAACCCTAAGTTTTTGGAAAGCTGTAAAAGTCCTTGGCGTTTTATGGAGTACACTAGAGTGTTACCACGTGGAATTACTGATCTGCAGGTGGATGTTTAGACGTCTGCTGTGTAGCTCTCTGTCATCTCAGTTCCATAAGAAACAAATCCAAAAAAGATAAATTGAAGAGGACTGTTTCTGTATTCCACTTCCAGGTGCAAAACAGCTGGTGAAAAGCAAGAGACAGTGATGCTGTGAGCTATAAATTCTGCTAAAACTTTGGCCACTTCCTATCATTCTGGCTTTCTCACATTAATAATCACTGCAAATGGGAGCTCAGGTGTGTTCTGTGGCTTTGCTTTCTATCATCTCCACATATTCAACTGTTTGGATTCACAGTGGTGCCTTGAAAAATCATAGGCAAAAAGCTGTGATTTATACAGTGCTAAAGTAATTAGAGCAGTGCTTCCAAGCTCTGCTATAGTCAAGGCTGTGTCAGTATTTCCATTAGCAATCCTTGTGTTCAAGGGTTTATAATTTGACTGTAAAATGTCACTCCAGGCTGCAGTTTGGCATATGAGATCTCAGTGCCAGAGGAAATGTTACTATAAAATGCAAGAGAAAATCTGTTTGGCTTTTCTAAAGGCATTTGAACATGCATGCACTCACCCCACTACATATCAGAAGAGAAGGCTCTAAATGTATTTTGTGTTTCTAATAGCACTGTTTGAGCTCTCCCCCCGCATCCCAAAGAGACATGAATCCTTCCCTGCTGCCTGGGGCACAGTCATGTTATTAGCTCATAGCAATAGCAGATAACTACACCACCTTGCCCTACGGCTCTCCCATCTCACCTGCATAAGGTGAACTACTAGGCATGCATTCCCAGTTTACTCTTCCGAGCCTGCAGAGAGAAGGGTAGGCTGCCTATGAAGTTGGGTTGGGAGAACTCTTACTTTTCCTTACACCCAGGCAGACATCAATATGTACAGTTCAGCAGATCAAGTGTAGAAGAGGCATAACTGTACGCCCTACAAAACATGAAAGCAGTATGCAAGTCTTTCTATTAAAATCCGTTTAAACAATGCTTTTCATCTTGGCAGTTCATTTACCTGATTTGCAGCTTACATCAGGATAATATTTTTATATCAAAATACATTTTGGAACAGATTGGTATAAGTCCTACATGGGGCTGCCTACCGGTTAACTCCTGAATGAAAGTCAGACTTTTTGTTTTTGTTGCAAGTGAATTGCTTAGGTCGCTCTGCAGTAGGGTACCCTGCTGTTCCAGTTTTATAGGGACAGTCCTGATATTCAGGGCTGTGTCTTATATAGGCACCTATTATGCCCCACTTTTGTCTCGATTTTTCACACTTCCTATCTGGTCACCCTACACTGCAGATAGTCATCAACGCAACTGGTGAAATCTGGAGGAAAGTTCTGATTGCAGCGGGAGATTCCATAGGAGGGTTCAGGGCAGCACCAAGTGGACCTGCATAATAACGTGTAATAAATGGGAGTTGTGGAGTTCCTGCTCATGCACAACAAAGTAAGATTGGAGGTAAAAACATGATCATCTAATATTGAGTCAGGAGCCAGCACCTCGTTGCCATTCACAGCTGTGATAAATCATTATGATATGGACAATATTTCAGAGAGGCAGAAAATGCATCAAGTATTCTGGAAAATGAAACAAGAATGAGAAATAAGGCAACTGAAATGAAGATAACAACAGATCTTCTGGTTGTGGATCCTGATGATCTAAAAAAGTCAGTTCCCCCACAAAAAAGCTCTGAGAATCAACCTTAGAGGATTTATCATAAAATGCCAAGGACTTATACAGAGCTAATATAATTATGTCCATAAACTACTTGTAAATTATTCATTATGACTATTCTTTTCATTATTTGCTACTTGTAATTTATTATTAATGCTGTGTGATTTGTCTCCTAAGTCACATGGTAGTGTTTCTGTTCTCAAGAGGACTGCCAATGATTTCTATTGCAAATTCACATAAGCATTTGTAACAGTTTTGGGTTGGTCTTGTGGTTGAATATGAAGCACAGTCAGGAGATCTGGGTTATATTCCTAGTTCTACCACAAGTGTCCTGTGACACCTTCGACAAGCTACTTAACCTTTTTGTGCCTCAGTTTCCCTATGTGTAAAACAGAGATATTAACACATCCCTATCCAATAGGCTGCTGTGAGGGACTGAAATATTTATGGTGAAATACCATAGACATGCCTGTAAATAAATGTCTTATTCTAAGGAAATTATTGTGAACAAAAATTCATTCAAAGTTTCCTGAAAGTGAAAAGGGTCACAGATGAGGAAACAAATTCACAGTGTTTTTATTCATGCAAATGCAATTACTTTTTTGTTGTGTTTACCAAGCCCTTCCTCCATCATGAACACCTACTGAAATTAGGGAGTATAAAATAATAATGCTATACCCACAGCATCTGAGAGAGTTACTCTCCCAATTTCAGGCAATTTCACACAGTTTATTTCCTTCCATTTCTTTACCTAAGCAGAGGGGAAAGTATCCAGAATATGAAATAGGAGGAGAGGAGTAGTGGAGCCAGGAAAATGCAAAATATAAGGAATGAGGACGTGCCCGTTTCAATCAACACGTCAGTGTGAGCATTCTTATTTATTACATGTTATAAAATGTTTATAGCCCATTTTACAACTCTAGCTGCCCAGGGTCTGATTTAACCAGAAAACATGCCAATAATGTGCTCCACCATCTAGGTTAGCTTTTCATGTCCAGGAAGTTGTGACTGCCTGGCCCAGATCCTCTCCAAAATGTTTATTAGTGCACATCAATACTTCAGATAAAAGGAACACATGCAAGAGAGGGAATCTGCACCTGAATTGTACATTTTTTTCAGGAGCTTAGGAGAGAGGCAGGGGTAGCTTGGCATGTCCACAATACCTGCAGCCAAAGGCAGACAGTACTGGCCCCAATGTCCATTGAACTTGCCCCTACTTCCTGTAAACCTTAATTGATGAACAATTAAAAATATCAGATCTATTTTGTGTGTTATAAAACTCTGCCCGCTTGTCTCAGCACTGATGGAGGTTGGGTTAGGCCAACTTCTGGAATCCTAAGTGGAGGGAAGTGCTGGTGCTCAGACATGTCAGAGGCAGAGCCATTCTTCAACCTGTGTCCCTACACATGTCTCAGAGCACATGTGGGGGGTACCTTAAGGAAGGGGAGGGGTTTCTCTGCCTTCTTCTGCCTCCCATTGGCCATCTAGAGGAGGCATGAGGGAGCCCATTGACACCCTCCTCTTCTCTACTAAAAACTATTTTTGCAGCTATTTCTGCCCTGCCTGCCCTCCCTGCTGGTAGTTGAGGAATTGTCAAGCTATGTTTTGAGACACTGGGTATCTGATCAGATCACTTGTTTGGTGATCAAGAAGGAATTTTTTCCCTCTAGTCAGATTGGTAGGGTGAGATACCTTTCATGTGTATCCTCATTTCCCCTTGAGAGGGGAGTGGCAAGAAGATTTAGAGGTAGGTAAAGTCTTAGAGGTTACATTGATGAGGGCCAGCTCTCATTTATTGGCTATATTGTATAAGGCCATTTAACCACACATTAAACTCAATGAAATGCCTGATATCTGAGGGGGAGGATGTGGAGGGAGGAAGACAGCACCTCTTTCCATCCCATTCCATTGTTAAAATGGATAAAGTTGCAGCCTGCCACTTTACAATCCATACCTGTATCTGCATTTCATTCGCTTGTATGTCCTGATCAATGTCCTATCTTAATGATGCTGCTCTGATATGTTGTGATGCCCTACGCATTGTCCTGAAAACATGGAAGTGCAAGATTATTCTCACAAAAGGATGGCAAAGGGTGGTGTTGAACACTCGTGTATTGAAGATGGAACATTTCAGGCCATTTTATGTACATATTACCTTTGAATCTGTCAACAAAGAGACAGTATAAGACAACAATAATGAAAAAGTAACCCTAACAAATCCAGGCCAATAACTGAGTGTCCTAAATTAAAATATATAGTGGGCTTACAACGAGAGGAACCTATAGCTACAGCATTAAGACAACACAAGTACGTTCTATAACTAGTTCATAGTTTCCAAGGCCAGAAGAGACCATTACGGTCATCTAGTCTGATCTCCTGTATAACAAAGGCCATAGATCTTCCTCAACATAATTCCTAGAACATATCTTTTAGAGAAACATCCAATCTCAATATAAAAATGATCAGTAATGGAGAGTCCACCACAACCCTTGGCAAATTGTTCCAGTGTACTCTTACTTTTTAAAATGTATACCTTATTTCCAGTCTGAATTTGTCTAGCTTCAACTTCCAACCATTGGATCATGTTATAACTTTCTCTGCTAGATTGAAGAACCTATTATTAAATATTTATTCCTCATATAGATACTTAAAGACTGTAATCAAGTCACCTCTTAATCTTCTTGTTAAATTAAACAGATTTTGCTCCTTGAGTCTATCACTAAAGGCATGTTTTCTAATCCTTTAATCATTCCTGTGGCTCTTCTATGAACCGTTTCCAATTCATCAACATCCTTCTTGAACTATGGGCACCAGAATTGGACATAGTATTCCAGTGAGGATTACATCAGTGCCAAATGTAGAGGTAAAATAGTTTTTCTAATCCTACTCAAGATTTCTGTTTTTGCATCACAGAATCACATTAGTTCTTTTGGCCACACCATCATATTAGAAACTCATGTTTAGCTGATTATCCACCATGACACCTAAATCTTTTTCAGAGTCACTTTTTCCCAGGGTAGAGTCCTCCTTCCTGTAAGTATGGCCTACAATCATTCTTTGTTTCTGGATGTATACATTTACTTTTAGTATTAAAACACAACGTGTTTGCTTGCATCCAGTTTATCAGGTGATCCCAAATCACTCTGAATCAATGACCTGTCACATCTAGAACCTTCTCTGATTACAGATCAGCCAACACGTTCCCAAGCACCTCCTTTCACTCAGGTTCCTGCAACCTCAATGAGCAACTCCCCCATAGGATTCTGGGTTCTCCAAGTAGAAGGATATCACAGCACCCACAACCACAGACACCCCTTCACAAATATCTGTCAGGTCCCCGCTCTCCTTTCCGCACGCTTGTGTTTGGAAGCATGTTGCAACCTTGGGGGAAGGTATGTAACAGAATAATGGGCCTGGTTCCAGCACCAAAGACAACAATTCTATGCCCTCCTTTTAACCCTCATAGATTCATAGTTATTTGTGTAGAATAGGATGAAATACCTTGTGCTTTTAAACTGAACAGTGGGCTTTAAAAATGACAGAAAATAATTTTTTACACAGCTATCAAATTCCCTACAGATATTAGACAAGGAGAATAATGACCATATACCGAGTAATGGTTTCGGTAGCAGGCTGTCTTGTGCTGCTGCAATATTATGTTCCTGGACCAAATTCTTGATTCATTTGCACTTGTGAAACCTTTCTACAGTCAATGGGGTTGCACAAGCACACACAAACCCAGAATTTGGCCCTGCAGCCTTTTGTGAATGGATTTGTGTTAAATGTTGTCTGGAGAAGAGAAAATGAATAGAGCACAAAATATATAATAGAGCAAATTTATCAGAGTGTTTTTTCTTTCAAATTTATCAGAAACAAAGAGCTGTGAAAATTATGTGCCTAATCTTTAAAATGTCTTGTTGGAATAGAAATATGCTTAATGGCACCTGCTTGAAAGGTGACTGCTTTGCTGCTCTGGAAACCTTTTGCAGTACAAAGAAGGAAATGATAGAAAGCCATAAAGCCTTTTTAGAATAAACAGGGATGTAAATCGTTCATGGGATCAGTCAGTTCTCAGCTGAAGAATGTATGGGCTTGGGAAAAGATTAACTAAACAATATTTCTTTCCCAGGCTGCTCTTAGGAGAAAACATCTGGTTTTGATTAAGCAAATGAATATCAAAAGAACAGAGATATAAACTTATTTAGTACCTGACCCAGGACAGGTACAACAGCAGAAAGAGAAATTTGGTTCAGCATTTCCTTTACTTCCTTAGTTGAAGAAAAGATAAAACGAAAATATGCTGTTCTAGTAGAAAGAGCAACATTTTTATAGTGATTCTGTGTGATAGGAGCCCAAGATACCTCTAAATAGTACAGTAGTTACTCTCCCTTACCATAACTCACCTAATAACCATGCCAGCAATGATGGTCTACGTACAACACAAATTACAACTTTATAAAGTGACTAATACTGTAAGATATTTGATGACAACATACCAATTTTATACCTAGATATTCCATCTTTATTGCTGCATATTGAATCAATCTGGGAAACTGTTGAGCCAGATAATAGGCTTTGCCTTGGCAATGTTTTTTAAGCCCGAGGAGCAGAGAATAGGGTGGAGCTGGAGTACAATAAATGTAGCTTGTAGTTGAAATTGAGGTCAATGAGGTTTGAAACACAGACAAGGGCATAATAGGTGAAAAAGTAACACAGAAAAATTGGTTTTAACAAACCAGAGGAATTTATGACAACAGAAATGATCAACCTCAGAAAAGCCAAGCGATCCTTTGTGGTATGGTCAGGGATCAGGGGCGGTTTTTGTTAATGGTTAAAATTCTTTTTAGGATGTTTTCTCTCCGTGAATGGTGAATTCATGCAGGTGCTGGAACTAAGGGTGCTGGGGGTGCTGCCTCAGCCCCGGCTTGAAGTGGTTTCCATTATATACAGGGTGTACAGTTTGGTTCAATGGCTCTCAGCATCCCCACTATACATATTTTTCCAGAACCCCTGGTTGTTAGGATCTGAATACACCTGTGATTCGCCTGACTTTATTTTGATTAGGAATGGGGCAAAAGCTGGGATGAATAAATAAGGAAAGCCACTCAAACACAGCCCAAATCTCAGTTTTAAAGTTTTATAATAGATCAGATCACTTTTATTTTCCATCTTCAAGTTCACAAGAGTCTTCACTCCCTACTTTTAGACTGAAGCCTGCAAACAGCTATGCGCAGTGCACATGCTTAACTTACCAGAAGGGGGAGAGTCGAAATACCAGAAGAAACTTGTGAGATACTTGTTTTTAAAAAAGAATTATGCTAAAAATAAACATTGTGAAGTAAATTTTCCAAGCAATTACTGATATATCTCTTTATGAAAACTGGAACTATGCTCAATTGCTTTTTTCTTTCAGAAATGAATGAAAACCTCTAACGCTTTTGATATAGGGTACTCAGAGGCTGGGCAGCCTAGAGGTTAGTGCACCTGACTTCCGGCCTCTTGCTTCTCTGATTAGGTAGCAGAGATGCTTGGTTTCTGACCTTTGACCAGAAATCTTCTGACCTCCATTTGCATCTAGGCTTCCGCCCTTAAAGGGAAGCAGCAGGAGGACCCTGGTCCTCCCTCTCCATCAGGTCCCAGCCCAAAGCCCTGTGTGAAGCAACACCAACGTGTTCCTCCTAGCAGAGAGTCCATTGCCCTGGGCTATTTTCTACCTACTTCAGTTTGGGGCGTGGTCACTATAGTCCAAACAGTCTGTAGTGGCTTTTCTGGTGTAGCACCCCTATCACGCTGGCTGGACTGGGGGGGAGGATTTATTTTATTCTTTGACATCAGTACATCAAAATCATAGTAATCCATGTAAGATATGCCATGTCAGGTACTGTTATAAAGGCTGTAATGTGCTGAGTAAGATGATAATGTTTGTGTCCATGTGTTATGTGTGTGATGGAAGTTATGGATGTGGTTGATATATCGTTATTTCAAATTGGGCTGTTTCTAGCCCTCAGACAGGATGGCTATAACAATAGCCTGCTTAATGGCCCATTAAGACATTCACAGGTGCAAGGGGCCCAGGGAGAGAAGCCAGGGATATACCTGATGAGTCACTGGACTTGCTTATGTGACTCTGGACTCCATTATGGTTCCTGTGAAATGCCACAAGCAGCGTTGCAAGGGCCAGAGGACATAAAAGGCAGAGGCCCCAGGATCCATTTTGTCTTCAATCCAGTTCAGCTTTCAGCCACCTATCTACCTCTGGAACAACTCATCTACAACTAAAGCTGTGAAACAAAGGACTGAGCCCCATCTAGATACTGGACATACACCAGAGGGACTTTATAAGCCTGCAAACTCCACAATTCTTCTAGAAACTTGATATATATGGACTTTCAAATCATTTGTATATATCTGATTGCTTTAATCCTTTAGCATTTCTCTCATTGTTTGTTCCTTTCTTTTTATAATAAACCTTTAGTTTTAGTTACTAAAGGATTGGCTGGCAGTGTGGTATTTTGGGTAAGATCCAAACTTATATGATCTAGTACAGTGGCTGGCCTTTTGGGGTCAGAGGGAACCTAAGTGGTAAAGAGCATAGAGTTTAAATAACTGGTCTCTTTATTGGACCTAGTGGCTGATTGGGAGCCGAAGACTGAAATGCAGTAAAGGGGGCTGTGTGTATTTGTACAGTGGCTTCTTGATAACCAGGGTGGGGAATCAGAAGCACTGTTTGTGGCTGGTTGGGAAGTCTGACTTCAGTATCACCCACCAGTGCTGGGAGAATCTGCTCTCCTTTTACAGCCTGCCCTGACCTTGGCATTATCAGGTGTCTACCCTAGGCATGGACGGGTCACAACCCCCTTGTGGCATCTTTTGCAGCACCCAGTGGTGGCTTCAGGTCACCCTCTGGGCAGGGCAGATGTAAGATCAGAGGGGCCTAGCTCCACAATGTCTTTATAGTCAAATAATTCAGTTCACTCACTGCTGGCTATTCCTCAACAGCCTCTCTCGCTCAGGGACACAGTGCTGTCCTGGATGTGTGGCCTGTAGCGTTGCTCTCCTCACATAGAGAGGCAGAGCTACCTCCTGCTATTTCACTAGTCAGCCCCAACCTGAGCCAATTTCTCTCCCTTTCTTTTCCCTTCAGGCCTGGCTGCAGATTTAGCGGGGCAGGGTGAGCTGAGCCCATAGGCTCTCTTTAACCTTTTGTCTGCTGGTGTGAGATTTCCATGCTCTATTACAACTTTGGTACTAGGAGATACTTGAGCTCATTAAATGGTTTGAGCTGGGCCAGTCTTACAAATGCTAGAGTCAGAACTTCATCCAAACTGCCCCGAAATACAGGAATACTAGGATTCACTGCAGCTTATTCTAAAGGTGAGCCTGAGTTCAGTCTAAGGATCTTCATTTAATACGTGAGGGAGGGGAGCTTTGCGGTATCAGGCCTTGTATTGTATTATCTAGCATAGTTGGGTTACGCCCTCCCTTTTTTCCTTTTTGCAGACCTTTGCAGATTAATTACATGGAGGAAATCAGGAACGGGGCTGGAGCTGTGAAGCAATATTGGAGATGGGAAAACAGCAGTGCTTAAGAATGCCAGCGAGCGAGGCAAAAAGGAATGGCTAAGGACTGGGTATGTGCAGTGAGGATCTATGCTGGTGACTTGAGAACGGGAACTGGGCTGGCCAGGGAACTGGTGAAATAATCGTCATAACTCTAGGAAGGATACTTCTCCTCACCTAGCACAGACAAGTTGTAATCCATGTTCACACTTTTTCTGGTCAGTGTATGGAGCAGAGTATGGGATTGTTTTAGATCACAGATTTAAAAAAAATTTTTTTTTACAGAAACGACGGATAGTCCTAAACAAATCTTTGCTGACACTAGGGATTGAACTAGGAGCCTCCAGAGCTAACATCCAGTGTGAGCTAAAGAGTCAGTCACTATAGCAGGGGGGCAGTAACAGACTCACATCATGTGTATATGGGGCATAGGGGAGAGCCCATAAAACATGTTAACCAGTGGGCTTGGGATGTGACATGGAAAATGCCCAAATAATAAAAATTAAGCAAATCAGAAGGCAAGGTTACAGAAAGAGCCCTGACACCACTTTTAACACCCAATTTGGGTGATTACCACTAAGAAGAAAGTTTTTCAGTAACTAGCATGTGAAGAAAATCAATTGCGTCCCTCCATGATTATTTTAGAGCTTGCCTCAACGTATATTAGTCTTTCCTCTAACTTTAATGGGTGTTGGACCCTTTTATACTTTTTGACAATATAAATTTGGTTCCTTTCTTATGTAAATATATATGCATTATTTGTTCTCTAGTATCAGGTTTGATGGTCAATGACATGAACAATTCCTGTTTTAATATAATGGACATCGTTTTATCATAAGACTTATGTGTAGTCTGTGTTCATACTACCTTTGTCTCAACTCATGTTTATGTAATAGGGGTACATGGAATTATTTTTCTCAGAAAAGAAGAGGATTGTAGTTTGGATGTAAGCATAGTCTCTGTACATAGAGATACTATGCTAATTACTGTTCCCAAATCTGAGTCTGACACACAGTGGAGGATAGACTATTTCTCTTCAGCTTGTGACAACTTTGTGCGCACAATCAACATCAAGAAGACAGGAGTGAAGTAGCATCCTTCACCAGAAAAGCCATATGTAGCATTTACTATCCCAGTGAAAGGCCAAAGCCTCCAGGCTGTGGACAAGTTCACCTGCCTCAGCAGTGCACTGTCATGTGCAGTCACATCGATGAAGAACCCAACGCCAGACTTGCCAAAGCAAGTGTGGCTTTTGGCAGACTGTGTGCAAACGTGCGGGAGCACAGAGGCATTACTCAACAAACAAAATTGAAGGTCTACCAAGCCATTGTGTTGCCTACTCTGAGGTACACTTGCAAAACCTGGACGGCGGACAGATGCCATGCTGTGAAGTTGAATCACTTTCACAGGGGCTGTCCAAGGAAACTGATGAGGATAGGATGGAAAGACATGGTTCCAGATACTGAGTTTCTCATATGAGCAGGTATGAGTATCCATATCCTGTGGACGAAGTCCCAGATGAGATGGGCAGGCCATGCCACCCGAATGTCAGATGAGCAACTGGCAAAGAAGATATTTTATGGTGAACTAAAGGAGGAAATGCACTCTCAGGGAGGCCAGAAGAAACATTTCAAGGACTCTCTGAAGATATCCTTGGGGTGTTTCAACATTTACCCAGAGCTTTGGGAAAATCTCGTTCATGACTGCTCTACCTGACAAAGCCTCACGCATATGGGAGTTACAGTCTATGAGCAGAGGAGAACTGCTGAGGCAGAGCAGAAGCACCAGCAGTGTAAATCTCGCAACAATAGCACGTCTGCTGTTAACTAAACAATCCATAGCTACATCTCTTGTGTGCCATGGACAGTTCAAAGCTCAAATTGGCTGGATCAGCCACTCACATGTTCACAGAAACCATACCAATCCGTGATGTTCTGGTCATCTTCGAACCCGAAGGATGAACAACAACAACACAGAAAAGAACTTGATTAGATATTGCTGTTGCTGGTCTATTGATTGTGTATTAGTTGTACTGATTAAATATATGTCAATTAACACTCTGTAGTTTGGCAGTGTTTTCTCCTGTGACCAGACCCAGAAGTGTCTGAGTTATTACAAGGCCCTCAGTGTGCACAAGAGAGGCATTTACATTTAGGAAAGGCATTCTGTCCTTGTAATATTTTATTAGCATCACCAACACTTCAACGCAGCAAGAAAGGTAGGGATAATATAAAATGTTATATGTCTCAGTCTGAGCCTCAGTGTCTGAGTGTCTGAGCCTCCATATACTTAAAACCATTCTTTACAGAAAACCCTGAAGTGTTCATCATCATCCTCACCATCATCATCAGTACCAATGGTCATCTTGCTGGTATTTCCCAAGGCACCCAGACCAGGATTCAGCTTTTATAATGGGTTATGCTGATGTCCACTATGCCTATTACACATCCAGTAGGGGTTTCAGCACCTTTTCCTTACCTGTATTTCTTCACCCTACTTATGTTGGGGTGCCCATCTCCCACAGGTTACTAGTTCTTTTAGCACAAGTTTATTGTCTTATGCAACCATTAGTTACCATGGTATTCTCGTGTGTGGATGTCTGCTGATGTTGCTAATTGAAAATATCTCATATGGTATAAACTAGTGTTTTGTAGTTACCTGTCAGCAGTTTAGTCATACTTGTTTATTACAGGAATGCTATCTCATAATATGTTAGGATCTAGGATTATTCCTAGCTAACTGCTTATGCTAACGTTTTTTGGGCCTTATACCTTGATTAGTTTAGTTAAATTTTTGTTTTATAGGCCTTGAGGCTTGTCATCTCATTGAGTTGTCTTAATTTATACCTACAACTTACCTAGCAAATACCTGTACTCATGGACTACAATTGACTCAGTTGTGAAGATATTTTTGTATTTGTGGCACATATAGGGTTGTTTGAGAAGCAAGACCTTTTACAATTTGTTTATGAAGATGAGTGAGTGAACTTTTTACAATGTTTGTAAAGATGGATTGTGATTTCCATAGTTTTTAATGTTCGGGTTTTATATTAATGTCTTCAATGGTGAGTTTCCTTCTGAATTACAGTTAGCAACATTGGGCTAACTAGATGTACATCCAAATGTGGCCTCTTTACACTGCTGTGGCAGCACAAAGTGGTTTTAAAGCGACCATGATGGGCCATTGGAGAACACCCCCAGACCTTCCCTAGCTTATGACCAAGAGCTGCACCAGCTCTCTTAGCAGCCTAGTTTTTGAGAGATATAAAGCCACCTTTTTTGTCTCCTCCTGGGTGGTACCTCCTAAGAGGTGCAACATGGAATCATGTTCATTAATAATAACTTAGATTTTTGATGTATAGGAACTATTTTAGAAAATTATACAAAAGTTCAAGTAAGAGATAGATTACATCTTCTAATTTACGTTAGATATTAATATTGGTTAATGGTACAAATTCTGTCCACCACCAACACAACTTCTTTTAGCATCTGGATTTTCCATGGAGCTCCCATTCCAACAACTAACCGGCACTGACCCTGCCTAGACTGTGAGATCACATTCTGAGGTGGTATGGCTTCAGGCCAAGGATAATATTTGTCTGCCTGTAGTGTTCACACTTCTTTTTTGCCAACCCTCATAAAGATTTCTTTATCAGTCTGTGTAAATGTTTTGTGGGAACTTATGTGTGAGGGACTCCATGACACTAGCATTTTACATGTCTCCAATAGTTAGGTTTAAGTTCATGGTGCAATAATGTGAATTGGGGGAGGGGCAAGTAGGGAGGACTTACAAAATAAAGCTGCAGCCATTTGCCTCAGTCTAAATGGTCACCATTTGGTTAGAGGGGACCTTTTGCCATATAAAAGGACCATCAAAATTGACTTCCACCTTCTTGCAATAAAGTTTAAACACTTTGGAGCCTAATGGGAAAGAGCCAAATATGGAAGTCCATAGCAAGTTTTTAAAGTCCTTATTCAGGCAATATTCCCACTGAACTCAGTGGAGTTTTGTCTCAATAATAACTTACAGAAGTGTGAGAAAGGTCCTCAGGGTCTGACCCAATGGTTGTACATCAGTTTCCATCCTCCTTTACTACCTTTAGCTTTAATAACCAAGAAAAGAAATTTAATATTAGATACATAAATGTTCATTGTGTTTACACAGTAAGTTTCTTTTTAGTTATTGGCAAATCACCAGATAATACACCTTGCTGAATGCTAGTTTTCTGTAAATTATTTTATGGGAGAATCAGATGCATTACGGCAATTTGTGTAACTATTTTAAAACTTGGAAGTGCTGCACACAAAATAGTCCAAACATTTTCATTTCAAATTCCATTGGCTCCAAGTAATTTTCATGAGCTGGCAGCCATTGGGGAGCCCATGAGCTGTTGCTAGGCAATGTGAATGCTTACCTCTGCTAAGGTACTGCAGAGTCTGAGTAGATTGCTAAGGCCATGTGATTCCCCATACGCATCCTCGCCACCGCTAGGGAGCACCTTGTTATACAGCATGGGGAGGTTCCGGGCCAAGGAGACACGTTTTGACATTAACAGCTTTGCCATTTTTCTCTCAGATTCTACTCTAAGAGATAGGGGAAAGTTCCGGAGAGAATAGTTCTTGGGCAGCTCTGCGTATTCCTCCCTGATATGGAGTTTACCACAATGATCCATCCTTTGAACCGCAGGGTGAGATTGCTGCAATCTGCTCTTTTCAGGGCTATGATATAGCACTTGGATACCATGGTAGTGAATATAGAGACAAGCCCCTAATTCAGGAAAGCACGTAAGTATGTGCTCAATTTTAAGAGTTGTTTAAGCAGGTGATTGCATTTAAGCAGCTGCTTGTGGAAAATGATCTTATAATGAGAAGTTTTGATTGACTTCATGTGTAACACTCCGTGGGAGATAAGTATTTGCTTAAAGGTAAGCATGTTAGACCAGATCTTCAGCTGGTGTAAATCAATGTAGCACCACTGAAGTTAATGGAGCAATGCCAGTTTACACTAGCTGAGGATCCAGCCCAAGCATTACTGCTTTACTGAATAGTGTTGCCTTTGTGAAGCGAAGCATAGCATAGGTGGAGGGATAGATAGGTGCTTGGAGAGGATCCATGCTTTAGCTAGTGCAGTGCCTCTTTTCTCAAAAGCCTGTGATCTATGTTCTGTGCTGGTTTTCTTTTTATTTCTCAGGTACCACAGAGATGGGCAGCACTGTTACTGCCCTAACATTTCTGGACAAAATTCAAGGTGCTGGCTATTCTGTATAAGCCTTAAATGTGTCATAGCATTGAGTGCTCAGAGAAGTGTATTGCCTGGCAATAGACCATGGGGCCTTGCAATGGGGGGCTAGCTTAACCAGGGAAAAATAAGTAACTTTGCTTATGCAAACTCCCATTGAGTTCAGTGGAAGTTGTGCATGTATATCTGAGGGGAGAATTTGCCACAATATATCTTTTGGGCTTTTCTGAAATTTATACGATAAATGTACAATACAATAACTGATTTGGATGTTATTAAGACAGATACGAGACGTGGGATGGATTATGAGTTCAAATAACTATACTGATATGTGCCAGACAGGCATGGATTTTTGGGACAATAAGAGTTAAATGGCTTTCCTGGGGAATCCCTGGGACGTGGTTAATGCAAATTCCACAAATATGCTTATGCAAAAACCCAATCTTTTGAAGCTCTGCCCTCAGGAGAGGGCCATTGACTGGTAAGAAGCTGTTCACAAAGACTAGAGATCAAAGGTCTAAGGGTGTATAATGAAACAACTGAAATGTTCAGCTGATTTTGGTTCCTGATCTAAAAAAATAACATGAACCTGAAACCAATAAGAAAAACCAAGTTGTGGGGTTGGAAAAACTGATGTCTACCAGAGCCCTACCCTGGAGCTGGGAGTGACCTCTGGTAAACTTTTAGCATGTGTATATGTTCCTTTATTGTTTTTATATGTTTCCTCTTAGCACTTTTGCCCTCAGAATAAATGCAGTTTGCTTTGTGGAGGTTGGTTGGTAAATGGCAATGTTACAGTCTGTGGAAAAAGAGTTAAGTTGCTGGTTCCCAGTCAGACATGCTAGAAAATTGCTGTGGGGTGCAGAGGAACTGCAAATCTAAACCCCTGGTCTGAAGGAAGAGAGACAGGAATCTCTGCCCCAAGAGAGGAGATGGCTGGGAATCCTAAATGGGTACCTTCAAGGAAGACCAGGAGTGGTGTCAAAAGTGCAGTTAACCCTGAAACTGTGACACTTATGAGTATGTGTAAACAATTTAGTGAGTTAGGTGTGGAAAGAGCCCTAAATGAACCTTTAATTTTTTTGCATCGAGAGGGTAGATAATCCATATGCTTTAAAAATAAACATAATTTCAGAAATAAAGGATGAGGCCCATGCAAACTTTCATTTGTATACACAGATCAGTTAAAATGTGAATACCTTTATGTACAAGATGGATATTTGCACACACAGTCATCTGGTCTGACCATTCACACGTGGATTTGCCTAGGCACGGTTTTGTGCCTGGCACTCCCTCGATAAGATTGTGGTGAAATCCTTACTCTGCTTTGTGCAGTACTTTGACCCACTGTGATGCTCCCTGTCTTGACCAGGTGTGTATTGCATGTGTTAGAGAAAGATGGAAAGTGGTTCTCAAACTATGGGGTGGGCCTCCCAAGGGAGGCGCAGGAATGCATCAAAGGAGGCACGGGCTCTGGCTGTCATCCCTGAGTGGTTGGGGCTCTTGCAGAAGGATAGTGCACACCCAAAAGCATGGGATAAAAGGGACAGCCGGAGCCCTGCCGCCTGGCTCAAGCTCTTCTTCTCCCTCCCCTCAATCCCTCACCCAGAGGTGGCAGGGCCTTGGTTCTCAGCCCTCAGGTAACAGCAGCATCATAGAAGTAACGGTGGCAATGGGGCACTAAGGCCCGGTCTACACTTACCTTTGCGATTCGGCGGCAGTTGACGGGAGATACTCAAGTGACGTAAATCACTTGCGTATCTCCCTTCGACTTTGCATCGTCTCCTCTGCACGGCGTCCAGACTGTGCTGCGTTGAAGGGAACAGCGCTCCCTTCAACGCAACACTACTCCACTTACCGGGGTGGTTTTCCTTCTTTGCTTCCTGGATCAACTGAGCGCATCTATACAGACCGCTCAGTCGATCCAGAGCAATCGATGTGACAGTGCAGCCTAAGCCTGCTGTGAAAAGTGAGATTGATGAATATCACTTTTCACACTGCAACCCTTACTTCTATGCTGCTGCTGACACAGCGTTGCCTTCAGAGCTGGGCGTCCAGCCAGCAGCCACTGCTTTCCACTCTGCTTTCCGAGCTGGGTGGTGGTATATGTACTTGTGGAGTGGGGACAGACATAAAGGACTACAGTCACAAAGGCAGGGAGGGGCCGATCAAATAAATTTGAGAACCACTGGATTAGAGGACACGTAATCTCTCTGTAATTCTGGACATTGCTAAAAATTGAAAAGAAAAATTGGTGGGCAATATACAAGTGTAGGGATCAGAGAAAGAGTAATCTTGACACACTTGGGTAGGTGGGAGGTGGAGTTGTTTAGAAATATGAAGATATCACAGATCCACACCGAGGTATTCTCCAGAGAAGTCACTAGCTTTTTATATTAAGTATCAAACAAAACTGTACACTGCAGCATAGCGTGGCTTATGCTGCCTATATGAAATGTGTTTCCTGTTGGCTCGGGGTGATTGGGCTGGCTGGGAGAGGTTCATGAACATTGGGAGATTATTTGATTTTAAAAAAAACATGAGGAAGGTGAATAGGAATGACTCAGAAACAGTTGCCTGTGTAAACTGTGGAAAAAGAGAACAAATTTCAAGGAGTAAGGATTGTGTGATATATAGGCAAATATAGACTGCTTTCCAAACAGTCTCATTCTTATATTTTTAGGACCATATTTTTAAAAGAGCTCTGCATCCAGCAGCTCTCACTGAGAACACTGAAACCTAGTGGGTGCTCAGCATTTCTGAAAATCTCGCCAATTCATTAGGTGCTGCAGTGTAAGCTGAATTTATTTGAAAATCCAGCCCCAATTATGGTTGTTGTGAGCACTTTTGAAAATCTGTCCTGTAAGATTGATGTCACTGAATAAAATAAAAGCTTTAAACCCAGAAATATTTCCACCTCTTCTCCCACTTTAACAAGATGCTTCAGTGAAAGCCCTTGCCTTAAAAAGAGGGCACATAATTGCTTTCAATTGTAGGTATGTTCTTCTTAGCATATTGAATGAATAACAGGATCTGACATTTCTATTGGGTTATGAAACAAACCAATGCTGGGTTAGATGTATTTGCCTTCCTGTGAAAGTTTGGTTTTATAAAGAGTGACTTTAGATGACTTCTGTATTAAGGAAAGTGGATCAGTGTTAGAGGTGTTTAACTAGAGTTGTAAAGGAAGCTATGGCAAAGTAAATGTCTCCACAAAATGCTGGAATAGCAAACATCTTAGCAAAACAAAAGAGAAAATGGGACAAAGGAAAAATGCTGACTCTACTAACATCTGCTGCATGTGGCTCAGCAGATGCCAGTCAGGTCAACAATTTATTTTAAAAAAAACAACCTTCTCCTTCTGCTGATGTGGATTTCTTCGGCAATATGCTAGGAGGCTACTTTTGATGCTTGTGGAAAATGATCCTATAATAAGATGCTTTGATTTTTATAGCAACTTTACTGATATGTTATCCAGGTACCATAAAAGGGATAAGTGTGTGTCAGTTCTTTTCCAAAAGTACAATAATTCCACTTTAATTATTTTACTATTTTATCTATTTAATAATAATAGTACTTTAATTCTTCAGTAGATCTGGTTGAAAATTTTCAATAAAAATAATCTTTTATGATTTTTTAAAAAAAATTTCACTTCCCATTCCTCCTCCCATTTTTGACCAGCTTATAGAAAATGCTTATAACTTCAAAATTCAATAAAAATTATGAATATTTTGACCATTTTTCAGTATTATCAGATCTATTTTGATAGTACCATTGATATTGTTTCACTTGACACCAACATACCTGCAGTCAGCATAGGGTTGATTTAAAATCCATTAAAAAGCACTGGAAGGAACACTACCAAAAGCTTCTAAATTGAGACTCAACTGTGACTGACAATACCATCGACTCCATCCCTCAGCACCCTGTCTGGGAAACTCTCACCAACCCACCAACACCCGAGGAGGTCTGTAAAGCAATTAAGCAAATGAAGAACAATAAACCATCAGGTTCTGATGGCATGCCAGCTGAACTACTGAAAGTGGGGGGAGAAACACCGACAAACAAGCTCCATTTGCTGTTCCACAAAATCTGGCACACTGAAGACGTCCCCACTGATTTATGCAGTGCTAACATCGTCACGATTTTCAAAAAGGGAGAGAGAGCTGACTGTGGCAATTATCAAAGCATTGCCCTCCTCTCCATTGCTGAGAAGATTCTTGCTAAAATCTTATTGAATCGTCTGCTCCCTCTTGCAGAGGAATTACTCCTCGAGTCCCAGTGTGGTTTTAGACCATCATGAAGCACCACTGACATGATTTTCGCGGCTTGACAAATTCAGGAAAAATGTCAAGAGCAACGACAGGAACTGTATATGTCCATTATCGACCTGACCAAAGATTTGGATGCTGTTAACCATGAGGGTCTGCAGAAAACTATGTCAAAGTTTGGGTGTCCAAGCAAATTTGCCACCATTGTAAGACTCCTCCATGACCAGATGACTTCCTCTATCCTAGGCTGTGGCTCTAACTCTGAGCCCTTTGCCATCCAAATTGGTGTAAAGTATGGTTGTGTACTGGCACCCACTCTTTTCTCCATCTTCTTAGCAACTATGAAAATGCTAATCCAAGACCATCTGCCACAGGACATTGGCATCTAATATTGGACTGATGGCAACCTCTTCAACCTCCCACACCTCCATATCAAAACTAAAGGAACATCAGGAACAATAACTGAACTCTAGTGTGCAGATGATTGTGCTGAAGTTGCACACCCAAAAGAGGACCTACAAACAGCCCTTAACTGCTTCTCCAAAACTTATCAGGGCTAACCCTGAACATCGGCAAAACAAAAATTCTCCACCAGCCTGCTCCCAGTCAATCATCAGACACAGAAAGGAAGCTCTATGCTGACAGAGAGGACCTGGAAAATGTATAACATTTAGCCTACCTTGCCAGCCATATTTCACAGCTGGGCAAACACAGATGTTGAGATTCAGCAAAGAATCTGTTGTGCCAGTCTTGTCTTGGGCAGATGTTCAACAACCATGACATCAGAACACACTCTAAACTTTTAGTTTACAAAGCAGTGGTAATCCCAACTCTCCTCTATGGCTGTGCAATTTGAGTGACCTACAGAAAACACCTGAGAAACCTGGAATGCCAGCACTAGCACTTTCTGCAGAAAATCCTCAGCATAAAGTGAGTGGATCACCATACTAACATCAGTGTCCTCATGGAGGCCATCATCTTCAGTGTTGAGGCTCTGATTATCCAGTAGCAGCTGAGGTGGAATGGGCATTGCATGTGCATGTCTAATACATGCCTACTAAAACAATTGCTGTACGTCCAACTCACCAAAGGAAAAAAGAAATGAAGAGGCCAAACGAAACGTTTCAAAGACATTCTTGAGACAAACATCAAGAGATGTGGCGTTGATATTACACCCTGGGAGGCCTAACTAGCGAAGACTTGTCAGAGAAGGAACAACCACTTTTGAGGAAAATAGCCTCGCCCTGGTCGCAGAAAAATGCTAGAAAAGAAAAGACAGACAACTGTCATGCAGCAATCATTGCCCAACCCTGCCTCTCAAAACCGCCTGCAGCATCTGCCAATGAGTCTGCAGTTCAAGGATTGGACTCCTCAGTCACCAAAGCACCCATATAAAATAAAACTCATGAAAGAGATCATCCTCTTCTCATGGGATCGCTGACGACGATTTAAACTAATGTATTCATTTCTGTCACTCATGCTTTAAACGTAACACGTTCAGTACAGTGAGCATCATAACTGTGTGTGACTGCCCTTTGCAACAGCCAATGGGCTGCCAAGGTTTACCTCTTCTATATAATGGCTACCTGGAATTGAGTAGAACTGCATAGTGATTGCAAGAAATTGGTGTAATCTTCACAGGTGAAACATCTGGAAATGAATCATCTCATGTCCTTCTGGCATCCAGTGTGAACTCAAGAAACCACACTCCAGAGACTGCTGACTAGCTCTTCTCCTGGTGTAAATAGGTTTTGGTGAAGCTATGTTGATTTACATCAACTGAAGATCTGAGCCTGCATGTCCATATCATGTAATATTTTTGGATCATTAGGAATTGTTTGGTGCTTTTCCTGAATTGACAGTACTGGCACCAAAATTTTAGTCCTGATTCCTACATTTACTGGTAATTTCTGTATCTTATACAATAAAATGTCACCACTTACCACGGAATTGGAGATACTGCCCTTACTGTCTATTTTAAGTACTCTAGAGGGAAATACTGTGGTTTCTCCAAGACCAAAGAGTGGTAACTTTTGGTAATTACTGGCTTATTACTAGTATAGTTCCTTACAACAAGTAAATCTGTCACTTTGAATGGCAGATAATTTTGTCTAATCTATTTATCTGAGTCCTTTAATGGCCCTCATTACTGTAGTATCTGAGTCTCTCCCAAGTATTTAAAATAGAATTACTGCCTGTAAGAGAAATAGCTTGATTAGTTTATAGTTTGCGTGTGTGAAGAACCTTTCCCAGGAAAGCAAAATCCAAGAGGTGAGTTTTGCATTGGTTCTGAATGACATAAGTTGAGGGCATGTCTACACTGCCCCGCAATTTGGATGTGGGTGTGAATAGCTCAAACCAAAGTGCTGCGCTGTAATTCCTCTGTGTGGATGCTACAGGCATGAACTAAAAGCTTCTTACATCACATTAATATAGCCCTGTTTGAAAAGGACTACGTTAATAGTGTAAGGCTTGAGATTGTTTTCATCTAACAAGCTGTAAGTCGAAACTCACGTAAATGGCTAACAAGCATACCTGACTCTCAAGGACAATGGCTAGCGTAAGCATCCAATGCCTCAGGAAGCCAGATGTCCTCTTAGTGATTCCAATTCCAATAAGAACAGCATATTTGCTTTTAGAATTTCTGTCTTTCTGCCACCTATCTGTAAGGCTCCTCACTTCTTCCTCCATCCTACCCCCCACCGAGTATAACTCTAGCATCCTTGATGTAAGTAAAGTGATTAAAAGTGTCTCTTTGCATGTACGTAATGACCATTATCACTGTTGTTCTCTCTGGATGGGACAATGTCTGTGTTTGTAAGTGAATAGATAAAGAATTTAAAACGTACTATGTAATTGATAAGAAAGTGTATATAATTGAACACTAACACCATGAAGCTAAAGCTGATTTATCAGACTTCCTGGTATCTGAATAAACCTCTTCAGTCTGTGCTGCCTGATTCTTGGAGAAAGAATCCTTAATGCTTTACAATAGAAACTAGGAACCTTTCAGTTCAAACTGACAGCATCCACAGTGGGGAGTTACAGCCCAGCACTTTAGCATGCCCTGCTATTCACACCCCCATAGTACAAACTGCAAGGCCGTGTAGACATGCCCTAAGTGTTCTTGATCAATCATACTGAAGTTGTTAGAGGCTAGTTATAAGGAGACCTGTGAGGTACCCACATAGCACCAGGATGAGAGCGATGAAAGAACCTAGATTGATAGAAGTTTGAATATTCGCTAGCCTACTGACAAAATAGCAACAGCTCCCTCTCAGACTTTTTATTCTGAGCTGGCTCCAAGTTCAACTCTACCGCTACATTCTGGCTCCAGAAATGCTGTACTGCACACACTGCTTCATGTTTTGTTCTTTCTCTCCCAGCCATATCCAAACCTCTTGTAGTTTTCTTTATTTTGTCAGCAACTATTTCTCTGAGCCAACATTTTTTAGCTAGTTGTTCCTGTTGGCATGTAGACCCATAAATTCCTTTGAGGATCTGGGCCTTAGTGCTCTTCAGGAATTTATTGCTGCATTTTATTTCACGCCAACTTCTAAAATGAGCATAATGGTGTGTTCTCATTTTCTTAAACTGGCAGTGACATTTCTTTCTTTTATTTATTTCTAACCCAGTTCATCACAGTGTCTCCTCTATATTTTATAGCTTTATTGAGCAAAGTGGCTTTTTCTTTTAGTAATCAGTCTCTAAGCATTTTCTATATTACTATAATTTGCTAAAATTTAACCTTTTCTGAAGAAAAAAAAGATGAACTAGGAAGTGACATTGTGTCATGCAACTGTACACTGATCATCAATGTTTAATTATAACCTGTCATGAAAAGTGATGTGCTTTACTTTATTTACTTTAGTAGTAAAATTCTAAAGGGGCAGTTCTTTCCCTGTTGCAGCTCAACTTAAAAGGCCACAGAGACACACAAGGAGACAACGAACAGTTCCGTGCATCTTTATGGACTTGATGTGCATGTGGTAAATACTCTTCTGACAGCTAGTGTTTAAATCCAATCAATCATCACTTAAATACCTCATAGCGTATATTCACCTCACCCCTTCATTAGCATTCAGTAGCAATTAATCAAAACAGAAGTAGTCTCTAGAAAGTTCAACAATCCATAAGGTACATTTACATTAAAGATGGGTAAATGAACATTTGGTGCGCTTCAACCACGTCTTGTGTATTGTCAGCTCCTCAAACAGTGAAGGACATTATTGATCATCTGCATGAGTGACTGATAGACACAGCATGTCTTTTATTTCCCACTGAAGACTGTCTTTGTCAAGCCAAAGGGCAATGGTTTTGAATGAAAAAAGTTGCATGATTTTCAGTCCTGAATCCCATAGTATATGTCTTATTGTACTCATTTAAAAGATATTTTTTGCCCTACATTGACTGAAAATTCAGCTACCCTCTTCTGAACCATCTCTGTTTTAGTGGATAGGATAGGTGCTTAAAGCAGAGTGTCAGGTTCTGGAGTTCAGAGTTCTCCTGACTCACCCTGACATGAGATTCTGGCAGCTTGCATAAAATTACAGTGGTTTTTCTGACTCATGCAGTCATCCAAATCAGGTGAGTGCAATTAGCTCCAACCCAGGATATAAAAGGTATATAAAACTAACAGGTTTACTATTTTTGTTCTATTACATTTTAAGTAATAGTAATACTTAACACTTACAGAGCACTTTTCAGACCTGCAGGAAATTAACTAATCTAAATTTAATGAATTGGTTGTCCAGCTCTACTTATAACACAGAATTATCAGTATATATTTTTATCTTTAGTGCTTATTCTAAGTACACTGCATACTATGTAGTGTGCAGGAGTGAAATGATATAACCAGATTTTAGTTTGGTTATCCAGTCTTTTGTACCTACCGGAAAACACCTGTATTTCAAAACCAGGATATATTGTTAACCTCAGATGTATAAATTAATGTACAAGAGAATTTACTACCTTATACTCAGTGAAGATATTAAAGTGTTTGTTTTAATAAAAATAGGAAGTTGCTGAGACACTAAGAAGACATTTAGTTCTCTCCTTTCATGATATTACAGTTAGTAACTATTACTATGGCTACATCTATACTGATGGCGGCAAATTCGCCACCGTCAGATCGATGTCTCTGGATTGACTGAGCGGTCTGTGTAGACCCGCTCAATCGATCCAGAAATCGACGGAGGAAAACCACCTCCGTAAGTGGTGCAGCGCAGTGTGGACTTTGTGCGGAACAGATGCAGGAAAGTCAATGGATGATATGCAAGCTTTTTACGTCACTTGTGTATCTCCCGTCAACTGCCGCCAAATCCGGAAGGTAAGTGTAGACTAGGCCAGTGTTGTTAATGTTATGGAATAGCCAATATTTAAGATATATGTAAAGCTCTGTGAATATTGAAGGGTTTATTTTTAATGTACCTGATATAAATGTTGGCTACTACTTTATCTGTTTCAATATATCTAGCTCAGATACCTATTACTGGTGTCTCATGGCTTTTAATTAATTAATTGTAAATGCACATACTGCCTCTTTCTTTCTTTTAATATGGGCTTCAGTGATTGGGCCAGACTCATTCCTGGTGTAAATAGTCAGTACCCACCTGAATATGACACATGTGAGCCTGCTAAGCTATTTCCTAGATCACCCATGCTATCCTTAGCATCCTCTAGGAACCTGAGGCAGCACTTCCTTTTGGAGCTGTCTGGCCACCTGATTTTTTCTGTGCTCTGTCTCCATTGCATAAAATATCTTCTTTTTGTGAGAGTCAGTGTTCCAGGGCAGAAATCAATAACAATCAATCAATAAGGGTGATGTTGTGGTGGGTGTCTGTTATAGACCACCAGACCAGGAGGATGACGTAGATGAGGCTTTCTTCAGTCAACTAGGGAAAGTTCACAGGACCTGATTCTCATGGGGGACTTCAATCACCCTGACATCTGATGGAAGAGCAATACAGGAGAGCACAAACAATCCAGGAAGTTTTTGGACTGTGTCGTGGATAACTTCCTGGTGCAAGTGCTGGAGCAATCAACTAGGGGTCGTGCTGCTCTTGACCTGCTGCTCACAAACAGGGAAGATTTGGTAGGGGAAGTAGAAGTGGGTGACAAACTAGGCAGCAGTGACCATGAGATGGTCAAGTTCAGGATCCTGACAAAAGGGAGAAGGAGTACAGCAGGATATGGACCATGGACTTCAGAAAAGCAGACTTTGACTCCCTCAGGGAGCTGATGGGCAGGATTCCCTGGGAGGCTAATGTGAGGGGGAAAGGAATCCAAGAGGGCTGGCTGTATTTTAAAGAAACTTTATTGAGAGCACAGGAACAAACCATCCCGATGTGCAGAAAGAATAGCAAGTGTGGTAGGCGACCAGTTTGGCATAACAAAGAAGTCATTGGTGAGCTTAAACACAAAAAAGAAGCTTACAAGAAGTGGAAGCTTCGTCAGATGACCAGGGAGGATTATAAAAATACTGCTCGAACATGCAGGAATGAAATCAGGAAGGCCAAAGCGCAATTGGAGTTGCAGCTAGCAAGGGATGTGAAGGGGAACAAGAAGGGTTTCTACAGGTATGTTAGCAACAAAAGGAAGATTAAGGAAAGTGTGGGCCCCTTACAGAATGGGGGAGGCAACCTAGTGACAGAGGATGTGGAGAAAGCTGAGGTACTCAATGCCTTTTTTGCCTCTGTCTTCACAGACTACTGCACTGGGCAGCACAGAACGGGGAGGAGGTGAACATCCTGCAATGCTGAAGGAACAGGTCCAGGACTATTTAGAAATATTGGACATATACAAGTCCATGGAGCCAGATGCAATGCACCCGAGGATGCTGAGGGAGTTACATGATGTGATTTCAGAGTCATTGGCTATTATCCTTGAAAGCTCGTAGCAACAGGGGGAGGTCCCAGGTGACTGGAAAAAAGGCAAATATAGTGCCCATCTTCAAGAAAGAGAAGAAAGAGGATCCAGGGAACTATAGGCCGGTCAGCCTCACCTCAATCCCTGGAAAAATCATGGAGCAGGTCCTCAAGGAATCCATTTTAAGGCACTTAAAAGACAGGAAGGTGGTCAGGAGCAGTCAACATGGATTCACGAAGGGAAAGTCGTGCCTGATCAACCTGATTGCTTTCTATGGAAAGGTGACTGGTTCTGTGGATAAGGGGAAAGCGGTGGACATGATATACCTTGACTTAGCAAAGCTTTTGTTACGGTCTCCAACAGTATTCTTATCAGCAAGGTAAAAAAATATGGGTTGGATGAATGGACTATAAAATGGATAGAGAACTGGCTAGAGCAAAGGGCTCAACGAGTAGTGATCAATGGCTCCATGTCTAGCTGGCAGCCGGTCACAAGTGGAGTGCCCCAGGGCTCGGCCTGGGGCCAGTTTTCTTCAGCATCTTCATTAATGATCTGGAAGAGAGGGTAGATTGCACCTCAGCAAGTTTGCAGATGACACTAAGCTAGGGGGAGTGGTAGATACCCAGGAAGGGAGGGATAGAATACCGAAGGACCTAAACAAATTGAAGGATTGGGCCAAAAGAAATCTGATGAGGTTCAACAAGGACAAGTGCAGAGTCCTGCACTTAGGACGGAAGAATCCCATGCACAGCTACAGACTGGGGACTGACGAGCTAGGCAGCAGTTCTGCAGAAAAGGATCTGGGGGTTACAGTAGATAAGAAGCTGGATATGAGTCAGCAATGTGCCCTGGTTGCCAGGAAGGCTAATGGCATATTGGGCTGCGTTAGTAAGAGTATTGCCAGCAGATGGTGGGAAGTGATTATTCCCCTCTATTCAGCATTGGTGAGGCTGCATTTGGAGTATTGTGTCCAGTTTTGGACCCCCCACTACAAAAAGGATGTGAACAAGTTGGAGAGAGTCTAGCGGAGGGCAACAAAAATGATTAGGGGGCTGGAGCACAAGACTTATGAGGAGAGGCTGAAAGAACTAGGCCTATTTAGTCTTCAGAAGAGAAGAATGAGGAGGGATTTGATAGCAGCCTTTAAATACCTGAAAGGGGGTTCCAGGGAGGATGGAGCTAGGCTGTTTTCAGTGGTGACAGATGACAGAACAAGGAGCAACCATCTCAAGTTGCAGTGGGGGAGGTCTAGGTTGGACATTAGGAAAAAGTTTTTCACTAGGAGAGTGGTGAAGCATTGGAAGGGGTTACCTAGGGAGGTGGTGGCATCTCCATCTTTAGAGGTTTTTAAGCTGCGGCTTGACAAAACCCTCGCCGGGATGATTTAGCTGAGGATAGTCCAGCTTTGAGCAGGGGGTTGGAAAAGATGACCTCCTGAGGTCCCTTCCAACTCTAATATTCTCTGATTCTCTGAAATCTGGGAGAATCAAAATAACTTGGAAATTAATTACTTTGCACATATCAAATAGTGATCTCATTGCAACCTTAGAGCTAGTGAGGGGAAAGGATATGGGCAGCCTCTTCTTCCTTGAACAGTAGTAGAGCAGAATTCCAGCTAGAACTGGACAGAGAAAGGTAATTCTGTTTCACAGGGGATTTTGATATTTCAAAATTTTGTTTCATTCTGATTCACAATGAAGACCAAAAGTTTCAAATTCTTTGCAGCAGGGAAGGGGGTTGTGGTTCTGGGGCAATCTGCCTGCCAGAGTACCCCAGAGATGCAGACTCTGGAAGCTCTGGGGTCCCCAACTACAAGGTAGTCTGGCAGGCAACCTGCCAAGGAGCTGAGATCATAAGCTGGCAGGAAACTTGCCTGGCATGCAGGGTTCACTTGGACCCATGTCTGGGTTCCATTGACCTTCATCAGCATTGAACAGTCTTCACAAAACGTTTACATTTTGACAAATCAGAAAGTTCTGAGGAAAAAAATGTTTCACTGGAAATTTTCTGACCATCATTTCCAACCAAGCCTAGAAAGAACTATGGGACTGGCTACCATACAAGCTGGCCACAGGGAGCATGGTCTGCCAGTAGCATTTGCTATGCGGATGCAAACACTGAAAGGAACAGCGATGTGATTCCCACCATGTGTTTTAACTATCCGCTCCTAGCTATCATGCCCCACTTTGTTGGAATGACAGCACCAAACACACAGCCAAACTGTGCACCATTCTACTGTCTGTCTACCAGCAGCATGGCTCTTACACAGCAAGGGAAGCATTTCGCCCTTAGATTTTATTTATATTCACAAAGTGCTTCTCTGAACCCCATTTGTTACATGATGCTTTGATTAAACTTTCCCTCCATTTTCAAAATTGCATTTTCTTTCTTTCTTCCTTTCTTCACTGAAAATTGTTGACTCAAAACACTGGTTTGCAGAGGGGAAATCATGGGGTGAGTTTTTACTTTTTAAACTCCTTTTCTGTTTCTAGGAAACGTCAATGAACCATTTTACAGCATGATGATAGTCAGTGCAACCAGACGAGCTTGCATTTAAGGCGATTAGACAACCACAAACATAAGGTGCTGTTGAATTTCTCAACCCTACGGGCAACAGAAATGGCAGAGCAGATTTCTGGGAAATTTTACACATTGGTACATAAACAGTCTGTCAAGAAATCACACCCTTCAGACGTCTGCCTCTTGACAGTCTTCAAGACATAAAAAAATTCATAATGTGATTTGTAATTGGAGACATTTACTAGCCTTAAAATACAGAGACTGTCATCACCATACACATCCAGGAATGTCAAATGAAAATGATTGAAGTCTGAAGTGCTGCTACTGCAGCCTGGCCTATACCGCTATATATTATCCAAAGGACTGTACACTCCTTGGGTCAAAGACCTGTTTTATCTTTAACCCATATTACCCACAGGATGGCACTGGATACTCTAACAGTGCTATAGAAATAATAAAGAGGGAAAGCAATGATAAAAAATTTGAAATATGCACAAAGGAAAAGAGAGCTGGAGATTTGTGGAGTTTAGACATGGGTTATTAGAAGAACTGAGTGAGCGATGAGTGTGAAGAAACTGGAGTGAGGAATGTGAAGGCCAGTAGGCAGGCGCAAAGAAAGATGGAGGTGGGAGGTTCAGCCTGATGAAATGATTGCAATGGCCATGGAATCCATCACACTTCATCCCTGTGTCAGTAGGTCAGGTTGGTAGTGTCCAAGAGCTGCTAGCATGTTATGGCTGTTCTACGACTTAGCTGTAATGAGTTCATTGTTTAGCCTAGTTCCCAATGGATGGGCATCTATAACACTGGACAACAAATTTTTTCAAAAGTGTTGCTTCCTCAGAATTTTTTTTTATTATGCTAGACCAGTTGAAGCTGAACACAAATATAGTTTCAGACTACTTGTATCACGTAGGAATTTGGAGAAACAAGAAATTGACTTTTATTGACTGTAATGCGTTTAATTGCATAACAGTGCTGATGCTTTGCAATAGTTCAACTGAGCTAAAAATGTTTTGTTGATGATTTTCATTTGTATTCAGTGTCTGAGGCTTCTCGTTTAAATGTCCAACAATAATCGGCCAGCACGGATGGATTCCAGTTGCCCTGATACCGTTTTTCCATGATTGCAATGTCCTGGTGAAACCTGTCACCATGCACGTCACTGACTGCACCAAGATTTGCAGGGAAGAAGTCTAAATGAGAATGCAGAAAATGAATCTTTAGTGACATGTTGCATTTCATGGTTTTGTATGTTTGAAGCATGTTGTCAACCAGCTGCACGTAGTTTGGTGCTCTGTAGTTACCAAGAAAATTTTCAACAACATCCTTGAATGCCTTCCATGCGATTTTCTCCAGCCCTACTAGAAGTTCTTCAAACTGCCTGTCATTGATGACCTGTTTGATTTGTGGACCAACAAAAATGCCTTCCTTAATCTTGGCATCAGTTATTCTGGGAAACATCTGTCTCAAATATCGAAATCCTTCACCTTCCTTATTCATCGGTTTCACAAAATGTTTCATCAGTCCGAGGCAAAAATATCTTTGTCAGGTCTACAAGTGATTTATGTGCCACACTTTTCTGCTCTTTAGCACAGCTGTCCCATTTGCAAATGAAACAGTACTTGGTGTATCCGAGCTGCATTCCTAGAAGCAGTGCAACTACTTTCAGATCACCACAGATGTTCCAGTTGTAGATGCTGTACTGTGTGTGTTTCAACAAAACTTCCATATTTCCGTAGGTTTCTTTCATGTGTACTGCATAGCCGATTGGTATTGAAGGGTGGACATTGCTGTTGTGTAACAACACAGCTTTCAGGCTTAACACTGATGAATCAATAAAAAGTTGCCATTGTTGTGGGTCTTGCTGGCAACCCAAAGCAGTGAACAGCCCATCAATGTCAGTGCAGAAACACAGATTATCAATCTGACCAAAGAACTGTGTCAAATCTTCTTGGCGGCTGCAAAAGACAGAAATTTTCATGCCTGGTGACAGCAGACCCTATCCTTGCAGTCTTGAACCCAGTAATTCTGCTTTTGCCTTTGACAAACCCAAGTCCCTGACCAGGTCATTTACGTCAGATTGAGTTATCAGATGAGGCTCACTCGACGTAAATCGTTCAAAATCTGGATCAGTGTCATTTTCCATTCCTGGCTCGTGCATCATGGCATCTTCGTCTGCCTCTAGGCTCCATGTCTCTGGTATTTTCGGTACTGGAAGACTGTTGTCATGCGGCACAAGTCTCACGGATGAAGGGAGATTGGGGTATTCAATGGATTTCTTGTTTTTAGCAGAGAACCCTGACACATTGGTCAGACAGAAGTAACAGTCTGTCACATGATCCTTCTGCTCTTCCCATATCATCAGGACAGCGAGCAGCACTGACTTCTGAGTACCTCTGAGCCAAGCTATAAGATCGACAGCGCATGTTGCGTAACAAATGTGAGGAGCCCAGACTTTGTCCTGATCATCAATTTTACAGCCAAAGTAGAGTTCATATGCTTTCTTAATATGTGGAGTCATGCTCCGTCTTTGAGGTTTAAGCGTATATTCGCGACAAATGTAACAGAACGTATTGCGGTTGTTGCAACATTGGGGAGACATTTTGCTATCACGAATCCTGCTGAAAATACAATTGCTTTATTATTGCAAGTACACACAATATGCTATGCGCATAGAGCATGCGCATCAACATGAATGCAAACTGATATAAATGCAATGCATAGAACGGTGTGTGTGAAATGCTTTTATAGCCTTTCTAAAACCTGTCCTACCAGCATCCGCCCTGCCTAAGTCTTAGCATTCCCACTGCATGTTGTGTGGCATGCACTAGGTGCAGTGTCACTGCATGCCCAGGCATGCTTGGACACAAGATAGAAAACTTTTCAGCTTACATTGTGGGCAACGTTTTAATAGATTTACATTATGAATTGAAATTACAAATATAGGGGATTTCAAAACACGGTACGTGATAGGGAAATTTCATGATGATTTTTGTAATCCGCAGCCCAAAATCCATAAAATACACCCAAAAGTATTCAGGAAGCAAAATCTTTGTTGTCCAGTGTAATGCAAAACCTTCTGTGACAATAACCACACTTGTTGGCTGCAGAGAGATTAAGGAATGGAAGAACATGGAGTCAAATCTCACTCACATCAGGAGATAATACGTCCAAGCTGAGGTATGCTGAGGTGGATAGTATGTCCAAATTATTTGCCCATAGTGGTCTTGAGTTAAAGGTATTTGTGGATAAGTTCTAGCCCTCAGAAGCCAGTGCTATAAAACTGGTACCTTTCTGGTCATTACATTCATTATATTTAAAGTATCAAAAGAAATTAAAGCAAAATGAGATGGTTAAAAAGCCAAGTAGTGGATCAAAATATAAAAGGCCAAGTCCTGGGGAAGAAGGGGAGGTAGCACGGAAGATAATTAGAATAGGGTAATGATAATGGGATAAGCTGGGGAATGAAAATTGTAAAGAATTGAATGGGAATGAGAGAGAAAAGAGAATTAAGGAAAAGTCTTAATGACTCTCTTAAAGAAAACAATTAAATATAAAAAATATTAGAGGGTAAAACCAGTGCGGGAAAAAATCCCATCTCTAATTAAAGGGAAAGAAATTTCCCAGATTAAAAAGAGCTATTTCAGCTTTTCTGCCTTGGCAAGTGTCTCTCAGACTCCTTGGAGGGTATAAATATTGAATTAGTGATGTGAAGATTTGTATGGAAGTCATGATTAAGTGGAATGAAAGAGCAAATGGAGTAAAAACTATAACTATTACATCTCTCCAGTCATCCTTTTCTTTTTGGAATTTCACCTCTATTTTCCTGGCGCAGGCTTGACAGTTTCACATGATTTGGCATTAAACTTTGAGACTTGTTTCACTTTCAAAACTTTGTTTCCTTTGGCTTCCTTCCAAATGCTTTATTTACCTTTCTGTGATACAGTTTGGTTTTAGCTAAACTTTCTGCTGGTCTTTTCTCTGTATATTAGCCCTTCCCTGTGTCTTCTTGAACTCTTGGTCTTCTTTTTCCCTGCTGTTGTCCATTTGATCAAAATACGTTATTCAAGGATTTACCACAGATGGAGAGAGGAGAAAAAACACAGAACTTTCTCCTTTGAAAGATTTCCAAAAAGATCACAGCCCCAACCCAAGCCTTGGCTTCAGAATTTCTCAAAGCTTTGTGAACCCACAGATTTATATGTTCTCCTGTGTAGAGCCCTGTGAGTTTCTAAACAAGAGAGGACCCTAAGGCTCTGTCAAAGTAACAACTTTTTTACATAAATGTTTCTCAGCTCTCACCCTTTCCATGGGGCTCAAACAATAATTCTCTCTTCTTAAAAAGGCTGAAGGTGATAGAGGAGAATAGTGTACAAATACTGGGGGTGGAGTAAAGAACGAAGGGCATGCCTTATAGGGATGGGGGGAGGCTGTGTGCAAGGAGAGCCAATTAGAGTAGAAAAGTATTGTGTGTATATATACGATACTGAATGTAGATGGTTATTGGTAGTGCTACTTCAGGGCTATAATAGAACAAAAATAAAAGGGAGCTTACATACCTAAGTATACACACACACACAGAGTCAGAATCCACGATTGTCACTCTGTCTGTGGGTCCCCATAAAGTCTAGAAAGTCTGTTGAGTTAGTGTGCACTGAAGGGAGCGGTTACAAGCATGACTGAGACCTCTTTTTGTTCAGCATATCTACAGATTGAATCAGTATTGGCATTCGTGGCCTGTTACCGTTCAATTGTTAATTACTCAGCCGTTTTGACTTTATGAAATATACCGGTGCAGCATGCAGCTATAGCAAAGTCTTTATCTAAGCTATGCCAAGAGTCCTAGAGCATTGGTATGTCAATCAATCACCACCTTTAGTCTACAGTTAATTTGCATGCAACAGTTTCCTTGATTATCTGAGGGATACTGCACAGATGGTGGATTACTTTCAAAACCATCCACACAACACAACCAGCAAACATAATAACTGCAAACACACATAGCACATACCCCTCATTCACCACATGCACAAATCAACTTTATAATCTTGCAGTAAAAATTAACACTAATATTTAGAGCTATCGTTACAGCTTTTCACTGCACGCAAACAAACAAAGGCTTCAGAGGGGGAGTAGAAAGAAGTAAGATCCCACTGATCTGTTAAAAAGGCTCCACCTTCCTCCCTGGTGTGAAGTGAGGACTCACTAGTCACAGGAATTGGATGGGGAGCAGCAGGTACCTGGCTGTGGAAGTTTTTGGCTCCCAGTCTTCCTGCCTTCAGGTAGAACAACAGTTGCAGTTGAGAGGAGAGGATGTGTCCCTATCTTCCTTTTCTACATGAAGATGACCTCCCACCTGCTCCCCCCAGCAAGGGGAACTTAAGAAAATAAGAACATAAGAATTGCCATACTGGGTAAGACTAATGGTCCATCTAGCCCCGTATCCTGTGTTCTGACAGTGACCAATGCCAGGTGCTTCAGAGGGAATGAATAGAAAAGGTAATCATCAAGTGATACATCCCATTGCCCATTCCCAGCCTCTGATAAACAGTAATCCCTGTCTGTCATGGCTAATAGCCATTGATGGACCTATCCTTCATGAGTTTATCTAGCTCTTTTTTGAACCCCTTTATAGTCTTGGCATTCACAACATCCTCTGGCAAGGAGTTATACAGGTTTACTGTGCATTGTGTGAAGAAATACTTCCTATGTTTCATTTTAAACTTGCTGCCTATTAATTTCATTTGGTGATCCCTAGTTCTTGTGTTATGAGAAGGAGCAAATAACATTTCCTTATTTATTTTCTCCATATCAGTCGTGATTTTATAGACCGCTATCATATCTCCCCTTAGTTGTCTCTTTTCCAAGCTGAAAAGACCCAGTCTTATTAATCTCTCATCATATGGAAGCTTTTTCATAATCCCGATCATTTTAGTTGCTCTTTTCTGTACCTTTTCCAATTCCGATTGATCTTTTTTGAGATGGGAGGACCAGTTCTCCATGCAGTATTCAAGATGTGGGCATACCATGGATTTATAAAGAGACAATATGGTATTTTCTGTCTTTGATTATCTATCCCTTTCCTAAAGATTCCCAACATTTTGTTAGCTTTTTTTCAATACCACTGCATGGCTGCTTTCAGAGAACTATCCACAGTGACTCCAATATCTCTTTCTTGAGTGGTAACAGCTAGTTTAAACCCCATTATTTTATATGTATAGTTGGGATTATGTTTTCCAATTTGCATTACTTTGCATTTATCATCATTGAATTTCATGTGCCATTTTGTTGCCCATCCACCCAAATTTGTAAGATCCTTTTGTAACTCTTCACAGTCTGTTTTGGACTTAACTATCTTGAGTAGTTTTACTTCACCTGCAAATTTTGCCACTTCACTTTTTACCCCTTTTTCCATATCATTTATGAATATGTTGAACAGTACTGTTCCCAGTACAGACCCTGAGGCACACCACTATTCATTCTTAAATCTTGACTTCTTACCCTTTATTTCCTATCTTTCACTCAGTTACAGATCCGGGAGAGGACCTTCCTTCTTATCCATGACAAGGAAAGGAAAGACACATTTTGCTGCCTGCTCTAAGGGAAGAAGAGAAGAGGAGAGTCATCATGTTGCCTTGCCATCCCTACGTGTTCCCCTTTCATTCCAGCTTGAAAAAAATGCCAGAAACTATCAACTCATCCTGTCAACATCTGTGCACTGCAGAGGTAAAGAGAAGAATGTGGGGGTCAGATGGAAGTGAGTGGGAAGACTGAAAGGAGATGGAGGGAACTAGATGGAACTGAGAGGGAAAGAATGAACCAGAGGAGTGATTTAGATGGAGAAAAGGGGGGGAAAGTAGTTAATCATAGGAGAAAAATCAAAGGCAAAGAAAATGAGGCAGAGGAAGGAAATAAAAAAGTGGAAATGATGTAAGGAAAGTAGGAAGAACACACAAAAAGTGAAAGCAATTTTGCAATGTTATACAAGAAGTCTGGTACCAAATTATTGCAATAAGCCACAAAATAATTTTGGATCAGAGGACATGACTGGCTGTAAACGGAGGGGGAGGCATTGAAAAGAAAAAGAGAAGTGATGCGAGCAGCGATATGTGTACACAGTGTTTGCGGGTAGGAGAGGTGAGAAACTGCTCTGGGATGCACTGACTTAGTTGGCCACGATGCGTCTTTGTTGATATTTTAATAGAATACATCTTCATTTTGGCAAGTTACAGTTGCATATTGAGACATTTCCTTCCATTATTTATTTTTTTCTTACAGCCTTAAAATCTTCTAAAAATGCAGGAAATGACCCTGAGTTTCCAAAACGTGCCAGTGGAAGGCCCCTCCCCTTCATACTGATTTATTGTTTTTATTTACACTAATACAGATTGTGTATCACGGGCAACTCTGACTGACCAAAGTTAGAGGCATGGTGGATGGGCTCACTAAGGCTGTGCACCTCCACAGCGGCACAATCTTTTGCTTGACAAACATGAAAATTAGCATTAAATATAGCTTTAAAATGGATGGATCAAACCTGCTGCATTCAGGAAATGCAGAGTTCAAGTTCAAAGCTCACCCTTTTAAGTTTTGCTTGCTGTGAAGGGGGTTTCTGTCATTACTTTGCTTGCTGACATGCATTTACTTGCTGAAGTTGGATGAGCCATCCATTGTAATGCTTTGTTATAAAAATTGGACTACGTTAGGGAGCCATAAAGTATTCAATGGGTGCTTGTTGTGGTTCTTAAAATCAAAACAAAATTAATTCGTTCCTCTTTAAGTCTTCATCCTCATGCTTATGCCTTAATAGAATATGTCGTTTTATTGTTGTATATTATTTAGCTCCATCAGTAATATAATGCACTCTGGAACTCCTCTCCCACACTGCCTCTCACGCTTGGGAGGTGCTTGCTGTGAACATCCACCAAGCTGCTTCATTGTTGTCCACCTGAAAAACCCTCCTCAAAACTCTCCTTTGCCATGAGGCTTGCAAAAGCTTGACAGCAGTAGGCCACTGGTGTGTTGAGATCACTGACTATCATGCGGACTAATATTGCCTCATTGTTTTCTAGTACCTCCCCACAGGATCTGTATCCACCTGTTTGTCTCTTGTCTTACACTTAGATTGTCAGCTCTGTATGGCAGGGACTGACTTTTTTTGTTCTGTTCTACAGCAATAGCAAACAATAATAATAAAATTATAACTCCTGCCTTTAATAGTTCAGAGATGTTCAGTTCCTATCTCTTATTTTTTAGTATGTCTTTATATTGTACAAGTGCTATGCTCTAAGTGTCCTTTGCATAACTTACAAATGCATTAAAAATAATACCTTAAAAGCAATATAATTCAACACAGTCCTTTGCCGGTGTGACAATCTGGGGAATTTGTTTGTACAGTTTATGAAATCTGGCTGATATTATAAAGCTGTATCATGAAGTTGCAGTATCATGGTGTAGAAGGTGAACAAGCACCAACTGTTCTGCCTAGTGGTCAGTCGGTGGTTGGCAGGACATCTCCCCTTGAAGAACAGCTCTGTCCTTTAATGCCCCCACTCCAAGGGTTTCCAGTCCTTTAGCATAAGGGCTGGGCCTTTGAACAGTTCCAATCCCAGCCCCAGTCTTTTCCAGCTAGCCTCTCACTGGCAGTGAAGGCTTTCATTGTATTGTCCTCTCTACACTCAACACCTTGGGGTGCTAAGCCACTGCTCTCCTGGACCACTTCCCAACCCAGTCGCCTGTAGCTTACCAGAGTAAATCACTCCAATCCAGTCTCTGACCCACACACTCCATTCCCTGCTTCTTCTTTGTGGCTTTGCCCATGACTCTTTGTTTTCAGGTCCCAGGCAATGAGCTCATGGGCACTACTTTCCTCTCAGAGTAGCTGTCTTCTCCCTTCCACTGCCTCCCTCTGAACTGCGCTGCTCCCCTTTTTAAAGCCCTGACTCCAGCTTGTGAATGCTTTGCAGTTGTGTCTGGGTGGGGCTGCCTGGGGCCCAGAGCTGTTCCTTAACCCCTGGCCTTCCAACATGGGTATTGTATTCCTGGAAACCCTTTGTATGTGTGGATCCTACCAGCCTGAAAACATGTCTCCCCCAGACCAGACGCAATGGGATATACTTAACATTAACAACGGTGATTTGAGTGGATGATAGAGATGCTAAGTGGGATTGCTCCAGTTGGGAACAAACACTACCTCCTTTTGTGTGAAAAGGAGTGGGGAAGTTGAGAATATGGCACATTATCAAGAGGCAGAACAAACAAAGCTAGGTGATGGAAGGGGGGGATATAAACTGAGCAGCACAGAGCTTTTGAGAAAGGAGGCTCACGGGAGCTGGGGAAAAGACTCCATGAGAAAGAAGCAAGCTGGCATGTAGCAGCCACATGAGGCAAGAGACTCTGCCTGCCTTCCTGAGCTCAGATGGACTCCAAAGGGAAGAGTGAGGTAGTGAGGGCTATTGTGGTTGGGATATTTGTTTTCTAAATGATCTTTACTCTCTTGTGCTTGTAAGAGTAAAAGAGCAATGGTGTCAGAGTCTGCGCCAAATGTCTGAGTGTGTTATATGCTTCTCAATGGCACATGCCTCCTGAGAGACTTCACCGGTAAACCAGAAAGCTCAGCTCTTTCAGTGGGATTCTGGAACTGGTTGTGTTTAAGCAGCTGGAATATCTGGGGCTGGGGAGGTCAGTGCTGATCTTGACGGCCTACAGCAGGTGAGCTGCGGGGTCTCTATTTCCATGAGCGGGTTGCAGACTGAGAGTCAGTGCTCAGGAAATGTGCCAGAGAGGCTAAGGAAGGAAAGAATGCTACAACTTGCTGAGACCAAGGGAAACTTAAAACACCCAAGGGACCATAGCACTGGGGTGGGTGGCTGGCAGGGGATGCCCAACCAGATCTGTGGAACCCAGCAAGCCAGGCAACTTAAAAATGTTGACATGTTTCACTGCACTAGATGTATGACCTTGCTTGTGGCTGTTTTCATGTTATTCAAATAAGCCCACTTTATCAACTATCTAGGTCAGTCTAAGTAACTAAGTATTGACTTTTGAAGTCCATATAAAAAAGCTGTTAGAGTTTGAGAAGGGATGTTTGCTCCTTTGGCTCACTGGAGGCGATGGTGGTACCACGGAAGCTCTCTCTAAGGCTGGGTCCACACTGACGGCAGCAAATTTGCCACCATCAGATGGATTGCTCTGGATTGACTGAGCGGTCTGTGTAAACCCGCTCAATTGATCCAGCAATCAATGCAGGAAAACTACCCTGGTAAGTGGCGTATGTAGCACTGCATCGAAGGTTCCCTTCGACACAGCGCAGTGTGGACGGCGAACGGAAGAGATGCAGTGAAGGCGACGGAAGATAACACAAGTGATTTACATCACTTGTGTATCTCCCGTCGACTGCCGCTGAATCGCAAAGGTAAGTGTAGACCGGGCCTAACTCTGCAACTCTAGACTCTGATATTAGCTCTGCTGGTCCCTAAGCACTATGGAATCACAGCTCACAATGGTCAGGAGCAATTGCAGGAGCATTGTGATGTTGGCTGTGGCGTATCACTAAACTAGATGCAGCCACATTTTCTGTCTGTGCTTTCAGAAGTTCCTAATATTGACCTACAGTAGGTACTTGTCTAATAATTTTGGGGAAAAAACTGCATTTCTGTATATAATTCTCAACCTTTTTATGTTTTGTATAGAATTAATTACTTAATGAATCAAGGCTATATATAACCTTCCTATTTTAGTAATAACTGAAGAGTCTGGTTGAATTGATTTAATGTCAAAAGTTTACTCTAATATAATTTGCTTCAAGGCACATGAACTCTAAATTTAATATCAAAGGGGAGGAGTCCAGTGATGGGAGACAAGCATCTAGATAGTTGAAGCAAATAGTGTCTGTGGACCCTGACATGTATACCATAGAGCTATCTCTTTCTTTAGATCATGCCAGAACTCAGTAGCGAAATAGTGATCTTTAGGATAGACCTCAGAACTCTGAACAAAGAACTTGGAGTGCTAAATAAGACGAAATTTCTTTGTTCTGCCTCTTGGGAATATTGTGTAATAATAAGTGGGACGTTTGGGGTAATAGACCAATGGGTAAAGATAAAGTATTTCAGAACTAGACTTTAGTCACTTCAACATAAGATAAAACTATGAAACTATATTAGACGATGATAATAAAACTTCACCTGGATTTGAAAATAAAATGATATGCCTCAATCCTGCAAAGGCTTATGTACATGCTTAACTTTAAACATCTGAGGAATCTCAATGAATTCAATGGGACTGCTCACATGCTAAAAGATAACATGTGCGCATATGTCTTTGCAGGATCAGTGCCATAGCTTATTATGACAAAGTTTTAATACATCTGTTACAAACATGTTAAAAACTAAATCAAAATACCAATATATTACTATAAAAGTGTTAAATTATAGTTTTATTGCAACAGCTTTATAGTTGCAATAGTTTTAGAAGAATTATTACTATACAACCATATTTTTACCATTAAAGCCTTAGTTTATTGCGGTATTTCTCTTGGGTCTGACCAGTTGATAAATATTTGATATATTTTAACATTTATTCTTAAATATATTGTTTTAATTTCTGCAGTGTCCTGAACAATGCAATAACAATTTTAATTTCAGATATTAAAACGATACTTAAAATGTCATGTAAAATTTGCCTACATGTTTTAAGCGGTTATTAAAATGACTGATAATTAGGACAGAACATAAGAAGCAAATTATTAAAGATAAGCCTCTCATTAAATTTTTAGTTTTGAGACATCCTTATAAAGTAGATGATTTGGAAAAAAAATCTCAATGGACCTAGGTTAGTGAGACAAAATTTAATATTGCAGAATAAATGTCTTCATTGTTCTCTTAATGTAACAACCCATGGACTTAGCAGGAAGGTCACAAACATGGGCTGTAAATGCAACAGAGTGCAACTATTCCAAAACTGGGACAGCCAGACTATACCAGTGATTCTTCATGGTATTCTAGCTCTAATCAGAAAAGAAGAACATTTTTTTCCTCATTTACCGTTTTAGAATACCCATTAGTTGCCAGCTGAAAGCTACTCATGAGATTTTATTTTTGGGTTACTACTACTTTTGTGCTTGCAGTTATTTTCTATGAGGGTGCATGCCAATTCAGCGAAACATGGGTCTTTCCTTTGATTTTATGGGAGTTTGATTGACTTAACTGTACTATCGTTGGTAGATCTCCGTCAGGTTTGCATATGCTATGATATGAATACAAACTTTTTTGATTTAAGCAAACTGGTTAATAGCTCTGGTTGAGAGTTCCTTTTATCAAGTGGTTTAATTCTCAAACCAATCAAGTGCTACTTTTCTCACTAAAATGTTGGTTTAATAGAAGTAACAAAATGTCACTCATATGACCTGTTCTTGTTACCACACGTTTTATACTCTTGCCAAGATAAAACAAAGCTGAGTTATGTCCTTTAATCAGTTCACATTTACATTTAGAAATGCTTCTGTGACCTTCTTGCTTAAATGCATGAGTTGCTCCTTAAAGAGGAGCAATTGAGATGTTGATATTGTTGATATTGATGTATTAATTTTTGACTCACAAGGATTGATTTCAGTAGGAAGTTCTGCTTCAAAATCAATGACATGATCTGGCTCGGAGTTTTCCCCTGAGACTCTATACTACTCTCCGTGGACTTGAATTTCATGAGCATAGAATATGAAGACATATGTGAAGAGGCAAAGGTTTCCACTCAGGATAAGAAGAGCTGGCATGCATTTCACCTTAACAACTGAAAAACAGTCTAAGTAGAAATATTCCAATAAAAAAGGTGCTCACATCCAGGAAAAAAAGGAGATAAACATAAACATTGACTAGTCAAATCCCAAACATTTTAGAACTGGGTGTAACATTACACACAATGGGCCCATTTATCCTTGGTGTAATTCCATTTTTTTTCAATGAACACACCAGGGATAGATTCTCGTTGTGATCATTAATGATAACAAACATTTTGGAAGGAAGCAGTGTCTGTCAATGACACGGACACCATATTACACATCAAATAAACTGTATGTCACATGGAGAGAGAAAAGAAAAACCGTAAGAGTTTTGCTTATATAGGGAATCCTGTACTTAATATTAATATATACATTATAGACTATTCTGCCTAGCATAAGAGGTAGTATTTGGACAGATTCTGAGCTGCAATCCAGCTGGAACAGGGGGTCCAAAAGCAGCCAGCTCTCCCTAATTGCTGATATTCCCAACCTGGGGTCATTGTCCCCATCTAGTGTAGATTTGCCACCTACGTCACCCCTCTAATGCTCTGGGCATTTGGGAAAGAAGTCTTGGAGGCTGGAATGTCCCTGTGGTCTGATGGTCCCTAGATGCAGGATGGCCCTGTGGGGCCATTTACTGACCAGCATACTTTCCAGCCGCACTGAGTATTCCAGGACTAGTGTATAATGAACCCCAGACCTAAGGAGCCAGTTCTTCTATATCCCCCATCAGCCATGCCTGTGGTATCTTTATGGTGAGGTCAATGTCAAGATAAACTCTTTATTATGAACTGAAATTATGCAGAAAGATAGGGTTACCAAGTTTCCTGCTGCTCTGAGTAGCTGCAGCTTCTGATTGCCCTGTCCTGGGCTTCTTTATTTCTGCCCTGGCAGGAAGTGTGTCACATCCCTTCCAACCCTAATCTTCTAAGATTCTATGATTCTATGACTTACTCCAAAGCATGTCTTCCTTTGTTTAGATCTCTTTTTAAAAATGTGTATGATGAATTAAAACACTATTACATTAAATGAACAAACTATTACAAATTCAATAATTGACTTAACAATTCTTCAAGTTGCTTGAACACAAACATAACATGTTTTGAACAGTCTCTTGAGGTGTTCCTGATCTGCTGTACTGCAAACCCTCTTTAGGCAAATCCAAAGACTGTTCAATCGCATGGTCAATAACAGGGTCAGTCTGTGAATTGTTTTAAACTTCTATGTCTGCTCTCACTTCTCATGTCTCAGCCAAGTTCTGAGGTATCTTGATTAAATGCTTATGATTGCTTCATAAGATTTTACCTTCATCTGTGGTCATTGACTATGAGCAAGATGACTCTTCTTTGATCACTGTAACTTTAACCACTGCCCAATTGCCAAATTCTCATTGAGTCATTGGGTTTTTTTAGCTGTAGAAAAGGTCCTAATCTTAAACTGTACCAATTTATCTGATTGTACTTTCCCAGTATTTTCCTCACTATCACAGACTCTTTAGTCACCCTTTTTGTTTTGTCCCATATCTGGTAATTAGAAGTTTATATGTCTATTGTAGAGGATTTCCGCAGACAACCTTCCATATTACAGCAGTGTAACTCTATATATGAGAAGTGCTAAATATGGATCTTCTCTTGCATCCATTGCTTTTTTGAGCAAGTTCTTCACAATACGTGCTCAATTGAGTTAATCCTTTGTCTTGAGGATATCTGGGCATAGATATATCATGCTGAAAGCTTTACATTTTAGCGAAGCCCAGACATTCCTTATTCTTGAGCTATGATTGTTATTAGTTATTACTGTTCTTGAAATTCCATGATGTACAGATTTAACATGCCTGACAACTGTTGCTGCTCTGGTATCTTCATGTCTGACTACAGCTGGGAAATTGGTAAAGTAGTCCATTACAACAAGGTGATCAAGTTGTCCCTAGTTAAACATGTCAATTCCAACTTTGTCCCATGAAATTGTGAGTGGTTCATTTGTTCTTTCTGCAGGGAATCTCTGTACTTCTCAGATGTACCACACCTGATCACCATTTCTTTGATGTCACTATTCATCTGTGGCCAGAATACAGCTTCTCTAGCTCTTCCTTTGGTCATTCCCAGGTGCCTTTTGTGTATTTGTTCCAATCTTTGCCTTCTCATCACTGTAGGAACCATGATTTGTGTTCTCTTCAGAAGAACTCCTGAGATTGCTGAAAGCTAACTTTTATAAGTGAGAATAAGTAGGTGGGAAGAGCTGATGTTTTCCTCCTTTACTTATAGCTGGCATCACTGCTTGCAGCATTTAATATTTAGCTGTTTCTGTCTCCAATTCATCCCGTATTCCTATACATGCAGTATGTGACACTTTTATCATGTTCACATGTATGTTTACTGCTTGTTCCAGATCACCAGGTTGTGTACTGATAGATGGAGAATATGCTCTTGACATTGTGTCTGCCATAACCAAATGACATCCAGGGTGAAAATTCAGAGTCACATCATACTTCTGTATTTTCAAAAGTAATCATTGTATCCTCAAAGGTATTTCTTCAAGTTCTTTTTTCTATATTGCAGTCAGTGGTTGTTAACAGTTTCTATTTTGAAGCGACGACCTGGAAAAAATCATGAAATCCTATACATTCATATGCAAGAACCAGTGTCTCTTTTTCCATGGTCTTTGTAGCTGTCATAACCCTAGATACATATGAGACTGGCAACCAATCAGTTCCATGATGCATTTTTTTCTAGGAATACAACGATCCTCAAACAATTTAATTAATTCTTCAAAGCTTTCTTCTTTCCCTACCACCATCTCTCTGGAATTCATTGTACATATTTAGGGCTTCCGGATTTGTCACTGTTCAGCGTTCGTGCTCCAATTTATTTGCCCTTTTGGCTTACATATGCCATTCAAATTATTGTTTGAACCTTTACTTTCCAGGCACATTCTGTATGTCCCTTGATTCTCAGGCTGGTGGGGGAATTTCTTGCAGTTGCACAGGCTCTGGAGCAGCTATTTCATTCTTACCTCTTTCACTGAGTCTGCCAGCATACTGTGCCTTCTACTTGCCCGGTACCAGGTGGTATCTTACTGATGAGCAGACCAGAATCAAGACAAATCCTTTCTTAGGAGCAGAAACTATATATAGCAATGAGGTAACAAAACTTTTTAATGCTCTGTGTGGCTGCAGCCTGTGACTGCCCAGTACTGGATTTTCTTCTGTTTCTGTCCCAGCAGGAAGTGTCTCAAAGAAACCAAAGACTGCATATAGAGTGTGGAGAAAGTGTGGTATCGCTACACTTCATGGAGGACTTACTTTGTAGCACAAAGCTAAGCAGAGAGTGAATTATCTGGCTCAGTTTGTCTAGTTATTAGTGCAGGGAACTGGGAGCCAAGATTCCTGGATTCTCTTCCAGATGCTAGCACCAACTTGCTGGGTGACCTTGGTCCAATCACTTAATCTTTCTGTGCCTCAGTTAGCCCATGTATAAAATGGGGATAATGTACTTACCCACCTAACAGTACATCATGAGGTTTAGATAATTTAGGATTCAAAACTGCTTTGCCATCCTCAAATGAACATCATTATGTAAGTCAAAAATATTATTATAATCTGTTTAAGCAGAAGGGAGTGCACAAGAGTAAAAAAAATATTGTAATTCTTATAGTACTTTGTAAAACTATATTATTTTAAAAATGTCAGTGATTACATTATGTGCCGTTCTCTAGAAAAGAGAAGATAAAGAAAAATAGTAAGTGAGAAATAAATGAGACCTATGGTGACAAATGAGGAAAAATACAAGTAGACAAAGAAAGGCATCATTTATGTGCTAACAGATGACGAAAGCAATACACTCCATATAAATATGGTACAACAAGTACTTTGATGCATCTCCATCACAAGTCTATGTGTTATAAAATATTGAATAAAAAAGAACAAAGGGCTAAAGACAAGTTGCTTTACATTATGGAATTATTGATTTATGAAGAATGGCAAGAAAAGAGACGAATCTCAGTGCATCTCTGTGAATGACAACTTCTGAGCTAATCTTTAATGGTCTGCTAGATTTGTCACTCTGTGGGCCTGCTGCGACTGTAGCTGATCTTTCTGTTGGTCTCTGTGATAGCCAGGGCTATCATACAAAGGAATGTACAGCAGGTCTGTAACAGGCATGGAAGTGTGGAGGCTAGCGAGGTATGTTTAATTAATATCCCCTTTGCAATATATTTTATCCATGTTCATAGAAAAGTACTAATCCTCACATTTGTTGTAGCTCTTCACACTAAACTCATTTTGACTTTTCTGAAATGGACACTTATTTTCAAATGTTGATAATAACTACCTCTATGGTCATAAGAAATAGAAGTGCTGTTCACATATTCATATTAACAATGCATAGTGCACACATCATTAGACACAACAAATCCTGCATCTTGGCAGGGGGTTAGACTAGATCACTCTTGTGGACCCTTTTAAATCTATGGTTCTATTATTCTATGATTAGTTAAGATTTCAGGCTTGTTAGCCAATATATGTGAGATATAGTAAACACCACATTAATGGGTTTTATGCACGTTATTAATATAGTATGTATTATATATATATAAGTGCTGGAAAGTTATGTGAATGTATTATCCTTTCCTCACAATTCTGTTCACCCATGTCAAGTATCCCACAGTACTGTGCAAAGCTGAAGTCAGCTTTGGCATTAGAAGCCTGTCAGAGCCAAGATACTTAAATAGTGTAATGCACCACTGAACCCAACCAGTTTGGAATGTAGCCTCCAAAACAGAGATTACAAAATAAAATAAAATGTTAAGGAACTGTTGGGTTGGATTTTAGTGACGTGTAAAGAATTTTTTTTTGTAACTTGTAAAACGACTATAAATACTACTAGATGAAATGAGTATTTTTTAAGTGCACCTTCTGTGTAAGATGAACATGCTGTGAGATAAGAATTGCTTCCTTTTCCTATTGTACTACTTTGTCTTTAGACAATCTATTTGGCTAAGTTCAGTTATTTGGTCTCTGGAACATTCCTAATAATGACCCATGAGTGAGCGTAAACAATTGGCTACACCGTTTAGGTCATTAGTCTGAATATATTTTCGTTGTTTTGCTTGTGATAGAAGCTCTTCCAGCTGCTAGTCTGGGATCCATGCATAGAAGTACTGAGTCCTTCCTGTGAGAGCAGCACCCCAAAGCCTATTTCTTTTTGGCTTCTTCTCCTCCAGCTCCCTTCACTATCTTTCCCTCATTTCCTGATCATGTCCAATTGAAGCAGGTCAAAGATCTTTTAACACTCACTCAAAGTTAGGAAGGAGTGCATCACTCCTGGCCATTAAACTGTGCAATCTGGAGGTTTGTCAATATCTACAAATAAGTTCTCTTCACACTTTACTACCATGCAGGTGATGTGAGGGACAATCCGGAAGGCTGTGACTCATGACTTCCAGGAGAGTCAGAAACAAGAGGTTACTCGAATCCTTTTGATATGCATACATGTTATGAAACGTCGTAACCCTTCCCAAATATAAATGAAGACGGACACTTGTCAGTGATACTTAATTGTCTATCTGTCGTCATCATTGCACATAGACATCTTTGGTTGCTTAAAGGAATAAGTGTCTTGCCACACACAGAGTACATATATATATCTGTCTTACAGCTACTCGTGTATTTTACATTTTCACAGAAATATCGAGGGTGCTCTTGTTCACCAAATCATATTGCCCATTGGTGCTCCTTCTAAAATAGCTAGTGGAATAATTTCTTTGATTCTAAAATTAAAATGTCCTATAATCTATTAATAAGCATCATTAGGTCCTTTGTTTGATTGGAGCATTATTTTCTATTCAGGTTTTGCATCTGAACCATACAGTGTTGCTTTTTGGTTCTCACTCACAAAATACTCTGGAGAAGCCATGCTTACCAGCTGAGATGCATCCAACAGCCAGTCGTGTGTTTATTAAAAAGACTATCACTTTTGTGCTAACTTTGATCACCAGTTTTTACACTTAAAAATGAAAATGAAGCTGGTGGGAAAGCCAAACTGCTAGGTATCTGAAGTCATTACACTGAATTATGTGAATTTCTTTTCTTCAATTCCCTCAAGTGGCATAAATTAATTTATAGAGTGTATGTTTTTAGCATCTGTGAAGTTCTCATGTGAGTAGTCGTACTGAGAATAAAGCTTGCAGACTGAAATGTGAATGAGGTAAAGCAGCCATTAAGAGGGTACTGCAAACATTATTCCCCTAAATGATTTTTGCACACCTGTATTTATGAAAATCATTTTGGGGAGCGAGAGTGAAATGGGAGTAATTAGAAAAGATACTTTACTGACACAGCAGGAGATGCATAATTGCACAGTCCACAAAAGCATAAAAAGTCATGTAGAAACTGAGGGTAAATTTTCAAGAGATTTGTGTGGGGCCAATTTGTATCCACAAAAAGCCCACCTTTGTAATGAATTGCAGGAACAATTCTAAATACCTGTCTTTCTGAGCACCTGATCTGCAATCAGCTATTTAGAAACACAACTACTGAGCACAAATTTTCAGCAGAAGAAAAAAGGGGGGGCAGGTCTTCTGAAAATTTTGCCTGAAAATACATATCACCACAGAAAAGTGTAAAATGTACAATAGTTAGTAGCCCAAATCCTGATCACCATTACGAAGTTCCTCTGAGTTGTTACGAGACCTCTGATCTAGGTAGTTTGTTCTTTTCAGCATTTGATCAGCTATTGACATAACAGAACCACCGATCTGTTTAATGACTTCTGGCTCCTAATAACTGAATCATAAGCAGATGCCAACTTTCTGTATTTCATTCTGCCATTTAGCACCAGGTTTGCTAAATTCCTGGTGAATGGCTCCATTAAGCAGTAAATTTGTTTTGGGCAAAATATAGGTATTTTGTTAATTATTTTGTTAAAGAAAAGCTTAAACGATACAGTAAAATAGCAGTTTGGAGGGCTATAATAAAGAAAAGAGAAAGGATGGAGGAATGCCGGTTTGACTTCAGAGTCAATTGTTAATAGATTTCTAGATATGGGGTATGCATGTGAAATCTGTATTGAGTTTAAAGGCTGTTTAAAGAAGTTTAAAGAGGACTTTGAAATGACATTTTTGTTGTTGTATACAGTGTTGTTGGAAAACCAGTGCAGGAGCAGCCAGATAATAAGGTCTTATCTTCATAGTATTAAAATAAATTGCACAATTTTACTTTCATACAAAGTTCAGAGTGATCATTATGGGTCAGATACTGCCACCTTTTCACTGGTTAAATCATCCTTTACTCCAGAAGTTGACCTAATGGTTCTAGGAGTGTGGAAATATAACAGATGGATGAAGAACTAAGAGCTGGCTATTAAAATCTCACTCAGTCTTCACTCTAAATTCTGGGTGAAAGAATGGAGAGTTGAAATACACTTCTAAATCCTATATATGTGCTAAGCAATTAAATAGTCAATATATCTTGTTTCAATAAATTCTTTATATTATTATTACCTACATAATCCCACCTAGATTATATAGAATGGACCAATTGTTGGTGTTGAAATTATTCGGGGGCCCAAAGTGAGTGTTTTTGTGCTATTTGGCTGGAGATTCGGTTCTGCTGGCTGTTGGGGAACCTACTGTTTAATTTTAAATTTTGTTTTTGTAACTTGTGCTCTGGGCCCCTTTATCTCTGGAGAGGTGTCCCTTTATATTATTATAGAAATCTAAAAAATTTAAGATGCTTGGGTAAAGAGAAGAGGATCTGGTTCATTAAATATATATAGCAATTGACACACAAAGGCATTTAGAGTCTGAAGATGTTTCTGTAGATTCGTATTGGCAACCCTTAAAAAGATTGGTCAGTGTTATTGAGCCAACATTTTAAATCTCTTTGAAATATCTCATACACAGGCTGGAGTCAGGCTTTGCCTGAAATGGTAAAAGTTACATCATCCATATCCTTTTTAATTTTAGCAACAAATTTATTTCAGTCAACACTAACAGGTGCTATTCTAAAGAGAATCAGTGAAGGTATTACATTTCCTCCACATATGCAGCTGCAATAGCAAGTGATGTATGCTATTTTATTCAGCCTCAAACCAATTTTCTTTCACTTCTGGCAACTATGGATTTGATCCACATTTCAATAATATTTAATGTACCTTAATCAAATAATTAGACAGAAAAGTGTTTCATTAGATATAAATGTTTACTTATATATAAAATAAACACAAATTCTGTTGCATGAAGCAAAGTCCCATGTGAAAAAGGTTTCTAGGGTGGAATCCTATGTTCAAAACCAGCCAGGCATTTACAACTATGCTGGACAGAGTACTGGAAAATATACTACTCTGTATTGTCCAGAGAATGGGCATGATGGCCTAGAGATTGTAACCCACGTAACTGTAGCCCCTAGTTACATGAGTGTTCCTGTTGGTGTCTATGGGAACACTTTTCTAAGTTAGACTTGCTGGGTCAGGCCCTTAATGTGCCTTTTCCACCTCTAGAATCCTTGACTCACAATACCCGCATTTCCTTTTGAGAACGCTACGTTAGTTCCCACCTCATTAAACATGCATAGGGGAAGTGAGTAGTTTTTCAGATCTCTGTTCATCCCAAAATACTAGAGGACTAAATGGTACTACTTGCCACTGACCCCAATAATGGTGTAGTGTGGCGCTGTACTGCCCTAGGAGAAACTGGGAAGTTCCTCAGCAAGGCACGTTCCCTTCCTAACTTTCCTGATATTCAGGAAGATTGTGCAGGGTGCAATCATCTTTATGATGATGCAGCTTATTTATTCTGGTGCCCTTAGCATTGTCTGTGGACTGGTGTGGTGGTTGAGAAACTGTATGGTCCCATCCACCCCAGCAGGCAGATAGATGTGTGCCCTGGGGGGGGAGCAGGTAGAGAGAAGGACTTTGATTATGGCAGGACTTTGTGTAGAGTATGTGATGTGGTAGGCTCTTAGTGTTTTCCCAGCTCTTTGTACATGCTCAGATATCATTTTGTTTGACAATTGCCATGGGAAATCAATTGAACTGTTTCTACAGTCATATTTTTTTCCAGTGGAAATTTTCACAGGAAAAAAATCCCATTTTCTAATTACCTCTAGTCTTGAGTGTATAAGTTATTTCTTTACTGAAGTAGATCTAAGGGACTATGGCCCTGATTCCTCAATGCCTTGCACCCTTTCCATCCATTTATCCTCACTAAAGTGAGAAGAAAAGGGTACCATTCAATTCTGCTAACATTTTCAACCTCTTTGCGTGGATGTGAATGACTACACAAAGTTCAGGGCAATGGTGAATTGGACCCAGAGAGTCTATCTTGCACCTTGTATCACCTTGGAATCAGGTGCAAAAATTTAAAACTATATTGGCCTTTATATCACTTAAACAATCCAGGTGCTCTTCTCTAGAATTTAGTCCTAACAGTTACCTCCCCAAAGAAGCAGGAGACAGCGTTGAAGCTGAGTAAAGCAAAAAGCACTTGGCTGCAAACGTAACTTTCTGTGGTTAAAATAAATTGTGCAAATAAAATAAATAAATTCCTTGTGACTAACAACCTGAGGAGCTGGGCCTACCAGAAATCAGCCTCAGACTATAAACCCAAGAATTTAATTTATCTTTTTACTAGCAAATCGTGACTTTGCCACATATGTCAGCCAAGGTTTTCCCATAGACATTTCATAAAGTGTGTGTTTCAGAAATGAAACACTGTAAAAGCCTGCTGTCCCTTTACAATTTAAAGACCCGTCCTGTGCTTCTTTCTTCCAACTGGAAGTTTGACCTCCATGCTGCCTGCCGCATAACTCATTTCAAAAGATATATATCTCTTTTTTAAACTTTTACTCTCTTTATAATTTAGCATTTGCACGCATGGATTTTTCTTCAACACTATTTCTAGGCTCATTTCAGGGTCATATAATCATAAAAGGTAGGTCTAGAGTGGACCTTAAGAAGCCATCAAGTCCAATCCTCTGCACTGTGGCAGGACCAAGTAAACCTAGACCATTCCTGATAGGTGTTTATCGAACCTCTTCTTAAAAATCTTCTATGATGGGGATCCCACAACTTCTTTTGGAAGCTTATTCCAGAATTTAACTACGCTCATAGTTAGAAAGTTCTTCCTAACATCAAACCTAAATCTCCCTTGCTTCACTTTTGCCAGCACTTTTTCTTTTCCTTCAATAGACCTGGAGGACAATTGATCACCAGCCTCTTTATAACATACCTTACCATGTTTGAAGACTGTTATCAGGTTGCCTTTCAGTCTTCTTTTCTCAAACTAAGCATGCCCAGTTTTTTTAACTTTTCCTCATTGGTCAGGTTTTCCAAACCTTTTATAATTTTTGTTTCTCTCCTCTGGACTCTCTCCAATTTGACCACATCTTTCCTAAATTGTGATGCCCAGAATTGCACTCAGTACTACAGCTGAGCTCTCGCCATTGCTGAGTGGGACAATTACCTCTTGTGTCTTATATATGACACATCTGTTAATAAATCCCTGGAATGATATTATCCTTTTTTGGATCTGCATCACATTGTTGACTTGTATTAAATTTGTGATCCATTATAACCCACAGATCCTTTTCAGCAGTTTTACCACCTAGCCAATTATTACCCATTTTGTTGTTGTACATTTGATTTTTCCTTCTTAAGAAAACTACTTTGGACTTGTCTATATTGAATTTCATCTTGTTGATTTCAGACCATTCTTCAATTTTTCAAGATCAATTTGAATAATAATCCTGTACTCCAGAGTGCTTGCAACCCCTCCCTACTTGGTGTCATCTGCAAATTTTATAAGCATATTCCACTCCCTTATCCGAGTAATCAATGACCTGTGCTGGACGCCACTAGATATACCTTCCCAGTATTTCTAGGCTAATTTTAGGATTCCTTCTTGCAAAGATTTTCTACCTTTCAGATTTTTTTCCCTTATAAGGCCTCCAGGTCCTCCCTTTATCTCACCCTCTATTTTATCCTGATTTAATATACGAGTAGTAATCCCTCTCACAGTGTTTCTTGCCTTAAGAATTTAAAATTATAATACTGTCCATGGTACATGACAATTTCATCTGCACTACACTTTGGGGGAGGGGCTCGGTGTGCTCGTTCCTTTGGAAAGCCTCTAATATAGCTAATGTGCTTTATGATTGATAACATGAAATAAACATAAATGTAGGGCGGTAATGATGGAGTTTTGAATGTTTTAAGATCTGAATTAGAGGCAGGTGACTGACACTAGGTTTGGTATACAGAGACGTCATCCTGCTTAGTACCATGGCAAACACACCATTAAAATCCTTTTAACCTTTTATTAAAGGCACAGAAAAAGAATGAAAATCAGCTAAATCATTTAAAATGTAAAGTAATAAGTAAGGCTTTAATTTTAACAACATTCCTTATTCCTTTTCCCTTTAGCTGGAGAGAGTCTTTGTCAGGAAAACGTCCCTTTTTGACAGTCCTTTATATGGTATTAAAGATGGTAATAGCTGTCCTTTGGGGGGAAAGAGAAGTTAACTGAGATGGGCTGGAACTGCTGCTGTTGCCATTGTTGTTAAGGTCCAATGCCTTTACCTAGAAGACAGAACAAGACAAATGCACACAAAAGTGGAAAGAAAATAATAGCAAAGATATTGCTGCCGTCTTTGATGCTGATTCTCATTTGCAACTTCACTGCTGGAGAAACACAAGCACAACACACAGTCCTGGTAAATTTACACCAGCATCTGGATGTTTAGAGCACTGCTTTTAGCTGCCTTTTTGGTCACAGGCTTACAGATCCCTGAAGGCCCTGAAGTGGGATTCAAGCTAGGAAGGCGAATGCCTGAAGTGCCCAGTCTGAGTGGTGTGATTTGACCATGCCTAGGACCCAGTAACTGTTAGATCCTGCAGCAAGAGGGACAGATAAAGGCCTCTGAGAGGTGAAGGGGGCAGAACCACACCGGCACAAAAGACAGTCAAGGGCAGAAGGAAACACACACAGGGACAGTGTAAGAGAAATATCAAACTTGAGTAGACTACAGAGAGAGAGATGGTTTCAGTTGCTAAGGTGTGTGCTACCTAAATTGCTGATATGGTTTAGGTGCCTAACTCCAGGTGTGGGTTCATGGCTTAGAATCATCAGTAGGACAGAGGTGTGTAGCTCTGGCCCAGGGTTTTTCCAACCTAGTTAGCTTAAATGTCTCCCACATGGCTTTCTCAGAATGCTTCTCACACTTTCTTAAGCACCTAATTCTCCCCAGGCATTGTATAGGGAGCCTGAGCACCTTGTTCAGGGTTGAGGATTACACTGGGCATCAGGGCTCCTATAGGTTAGGAATGCTGAATGGAGCAATGCTTAAGTACCTTTGAGATCTGGATCTTAGACACGTTGACATTTTTATCTTTGCTCTGCATGGTGCAGTGACTTAACTTTCATAGAGGTCAGAGATCTGTGTTCAAGGCTGAATCAGGGCACAAGGGAAAATGAATTCAGTAGTCTCTGACTCGTTCCATAGGTTTGCACAATTACCAATGGCATCTCTGCTTGTGAGAGGCCCTGGATGAACGCAGGAAGGGAGCTGGAATTTGAGACCCAAGAATACTGGTAGATCTGATCTAATCTATCACATACGTAGTCTGCCCAATCCCCCCAGCATCTAGGTGCTGCATACAAATTAAAAGCCATTTAATTGTTCATGAAGAAGCCTGTTTTCCATCATGCCTAGGTTCAACAGCCTTTATTTTCTTTGCGAGGAGGGAGTTGCTAAGAGTGGGGCTTACTTTGGGATTTTAAATAAAAAGTAATTTTTATTTTATTATTCATTGTTCTGCCTTTGTATGTACACGTTTACATCTTACGCTGAAAATGGTTAGGCTTGTGCTTGGTGGGATCTCCTCTGGTAAGGAGTCTCACAGTTTAGGACCAACCATTGAGAACATTCTCCTAGGAATTTCCCCTTAGCAGCTGTAACTTTCCTACTGAATACATCAGGACCCGTCTATGGCGGAAAGCAAGTTGGTCTTTAAGTTTGGCCGTATCCTGTTAAATGCATTATAGCTCAGAGCAAGGACCTTGAATTCTGTGTGTTAAAACCTGGGTAGCTTTTACCTGAACTGTGCTTAGCTTTTGGCTAGTGCTATCAGTCACTTACTTTCATTTACACTGAGTACCTAGCAATTCCCATTAGTATCAGTGGGAGCTGCTGGCTAGTCGGCACTTTTGAGAATCAAGCCATTTATTTTGGTGTCTACCTATGGATGTGGGAGCGCTAAGCCTCCTAGTTTTGAAAATGTTGACCAATAACAAAAGTGCTGTTTCTATCTTGGTTCAAAGCCCTCATTTTTTCTGATCAGAGACATGTTTTAAAGTCTCCATTGAGTGTAACGGGTTGTCTCAGTAGCATGGAAGGTTTTCAAAATTATGACGTTTTCCCATGAGCCTATGTAATTGCCAGTGTTCTGAGGCAGGGTAGAAAAAAACACCACTTTCCTGGAGCTGGTAAAGGCATCAAGCTCCTACTGGAGGTGGTCCTAAACTCCAGAGTGTATTTATACCGATCGAAGATGAAATGAATAAAAATAATAGAAAACTATCATGGGGATATACTTTTAAACCTGTGTTCCCGGCATTAGCTTGCCAGTTTATGGGCGTGCTAATAGGAATAGTACTATATTCCTATATATACTATATACTATAGTACTATATATATATATACTATATATATAGGATAACAAGCTTCAGTCCATGGTGTTATAGGGTAATAATGGCCAAATATGAATAAGCAGAATTCTGTCAAGTAGAAGCCATTTCAAATACTCTTTACTTCACGCACGTCTTCAACCAGGAAGTGATATTATAATATAATGATTCATTCAATGTAGACGTGGCATGCAGATCTTTTCTGTGTTCTAATCTATATTATTTTATGGGGTATGCATTTTCTCTCTTCCTCTTTCCCCATTTGCTCTCCAACCATTTACATGGCACTGTGGCACATTTAGACAATGTGCCAGATTGGTACTTAACACATGAAAAACCAGAAAAGTAGAAAGAAAGACAGAAATAAAAGCTAGGCCTGAAGCATTCGCTGCTTTGCGTCCTTTCCTGACAACCAGTCCTTTCATTTGTGTTAGGGGTACTAGTTCTATCAAACTTCTGTCTTGTATCAATTTTTAGCAGCATGGATAATTTATTGCATCTAGGACGATAGAAAACCAGCTTTGTACATCATTCAGCTTGGAAAAGATGTGTAGCTTCAGTTCCTTAATGGTGTCATTTTGGCTGAATGCTATTAACAGATTACCCCTGCCTAGGGCAGTGGAGCATGTGCAGCAGAAAGATAACCTTGTGTTCGTAATTTAATATTAACTGTTTTCTCCATAGTACCTCTTTCCAGTACATTAACAACAAACCAATATGGCCTTGTCCCCTGCGGTCGTATTCTTCAGCAAAAAAATGGATTACATGATAGCAAGTTCCTGAAGATTTTCAGTGAAGTATTACAAATCATTCAATGCCTGCTCTGCAGAAATGAAAAATAAACAGGCTTAGATTCAATCAAACTTAATTCCTCCAATTTAGCTTTACCGCACTTCAAAGGGTGCTCTTATTAATGGCTTGGTGAAAAAAATGTAATAGTCATTTTCCTCCCTTCTTATACTGAAAGCCTGCAGTTGTGTTCAACATATAGTGAGATCAAGAAACTGTTTTTTTTTCCCCGTGAATACTCTGACACAGTTTGATATAAAAGTGTAAGCCATTTACAGAAAACTCTTTATGGAATTTTTATCCTATTCCATTCCCGGGAGCTAAATTTATATCCTGCATTAGCTATCATAGCACTACAGTATTAGTCTTCTCCCTTTGCAAGCAGTTCAGGGCAGTCTGAGGGCCCTATCGCTCTCTACCACTCACATACACAGGCATTATGGGTTTATCTCATCTTCTGCAGCAAGTGCTAGGCCCAATTCATTCCTTTAGGCTACTTTACTAATAACCTATTCCTTATCAGGGCCTCTCCACCTCAGCTTGTGATCAAAGACCCAATTAATGGAATGGAGAAAGGTGAAGCATTCAAATAATGGAGACAGCTGTTTTTCTCTGTTAGAGAAAATCCATTTGTATTGTTATCACAAGCGCCAAATTCTGCCGCTCCCGTTTAATTCAGTCCCCTATTTCTGCTGATGATAAAAAAGAAGTCACAATGAACTCAGAAGAGAATGGCAAAAATATCACTGTGTTTCAACTCAGCCTCGGTGTTATCAACTTGAAAGTGAAAATACAAGCAGATAAGGAAAGAAAATGCCCAACAAAGACTGTATCAGATTTTTCAAAAGAACATACTTTCATGCTGCGTTCTTTCATCAACTTTCCGATTCTTTTCTTTTCACGTTCTGATACATACTCTCTAAGTCACCCATCTGAACCAAAGGAGCAGAGATTGATAATGTCTTGGGTTTCACATCAATTGAAAAGTAACTAAAGGGGGAGAGTAATCACAATTGGTCAGTCTGAACGCTGTCAGTGAACTTCAGGTTCTTCTGAAGCTTTTCATATCTGGAAGCCTGCAGCTAAGTTGGATATTTACATAACCACCACTGGTGGAGCACGATAGCTTCCTAATCAGATAAGGAAGGGGTTGTGACACATCGGAATCCTATGTTAAATGTTTTCTTTAATAGATTTCTAGATGTAAGTATGCTCAAATCACCTCAAAACGTAGTTATTAGAAACACTTTGGCCCCCCAAAATGTCAGTAGCTCATTTCACAAAGACATAAAGGCACTGTACAATTATAATCCTTTCCCACTTTGCAATCATATTTTCATAGCTTCATGTGCTGTGGTATACATTCATGGCTTGTTGTTAATACGCTTCGTGTAAGACTCATAGGTCTAAAGCTAGCCTTGTGAAAACCTATTTTGCACCTCTTAAAAAAGGGCTACACATAAAAGGAAAAAGGAAGAAACCGACATCTACCAGATATGCAACAAAAGATAGTGTGAGTGTATGTGTGTAAGGGAAAACCTTTATCCCCATCTCTCACTAGTATCTACTTCCTTGCAGATCTGTAAATCAAGGATTATTTGGAGTTTATAAGAATACATGTGAATTGTTTGTCTAGTTCTTGACTAGGGTTATTTTAGGAGCCTTCCAATGGGCTTTGGATCAGGCCCTTTGAAAGTAAGGAATTAAAATCCTGTCTTTAAATTCTGACTGAACAGAAACAATTTACACAATAAACATACACAAAGCTATGGTATTTGCAATGAATACAGAATACAGAAAAGCTTTTCCCTGGCTGATCGCTCACAGGCAATCACAGAATCTGTGTTAGGCTGAAAAAAGGAAAATGCATTATGCATTCACATGTCAGATTAACATTTAAAGGAAGACTGTGGAAACAAAGAATAATTCATATTAAATGGTGAATGGTGAACACCTCAGATCCAACCACCCTTTTTTTAAAATCAAGTCCTCACAAAGACACCAATCTTTAAAACATAAGTTTTACATTTGTGTCTGAATAGGTTAGTGAATTAGTGTAAGCAGAGCATGGTTTTCTTCATTCTACCTTCTTGTTATTAAAGCTGCATCAAACAAATAAGAAAATTAAAGGTTGTACTCAAACCAGTATCATTTAGGAAATCTAAGACAACTGATAATTTTCCTTTGGAATAGTAAAATGTATGGCGTCAAATATAATTTTATTTATGTCTGTAAAATGGAAAACAAGCCAAATGAATGAAATCAGCATTAGGGTCTTTATCTACCAGAAGGTCAGAGTTCTGATTCACCAATATATATCACTGATAATATGTACAAAGGAGGAACATAGCAAAAGCTCCATGAATCTTTTTTTTCCATACTTCACTAGTCTCTAAACAGTGAAACTAGTCTTAAGTAATCATGGCAAGAGCTTAATGAAGACGTTTTCTAGTAAAGGTGGCAAGGAATAACATTTGATATGTTTAGGGCTACAGCACGGAGTTCGTTTAAGAGAGGAGGTGGCTTTTAATAAGGGTGTTCCCCTGTACTGATTTCACCATATAATAAAATAAGAAAGATAGCCCAAGATGTTGAATGGCATAATTGTTGTTGTGCATGAAAATTATTCAACCCCCACCTTAGAAACTAAACAAGCCATAAAGGAAACAGAGGGGTATAGATCAAGCATCTTGTTCCCATCCATTGAAAGAGCGAAGTATTTAGGGTAGTTAAAGAATTAGGAAATCCCCCGGTATCTAGAGCCGGTGAAATTTGCATTTAATTTGATTTCAGAGGGACAGATTATTTTTTTCTTTTTTGCTGCATATTTAAAAAAGAAAGTGAATTAATTATTTTTGCTCTCAGCTATTACACTGTACTTCTGGAGTCACTCCACTGAAATGCATGGCATGGAACCGGCACCAGAACCGAGAGGCTCAGGGGGCCAGGGCTCCCCCGCTTTTAAAAGTGTTGCCCCTGAAACTGTAAGCCTTGGCCAGGCACAGAGCAGCACTAGCATTGGCTGCTCTTTGCAGCAGGGAAGCTGGTCTCAGTTCTGTTGGTGCCCGACAGTGGCTGGTGGAAAGGGCAGAAGGAGGACACTTGGCAAGCTACATGCAGCTGCTGGAGGTAGGAGACTGGCTGCACCAAGTGCTGCCGGGGGGGGGGGGGGGGGGGGGGGGGGGGGCTGCACAGGGAAGGATGCAGGTGGCTAGGGCTATAGGCCACGGGCCTGGCTCTGTCTTGAAGCGCTGACCACATTTTGCAGCCTGTATGCTGGCAACCTTTTAACCACTGACCACTTACATAATCACAAGGCAGCTGCCTAAATCAAAAAGAAAAACCATTTAGGAAATGCAACTTTGAGTCTGAACATCCCCATGAGTAATGTAAGAGCCAAGTAGTTTTAGCCTGAGAAAGAATGTTCTGTTCTGTTTGTTCTTATGATAATAGTTTCGTTTTGATGGTCTGAATGATATAAATAATTAAAGATTGACGCGGCTGCATTGAAGAACCTTGGGAAACTATGTAGAACACCCGAAAGGAACAGCCATGAGATGGCAGCTGCTACGTACCAGCCACAGTGGTTGTGTACAAATGAACTATAAAAATAGCGCACTTGGGCTTTCAGGTGTGTGTTCTGCCACCTGAAGGGCAAGAATTCTGCCAGACTGGCCATCTGACAAAGATTCCTGATGAACACTACTCTGTGCAAATTGGGTGAGAATTACTCTCTACAGGTTTTGCGAGTATGGCACCGTAATAGTATTATACTAGTATTGTATTGACTATAGTGAACCTGGTCTCTACAAAGTTAAATTGCATTAGCAATCTGCAAATCGGGTGTTACCGTGTCTCACCGGTAAATTGCCACTGATTGCTGATATCAGCTCCATGCAACAAGGGCCAAAAGGGAGTGCAGGGTTAGGGGAGACGAGGGCACAGGAGGGGAGTGCAGGGATAAGTGGGGAAGTGGTGCAGGAATCCATTTAGCCTGGCCCACCCTCCCCCCCACCTCTACAAAGTTCTGGCACCCTTAATTGGTGCAAATAAGAGCAGAATTTGGCCCTCAGTCTCTAAGTTATCTTCAGAAGACTAGAAAATCGTCATGATGGTAAATTAATGAACTATAATTAAACTGTGTGAGTTTGTACTGAAGGTATTTTTGTAAAACTATTCAGTAGTGCTGAAAAATTTACAGCTTCATTGGTTCTCAACAGAACAGAAGGCAAGATGCCATTTCATTTATCATCAACTAAGTTATAATACAAAACTTTCAGGTTGAAAAGCTGCAGACGTACACCTTGCATATCTAATATAACTTGTTAGATTGTTAGAACTTATGAATTTGTTCAGTAAAATCTGTCCTTTCTGAACAATTTTTAAAATATAGTGCTCAATATATAGCTCAATATAGTGGAATAATGCTGATCAACAAATGTCCATTCACAGATCTATCTGTACTCTGTGCAGCAGTTTTTATTTGTATGGAAATAACATAAAAATGGTAAGACAATAAATTACTGAACAATTGGTGTATATGTCTGTCTAACTACTCAGACTAGTAAAAAGTCTAACAGATGCCTTAGAATCCTTCGGTAAGTCTTTATCGGTTTCTATTGGTTTCTAAATTGAGGATTCAGGAACTAGTGAAAAAGCAGACTCATTTTATCTTCCCAGGCATAAACTAGAAGTAACTGAACTGAAGTATATGGACTTACACTCATGTAAACTAAGAATGAGAAAAGAGTCAGGTCCAGCGTTCTCTTTGAAAGCCTCGCTGCCTACTGGGCCAAGTAAAAAGGAAATGTGATTTTCCTATTTGGATGTATACTATGGCAGAAAATAACAGTGCCCCCAGTATCTCCATAGCAACAATTTTTGACAGTTTCTGCTCTCCTGTTCATGCATGCGACGACATTGGCTGCAACAGGTACAGCACATGTATAACTCTAAGTACAATACGGCTGCCTGTCTCTTTAAGAATTTAGCCAGAAAGGTAGTGCAGTGGGAGATGGATTCAGGTGTCCAGGCGCACAGACAATATGAGAACACAAAGCCCAAGTGCAACCAGCTCCTGCCGTGGTAGCTGCATTTTCTGGCTGAGGATACTCCAGCATTCCCTTGCTGGCATAGGTCCATTCATGGGGAAATGGCTCACCTCTGGCTTCACAAAGGTTGATAAAAGCATAGCAAGCCACAGTAATGCAGACAGCATTGATGACTCTGGCATCCAAACAGATTTGACACCTCTGCTGTGGTTTTAATTGGCCAAAAGCACATTCAACAATCATTCTAAGCCTGCTGAGAGCGTAATTAAACCTGCTTTTCCCAGGGCCTCGAAATCAGGGTACAGTTTCATAAGCCAAGACAAGAGGGGATACGTGGGGTCCCACAGAATAAGAGTGGGGACAGTAACTCTGTTAATGTCAATGTCATTTGGTGGGAATAGTGCCCTAGCTTGTCCATGAATGTAGACTCCAGAATTGTGAAAACTGTGGCATCATGAACTTTTCTAGAACTGCCCATGCTGACGTTCATAAATTCACTAGTGCCTTCAGAGCAATGGAGTAGTACCCTTTGCAGTGTATGTACTCAGGTGCTTCTTGAGGATGGCAAAGTATACGTGGGTCCCATCAGTGGCCCCAGCACAGTTAGGAAACCCCCATCCTCTCAAAGCCAGCTATTACCTCTAGCATATCTTTAATGCCCACAACCTTGGGGTAAATCAAATGCCTAATTGCCTTCGTTATCTCTACCACCGCTTTACCCCCAGTCAACCTTCCAACCCCAAATTGGTTGGCAACATATCTGTAGCAGTCTGGGGTAGCCAGTTGCCAGGCAATTACAGCAACCTGCTTTTGGACCAGTTAGGTTGACTTCAGCTGTAGCACTTGATGCTGGAGGGTGGGGCAAGCTAAAGAAATGTAGCTTTCTTCATGCAAAACTTCTGGACTCACTGCTGGTCATCCCAGGTCTGCATGACGATGTGGTCCCACCAGTCTGTGCTTGTGTCCCTGCACAAGAAGTGGTGATCTACATTAGAGAACATCAGAACCAATGCCAATTATGCTGAGCATCATCTGCCTGTGCAAGTCTGCAATGCCAGGGTACTCTTGAAGTTCAATCAGGAAATCCATCAGGTATCTTTGGTGGGACTGCCAAAATATCTACCAGTTCCTTACAGATGCTCTGCCAGTTTCCTGACAGAGGAGTGAAAGGACAAGCAAGAGAAGTTCATCAAAAGCCTCCTCCTCCATGTTGCTGGCTCTGGTAGCTGGGAGCGCACAGACCAAAATGACTGCTTGTGGGCTATTCTAACTTTCTGTAAGATGCAGGGTGGACAGTAAAGTTTTCCCACAGTGTGCCATGGTCTTAGGATAGCCACATTTCAGGCGGGGACACTACGGATTGTGGGATATGGTTACTTTGACTTAGGTCCGTGCATTGCAGTGTGGATGCCAAAGCCCTAAAATTGTGTATGGATTATAAAAGTCTTAATGTAGGGTTAAAATAGAAAGTAGACATTCAAGCCCAGGGTTCCCTAACATGGGCCAGCTGACTCAAGTCCCACTAACCCTGCTCTTACATTTCAGTGTAAACATACCCTTAGAGTAAGGTAAAATAAGTACTTAGAAGCTAGAGTCTGTAGCAGTTTTTTAACATTAGATTTCTCCTCCATGAAATTTTTAGTATTACTTTCAGTTGTGTTCATGTCTACACAGAACTAAGAGCTGAAGAACTAGACTGAAGCTTGTTAAGAAATATTCTCTCAATGCTTTGATGTTTAGGCTGTTGTTGTCCTCATATCTAACACAGCCATTATTTTAAGAATATCAATATCTACATTATGACACACAGTGGTTACCATGAAAAAGCCAGCATTTAAGAACAACTATAGTACACTATAGTTTCTGTGTTACTGTAATTTTTTCCTTTATTTGAAGCAGGAAATTACTGAGGTATCTGATACTGTGGTATAACAAACTGTTCCCAATAGTCGTACCCATTTGCAACTGAACAGAAAAAATTAAAAGCATATCCCAATTCACATGCATTAAAAAAGTATAAAGTTCATAACTTCAAACCTTCTGAATCATTTTCATTCAAACATTACTTGTTCTTTAGATCTCATTGAAATGTATGAAGAAAGCCAACTTTGAACTAAAATGGGTTATTTATTGTTGAGTTATACATGCTCTAAATTTCTGATATGAGACTAGGGTGTGTGGTTATTTTGGAGAGCTTCAGTTTTCAGTTTTTGACAACTGAAATCAGAGTTTGTTTTTGAGGTCCCCCCAACCTTTCCCCTGCTCCCTCCCCTTTTTTTCCAGTGGATAAAGAGAGATGGGGTGGGGGTAGGTCAAAGAACTGAACATCCAACAATAAATTATTTTGGTTTTTCAAAAAACAAAACCAAGTATCTTTCAATTAGTTTCAGTTAATCAAAAAATTCCATTAATTTTTTGTTTGGGTCATTTTTCTTGGAAAATGGCTATTATTTTTTGGACAGCACTCTCTGGGTTTTGTTTTACCAATGAAAGCAGTTTAATGAAATATTCCAAACTTTTTCTTTTTTGTGTAATCTTTTTTACTTGCATTTTTAATATTTAATAATTACATACACATGATTTTTCCATCTGCTCCATCTTCATTTTACCCAGAGATTTCAAGTTACTGATTATACGCACATGTGAATTGTACTGCTTTACCATTGCAACCTCAGATGTGACATCTATCCACTCTCTCATCTATCTCACACACACATTTGCTCATGATATATTTAGTGAATCTCTTGCTTTGCTTTCTTTGCCAAAGTCATCATATATTATTGTCAATAATTCAGTAAGAATTTTTCAAATGAGTTTCTAAAGTTTGTGTATGGTCATGTCTTATTATTATCATTAGCTGAGCACTCAAACATTTGCTGAGAACCTTACACACAGACACACACACACACACACACAAAGAAAGAAAAGAAAGAAAACCACACAACATGGAATAATATCCTGACTATACTGGAGTCAACTGGAGTTTTTCCATTGACTTAAGTAGGGCCTGGATTTCATTCAGTTTCTTTGATACAAAAACCATACCATGTTAAGTCCCAATTTTCAAAATAATTACACATGTAAATACCCTCATTTCCCAAGTTGTCCCACTAAAAACAAGCTAATAGAACAGGTCCTTAATAAGTTCCCATTTCTGGAAACAGTTAAGCGCTTTATACACATGAGCAGCCCCTTGACACTACTTGCATGCGTCAAGCTGTGACACTAGCCTAAGTGTTTGCAGGGTCAGGGTCTCCCTTGATTCATGAGCCTGACTTGGTATGTTATAAATCAAGGATGAAAGCTTGGCCTTATTGAAATCAATGGCAAATTACTGTTTTCTACTTATTTTTGATCCCTAGGTCCTTTAGGGTCCCTGGCCCAGGGGGTGGGGTTAACTCAGGGAGAACAGAGGTTTAAAAAACCAGCTCGTAAGTGACCAGAGGAGCTAGCAATAGGGTGACAAGATGTCCCAATTTTATAGAGACAGTCCCAGTATTTGGGGCTTTGTCTTGTATGGGCACTATTACCCCATCCAAATTTTTCACGGTTACTCGCTCATCACCCCAGCTAGTGAACAGGAGTTTTGTGAGGGCGTTTCGAGAGGGAGCGTGACAGCCAGATACGCCTCATAAACATTCACCATACTTCAGCCAATAAGCCCCTCCTCTCACAAAACACAGCCCCAAACACACACATAGACAAACAGAAGCAAAGCCAAACCAAACAAACCCGAAAGAATAAAATAATGCAGGGAAAAGCCCAGCAGCAGGGTTGGGGCTACCCAGTTTGTTGCACGGAATGCAGCAGGTATGTTTACCTTCCTTGTGGTCAGCTGGTGTATGTGTTCATTTGGTGCAAGCAGCTCATGGCCCTCAGAGGCTGAGTGCAGGTTATTGAGATCAGCATGGCTGAGTGAAGGAGCTAAGAGAGATGGAGGTACATAAATGAGACTTTCCAGGACATAGTAGAGTGGTCTCAACCCCTGTCTGACAGGATCTCTGCTGTTGAGGAGGATGAAAGTCTCAGGGATAAAGAGCATCAGGCTGGATGAAGAGAAATGATCTCATAGTTAGGACCCTCCTTCCAGATCATATCATGGTATCCTCTCACACTGCAGGTACCTCTCTGGGGAGGGGAATCCTCTTATTTGAAAGAGACAGGTAATTGTAATGGAGGATTCGATTATTAGAAATATTAATAGTTGGGTTTGTGACGTTTGGGAGAACTGCATGGTTAATTTTCTGCTGGGTGCAAAGGTTTCATACCTCTTGAGACAGCTGCAAAGATTTAAGTGCAGTGCTGGGGAGGAGCCAGTGATCATTGTACATGTAGGTATCAGTGACAGAGGGAAAGGTAGGAGAAAGATCCTGGAGGCCAAATTTGGCTGCTAAGTAAGAGATTAAAGCTCCATAGTAGCATTCTCTGAAATGCTTCCAGTTCCATGTACAGGGACAGTAAGAAAGGCAGAACTGCAGGGCTCAATGCATGGATGAGATGATGGGTCTGGAGAAGGGATTTAGGTTAATTAAGAACTGGAGAACCTTTTGGGAAAGGAGGAGCCTATACAGGAAGGATGGAATCCAAAATGGAACCAGATTGCTGGTATGTAAAATTAAAAAGGTCATAGAGGTGATTTTAAACAAAGGGCTGGGGAAAAGCTGACAGGTGTGAAGGAACACACAGTTCACACAGAGACATCCCTTAGGGGAGGCTTTATTAAAGGGTATACTCTATATCCAGTAAAGAAAACAGGATAAAAGTTGATAGAGTACAGGTAGGAGCTGAAGAGAAAGCCAAACGAAAAAAAAGTCCCGTTCAATTACATCACATGAAGGCAGACAACTAAATATTGACAAAGTTTATAAGTGCCGCTATACAAATGCAAGAAGTTTAAATACTAAGACATGTGAACTTGAGTGCCTGGTGTTAAATGAGGACGTTTTATAATAAGCATCACAGAAACTTGATGGAGCAGTGTTAATCAATGGGACACAGTAAAACCAGGGTATAAAATATATAGGAATGACAGAGTAGGTCATGCTGGTTGGGGAGTAGCTCTATATGTGAAAGAAAGCAGAGAATCAAATGTAATACAAATCTTAAATGAATCAAACAATACTATAGAATCTCTATGGATAGAAATTCCTTGCTTTAATAATAAGAGTATAAATAGGCAACTGTCGGTCCACTGGATCATGGTGTATGCATAAAAGATTTAGTCAGGTGCCTGATGAATCTGCTTATAGCTGACAAGCCCAATTCAGGAGCGACACAACTTGTTACAAATTTCATAGATCCATATGTTGTCTGAGTTGGAGTCCAAGATTACAGCATGCTGCTTTCTTTTTTCTCTCTTTGCTTCCATCCTCTGGATCAAAGCCACTTCATGTTGACTTGCACCCAATGCCAGATATTTCTTCCAACTACTCCTAGCTATCTACATAAGAATATAGTAGTAGGAGTATGCTACCGACCACCTAACCAAGATGGTGATGGTGATTGTGAAATGCTCAGGGAGCTTAGAGAGGCTCCAAAAAAGAGAAAACCAATAATAATGAGGGATTTCAATCTTTCCCATATTGACTGGGAACATGTCACCTCAGAATGGGCTGCAGAGTTAAAATTTCTAGACACCATTAATGGCTGCTTCTTGGAGCAGCTAATCCTGGAACCCACAAGGGGGAGAGGCAGTTATGGATATAATGCTGAGTGGTGTACAGAATCTGGTCCAAGAAGTGAATTTAGCTGAACTGCTGAGTAATAGTGACCATAATGTATTAAATTTAATATCACCACAACAGCATTTATCTTCAAAAAGGGAAACTACACAAAAATAAAGAAGTTAGTTAAATGGAATTAAAAGGAAGTCACCTTTTATACCTGCAAGCAGCACAGAACTTTTTAAAAACACTATAATAGAGGATCAAACTATACATATATACCCTGTTTTAAAAAAAAGACACTAAGAAGACCAAATAAAAAATGCCACCATGGCTAAACAACAGATTAAAAGAGGGAGTTAGGGACAAAAAGCCATCTTTTAAAAACTGGACGTCAAATCCTACTGAAGAAGCTAGAAAGGAGCATAAACTCTGTCAAGCCAAGTGTAAAAGTTTAATTACACAGGCCAAAAAAAACCTTGAAAAGCAATTAGCAAAAGACACAAAAACTAACAGCAAAAATGTTTAAGTACATCAGAAGCAGGAAGCCTGCTAAACAATCAGTGGGGCCATTGGATGATAGAGGTGTTAAAGGAGCACTAAAACAAAAGCTGTTGCAGAAAAGCTAAATGAATTCTTTGCATCAGTCTTAGCAGAGGAAGTGAGGGAGATTCCCACAATTGAACCATTCTTTTTAGGTGACAAATCTAAGGAATAGTCACAGATTGAGGTGTCAGTAGAGGAGGTTTTAGAACACATTGATAAATTAAACAATAATAAGTCACCGGGACCAGATGCTGTATGAAATTGCAGAACTACTGACTGTGGTGTGTAACTTATCACTGAAATCACCCTCTCCCCCAGATAACGCAGATTTTAAAAATAAGCTCCAGAGGCAGTCCTGGCAATTACAGGCTGGTAAGCCGAACCTCAGTACCGGGCAAATTAGTTGAAACTATCAAAAAGAACAGAATTTTTAGACAAATAAATGAATATGATTTGTTGGGGAAGAGCCAACACAGCTTTTGTAAAGGGAAATCACGCCTTACCAATGTATTAGAATTCTGTGTGGGAATGAACAAACATGTGGATGATGGTGATCCAGTATATATAGTGTATGTGGGCTTTCAGAAAGCCTTTAATAAGGTTCCTCCCCAAAGGCTTGTAGGCAGTCATGGGGAAAGAGGGAAGGTCCTCTCATGGATCAGTAACTGGTTAAAGGATAGGAAGCAAAGGATAGGAATAAATGGCCAGTTTTCTCAGTAAAGAGAGGTAAATAGCAGAGGGTCCCCCAAGGATCTGTACTGGGACCTTTTCTGTTCAGCATATTCATAAATGATCTGGAAAATGGTAGGAAAGTTTACAGACAATACAAAATTATTCAAGATTGTTAAGTCCAAAGCTTACTGCAAAGGGATCTCACAAAACTGGGTGACTGGGCAACAAAATGGCAGATGAAATTCAGCATTGATAAATGCAAAGTAATGCAGATTGGAAAACCTAACCCAAACTATATGTGAAAATGACTGGGAGTAAATTAGCTGCTACCACTCAAGAAAGAGATGTTGGAGTCATCCTGAAAAACACCTGTTCAATGTGCAGGGGCAGTCAAAAAAGAAAACAGAATATTAGGAACCATTAGGAAAAGGATATATAATAAGAAAGTAAATATCATAATACCACTATATAAATCCATGGTACACGCACATATGCAATTCTGGTCACCCCATCTCAAAAAAGATAAATTAGAATTGGAAAAAGTTCAGAGAAGGGCAACAAAAAAGATTACAGATATTGAACAGTTTCCAGATGAGGAGATTAAAAAGACTGACACTGTTTCAATTTAGAAAAGAGACAACTAAGCAGAGATATGATAGAGGTATACAAAATCGTGAATGATATGGAGAAAGTGAAGAAGGGAGTGTTATTTACCTCTTCACATAACGTAAGAACCAGGGTCACCCAATGAAATGAGTACGCACAGGTTTAAGACAAACATGGGGAAGCATCTCTTCACACAATGCACAGTCAACCTGAGGAATTTGTTGCCAGGGAATGTTTTGAAGGCCAAAAGTATAACTGGACTGAAAAAAGAATTAGATAAGTTAATGAAGGATAGATCCATTAATGGCTATTAACCACGCTGGTCAAGGACATAACCCCATGCTCCGGGTGCCCCATAATCTCTGACTGTCAGAAGCTGGGACGGGATCACTTGGTAAACTATCCTGTTTGGTTCATTCCTCTGAAGCCTCTGGTACTGGCCACGGTGGAAGACAGGATATGGGGCTAGATGTATCATTCGTCTGATCCTTTATGGCCATTCTTATGTTGTTATGTTTTTCCATAGAAGGAAAGACAGATTCAAGGATACAAATTATTATCAACCCCCACCACCACTCATCTAAAAAAACCCTCCCAAAACACGTTATATTAAATAGTTCAGAGATTACTTCTCCTGTCTTCCTTCTTAAAATAGAAGAGCATTCTTTCTGGCTGGTAAAGTATGTGACTGCACTCTGATATGTAGTGGCTAGAGTTCAATAAAAGCTCGACAAGGATTAAGCTAACCATCACCATACGGCTCCAGCTCAGCTCATTAAAAGACATTTGGTCATTGTTTACCTAAGTTTGCAGCAATAAATACAGATGTGCAGATCTGAATCCACACCTGGCATTAATCAGCTGTGCCGCTATTTCACAGCTGACTGTAAACAAGGAAAAAATGCTAAAGTGGAAATACTATTCCAAAATAACAAGAACTAATAAAGGCACCAACAGTGATGAAGGAAACCTGTCTAAGAACAAGCACCTCTCACACATTCTGATGGTGAGAGAAAGGCTTTTGTCATACTATACCAGACTCTCTTTCCATACAAATATCTGCAGTTTTTCATTCAAACACAAGTTTTCTTGTCCTGATTAGGAATTGATTAACCTGATAAAATTTTTTTCCCAAATTTCAAAATGAACCAAAACTGAAACTTGGGGAGATTTTTTTTTTCCTGTGCTGACACACTTCTTTGTTTTGGCCAGTTTTGAGAGAGAAAATACATGTAGTTGACTAACCTGTGGTCCTTTTCAGGCACGGGCAGGGTTGCACTTTGTCTCGGGTATTTCCTCACAGAGAGGATCGAGGAGGGTAGATAGGCTGGTGGACTGGATCAGAAGCCTGGGAAAAATCATCAGCCATGCCAAGGTCAGTTCATAGCCATTGACTCAAGGCTCTCTGTGTTGTCCACACAAAAAAGGATGTGTGGAGTGACAACAGAAAGCAGTAGACCTGTCCCAAACATACATTTGTTTTACAGTGCCTCAAGCCCCCTTACAGTCTTCTGCTGCAGTTACAGGAGGCTGTTCTCCTGGTCCAAGGTCCCCTCCTGGAGTTGCGACACTACATCTCACAGCTGGTAATCTTCAAACCTAATCCAATGCTGCCCAGTTGGTCAGATGATTTCCCGAACATGCTCCGATCCAGAAGACAGCTGTCTCCTTGGTCCTTAAAGGGACAGACTACTTCTATTACAGTGTAATATTGGGCCATTGCCCTTCTGCTGTGAGGGGTCTCTCAAGCTGGGTACCACAGGGGTCTGTTCTTGCACCACTTTCATTCAGATGGTATAGGAAGTCACTATGAAGGTTAGCAGGGAGGCAAACTAGACAGCTTCACTGCACTCTGAGGCAACAGTCAAATCCTTTTGGAAAATGAACTCATGCAGAAGGCAGCAACCCACGTAATAAGTGGCATGTCTGATGGAAAACACATGAAACTTGAGTGCCAGGATCTCCACGGGCTGTCTGTTGGCTACTAGATAGAGTTTAAGATGTTGCTGATAAGCTGTAAATCCCTACGAGGACTTCCTGACTCTCCCGGTCATGACAAACTGCCATAGTTGAGTTCAGTAGAAATACTCCAACTAGGCTCTCTTGAATATAAAAGGGGAGATGGGGGGGGCCCGATAGAGCATTCTCCATGAGGGCCCTTTTCCTTTTGAACTCTGTTCTCCATCTGGTTTGAAACAGCCCAAATCTGTTGACCTTCTGGGCGTACTGCAAAGTGGACTTATTTGAGTGGGCATTGGTGGAAAGGGTGGCATTTGAAGGTGGGCTTGTTGTCTGATGGGAAAGTGTGGTGGGTTCTAAGTCATATTCATTTAGTGGCCCAGTGATTTCATGAGATGTGGTAGGATGTGGGGGAATAAGGAGTGCTTATGTTTTTGTTGATTTCTGTTGTAATTCCTTCAGTGTTGTGGTTTTAAATTGATGTCAAGGGCCTCATAATAAAGCCTGTGCTCATGAGATTTTGTTTGTTTGTTTCCTGTGAATTTAGCACTGGCTGGAAATGCCAAATTGGCAACCTGGTCCAGTATGAATAATCGCAGTGCAACTGTCTCCACATATTTCCACCAATGTGTTTCAGCAATGGCCCAGAGAGTCCACTTCTAGGAGTGAGGGTCATTCGGGTTCCATGGCCAAAGATAATCAGGTACCAAACTCCCATTGAAATAAATTGGAGTTGGGCACCTAAATACCCTGGAAGTGATAGGCCTAATTGCCTCTTTCTTTACGGCTGTATAGGCAAACCAGCAATCAATTAGCACGAGTTTGGTTTGAATGAGGCAGTGATTGTCTCCATGCACATTTAGACCTTTGTACCTCTGATAAGATTGTTGACAAATATAATAGTTAGTGCCAATTTGATATTGATAGCAGATTTGTAAAATTTATAATTTTTCTGGAAATAATTATGACTTTTCCCAGACGGAAACAGAATAGAAAACAAAGGAAATAAACAAAACCCCTCACTTATATTTTAGGATCCTCGGATTCTTCTTCAGGTTATGGATAAAGAAAAAAAGGGTGTCCAAGAGTACACTGGTCATATGTATTAACCTCCTGTACTTTCAAAAATTGTTCAGTGGTGTATGTGTGTGAACATAGAAGGAGAATATACTTACCTAAGGCTATTGTTTAAGGCAAGGATTGTTTCCTGATCCTCCTTTCCTAGGCTACAGTGGTACAAGAGGCAGACAATGCTTCTAATTTTTTAGTTTAGGAGAACTTCATAACTTTATTTTCTTCACTCATGCTTTGCTTCAGAAGGAATGCTGAGATCATCTTTATAAATCCAATCTGCAACTCCTATCCCAACATTATTTTGAACCTTTAGTAGATTTCTTATGCATTTCTGTTTCTAGTTCCTTTCCATGAAATAAGAAAACAGAAAATAACAAATTGTAACCTTTTCTTGACTGTTTTCAGCCACTACACTTAAATTTTCACTTAAAATCACTTCATCAGTGTACGAACAAGAAGCTGGATATGAGTCAACAGTGTGTCTTTATTGCCAAGAAGGCTAATGGCAAATTGGGCTGCACTGGTAGAAGCATTGCCAGCAGATCGAGGGAAGTGATTATTCCCCTCTATTTGGCACTGGTGAAAACACATTTGGAGTATTGTGTCCAGTTTTGAGTCTCCCACTACAGAAAGGATGTGGACAAATTGGACTGAGTCCAGCAGAGGGCAACAAAAATTATTAGGGGGCTGGAGCACATGACTTATGAGGTGGGGCTGAGGGAACTAGGCTTGTTTAGTCTGCAGAAGAGAAGAATGACGGGGGGATTTGATAGCAGCCTTTAACTACCTGAAAGGAGGTTCCAGGGAGGATGGAACTAGGCTGCTCTCAGTGGTAGTAGATGACAGAACTAGGAGCAATGATCTCAAGTTGCAGTGGGAAGGTCTAGGTTGGACATTAGGAAAAACTTTTTCACTGGGAGGATGGTGAAGCACTGGAATGGGTTACCTAGGGAGGTGGTGGAATCTCCATCCTTAGAGGTTTTTAAAGTGCAGCTTGACAAAGCCCTGGCTGGGATTTAGTTGTGGTTGGCCCTTCTTTGAGTAGGGGGTTGGACTAGATGACCTTCTGAGGTCCCTTCCAATCCTAATCTTCTATGATTCTATGTGCAAACCTCACTCAGAACAAGAAGCCATGCATTTCACCCTGCTTCGCTGTGACTTCCCTCAGGGTACAAACTGTCTTGTTGAACTTCCATGTCCCTTTAATTCTCCAGCCTAGGGTATCTCTTACAAAGCTTTGCCAGTGAACAACAAACCCTTCCAGGCTTTGTACACTCACAGCCACCAGCATGCAAAATCCAACCCATCTGAATTACGTGAATGCTCTCCACTCATGAACTACACACAGAACAACCAGTTCTCTAGTTCCACACTTGCACCGCAAGAAATATGCATCTTATATTGTTTAATTCGCTCACTGTGCAGTGCAAGCTCATTAATTAGTTCGTCATTCCATCAAAGGATAATGAATATGAAACAGCCTTATTAACCCGAGTAGCGGGTCCCCCAAACACTTCAACCAAAACACACTGATTTTAGATTGAAGAATAAAACAAGTTTATTAACTAAAGAAAGATAGATTTTAAGTACTGCAAATGTTTAAGGCATTTAACAAAGTCAGAAACTGGTTACAAAATAAATGAAATATAGAACTACAGTCTAATTACTAAACTTTACTAAGCTGAGCAAAACTTGAAGCAAGGAACTTTCTCACCCCATCAGATGCTGCAAGCAGTTCACAGTGCAGAGGTCTTACTTCACAGGTCGGACAGCCTTAATGCCTGGGACTGCAACTCTAGTTCAATGTTGTTTCTTTGTCTTCCAAAGCTTGCTCTGTGAGTAGAGATGGGGGAGGAGGGGCAATGAGGAAGTCACTGCCTCTTCTTTTCCTATTCTGACTCCCATACTGGAAATGTCCTTGTTGGGTCATGGGATAAGGTAGTTCCATGGTGTATCTGAACTGCTGACTGTCCTGCCGGTGAATTGTAAATTTCTTGATTACAGCTCTGCTGCTGGTGAAGGGATGCTTAAGCTGGTGATTGCTCTTTCACACCTGTGATCAGACCTTTGTCTCTGCGGAGATGATGGTTCCCCAGAATTACAATTTATTTCAATAGCGAACATATAGTGAAACCTCAGAACTCCACATACAATTTTGATAAACACATTTTAACAAGACAATAATACTCAGCAGATTATGAATTTTCACATGATATCTCACGTTGTAAGGTCGATCATAATTTTTTTAAAGTGATGACTATAACAGTATAGACTGTCACAGTTATATTGAATCTTTTTTTCACAGGTGACCTTGAAGTTTAAACATTCTTCAGGTACCTTGCCCATTTTCTGTGAAAACCCCTGAGAGGCAGTTCATCACCCTGTGTTCTTTATCTAAGACACAAATACTTAGCAGCAGAGATGGATTTAGGGAGCTGGGCTTGGGGAGCACTAGGCTCATGGTGCTGTTTTTGTTGTTAGCAACAAAAGGGAAAATAAAAACCTGGTGAGGAAAGCAGCCTTTTGAACTAACAGACTAGGGTTAACATTCTAAGGCTGTCACCTACTGTAACACTATTTAATATTGGTCCACCCAATGTTGGTGCACAGTTCAATTTCTTGATATCAGCACATTTCAGTTATTCTTAAAATTAAGACATTTCTATAAACTTAGAGGAAATCATTTTTTATTTGCTTATATATAGCGTGAATAAATACAAATTTACAGATCCTAGTTTGCAAATTTATCATCTTATATGGCAGGGATAAATCATTCAGGCAAATCATGCATGGTTGTCATGAAATTGGCTCCAAATGCAATAAAAAATAACATATTCAAAAATTTAACAAATGGCAGGGGAAGGAGGGGGAAGCTCCGAAGATGCTCATTCCCTGGGGCACTGTTTGGTCTAGGGCCAAACCTGCTTATCAGCACCACTGAGAAGTACATCCAGCCCTTGTCTCATCTTTGCTCAATAGTGGTTTGGCTTTCATAAGTTCAACAAAAGTTTCACTAACACTTAAGTAAAATATGGCAATAAGGAAGCAAAATATTACTTATGCCTACCTCATGGATGAGCCAGATGGCCTCCATCTCAATCCAGGTCCACACATCCTTCGCTTGTGCTAGGAAAATGGGTCTTTCTCCTCTTGCTTCTCAGCTCCTTGCTGGTCCTATCCCAACCATCTTCCTGAACTTTCTAGTGGTGTATATGGCATGTCTGATGAGTGGAACTGACATTAACTGGCTTTAGGTCTCTCAGTAAGGCAGGGACGGCATTTCCAGCCAACAGGCTGCAGAGAATTCAGTGTAATGGAAACATTTAGTGGCGTATTCTGTGAGCAACAGGTGGCTTGAGATGGCTGATGTCAGTCTAGTACAAGGCACTTGTATGTTGTTAGACAACAAGCAAATGGAGTTGTGACTTGAATTTTCTGAGTACCGGTGTGAGAAGAAAATATGCAGTTACCTGTGGTAAATCATTTTATACCTGTTGAGTGAGACACACACCCACTGATGTGTAATTGCTTGAATACATAGAGTCCAATACCAACATGATGCTGCAAGCTACTGCTTGTTTTGTGACCCTTTCTTTGTAAGATAAACATTTGGACAGACACACAGCCATCTATCTCCACAGGCACCCCTCTTCTGTAGAGTCTGTTGCACATCATTTATCTAACATCATGGGTGGATTATCTTCTATGCGTGACTGGCCTTCCTTGAAACTGATGTCAGGACATTGAGTTCTAAAGTAGGGGTGCTTTTATTTCAAAATACCCCTTACGGGTCAGACCATGCCACTCTCCCCACCTTATGGATATCTGCTAGTGTCATCACAGATATAGTTAAGATTCAGAGAAGCTTTCTCTTTGGGGCCAATGAAATAATATTCATGCACTGCAGCTGAGATAAACCTCATTTCCACTGCTTATCTTAGATGAATTTCACCGTAAGAGTGTATCCATTTGAATTCACGTCTAAGCAGCGGTGATATATCAGTTGAGGATTTAAAGCTTTGGACAATAGATTTGGATGCCGTTTGCTTGTTCCAAGGACCTATGACCCATTGTAGTCCATTGATGCTAGTGCTTTATTGATGATTGTACTGAAGTTTACAAACCCCCAATCAGATTAATCATTTCTCACTCATCTACAAAGGCTTAGAGACAGCATCTGAGATGTTCAAAGCTTATCTTTAGTCAATCCTATACTCCTTGGTCTATACTTTCGGGGGAGGGAGGAGGTTCTATTCAAGTGTGCCATTTATCTAAGTATTCACAGACTTCATTGCACAAAATAGAAAGTTTTTTAAAAAGAACTGGCTGGCTTGGGGGCAAGATATCCAGAGTTAATCATTTGCATGTTGCTCATGTTTTAACTGGGAGGCCAGAAATTACAGAATAACTTTCATTTTAGTGATGGAGAAAACAGGATAGAAAAGACAGTGGATGACATATGCACTGATTATTGAGCCAAAATGGTCCTGTATATGGTAGGTAAATATTGTGTCTATGCACACCCCTAAAGGTTTGACTTTTTCAACCACCTTTTTTTGCTCAAAAGCAAACTTACTGACTGTATGGCTATTGGATGTTTTTACATGACTGTCTCTGGTATATGTGTTTGCTCTTTGCAGGGCAGTTAACATGCACTTGGAGTAGCAATTGCCTTTGCCATAGCTTTGAACTGTTTCTTAATGCTTAATGTTTATGCTTCATCCAAATTATTTCAGCCTTGTAAGAGGGTCAGTTTCCTGGCTAAGGTCAGAGAATGCAATGCATTTTTAAATGCAGATAGTCTGATCTGCTCACTTAAGAGCTTTAGTACATCATTTTGCAATCACATATCTCACAAATAATTTATACAATCAATTAAAGAGCATTATCAAGGGATGATCTGACAACTGTTGCCATGCCAACCAGTGAAGCAGAGAAAGCCTCAGTGTTTAAAGGCTGCACCTGGTGATAGATGTAGCAGATTTTGAGGACTCAGACAGAATCACAGATGTCCAAAGGTGTGGAGGGAACATGATTTAAAGCTTGATTTTATGCCATTTTTACTGGCGAAAGGGTGTTGATGGCATGTTGTTCACGTTCTCATTAAAATTCTGTCATTTTTCACAGAGTGTTCTACATTCAGGGCTGAAAACTGAAGTGAGACTGCACTTTACAGACTGATAAAATATGATAGCAAAATGGATGATGTTCATTTGCAGGCTGAATTAATTAAAAAAAAAAGTTTGTGTCAGTGCATTTATGAAAAGCCCGTTAATCAAACACAACTTTACCAGCCTTAATGGCCATGTCTTAAACACCCTTGTATTAATATTTAAAATTCTGGTTCGCAAATGGCTTCTGGTGCATTGAATTAAAACGTAATTAGAATGGGTCATTATAAGAAGACAACAACAGAAGCTGAAAGTACACTTCCAATTGGCTAGTCACACCCTTCACTAAATTGCTTCAGAGTTTCAACAATTGGGTTAAATCCTTAGCCATAGGGCAGATAGGCTACATTTAGGCTATGTCTACACTTTAGGCATGTAGAGTATAGACGCTGCACACTCCTGTAGCTTGATGTGATGGGGTGTGCCTACCTCATGCTAGAGGCAAGGGAATTGACCTGCAGAATAGGTGGAGGAAGTCTTGCCCCTTAGATTGTGGTGGGCATGCTCCAGCTCCTGCCTCTGTACAAAAGGGAGCAGCCTAGCTCTGTACAAAAGGGACAGATGGCCAAGGAAGAAGGAGTCCTGCTGGAGGCTTCCACCATGGAACTAGTGCTACCAGGGACCAGGTGAATCGGAGACCCAGTGAACCCAGGAGGAGTCCCAGAACCTGCAGTTGCCTGCCTAAAGGCTGGACACGCCAAAGGATCCAGGGACTCTGGCAAATGACAAACCACCATTGGGGATGTTGGGGGAGGAAGTAGCCCAGGGAAGGAAGCTAGCCCCAACCCATGGAAAGAGTCAGCATGTTGCAGGAGGATCCCTGGTGACCCAGTAGCAAATATCTCCACTGCCATTAGCGCCCTGGTCTGGGACTCAGAAGAGCAGGGAGGGCCTGAGTCCTCCTATCCGGGGCATTACATGCTGCTAGGTGGTGCCGCACTCCCTCAATAGGCCAATAGGTCTCACTGTCCCCCAGAATCGGGCAATGTTGTTGACTCAGGTCTCTAGGCCATACGGCCCCAACCCAGAAGGACCACCCATGGACTCTGGCTGTCAGGCCCTACTGCCTCACTCCGCCGAGCGGAGAGACTGGCTCTGGCCATCAGGCCATACTGCCTCACCCCACCCCACCCCGGGCTGTGATACTGATTCTGGCCATTGGACCATACTGCCTCACTCCTCTGGGCAGAATTGCCAAACCTAACTGGGAACTCCTGAGTGATTAGGCCCCCAAGGGAAGTTGGGAGGGGGTGTTCACCCCCCAACACACAGATAAACAACAATGTAGATGGTGAGGCATTGCTTAGGTGAACAAAGTAAAGACACACTAGAGCCCTAGGGTACCATACATACATACATATCTCATTACACACTCAAACAGTGCCTCCCTCATTTACATTGCTAGCTGTAGCACTGTAGTACCCCACTATCTTCCTGCTGTTGGAGCCTTTCCCCACCGCCAGAACATTTCACTGCAATGTGTAGCTACACATGAGTGTGGACACAGCCTGCTTTTCACTGCAGCACATAGATATGTGTGCCCTACATGCTAGCACAAGTGTAGCCAAGGACTTAGTGAAAGATAAGAATTTTATAAAGAACAGTGTGTTTTCCCCCTTATACTCGACATATTCATTTATTCAGTAGGGAAGAATAAATGTTTCCCTTCCAGGGATAACGGGATGAAATTCTATGGATCTATGCAGGAGATCAAACTAGATCATAGTGGTCCCTTCTGATGTTAAATCTATGAATTTGTGACCTAAGAATAACAGTTTTAATTTGTGATTTTTATAAGGTTTTTGAAACAGTGACTTTCGCTTACTATGTGTTTGTTTTGTTCATCCTTCGAGTTCGAAGATGACCATGACATCACCGGTTTGCCGGGTTTCTGCGAACACACAAGTGGCTGATCTAGCCAATTTCAGCTTTGAAATGTCTGTGGCACACTGAACAAGCGATACCACCATGGGTTACATGATTAATAGCAGACTTGCTGCTGTTGCGAGAATTAAGCTTCTGCTCTGCCTCAGCAATTCTCCTCTGCTCATAGTCTGTAGCTCTAGTATGGATGAGGCTTCTCCAGGTAGAACTGTCATGAGCGAGATCTTGCCAAAACTCTGAGTCAATGTTGAAACACCCCATGAATAATTTGAGGGAGACCTTGAAATGTTTCTTCTGGTCGCCCTAGAGTGCTTTCCCTCCTAAAGCTTGCTATAAAATATCTTCTCTAGCAGTCACTCAGCTGACATTCTGGAGACTTGGCCTACACATCTCATCTGGGACTTCATCAACATAGTATGGATGCTTGGAATATCTGCCCATATGACAGCCTCAATAGCTGGAACCTTGCCTTGCCATCTTATCCTCATGAGTTTCCTCAGACAGCCCATGTGAAAGTGATTCAGCTTCAAGATATGGCATCTGCATCCAGGTTTCACAGGTGTATATCAGAGTTGGCAACATGATGGCTTTGTAGACCGTCAGTTTTGTTTGTTGACTAATGCCTCTACGCTCCCACGTATTTGCACATAGTCTGTCAAAGGCCACACTTGCTTTGGCAGTTCTGGCATTGGTTTCATCATCAAGATGAACTGCAAATGACAGTGTACTGCCGAGGTAGGTGACCTTGTCCACTGCCTGGAGGGTTTGGCCATTCACTGTGATAGCGGGCATTATGTAAGGTTTTCCCAGTGCAAGTTGGAACATCACTTCTGTCTTCTGATGTTGATAGTGCAAGCAAAGTTCTCACAAGCTGAAGAGAAGTAGTCCATACTCAGCTGCATGTCAGACTCAGATTTGGCAGTCAGCGAATCACCATTAGCAAACTAGTATACACAGTTAATCTAATAAATCTGATTCTATCCCAAAGAATCATCTTACTGCACCCAATCTCTCAAGCTGCACAGTGGGGTAATCATAGGGGTTAGGAATCAGTTATATTCTAATAGGTGCAGTGGTTCCCCAAAATAATAAAGTTTTCTCTGCTAATCAGACCATAAGGCATCAGTTCTCTGTGGCTAACTAGTCACTTGAAAATCCTAGAATAATAGAAATAAGAGATAGAAAAGTAGACTCCCTAGATAGATTATCATGTCCCATCCTCCAGCCAGTCCTGAATTGTTCCCTATAGTACAACATAATCTCAAGAACCACAATGATATTTTGCTCACTGGCATAAATTCCTGTGCTATTCATTTGGGAACAAATCCTGCCTTGATGTAAACAGGTGCAGCTCTCACTGAAGTCCATGGGAGTTGTGTTTCTCATGCTGTCTGGTGCCAGCCACAGGGCAGACTGTCAAAAAACAGGGCAGCCACCCCAAACTGGTGATGAGTTCTTTAATTAGATTTCACCAAGCCAGTAACAAATGTGAACTCTTGAAGTACTATGACAGTCTTACCATGGAGTGATAGACAGTCCCTTTGGGCATTCCAGTTTATCTTATTACCCAGGCAAGCTGGACTTAGTGATAATTGGTTGCTATACACCAAAGATCACAAAAATTCAGGTTGCTTCCGGGCTCAAGAGACCAGTTACCTACTCCAAGCCAATTTGTACTTCAGATATCACACCAAAGCCAATGCTTTTAGCCAATCCTACAGTAAAAAGAGACCAGTTACCTACCCCAGGCCAATTTGTACTTCAGATATCACACCAAAGCCAATGCTTTTAGCCAATCCTACAGTAAACCGTCAAAAGATCTAATAATGAGGAAAAAGAAATGAGAGATTTATTTACTGGTTAAAGCAGGCAAACGTATTCACACAAAAGAGTGACAGTCTATGGTTCCTGAAGGTGATGGAGTTGTAGCAATTTGTCAGCACTGAATGTCTTTTTGGGCTAATCCAGGTTGACCCTGGGGAATCTCTGCTTCTGTTTCATCGCTCCAGCCCTCTGAGAGACTAAATAATAGAAGAGATGAAAAATGTTCTTGTTCACTGTCTTGATTTCCATATTCCAGCATTAAAGTTGATGAGAGGAGTCCTTTTGCACGTAGCATCTTCATGGGCCTGAAGGGGCAGTCAACGGAGTCCTTTTATTGTGATGTTCCCCAAAGACCCATTTAGTTTTAATAGCCTTCTTCATGAGCCGGAGATGATCCCCTCTGACAGGCTGACAGTTTCAGGGCAAACATTTTTTACAGTTATTAAGCAAAAACTTAATTATTACCTTGTAGAAAGTGATAAAGATATTATAAGTGAGATTCATTCATGCAGCAACTTAAAGCATTTCATAACATCTAAACACATTGTAACTCCAGGATGCATCTTAACCATACCAACACACAGGTGAGTTAGACTGGTTTCCAGCAATGAATTGGTCAATGTTCCGCTGAGGCCTAAAGCCAGGGCCAGAACTGGCACCTGGCTTGCCAGGGTCACGGTGCCCACTTATGCTAAAGATCTGGACCCTTGTTTTAATGGGGGGGTTTCAGCATATTTGCTCATCAGGCTCAGACCTCTGCTGCAACCAATTTGAAGTGTTGCTTTTGGCAACAGGGGACAGTAGACAAGGTAACACAAAGGATTGAGAAAGCCCAGACTTGAGATATTCCAAATTATCTCATGCTCATTTGGAGAACTCGTAGCAACTCGACATAGGATAACATTTTAACTTCTCTGCACAACAGTCTGGGTATGGGTATGAAAAGCATGAGGCAATGCCTATGGTGGTGTCATGACAGCTAGGTTCTTGGTCATAGCAGAAGAGATTGCTTTAAGGACCCATTACTTTTTCTGGTGTAGTGAGTAGTCAGTTCAAAGAGCGGTCAGAAGTCACTGCATGATCTATGGTGGGTTGTTGAAGGGGGGCAAGAGGGTTGGTTGGTTGATGGTTTTGGATTATTTTTAGCTGTGATATATACAATTCAATGCTTATTTTGAACATAAGTGCAAAGCGGTGTAGCAAGTGAAAGCAGACTGCCAAGTAGCAAGTGCCAAGTTTGTTTGCCATGCTGAAAGTAGATGGCATTATAACACCGGCACATCTCTCATCTTGCCCAAGTCTTCCTAATGTCCTAACCCTTTCTTACCTCTTCACAGTTAAATGAACCAGCTACTCAAAATAGATGAAAAAAAATACATAAGCTTATGCAGGCTCGAGAAAGGTACAAATATTTTAGTAGTGTCTAGGAATAGAGAATAGGTTCTGAAGTGATCCCAAGCATTTCCTCTGGAGCTAATTCTAGTTGCTGAATCCATGGCACATGCCAGAAAATGCAGAGATGGCAGAGGGTATGAGATGTGGAAGTTAGCTGGTCTGAATCTGCCTCTTTTGGAAAGCCACACCGAGACTGACTTGCACATCTTCCATGAATGAGGGCTTGATTCTATTCTCCCCGGTGTTGCTCCATTGACTTTAATGGAGTCACTCTCATTTCACACCAGTACAAACCTGGGGAGCTCAGGAGTTGTAAGAGAAGCATGGTGCATTTGTGAATGCTTGGCTATGCTGTTGTACAGAGAAAACAAAGGTCAGACACAAACTATTTCTACTCTTAGCAAGGAAAGAATGTGTGAGGGTCAGGGCAAAGCTGACCTCAAATCAATTTTTTTGTGGGACTCAACTTGTAGTTCTCTCTATCCCACCAGTTCCTGATTTCCACCTCCCAGGCCTTAATCAGAGCCCTCTTCAGTACTGTTCTTACCTCAGTGCAGGCCCCAGAGGGAATGCTTCCACAGAGACTTTAGGTAGACAAACCCCTATTTCCTGCTCTCCAGGCTTTGGCAAGGTGGGACTTGAAGTTATAGATGCCTTGCTCCCGAGGCTTAGCTACGGTTACTGCAGTCAATTTTGTTCCACCCAAGCTCCAGTCAGCACCCAGCTTGCCCTTCTTGGCTGTTTTGTGTACCTCCCTCCCAGCTGTGCTGCCCTCATGGGGGAAGTACCTGGTAAAGGAAGCAGTGAAATGGGAGGAAAGGAATGAAAGGCCTCTACCGCTAGTCACTCGGCTGCTAGAAGAGTAGTACCTATTTATTACTTCTTTCCCCACACTTCTGAATGCCAGTAGGGCCTTGAAAACAGGCAGTAAACAGGCTGCCTGCCCCAAGGAGATTACAAATTAGTGGCCAGATTTGCCTGGCCTTTATACGTAGCAGGGCCCTCACAATTGCTCCAGGAGGAGGCTGAGCTGGGCAGAGCCTTATGGGTGGCAGAGTGTGCTTTATGTGAGTTCATGTGAAATCAAAATGAGACCAGTTTCCCATAAGCAGGAAGTAAAGTAGCTGGTAAATTTTAGCATGGTTAACTTGGCTAGAAATGAGTTTCAATATTCAAAGCTGTTTGGTCTTTCGTATGTTTCCCCATTGGATTTCAAACCTATGGAGTGCTTTACACAGACTTCAATCTGGCAGTGCTAGCTTGGCAATCCAGTAAAGTTAAACGGTTAACTGTATTTACATTGTATTACAGATAAAACTGATAGAAATAACTAATTGATTAGCTGAATAAATTAAGCTTCCTTTAGTGTGCCAACTTAGCATATTATGTGTAACAGCACATCTTAAAAAACATTTCTGAGAGGGTTTTGTGTTTTAAAGGGTGTGTATTAAAGGAATCTATTAAAGTACTTTTACCTCTTTTAGTCTCTGATAATTAATATGAACTCTAAGTGCTTTATGGATTGTTGGGTTGATAATTCACTAGCAGCTGAAGTAATAGAGGTTGTGTTGGAACGATGGCCTCATACATACCTTACAGAGTGCACTAAATGATTGAACCCAAAGAATAATAGGTATGGAAATTGCCGTGTGCTTGGTGTTCATTCAAGGATAATATATGACAGGAGCAAAGCAAGCAGCAAGTTAGCAGATGACTCAGCCAAGCATCTGTGACTGAATAAAGTGTGATTCTAACCTTCTGTCATTGAGAATATATTTAATGGAAACATTATCAATCTGATGCCTTACTTGCTAAGCTAAAATAGGCTTCTATTACTATTTTCCCTCTTATGCCGCCATAGGGCCAAATTCACACTTACTCATGCTGAGTTGCACTTTGCTCCAGTGAAGTCAATCTACTCTTCATGTAGTAAGGGAGCGCTCAACATGAGTGTGTGTCAGTGCTGGGCCCAGCGTTAGGCACCAAACAGCACCTGCTAAAGCTATGTGGTTCTACTCATTTTTTTAACATGTGTAGGAATGGGTACATACACACGGAGAACAAACATTAATTGATTATTCTTAGGCTATTCCTTATGTTATTCCTAAAGCTAGGCCATAGGACAGTGTACTTCATTTAAAAAAAAAAAAAGAATTGCCAAACATCTAATGTCATATAGGTAGATCAAAGTTGTGGGACATTGGTCTATAGGGATTAAAATTAGTTGCTTTGTCTCATACTACTTGGAAAGCTCAGTCTATGACTTTTTTATTGGCAGGAGCACTCAGGTGTACAGCAAAGAAGCAGAGCAGAAGGTCTAGCCCCTGAATAAAAGTGTTCTGACAAAAAGGGCATAAAAGATAAAAATGAAGAAAGATAATTGCTGTAGCACATCATGCACGTATGCTGGGTCAAGGATGGCTTGCAGCAACTTTGCGTTACAGAGTAGCAGGACCCTGTCAACAGAATTCATGCTGAAAACATATGTTCTTTTGCTCAGACCAGTTTTCACTGCATCTGGAAACCAAGCATTAGAGAGGAGAGAAAAAAATAAAAGGAAGGCAGCACATTCAATTCTATGCTAAGTGAAACCATTCATTTATTCGTGAACAAAATCTTTCTTTTTCTATCACTAGCAGAATTCTTGTGCTGTTTTTGCAAAAATAAGGTGAAAATGTAAGCATTATTACAGGTTTATGAGCTTTTTCTCTAAATGAAAACTATGTTTTGATATCAAGAACAATCATATTTGGCAAAAAGTGGAAAACCTGGCCAAAAAAATCCATTGTTTAAAATGACTGTGAGACTTGTAAAATTCTAAAAATAACTCTGTTTTGCTGTCAAAATTCCAGGAAACAATAACCAGATGTTTCACCCACTCCAGTTACTCTGCCAGATCTCTCACCACTAAGCAACCAGTTGAAATTCTGCATCAGAGCTGATCCAAAGGTCTTTGTCAAGAAATAAAATGGTACATTCTATTGATATTCATGTGTCATTCACATTAACCATTTAAAAACTGCAGACATTTGAAGACAGATCCTGCCACCTTTACTCACACTGAGTACTAGTTTACTCGACAGAATTGGTCCAGTATTGTGTAGAATGGTGGCTGGGAATCCATGCATTAAATACCAAATTCTGCAACCCTTCCTCATATTTAAATCAACAGGGCTACTTGTATGAGTAAGTGCTATTTAATTTGAGGGTGCAGATTACCTCTCAATTAGCAGCCTGGATTAGGGCTAAGGTTAGGGTTACTAAAGTTAAGTGGACACGTCAAGATGAGCCTATAGTCTTCCGATTGTAACTTTTTCGTGTGAACTTCACTAGATCAGAATCTTTTCATGAAATAAAGTATGACAAGTAGCACAAAAATCACTTGGTCGGTGTCTGACTTGTGGTTGCTCTACTCTTTAGGGACTGGATTATAATAATATTAGAAAGCTGTAATGATCCTTTAATGTCTACATATTGCTTTTCTTTGCTGTAGTATGATGGTTACATGCTGATTCACCTTTAATAGGTCAGATAGAAATTTATTATCCGAACCTGAGATTTGAAATGCCCTCTCTTGCTGATAATGTAGATCTATAGCCATGAGTCACTAGAAATGGGGCTTGATTACTGCTTTGAATTGTTGAACAATTTAAGCATTATGCTTTGTACTTGGGAATAATCTCTGTCTTATCTGAAAGAAGAAAATAATTGACATATTGTGTTTATTCACTATACTGAAATGTGATGGACTTATTCAGATAACACTTTCTATAAGCAGAGCTTGTTTCTCTAATGGGTTGACATTTTATACCCCAAGATTTAATCTCACAACTTCTTCCTTATACTGTAAACCTGGTTTTTCACCACCTTACATGTTATATTGCCATTTACACTGATGTGTCAGCTGAATGGCAAATGCTAGCAGACTGGAATGACAGGCAAAATTTTCACAGGTGACTTGTATTTTGGAGGCCTCAAGTTTTATAAAAGCTCCCCTTAAGGGAGACAATGATGCCTAGTGGACAGTGCATTGGACTAGGACTCAGATGACCTGAATTCTGTTCCCAGCTCTTTCACTAACTTGCTGAGTGATTGTAGACAAGTCACTTTCCTCTCTCTGTGCCTCAGTTTCCTACCTGTAAAATGAGGATAATGATGCTGAGTTCCTGTGCCTGTGCCTCACTACCATTTACACAAGCTTGTATCTACTTTTGTTCAACAGAAACCTCCTGTTCTACTGTATTTAACATCGTTTTTAATAAGGGGCAAATTATGCCGCAGGACAGAATTAAAGCCTTAGAATCTGGGACCAAATTCTACTCCCATGCTTGTGTAACTGCAAAGTCATTCTGCTGGCTTCCAATATTACCATTGAAGAGAACCTGGAGGTACACGTGTGTAATTTAGAGCAGAACTTGATCTCTTACTGTAAATAATAGTTGATTCTCTTAAGAGTAAGACAGTCATTCCAGTGTTGTCAACTGCAACGACCAGGAATAAAGTAATTCACTTTCTGATTTAATGGAAAATTCACTAGCACTCTGTCAAATATTCAGGCTACAGACATTCCAGACCAAATTCTGCTTTCATTTGCACTAATAGAAATCTGATGTAATTCAAGTGACGTTATTCCAGAAGTCCACTGATGCATTATACATCAGAATTTGAGCCTACACTATTATAGCAAACCCTAAGGGCTGATCATGCCTTGAAGACACAACATTTCAAGCAGCATAACCTCTTCATGGGGAGCATACACACCATCAGCTGAAGTAGTGCACTTACATTCTTTACACATCTAGGAACAAAGAATGTAGGCCATCCTTATATGATGGGGGACTTTATCTGTGGGAAGCAATGAAACTGAAAAAAGGTTTGGGGTCCGTAGTGGATAATCAGATGACCATGAGCTTCCAGAGCAACATTGTGGCCAAAAGGGCTAATGCAATCCCTGGATGTATAAACAGGGAGATCTTAAATAGGAGTAGTGATGGTCTTTTACCTCTATATTTGGCACTGGGGTGACCACTGTGGAACTACTGTGTCCAGTTCTGGTGTCCGCTATGCAAGCATTAAAGAGCATAGTGTCCATGTGTTTCTTTACAGGTTGAAAGGTGTGCTTCCATGTACCAAAGCAAGCAGCATATCAGATCGCATACAGTTGAAGACATCTTGTTCAACTTCAAGAAGAACTGCATAAACCTTTAATGGTCATATTTCTATTCTTCAAACGCTCAAACCGTGTGTATTGAATGTGATCTTACATAAATGTTGCTTGTTTCAGCTAAGTGAAAATCCTTCCATGCAATGTACTGTTTCTGCAGATAGTTCAAGGAAATATTTCTTAAAGAAAAATTCTGCTACTCCACCCTTCCACCAACCCCTTTGAGTCCTCCTCCCTTGAGAATATTAATGATTTAACAGAGGTTTTCTAGTACTATGCAGAAAACACAGTGCCTACCTACTGCTGATCCTAGCTTTCCCAAACAGCAGCAGAGTAAAACTGACCTTTGCTTGTCAGTTTCACTGCTGCTCACAGAAATTTCAACAGAAGCAGTGAAGACAAACAAGATTGGTTTTGCAGAGGAAACTTTTGGCACTGTTTGTCTTTAGGTAGTTTAAAGTCTGTTAATGTTTGAAGAATTTCCTTTCAACAATAACTAGAAAATTGTTTTTAAAATGAAAGCTTAGATTGTGCAGAAGTTCATGATACTAACCCAGAATGGTGGAACTTCAAGTCGTGTATGTGTGTATGCACTGCATATGTGAGAAAAAAGAGTAGAGGGAGAAAGTATGTGTGGGTGTACATGCATGTGTGTGTGTGTGTGTGTGAGAGAGAGAGAGAGAGAGAGAGAATCTGTTTTTGGCAACTGTTAATAGTACGATGATGTTTTGTAGAACAGAATGTGATAACGGAGTTGAACAGGCATGGATGAGAGATTAGAATTATAAACTCCTTCTCTTAATTTTTACTAAATGATGTATCATAGTTATACTACTCAAAGGTCATTTGTTTCCAGGTATGTCACTCATTTTATTCCCAAAGTTATTTATGCTAAATACAAATTAGGTGTCGCCTGTATTTTACGGCTGATGATAATTTACATCTGATATAAAAAATCTTTAAATTAAAGTAGAAAGAGTTATTTAGCCTAAGCATGAATCCCAGAGCATATTTTCCTTGAATAAAGACATTTTTTGTGTCGTTCTGTTTGGACCTTTGTCATATTGGCTTTGTCAGGTTTTGGATAATGACATTTCCAGGATATCACTGGCATGTACTTGTGCCAGTACACACACAGAAAAGCACCTGTATTTTATGCTCTCAGTGAAACATTTCTACGTTTTTTTTCACATTCAATATGAAAAGCAGAAACAGTATTTTCATAGATCAGTTCCTGGGCATCCCTAAGATTTTTCATGAGGTGTTGCTTGGAGGGCTTTCCATCACAATATAGAGATATTAGCTCTTGAAAGGGATAGTTTTGTTGAAGGAGTTATCATTGTTTCTAAAGCAATTTCCTGGGATTTATCTGAGTTGTAATGGAGGTATTTATCTCCAGGTGTTGAATGGCTACTGATAACAGACAATATATTTTCTAATTTATAATAAAGCACATCTGTATTGCCCGTATATATTTATGCATTTCATAATACAATATATGTTTTTCATTGTAGTGGGTGGTGTAATTTTTGGGTATTAAACTTGTGAACACACACGCAGCATGAAATATGATCCTACAGTCACCCTGTAAAGATATATAACTTCATCTCGTTAGCTGAGATGATACATGTGCGGGTGGGAAGAAATAAAAGGGGTATTTCCATAAATCAAGGACATTTTTATATCCATGATGTTAAGAAAAAGAAATATTTAGAGCTGCTCCTAAGAATTTACCAGTTGACGCAACAAATTTTCTTTAGTTTCCATTTATTTAAAAAGACTAATAATTAAAAAATTTAAAAAATCTCTACATGTTTTTTTCCAGAACTTTTCTGCCTTTCTGTCCCATATTTTAAACATTACTTTAGCAAGAAGAAAGGACTCTGTGCTTTTGATTTATTACCTCTGTGATGGAATATGGATGTTTGGCCAACTTTACTTCTTAAACTAAGTGAATCAGTGCAAAAGCAATCACTTTTGGACATCAATTGTATAAACTAAACATTTGAATGATAAAATAAGTGTTCCCATATGCAAGTTGGCTGGCATTTCATAATTGATGTAAAATTCTTGTTTTTCTTCTGTGGTATCCTTTGTCTTTTTTTCTCGTCTTTTTTGACTTTGTTTGGTCAGTTATTTAGCAAAAATTGCCTGTACCTTAGAAAAAATAGTGTCTATTCCGCATAGTGTCTATTCCGCATATGGCATTTATAGATCTTCAAAAACTCGTTCTGGAGGCATGCTTCAGATTAGAGGGCTTTTCTACTTCTGGAATGGTTTTAATTTGTTAGCACTTTAGATCTGTAGTCTTGAGGTAGCTCCTTTTTCAGTCAATAAAATGGTTAGTGAAATGAGGGTAAAATATTATAATTACATTCTTCAAATCAGATTTTTATGTGGGGTTTTTTTCCATCTGGCATGTTAATCTGTCATCCTGGGAGGTTGTTTTCCTTTTAATCTTCAGTGCAAGTGCCAAGAAGGATGGTTTTAACCATGAATTACCACAGCAGCTCAAATCCAAGTGGGAGGCTGATATGTTGGGATAAAAAGAAAGACAAAAACGGTTCATCTTTGACTAAAACTTTTGCAACTGAAATCTGCCCACCATGTCCAGAATTCATACACTTTTTTGCTTGCAGCACATATAACATCCTACACCACATTGTTACCTACAGTAACAAGATACAACGCGACGAGTTATGGTAAGGTGAAGGTATACAATACAACCTCATTTAATATAAAACATCTCTGTAACAGGATGACAGGTTGCCTCTTTCAACCCAACTTGATAGCAAGTGTCAAACCCTGCAGACGTACACTAGCTGATTCCTGATGACATAATAGAAGTGGGTTTTTTATGCAGAGGGATTGAGGTCTAGTACAGAGACCTCATTGCAGGAAACTCTAGGTTAGTTTAGAAAGCTCATGAACCCTGGCTGCACTGCCCAGATTTCCAGTAAATCTCAGCCCTTCCATGTCCAAGCTAAGAGCAGAAGATGACCTACAGACTTACCTGGTTCCATTTGAGTGGTTAGTTATGCAACCCAGTGAGAGGGGAGGGGTCCTGAGTGCTCTGATTGGTTTCTTTGACTATAGATACCAATGGCAAATCTGCCTCTGCATGGAGACAGTGCTACAGAGGGAGGCCAGGAAACATAGGCATTTTGGTTATCCAAGGAAACTTACCAACAGAGCTTTTATATTTAACCTCAGAGGATGGCTGCACACCTTTGCTCAGCAAGCGATTTACTATCTGACGCCTAGGATCAGGTCAGATGGGAAGCTTTTGGCTAAAACTGGGTAGAACAGGATTTTCCATTTCATATGAAAAGTCACAATTTCTCTCTCCCCCCAAAAAACAGAATAAAAATAAACATTTGAATTTCCTGCAAAATAAAAATTATGAAAAAGTTTTATGTTCAACTGAAATCTGTCATTTCAATGAATGCTAAACATTTTTCTCAAATTTCAATTTTAAAAATGAAACCAAAATTGTACGTGGGACATGCTGACATAAAAATACTTCATTTTGGTTTGTTTTTCTAAACAAAAAGTTGTCAAAATCAGCACATTTTCCCTACCTGCTCTATTAATAGACATAATAATAATGGAATAACATGTGGAAAGCCTGCCCTGGGGCCTGCCTACTTGGGTGTGCCAATGCTGGCAGAGGCTGTGGAGCACATGGAGAAATACCTGCAGGTGGAGCCATCAGCGAAATCGTGGTTGCATTCTAAATCCAGGAGACAGTTTGTTAGAGAGATGAGTCATCATGAAGAAGAATGAAGGGAACTGATGACTCTGACAGTGAAATAAGAAAGAAAAGAGATGCTCACCAGGAATACTGGGGTTAAGTGGAGACATCGTTCCGTCTGAGTTTTTAATGTGGAGAAATCGAGCACATAAATGCATTTTACTCTGAATGTATTGTGACTATGTTGAGATGTGGTCTGACCAAGGACATAGGGGTCTGGGTTGATCATTGGATATACAGCGCTACTGCCAAAAGTGATGGACTGAGGGTGTGCCCACTCATTAACAAAGGACATCTTTGAGATAGCAGAATTGCTAGATTCATAAAATAAGGCCACAAGGAGCCATTATAGATGACCTCTTGTGTGACACAGGCCAAGCCTATCATCCTGTAATTTCTGTATCCCTGCGTAAATTGTTCCACTAGTTAATTTCCTTCACTGTTAAAAATTTGCACCTAATTTCTAGTCTTAATTTGTCTACCCTTGGTTTCCAAACACTGGATTTCATTATGTCTTTTTCTGTGAGATTAAAGAGTTTTCTACTATCAGAAATCTCCGCCCCTCGTAGGTACTTATAGACTGTGATCAAGTCATCTCTTAACCTTTTCTTGACTAAAATAAGTAGATTGAGCTTCTTAAGTGTCTCAGGAAAAGGGATATTTTCCAGAGCTCAGTCATTCTTGTCGTTCTCTTCTGAACCCTTTCCAGTCTTTCAGCATCCTTTTTGAAGTGTGACACTGGAACTGGACATATTATTCCAGTAATGTTCTCAGGAATAATGCTATTTCCCTATTCCTGCTTGATGTTCACCTGCTTATACATCCAAGGATCACATTTGCCCTCTTGGTTACGGCATCGAGCTGAGAATTCATTTCAATTGGTTAGCTAACATGACCCCTAAGTTCTTTCCAGTGCCACTGCATTCCAGATTCAGTCTCCCATCCTAAAACTGTGACCTACAATCTTTGTTCCTACATGACCTTGCATTTGACAATATTCAAAAGCATGTTGTTCAGATAAGAATACCTTACCACATGAACCAGATTTGTCAGTACAATCACACTGTGTTTAGCTGTCTTTATCAAGCCACCAATTTTTGTCAGCTGCAACTTTTACTAGCAAAGATTTTATATTTTCTTCCATATCACTGATAAAATTATGAATAGCATTGGCCCAAGAATATCTCTCAGCAGGACCCCATTAGATGATGATTCTTCATATACAATTACTTATTGCAATCTGCCAGTGGCCAGTTTTTAATCCATTTAATATGGGCTGTCACTGGTGCCCTTTGATGAAGGTTCATCAGTAGAAGTGACTTTGTCATTGACACTTCAAGATGGAGCTGGAGCTGTGGCATGTACCTTTCAACACTCAAGATGTTCCCCGCTTTACTTCAAATACATCTTAACACCTTTACTCTGAAGGATTTTTAACGTGGGCTGGCTATAGGAGTAACACTGAGTGATTCAGCAGTAATAAACATATACTTCATTAAGTACACACTGGTGGAAAGATGCCAGCAGCTGCCTTTTGTACAAACATGATATCTCTTTCCTGAAGGCCAGTTTATTCCTGCTAGTTAATTGACACTGAAAGAATATTCAATATGTAGGAGCTGGCCCTTGACAGACAAAGAGCACAGAAGATAATATCGAAGACAATCTAGATGACCACTATTGCCAGGCACCATGTCAGAACTATTTCTGTCACACTCTTTCCATTTGCTTGTGTGTGCTTTGCTTCTTTTGACTACACAACTGGTATATATCTATGTCCCTGCACACAAATCTGCAAGTGGATATGCAAATGGAGTCCTTCTCCAATGTATTTATATAATGAAATACATTAAGATAATATTTGCAACAGGCATTATTTGCAGTGGAAAATTGCTGTCTATTCCCTTGAAACCTTGACTGGGAAAAAGGCAGCATATATACCCAGCTTAACAGGCCAAACTGGGACTGATGCAAAGAAAGAAACAGTAGCAGACAAAGGGGACTGTGACCTACTGTACATGTTACTTACATGTTACTGCTACTATGAGAAAGTTCTTTCACCTGGGCTTATGTAACAACTTCATTTTTCATCAAAACCTATCACACACAGAAAGGCAATCGTCAGATTTACAAAGGGTATAAAGGTAGGTGGGACTAGTATGCAAGTTAACATTTAAATAATCTGTGCCTTCGTCAAAGGGTGAATTGCATGGTACGTAATGCTTCACACAAGCAAAACCAATACCACCTTTCTGGAAAATTGCAAAGTTTCCCAAAATAAACAACACGCAAACACCCAATAACCAGTAAACTAAACAAAAATCCAAACCACCACCAAAATAGTCAATTTCTAGTGAAAATCTATGCTAGCCTCAAAAGTTTCCCTTTTAAAGTGAAAGTTCCCAATTTCCTTCAAGAACAGGCTTCCATTTGAAGTTGTAATGAACATTAGTTTTACTATTTAAAAAAATGGGCAGAAATGCAACTGAACAGAATTGCATAACATATCGAAGGTTTTTCTATTACACTTAACAGGAACAAAACAGGCTAGAGCCTTAGGAGCAAGTTAACAACTTAGCAGATTTCCTGCTTTGTTACTAATATTAGCCTAATCAAATCTTTGCAAAATAAGAAGTACTTTTAACGCAGCAGTTGTTTTTGCAGTCCAGAAGCAAACCATCTTGTACTTTTTAGAAAATAAAAAGGCAACGTGTTATAAAATAAATACCCTTTAACTTCTGTTGTGACTCCTACATCCTAATTCTTTTCACATGCTGTCCATATGTCAGTGCCTCACTTTAGGCACCTATGTTAGAAAACTCTGTCTCTCTAGCTACATGTGCATATGTGAGTGTACATGTATGCCTGGGTATTCTTCCTGAAGTTTCATCAGCATGCAGAATGCTGTTTCCAAAAAGAAAATATTGCAAAATGTAACTGACATTTAAATATATATTTGAAAAATGGCACATTGAAATGAAATTAAGCAAAATTTCACAAAGGCTTTTAGTTTTATTATCAACCCCCTCCCCAAACACACAAACACACATGCCCACCAGAGCATATGGTCCACTGTTTAAGTAAAGACTGCTTATTTGCACAAAAATGGATGTTTCTATTAACACTGTACTAATTACTGAAAACAAACATGTGTAAGCATGATCTTTGGTAACTGCTTCTCTCAATCCAGTTTTCCTCCCCACTTGTTCATACCAAGGAATTAGTATTGCTCATGAAAGTACAGTGGACCTTCACTCAAGCAGCCCATATACTGACGTGAATAAGCTAAGCTTCTTTGACCACTAGTGAAGACAGAGTTCAGGTGCTTTTTTGTCATGCTTACACTGGTTTAAAAAAAAAATGAACCATGACAGAAGCCTTTTAAAGAACCTTGCTTAGAGATTGAACACTGGACAGAAAGAACACTATTTTACTAGATGATGCAGTGTCTGCGTAACATTTCTGATGCTTTGAGGTTTTGAGGGCAATACAGATTGTCATAGAGCGTGCACGCACGCACGCATACACACACAAGGGTTACTCATGGAAACTTTTTGTTCTTCTGATTTTCTTTAATCTATCATTTAAAAAAAATTCATTCAGACTGGAAGCATCTGGTTGATCTGTGTACCTGGGAGAATATTAAACAGGTGAATGAAAGGCCACCTTGCCAGAGCGTCTTATAGGAGTAGGAGTTACTTGGTCACCACACAAACCTCAGAAACGCTTGACTCAGTTGGCTGCAAAGTTCCTTGTCTTGTTACTTAGGAGGTCTCTTAGCGTGGAGGATCCTCCCTCATCTCGTTCAGCCCGTGTGTGGCTCTGATCATAGTAAGAGTTGACAGAGCCTGCTATGAAAGAACAGAGTACTAGGTTGATCAGTGACATGGCAAATCCTCCTGGACTCCATTCTTTTGTTAGCTATATCCCTGGGGAAGTTGGCAGTGGTTGGCAAGCACTGAACCTATATCACTGTGGTCAGCAGTGAAATAATAAAGCTTGGTGCATCTCTGTCTCTCATATACATACACTGGAGGCTTATGAAGGGAGCTAGCAAACTAAGTGAGGTGGCAACAGTAAATGTTCTTACACTGCATCACACAGTCTGGTGGACTAAACAGGAGTGGGACTGTCTAGTTCAATTTATGTTGCATAGAAAAACAAGTTGCACGACACAAAATGTTACATCTGACGATTTTCAGAGAGCTCATGCTGTTTTGACCCCAGTTCCCTGTCAGTTCTCATGCCATGGCACTTTACATGGGCGGTTCCTTTATAAAACAACTTGCCTTCGGGGTTCATGGTTTCTAAATAAACAAAATTCTGTCATCACACTCCAGTGTTCCAGTGATTTTTTGTCATTAGTCTCTCTCCCTGGCACAGATGCCAGTATACACACTGCCCTTTGCATGCACCTTGAGTTGTCTTGGGTTTGTGCCCATGCCTGGAAGCTAGTGTTCAATTGAGCCTGAACAAGACGGCCTTATCCTTCAAAGAGACTATTTACATTCTTTGCGCCATATAGTCTTTGGGTTGTGTGCCCACAAGATGGGTATCACATTGTAAATCATGAATACTTAGTTCTTATACAGTGCGTTCATCTGTAGATCTCACAATGATTTACACAGGTGGCTATGTATCATTATCCCCATTTTATAGCTGGGAAACTGAGGCAATGTCACACAGCAAGTCAGTGACAGAGCCCGCCAGGCCTGAACTCCCGGTCTCCTGATTCCCTATCTGGAGCCCTGGTCCTGTCCACTGGGCCACACTGCCACTGCTTCACCCTTCCATTTCAATCACCCTTTCCTCTGTCTAGTTCCTTCGCTCTCTCTAAACCCAGAGAGTCGCCAAGTATTCCTATGCTATGGGAGAGGGGCAGAGAACCCTAAAGGCAGGACCTGGAGTCAGAGATGGGTAAACTCTCTTCCTGGTTCACACTAATGTGACATACTGGTAAGTGACTTGCAGCAGTTGATTTGCCAGGATATCTGGAGAGAGTCCAGCGGAGGGCAACAAAAATGATTAGGGGGCTGGAGCACAAGACTATTGAGGAGAGGCTGAAAGAACTAGGCCTGTTTAGTCTGCAGAAGAGAAGAATGAGGGGGGATTTGACAACAGCCTTTAACTACCTGAAAGGGGGTTCCAGGGAGGATGGAGCTAGGCTGTTTTCAGTGGTGGCAGATGACAGAAAAAGGAGCAACGGTTTCAAGTTGCAGTGGGGAAGGTCTACGTTGGACATTAGGAAAGTTTTTCACTAGGAGGGTGGTGAAACATTGGAAGGGGTTACCTAGGGAGGTGGTGTCATCTCCCTCTTTAGAGGTTTTTAAGCTGCGGCTTGACAAAACCCTCGCCGGGATGATTTAGCTGAGGTTAGCCCTGCTTTGAGCAGGGGGTTGGACTAGATGACCTCCTGAGGTCCCTTCCAACTCTAATATTCTATGATTCTATGATCTTCTCTTCTTCCTCGGTGAAGCCAGAGGAGAAGCACTAGGAGGGGATATTGGGTCCCTGGCTTTCCCTCACAGAGGTATGAGGGGGTGAAGGCAGCAGTGGCAAGGTCCTTTTCTGCTCCTCCTGCAAGGGAAATAGAGTGGTTACTCTGGTAGCGCCCCTAAGCTGGCTGGTTTTCAGAGCAAGGCATGTGAGCCAAGACCTCTGATCACTGCTTTGCTGGCTCTATAATGCACTAAGTTTCTTTGGCATTATTAATAGGCTGCTGTTTATGAGCACTTCAGCCCATTTGTAGACACTGACTCTCTGAAAAATGCCCAGGCTAGTTGTCCGCTGACCTCTTCGGGGACGGGTTGCCTTTTCACATGCAGAGGTGATCACTCCACAAAAAGACTGGAGGAGTTTGGCTTGGCTGGGGCCAGTGGGAAAATCCGCACTAATGCTGTATCTTGTACCGCTTTTGTGGATCAACAGAGATATTCACTGCAGTGGGCTTCACAACTATTGTATTTTTTTAATAGAAATTCCAGCGATTCAATAAAGTGCTGTGTTTGCCCTCTATAAATTGTAGCTTCAAATGGAGAAGTCTTAATTTTGTATAAACTAACACAAGAAGGACAGAAACAAAAGCTAACTGCATGGTTTTCTCAATTGATTTGCTTCTGCTAATGTGCCAAGAATGTCAGACACAATGCATCTCTAAGGCTGAATGTCTCAGAGGCATTATAATGCTCTTATGCCATCTTAAAGAAATGTTGGAACACCAAAGAAAGAAAGGTGATAGCAGTAGAGATGTAGGAATGGAAACTGGCAGTGAAGTGGTTAAATAAATTGTACAGTACATATTAAAAGAGTAGGCTTTATCCATCTCTTACAGTCAGTGAAGAATTTTTAAGATACGAAGGCCATATTTAACACTAGGTATGATTCAAAAGATTGGGACGGTGTAGACCCAACTAGAAAATGGAAAATTTGAGTGTTTTCATGCCTGATACATAGGAAGATAATTTGACTATTCAGCAGAAATTCATTGTAAATTAGCAAATGCCCAACATCCCCCACCCATACACACACAAACAAGCACACAAATCCACATTAGGTTCATGAAATTTTACAGTTGAGAGTGACATCAAAGAATTAATGCTGAAACTCCATCCCCAACTTGTCCTATTAATCAGTATCAGGTTAGCATTTTGTTTGTCTGGTAGTTTAGTCATACAGCTGGACATCTGTAGACAACATAGCTAAACTGCCCTTCAGATTGCAAAATCTGCTGCTGCATTAAATATTGTCAGTGATAACCCTACACAGCAGAGCCTCACAGACTAGGTAGTCAACAGGTCAGAATGTTTCAAGGAGTCTGGCAGATCTCTTGTTTTTAGGATCTATCATTTTTGGAAACTAGCAACTCTTCACCCAAACTTTGTTTGCAATAGAAAGCCCCAGCATTTCAGTTGTTCTAAGTGAGAGACTCAGTGGGGCAGCAAAACAAATTGAACTCCCCTTTCTTTGTTAGAGGTGATCTTTTCCAGGGCTGGGAGACAATCACTGACACTATCCACGTTTTCTCCTGTTAGGTCTCAAGCTCCTGCACTTTCAATGATATCTGTTACAAGTATTACTTTCTCTTAAGGATGGTTAAAACAAAAGCCCTATAACCAGACCTGAGACCAACTTGGTAACAGTGTCGGAGGTCTTGAAAGCGTATTAAATGGTGGGAAAAAAACCACCACGATACCATGCACTCTATAGTATGTCTTTGAACTAAGCACACGAAATATGGTAGTGTTTACCGTTGCAATTCTGGTCACTTAAACAAAAGTCTCTGTACTCACAGGTCTCCACAAGGGATTTATAGAACTTGCCTCCTCTGCCTTTTCTTGTAAAGGAACGAAATAGCTCTGTGAGATGCTACTGATCTATGTCACATACATTATTAGGCTGTTCTGGTTATATCCATGATCTCATCATTAGTCCAAACTGAAATTAAAAGCTCTTTCCAAAGAGTTTTTTCTATAGAGTGGGTTAAATAAGAACCCTCTCCCATTTTGCTGTATGTTACTGTCAATTTCCAGTTATAACACTGGGTTGTTAGGGACCAGGACTTAGTGCCTAGCAAAATTTTGTTTCAGAACCAACAAGTTAGAATATGGAAATAGATAGGCAGAAAGGGTTTATACTCATAATATTCTTTTATTTATGTCTAAAATTACAAATGGAGAGGAACCCTTAAAATTAAATATGGCCCAAGAGTTGGCATCAGAAATTTAGGCATGGCTTTGGATTTGAAAGCGAATCAAGTCAATGGCTCACGTTCCACAGGACCAACATTTCTTGAGATGTTCTTGAGACTTCAGCCTCATACAAACAGGAAACAGAAAACAGATTCTTTCTGGTTTTGGATCTGACCTGAACCCAAAACCCTGCAGGCAGATTCCTCCAGGGATTTGATTCTAAGATCCCCTCTCCGTCCCAGAATCTGATGGGTTTAGATTAAAGAATATGTTTGTGGCCCATCACATGCTTTGAACTACATTTTTCTTTACCAACATCAGTGATTGAGAAGACAGCCATTCATGGAGAGTACATCAGGCATTAAACTACACAGAGAATGGAGGAATACAGATTTTAACATTTTTATTACA